>CM040124.1:235139758-236339758 GCA_022559845.1 Amorphophallus konjac
GCCCATAAGCAGGAGGATTGATTGGAATCTGGAATGGATCACTGAAAGATGGATTAATCATAATCGGAGGAGGACGGGGTACAAACCCCTTCAGCTGGATCATGCACTGAAAATGAGAGGGAGATAGAGAAAGAGCAATCAGCGAGCTCCCTTCTTTCTTTGAATCATCACCAGGCCGCTTCTTCAGCCTCCACTGCATAAGCTGAACCTTCTGTGGCTTCTGGCTGCTTCTTTCACAAAATAGCCCCTGGAGGGCCTAGCTGTAGTCGATCACATCGTCATTTAGCCCCCTTGGCAATGGGGGTGGACTGGTGACTGGACAAACCGTGTCGGTTTCTGACTGGACTGGCTTCGCAGCTAACGTGCCCGGCTGTGGGGGCCCTCTGACAAAATGCTGATGGTAATCCCAGGTAAGCGGCCCAGAGTCACCCATCATTGATAATGCTGTCTCCTTGTAACTGAGACCTCGTCTGCCCATTTTTCTTCCTTTTGGTATGGGCTTGGTCATCCCTTGCAGCTGTGCACCGAGGCCTCTCCCCGGTTGATAGCCCAGTTTCAATATAATGTTCCACCCCTTTGAATCTCGAATCTGCGGATTTGCCTTGATATTGACCGGGGTAGTGACGGGCTTAGGAGTGGTGTACGCCCAAGGAAAGTTTAGGTCTAACACTGATAGCACGGGCCGGCTGCTTGGCCAGAGAGTAGGAAGAATCTGTTCAGAGATGGCCTTCACTAACTGTACCGTGGATAAACTTTTAACTTTGACGACCCTCCCTTGAAAAGGGAATTTAATGCATTGGTGCGCGGTAGAGGGCACGGCGCCAAGTGTGTCGATCCAGGGACGACCCAAGATAACTTTGAACATAGGGTCGATATCAAGTACATAGAATTCTACAGCCATGGAAAGAGGCCCGAGCTCAGCCTGAATAGTGACTACCCCGTGACATGCCCGCCTTGAGTTGTCGTATGCTGCTATAGTGGTGGGGGTAGGCCGTAGTAACTCCTCAGATATATTGCAGGCTCGGAGAGTGCTGAGGGGGCAGACATTAATTGAGGCCCCAGTGTCGACCAGTGCTGCTTCAACGTCGACTTTCTTCAAAGTAATTGTTATGCAGAGCGGCATTTGCCGAGCCCCCGGAGGTGTAAGCTCGATCTCAGAGAATGTGATTGCCGGCCCTTTAGAGATAGTTGCTAGTGCCGTTGGTAGACTGTCGACTGCCATGTCTTCACTAACCATGACCTTATGCAAAAAATCCCTCAGTGCATCTTGATGGAGAGTGGACCTCTTGATTAACTCTAGCACAGATATCTTGGCGGGTACCCGATCTAGATGATGCAGTAAATCATATTGAGTCCCCGGTAACAGTTCAGCTTCCTCTTGCTCGGCCACCGGTTGGGAAGACTGGGGATTGCTAGTAGTGGCGTAGTTCCGATGGAACATCTTCCCGCTCCTTAGAGCACAATTCGCCGCGGCATCGGGGGATAGTATGATGGGCCCTGCGGGGTGAATGAGTGGAATAGGTGGCGTGGGGGAGGCAATTTGGTAAAGTGGAGGGTTGGTGAAGGTAATGGGGGATGCGCGGATGATAGGTGAAGGATTGGTGGGTGGTAGGGTGGTGATGGACGTGGATGCTGGTGAAGGCAGGGTGAATGGATGGGTAAGGATAGGTGCGGGATTGGATGGTGGTGTGATGACGGTGATGGGGGTTGGCAAAGGATACGACGGGATGGTGAGCGGATTTGGTGGAGCGGGTGTGAATTGTGGGATGAGCGGAGAGGGTGTTGGTTGTGTAGGGAGGATGAAGGAAGGTTTGTGGTGGAAGGCCATGACCTGTGGTACGGCGCCATCATCATCAAATGACCACCCGGCGTTGGAGGCCGGTGGTTGGACTACATTAACTTGTGCCGGTGCTGGCGGCTGTTGCGGAGGAGCGGGTTGATGGTTCGGCATCGGATTCTGATGGATGCCCAGATCTTGTGCTTGCTGCGGTGGCTGCTGTTGTGGCGGCTGCTGCGGCTGCGGTGCTGGATGCTGCTGCACTTGCTGCCCCTGCGGCTGCCTTCTCTTCTCTTTGATTTCCATAATGGCCCTATGCATCTCGGCCCAGTCTATTCTCTGTCCTTCGTGTAAGTCGTACACGAGATCTCGGAAGTGAAAGCATCCTTCTATAGTGTGACCCGGCTGCCGGTGGAACATGCAATACTTAGTTTGATCAACAGCTGGGTTCCAAACAGTCCTTTCTGGAGGAAGTTGAATTGCATTTACTGCCATGAGCGCTGAGAATATGTCTGTAAGTGTCTCTGGCAATGGAGGATACTGGGCTCTTCTGGGAGCCGGGTGCTTGCTGTTGGGATTATTATTGTTGTAGCCACCGGGTGGAGGGACGTTATGGTATTGCGGTGATGGTGGTGGTTGTTGTGGCGCGGTGAAAGTGTTTTGCGGGATGGTGAAGGTAGGCGGAGGGTTTTGTGGAGTGTTTTGAAAGTGTTGCGAGCGGAGTTTTACGGATTGTGGGGGCTTTGGTTGTAGCGGAATGGTGCGGCTTGGTAGGGAAAAGCAACAGCTTGTACTTGCTCATTTGTCTGGACTCCTTCGGTAACCGGCCCCTGTGGTTTCTTATGGTACTTGGGCTTTTGGTTTTCGAAAAGAGAATGGATAGGGGAGTCCTTGAACTGAGTTTGTATAAATCGCGCCCGGCTAAACAGTTGATGCATATTGGCTATATCGTTCATTGCCAGGATGTTCTTGAAGGTGGGCGAAGCATTTGAAATTAGCAGCTTAACTTTTTCTTCCTCTGGAATATGGCCGGGCACCCTGGCGGCCATCTGCCTCCATCTATCTGCATAAGTTGCGAATTCCTCATCTGGCTTCATTTTCTCGGCCACCAGATCTGTGAATGAATATTCCGGGCCGACCCGATCTTGAAACCGCTGAATAAACTTGTCCTTGACCACTTTGAAGCTCTCGGCCTCTTCTAGGGGCAGAGAATAAAACCATTCCAGAGCAACACCATCCAATGATCGGCGGAATAGGTACGCCATAAGGCGATCATCATATTGGAACTGCGCCGATTCATACAGAAAATCCCTCACATGGATGAAGGGATTGCTGTTCCCATCATACTTACGGTAGTTGGGGAGCTCAGACTGCGGAGGGAAACGGATGTTCTGGAAGCTTGGGACGGGAATATCAGCCAAGGATTGTGGGCCCACCTTCTTCTGAAGAAAATCAAGTTGTTGCTGCATGGTGGCCCACTTATTAAGCAAATCCTGCTCTCGAGAGGGAGCAGGGGCAGTGAAGGGAGTTGATTGTATCTGGTGAGCAGGAGGAATGGCAGTTGCCGAGGGCGGGAGCCCATAAGAAGGAGCAGAAGGATAACTAGTGGAATTAGGGGGGCCGTAAGAAGGATACTGGGCCTGAGATAGACCCGGATTGGAGTGAAATTGGGCCACCCCGTGCTGTTGGGGCAATAAATCGGATGGGCCCACGAGGACCTGTGGAGCCGCCAGAGCAGAGGGGTGATAATCCATCGGAAGAGAGGGGATAGGCGATTTCCCCTTATCAAAAGATTGATGGGTCGGATTGGAGGATTGACCCATCTCCATGCCAGCAAAGGTGATGGTCCGGGGCTGGACCGGGGTGAGCTCAATCGGGGTGGGCTGAACAGACGGCCCAATAATGGAAGAATTAGAGTGCCCCTGGACGGTAGCGGAGGGAGGAGGATTGGACCCTTGCATGACCTGATAGAGGACCTGGAGTTGGGTCGGATCCAACTGGGCCATCATATGGAGGACAGAGCCCGCGGAAGGAGCGGATAAAGAAGGGATGACCTGACCACCTTCTATGGGAGTGGAGGATGAGAGAGGGGCGGTCCCCTCTCCGACGGAGAAAGAAATAACCCTCGGGGGGTTCTCAAGGAGCCCTTGAGGAAGGGAATCCTCTTGGGAGCGAGGAGGATTGCAGGATGCCATGGTAGATTCGAAGAGGGGATTGGAATAGAATGTGAAGGAGGAAGCGACTCGAGGAGATGATTCGGACGAACGAAAACAACTCCACATGCAACGGACAACCTTGATAAATGCAAAACAACAAACACAACAAACACACAATGAGCAACCGCACCTAGGTGATTCAAACAAGATATAAGTGATAGGGAATGAAGACACTCAAAAGCCAACCAAGTTGCTTAAGATGATGCAAACAAAGTTTCTTTATGGTTTCTCCTTTGGAACTTTTAGTGAATTGATTGATATGTGCTCTCTCCAAATGGGTTTCTGATAGGAGGTGGATATGGACTTGGCTTGACTTTAAGTGTGACCACTCCTTCACTTATGCAACCCTAGACACAAGGGGGGAAAGGTACAACCGGCCCGGTGTCCGTGTGGGAATCCACGGCTCGCGGGGACTTATGGAGGTCCCTGCTGTGATTTCCTAGTCGGCCCCAAGGAATATGGAGACGAGAGGTCCTCACAACAAGGTAGGAAAATGCAGTCTAATATATGAAAAGATGGATGACCCTATGTGCACCGGAGTGCATGCAAAGTCTAGCCTAGAATCTAGCAAACAACGGTGCACATAATGACATGAA
The DNA here is from genome assembly GCA_022559845.1 of Amorphophallus konjac. Lineage (NCBI taxonomy): Eukaryota > Viridiplantae > Streptophyta > Magnoliopsida > Alismatales > Araceae > Amorphophallus > Amorphophallus konjac. The sequence continues at coordinate 235,144,348 of CM040124.1, forward strand.
GATATGAATGGAATTATGGCAGAAATCAAGCAGCACCCAAGCAATAAATCACAGCCAAAAACTGTGGAAATAACTGCACCTCGGATGCGTACCTGCCAGGAGAGTGACGGACGAAGGCCCCTTGCGTCAGAGCCAAATAACGGTCAGAGACCAGACCGCCATAAATAATGTAACGCAGGGGTTCCAGACCGTCGTATGAGCCAGGGAACCAAAAAACAAACTGAAGTAACAGGAAAACCCGTGAAAGCTCACACCACAGAGACAAGCGACGGCCTAATGTCCCCACGTCAGAACACTGTAACGCGCCGAGACAGGGCCGTCATATGATTCAGAAAACCAGAAAGAGGGGTGAAAACAAAGGGATCAAAAGACAACTGAACAAACAGATGATGGCAGGTTTAAACAGGAATCAGAAGCACGATGGGCACTAGTTGTCCCACCGTGATCGCCAAAAAATTATCTGTTGATTGTTTGTTTACCTATCTCTTCTTATCTTCTTTCTTTTTTTGTTGATTGTGAGGGTTTTAAAAAAATGATATGGCGAGATGATAAATAAACTACCAAAGATCAGCTCAACCTATGCACATGTGAACATGAACCTAGGCAATCAAATCTAACTCTAGCATGGGCATGCTATCTCAATCAAATTACGCTAAGGGAAAAACAAAAACACACGCCGGGGCGTGGAGCAAAGATAAATAAAAACACACCGCTAGGGGTGGAACAATCAAGGGGAATAAAGAGATTTGATGAAAAAGACAGCTAGTGCACAACACTAAGGAAAGTTGTGATCGCCACCAAAGTAAACACGAGTCAAAGACTCGAATATACCTTGGAAGTAGGTGGATGAAACACCCGCCCACGGGAGAGAAAACCAAGGAAAGCCTGCAGATCAACTTGCAAATAACGGTCCAAACCCTGTGCGTCGCTTGGAAGTAACGGTCGTGCGATAGACCGCCAGAAGGAAATAACGCTCCTGCACCTGACTGTCAGATAACCTGCAGTGAAAAGATGTGAATTCTTTGAACTCCAACCCTTCCAGCCGGCTAGAAGGCTTGGGCCTCGTGCTAGTGATCCTGTAAAACCTGCCAAGGATGTAGAAAGCAAAACAACACAACCTCAATTAGCCCTCAACATAAGTATAGCATCAATCCTTAAAAAGCTTAAGAACATCAAAAGGAGAGGGGATTACCGGGGAGTTGTTGGTTTTTTAACCCCTCTGGGCGTTTTTTAAGTTTAGGAGGATATGCGTATGCTTAGCAACAGTGAAAAACGTGGAGGAAGAGGAGGGACAATGCTTTTGATTGATAAAACTAAGAGAAACTTGAGCATGCAATGATGATCTTGACAAGCTGAAACCCAAAATTACTCCTTTGACTTGGAAGATGGACGTGGGAAGCAGCTCCTCCTGGATGTAGATGGCTCCTGAATTTGGCAGCACTTCGTCGTGAATCAAATCTTCCTCTCTCGTGGGTCATGAAATCAAGGGTTCTATTTATAGACTCCCTCAAACTCTCAGGTCGAGTTGAAGATAAATCAGCCAAGAAAGGAGGATAATCCTTAGCAAATCCTTGAGGATAAAATCAACAAGAGTCCAAAGAAACAAATGAGAGGTCTTGAGGATTAGAATTGAAGGAGATAATGCCAATCCAAAACCCTATCTCATCCACGGAGTAGCAGAGAAAAGGCCTGAACTGTCAGGACTCTCTGAAGAAAGTAACGGTTGCACGATAGACCGCCACTTGGAAATAACGCTCCAAGGAATTACCGTCATTTTAACCCTATCCAAAGGATAAGATCGACGGGAAGAAGATCTAAACAATAGGACTCTGCAAGTAAGTAACGGCCAGGGCATAGGGCGTTATAAAGAAACAACGGCTAGGGAGTAGACCGTTATTATCAAAGGACAACGAGGCCCTAAGTCTTGGGACTCTTCAAAGAGTAACGGCCTTAGGCTTCATGCGTTATTATGAAATGACGCGCCTAGTCCAGACCGTTATTATCATTGATTTTCAAGAAAATAGAATGGAGGGATTGCCAAGCTTTTGAACGAAGTGCCACCAGGAACCAGGTCTAATCCAGGAATTGAGACCCAGAAAACAGGCTTCAACTGATTAAAAGGAATTCAATGAAGAATGAACAACTCGGAGCATCATATTGAATGAATAAGGAGATGACCCGACTTATTGGGTATAAAACGGGTGTCAACATACCTATCTCTATTGTATCAGATAGAGATCCTCGATTCACATCACAGTTTTGGAAAGGTCTACAACATTCACTAGGGACCAGATTAAATTTCAGCACAGCCTTTCATCCACAAACGGATGGTCAGACGGAAAGAACAAATCATGTGGTAGAAGACATTCTCAAGGCTTGTGTCATTAATTTTGGAGGAAGTTGGCATGATCACTTGCCTCTGGTAGAATTTACATATAACAACAGTTATCAAGCAAGGATACAAATGGCACCTTTTGAAGCTCTATATGGGAAAAGTTGTCGATCACCAATATGTTGGAATGAAATAGGGGAAAGGCAATTTCTAGGCCCCAACCTTATCAAAGATTCTAAAGAGAAAATAAAACTCATTCAAGAAAGGATGAAAATGGCACAAGATAGGCAAAAGTCTTATGCTGACAATCGAAGATGTGACTTAGAGTTTCATGTGGGAGATCATGTATATTTGAAGATTTCTCTAGGTCGAGGTATTCGAAGATTTGGCATTAAAGGAAAGCTAACTCCTAGATTCATTAGCCCGTTTGAAATTCTTGAAAGGGTCGGTGAAGTGGCTTATAGATTGGCCTTACCTCCACAGTTAGCAGGAGTTCATGACGTATTTCACGTCTCTATGCTGAAGAAGTATGTATATGATCCAGATCATATTTTCACGTTTGATAATCTGGAGATTCAGAAAGACTTAACATATGAGCAAACGCCAATAAAGATTCTGGATCGGGAAGTGCGTCAATTAAGGAATAAAGTTATTCCTATGGTCAAGATCCAATGGAATAAAGCATGGGCATATGAACCAACATGGGAAACCGAAGCAGCCATGAGAAAAAGATTCCCAGAATTATTTAACTGTAAGTACACTCTTCACAATACATGTATTGAATTTGGGGACCAAATTCTTTTTAAGTGGGGAAGGGTGTAGTGCCCCAGAATTTATATAAGTATTTTCTAGATTAATTAATAATTTTTTGGAATTTATTTGTAATTTATAAGTGCTAAAGAGAATTATAAAAGGATTATTGAACTTTTATAAGGCCCAATGAATTAACCTAGCCTATTTAAACAAAACAAATGGGTTTAAATATCAGGCCCATTTAGTTTGGCCCATATTTTAGAAGATTATTAAGCCTATTCTCGATTTTTAAGGATAAACATCACTTAATAAGATAAGTTAGTGGATAATGGATAAAAGGGTTTTATTTAATTAAAACTCTAAACACATTGAATGTAACGGTCTATAGCCCGACCGTCACATGCATGTAACGCGTAGGAGCTCGACCGTTACACTCTATGAACTCCGAAAACTGAAGAGTTTGATTTCTTTTGAACTCTGGGAACGAGTAATGCAACGGTCTATCATGAGACCGTCACATGCCTCTAACGCACCAGAAGCCGACCGTTACATTCTGTTAGTTTCGTGAAGGAAAGAACGAGTACAAAAAATAAAACTTTGGACTCTTATCCATTAAGGATCGACTTGGGAAGAGTTGTAGCATTACTAAGGACTCTTAGAGATTAGATTATGACCAAACAAGGACTGTAGAATCGATCTAATCCTCAAACCCTAGCTAGAACTCTAGAAATATGACCTAGTTCTGAACTGTGCGACCCTTACTTTTGGCTCGCAAGGAATCAAGGAAAGGAGTCATTATCTCAGGTAAGTTCTTTAGAATAATTTGTTCCCAATACTTTAGACTAAGTCGTCTCCGAATTTCACATCTTTAGATCAAGAGGTCGTGGAGATAGAACCTAGAGAAATTGTTGAAAAGTCACAGGAAAAGGAGAACTAGGGCTCGGTGTTCAGACCATATTTGGAAGTTCTAAAGCCTAAGTAAGAGGTAGGTTATCTCATGAATGGCAAAAACAACCTGATAGGACTAATAGCCCTCTGGTTTGATTGAATTTCATGCATTATAGATCATCAATTTCATGTTTTACTAGTTATATGCATATCATGCATCTCCTAGCCCTAATTGAGAAATTAAAGCATGTTATTCATCAAATTCACTGATACCATGCATATAGATAGCGTATACTTCGTTATCATGTCTAGAAACCTATGATGTTTTGATTATAGAAATGATGGGAATTGATCTCTTAGGTTTCTTATCTTTTTCTATTAGCAGACGCTCTGACGCATCAGCATAGGACTGTCACATTCATGTAACGGCCCTACGACAGGCCGTCACACACCCTGTTGTTCTTGGATTTTCACTATTGTCTCTAACGCGCTTAAATAGACGCATTACGTTCATATAACGGTTGTTTCCAGACCGTCACAACCACTGCGACGCCCCATCTCTAGACCATCACAGTCTGTGTTCTGTCAACCCTAAGATAGAATATAACTTGCCAATATATATTATTATTAAGCCTAGTTACCTAAGTTTTAACCTGCTCATGTGATTTTAAGGTTATTTGATTGTTCATGATAGGTATTGCATGATTTGGTGTCTCATTGTTATTTTAAGTAATGTTAGATTAATGAGCCCAATTCTATAGTTTTGTATTATAAAGCATGATTCTTTTTAACGTTATATTGACGGAATTTTCATTTTTACATGGATTGTACATATCTCTCTCTGTCAATAGAGTCATTTCTATAAGTATAAGGCACATATTCCGGTATGTTGTCATTAGCTTACACATTATACTATAGGAATACAATCTTGGACATGAGGACCTCTCTATTGGATATTCCTTCCAATGGACTAGGAAATCATTGTTTCAAGGCCTCCGTAGTTCTTCGCGAGCTTGGGATTTCCACTAGGACGTCGAGTTGGTTATACCATCAAAGCCCAATAACTAGAATACACTATCGTTGTTTTTTGGATCTTGTAATGTAACGGCCTTGCACTGGACCGTCAGGCTGACGTAACGGCCCAATGCCCGACCGTCACATTTCATTGAGTCTATTTTAGTATTTTGGACTCTGATGAATGTAACGGCCCATTACTGGCGCGTCACATGATGTAACGGCCCAGTAAACGACCGTCACACTGATGGCATGTGTTAACCCAATGTTTGACCAAGGGTTGATATTTCAATGGTTCTAGACAAACCTTGATGATCTAGAACTTATCACATTGCTTAATTGACTTAATATAATGAATGGAAGTTAAGGAAAATATCGTTATGCTATCGATTTATTTCTAAGAGCATGACATTATTTAAGTCATTTTCTTGACTCGTATATTCTTGCATCGAAGCATTTCATTCATTGATTCTAGTTATCATGGAATTATTGGAATTGCTATATTCTTGGCCATACTTTACTGTTACATGCGTGGAAGTAGCTTAATTTATAACAGAAGATGCGATCAAGCACTGATTGTGTTCAAGGGCTCTATGCTAGTCCCCTCGACTGATTGCCGAAAACATACTATTTTATAAACCATGGGGTATGATGCTACTGGCGTCGCATTGAGCTGGGAGTACTATTTCTATAAATAAGTGAAGATCCATGGCACGCTATGACATTCTTGTACATGGCATTCTTGCTTTATATTCCACAAAAATTCACGAACTATGTACTCAAAAGAGACTAGTATGATGAATATGTGGCTTGCTCGTTACATGCTTGCTCGTAAAAGGCCAAATATCATGTTCATGTTACATTCTTGCTAGTTCATTCTTGATCATTCTATCTTATCTTGTTACTTTGGTTTAATCGCATGATTGATTCGCATTCGCATGATTTTATCTTATTTCTTTAGAGCTAAAATGTTAATTACTTTAATAGTGCCTTCATGTTGATGCGAAGATACCTACTAAGCAAGTGTGCTCATGACATATTTTTCAATATTTTCAGGAGATGGAAATAGTTCGAATTCGGATTCGGGTGATTCAAGTCGCGGGTCCGAGAGGGATTGAATGTTATTGTGACAAGAGTGAAGACATAGGAAGTCTAAATTGTCTAGATTGAGTCAATGTAATTTTCCTATTTCTTGAGTCAATAGATGGAGAAGTTGAAGTTGTGTATTATGAATATTGATCATTTATGAAATAAAGTTAGAGTTTGATTAAATTCTGTGCAATTGCATTTATGTGTGTGATTGTTTTGCGCTCTGATTATTCTTGCTTGCAAGAGGCTTACCATGCCGACTGTTCGCGCTCCCCGACCGAGTCTTCCGCTGTAATAAAGGCTCGGGACGTGACAGTTAAGTTGGTATCAAAGCCTAAGTCTCAAGACTTAGGGAAATGAGTCATGTCATAGGATAAGTCCAAGGTTAAGGACCCATAACTATGAACTAAGGAAAAAATTTCCATAACCATGTGAGGATTGGGTAGAGCCCGGGATGAGATAGTTATTTAATCTTTGGTTTTCTCTCAGTCTCATGAGAAATAACAAGTTGTTATTTTTCTCTCTCATGCACCTTATTATTCTTATCATGGCTCATCGCGTAGATTGGGATGGTATGCAACAAACTGTTGCCGGCCTCACCCATGCACTGCAAACTATAGCACAAGGTGGTGCAGGGGCAAGGGCTGGAGACCTACATCGCAACTTTCGGAGTCTAAATCCTCCGCGATTCTATGGATCTTCCAATCCCGATGAGGCAGAAAATTGGATCGACGAGATGAATAGGATATTTGACGTTATTAATGCACTGATCAGGAGAAAGTCCGTCTAGCAACGTTCCAATTAAATAAAGACACCGTCTTGGTGGAAATCAATCCCGGCACCTCCGGCCGATGCATCGCACACGTGGGATGGTTTTCTCACCTTATTTCGTGCCAAATATTTCTCCGAACATGTGAAGGAAAGGAAGGCCATGGAGTTTGCCTCCCTTCGTCAAGGGATGATGTCAGTCGCAGAATATGAGTTACAGTTTTCAAGACTAGCACCATATGCACCACACCTTATCAGTACGGAATTGTTAAAGGCAAACCGATTTATGGACGGGTTACGGCCCGGTTTCATCAACAACTAGGGACACAGAATATCGCACTTATGCGGAAATGGTTCAAAGGGCATATCTATGCGAGAGGACCTTGGAAAAGGTCGAAAAGCTGAAGGGAAAAGGAGAGGAATCTAGCCGGCGCTCAGATCGGCATTATAAGAAAGAGAAGTTTAGCATCACGGAACCATACAAAAGCCGTGATAACAAGAAAAGATCAAGGAACGGGAACGGTGGAAGTTCCCAAAAGAATAGCAAAAAGGTTAAAGAAGAGAAGGAGCAAGTCGCCTCGGCGTGCACCTTTTGCGAGAAATTCGGCCACTCGGCTGAAGAATGCTGGAAGCGCCTAGGTGCTTGTTTGCGCTGTGGAAGTAGGGAGCATCGTGTGCCAGATTGCCCCTTATGAAAGATCAATCAAATAACGGAGGACGTAGGAGGCAGGCTCGCCTCAATGCAGTTATAGATGGAGAAGAAGTGCCCAGGGATCAAAATGATGAGCTCATGGAAGGTACTCTTCAAATCTGTTCTCGCCCTGCATTCGTGCTATTCGATACTGGTGCTTCTCATTCTTTTATCTCCACCACTTTTGCAAACACCTTACCAACTGCATCAATTCCCCTACCTTCAGATCTCGCTATTACTACACCTTTAGGATCTGGAACTAAGCTTACCAAGTATTATCCTGATTGTGAGGTTGTAGTAGAAGGACACAATCTCCCCGCAAACTTAGTATGCCTCGATATGAAAGGTTATGATGCCATTTTTGGGGTAGATTGGCTTGTAGACCATGATGCTTACATCAACTGCCGAAATAGAATTATATCTTTCCGAAAGCCCGGTCTTCCAAGATTTTCTTTTCTTGGCATCAAATACAAGAAGCATCCTACCATTATATCTTCTCTTCACGCCTGCAAACTTATCTCGAAAGGATGTGAAGCTTTTCTTGCTTCAGTCATTGTCACCGAATCTAAGGAAATTATCCTAGCAAACATTCCTATTGCAAATGAATTCCCTAACGTGTTCCCATCCGAACTACCTAGTTTACCGCCCGAGAGGGAAGTAAACTTACACTTTACCATTGAACTCATTCCAGGTGCAGCACCTGTTTCTATAGCCCCTTACAGGATGTCCCCCACAGAACTCAAGGAACTACAGAAGTAATTACAGGAACTTCTAGACAAGGGTTTCATTAGACCTAGCACATCCCCTTGGGGTGCGCCTGTTCTATTTGTCAAGAAGAAGGATGGTTCTCTCAGGTTATGCATCGATTATCGGTGACTGAATCAGCTTACAATCAAAAATAAGTATCCGTTGCCATGCATTGATGAGCTCTTCGATCAGCTTTCGGGAGCTAAGTATTTTTCTATGATTGACCTCAGGTTAGGTTATCATCAGCTGAGAATCAAAGAAGAGGACATTTATAAATCGATTTTTCGAAGTCGTTATGGCCACTATGAATTTGTGGTAATGCCATTTGGATTAACTAATGCTCCAGCAGCATTCATGCAACTTATGAATAGTGTCTTCCAGCCATATTTGGACTAGTTCATCGTCGTCTTCATTGATGATATCTTAATATATTCCAAAACTAAAGAAGAACATGAAGAACATCTAAGGATAGCTTTGCAAACACTCAAAGAACACAAGCTATATGCCAAACTTAATAAGTGTGAATTCTGGCTCAAGGAAGTCTCATTCCTAGGCCACATTATTTCAAAAGAAGGTATCGCTGTGGATCCTTCTAAGGTAGAAGCTGTCAGAGATTGGAGTCGACCAACGACTGTATCTGAAGTCAGAAGCTTTTTGGGTCTAGCTGGTTATTATAGGAGATTCATAAAGGACTTCTCAAAGATCGCAGTTCCTTTAACTAGACTTACAAGAAAAGAAAATCCTTTTGTCTGGTCGAAGGACTGTGAAAAGAGTTTCCAAAGTCTTAAGAATCATCTTACAACCGCCCCTATTTTGTCACTACCAATAGAGGGTGGTGAGTTTGAAGTATATACGGATGCATCTGGAATTGGTTAAGGATGTGTCCTTATGCAGAATGGAAAAGTGATTTGCTATTCTTCAAGACAATTGAAGCGTCACGAAGAAAATTATCCTGTACATGATTTAGAATTGGCAGCAGTTATTTTCGCCTTGAAAATTTGGCGTCATTATCTTCATGGAGAAAAGTTTACGATCTATTCAGACCACAATAGCTTAAAATATTTATTCTCTCAGAAGGAGCTTAACATGAGGCAAAGGAGGTGGTTAGAACATCTCAAGGACTTTGATTTCGCTATTCAGTATCATCATGGCAAGGCGAATGCTGTAGCAGATGCACTTAGTAGAAAAGCAATGGGTATGTTATCAAGCCTCATGATTAGTGTAACTAACATTATTCCTCAATTTGCTCAGTTGAATGTAGATGTTGACATTAAGGAAGAGGATTGCTTCATAGCTAATATCCGAGCTCAACCTACATTGATCGAGGATTTGGCCAAGTTACAAGAGGATGATCCAATTTTACTGGAAATTAAGGCCAATATTGAACAAAGACCGGATTTTGCTATCTCTGAGGACGGAAGATTATTATTCAAGGGCCGAATGTGTATACCGGATCATGAAGATACAAAGAAATTGATCTTAGAAGAAGCACATAAATCAAAATACACCATTCATCCAGGAGGTACGAAGATGTATCAAGATCTCAAAAGAAACTTTTGGTGGCCCAATATGAAGAGGGAAATAGCTGACTTTGTATCTCGATGTCTCACATACCAACAAGTGAAGGCAGAACATTTCAGACCAGCAGGAAAATTACATCCCTTAAGTATTCCAGAATGGAAATAGGAGAGCATAGGAATGGATTTCATTATGGGATTACCTAAGACAAGAGGTGGACATGATGGAATATGGGTAATCATAGATCGATTGACTAAATCTGCACATTTCATACCAATAAAGAGTCGGTGGTCTGTGGATATCCTAGCAGCATTATACATAAAAGAAATTGCTAAACTACATGGTGTACCTATCTCTATTGTATCAGATAGAGATCCTCGATTCACATCACAGTTTTGGAAAGGTCTACAACATTCACTAGGGACCAGATTAAATTTCAGCACAGCCTTTCATCCACAAACGGATGGTCAGACGGAAAAAACAAATCATGTGGTAGAAGACATGCTCAAGGCTTGTGTCATTGATTTTGGAGGAAGTTGGCCCTATCACTTGCCTCTGGTAGAATTTGCATATAACAACAGTTATCAAGAAAGCATACAAATGGCACCTTTTGAAGCTCTATATGGGAAAAGTTGTCGATCATCAATATGTTGGAATGAAATAGGGGAAAGGCAATTTCTAGGCCCCAACCTTATCAAAGATTCTACAGAGAAAATAAAACTCATTCAAGAAAGGATGAAAATGGCACAAGGTAGGCAAAAGTCTTATGCTGACAATCGAAGACGTGACTTAGAGTTTCATGTGGGAGATCATGTATATTTGAAGGTTTCTCCAGGTCGAGGTATTCGAAGATTTGGCATTAAAGGAAAGCTAACTCCTAGATTCATTGGCCCGTTTGAAATTCTTGAAAGGGTCGGTGAAGTGGCTTATAGATTGGCCTTACCTCCACAGTTAGCAGGAGTTCATGACGTATTTCACGTCTCTATGCTGAAGAAGTATGTATATGATCCAGATCATATTTTCACGTTTGATAATCTGGAGATTCAGAAAGACTTAACATATGAGCAAACGCCAATAAAGATTCTGGATCGGGAAGTGCGTCAATTAAGGAATAAAGTTATTCTTATGGTCAAGATCCAATGGAAGAAAGCATGGGCATATGAACCAACATGGGAAACCGAAGCAGCCATGAGAAAAAGATTCCCAGAATTATTTAACTGTAAGTACACTCTCCACAATACATGTATTGAATTTGGGGACCAAATTCTTTTTAAGTGGGGAGGGTGTAGTGCCCCAGAATTTATATAAGTATTTTCTAGATTAATTAATAATTTTCTGGAATTTATTTGTAATTTATAAGGGCTAAAGAGAATTATAAAAGGATTATTGAACTTTTATAAGGCCCAATGAATTAACCTAGCCTATTTAAACAAATCAAATGGGTTTAAATATCAGGCCCATTTAGTTTGGCCCATATTTTAGAAGATTATTAAGCCTATTCTCGGATTTTTAAGGATAAACATCACTTAATAAGATAAGTTAGTGGATAATGGATAAAAGGGTTTTGTTTAATTAAAACTCTAAATACATTGAATGTAACGGTCTATAGCCCGACCGTCACATGCATGTAACGCGTAGGAGCTCGACCGTTACACTCTATGAACTCCGAAAACTGAAGAGTTGGATTTCTTTTGAACTCTGGGAACGAGTAATGTAACGGTCTATCGTGAGACCGTCACATGCCTCTAACGCACCGGAAGCCGACCGTTACATACTGTTAGTTCCGTGAAGGAAAGAATGAGTACAAAGAACAAAACTTTGGACTCTTAAACATTAAGGATCGACTTGGGAAGAGTTGTAACATTACTAAGGACTCTTAGAGATTAGATTATGACCAAACAAGGACTCTAGAATCGATCTAATCCTCAAACCCTGGCTAGAACTCTATAAATATGACCTAGTTCTGAACTGTGCGACCCTTACTTTTGGCTCGCAAGGAATCAAGGAAAGGAGTCATTATCTCAAGTAAGTTCTTTAGAATAATTTGTTCCCAATACTTTAGACTAACTCCTCTCCGAATTTCACATCTTTAGGTCAAGAGGTCATGGAGATAGAACCTAGAGAAATTGTTGAAAAGTCACAGGAAAAGGAGAACTAGGGCTCGGTGTTCAGACCATATTTGGAAGTTCTAAAGCCTAAGTAAGAGGTAGGTTATCTCATGAACGGCAAAAACAACCTGATAGGACTAATAGCCCTCTGGTTTGATTGAATTTCATGCATTATAGATCATCAATTTCATGTTTTACTAGTTCTATGCATATCATGCATCTCCTAGCCCTAATTAAGAAATTAAAGCATGTTATTCATCAAATTCACTGATACCATGCATATAGATAGCGTATACTTCGTTATCATGTCTAGAAACCTATGATGTTTTGATTATAGACATGATGGGAATTGATCTCTTAGGTTTCTTATCGTTTTCTATTAGCAGACGCTCTGACGCATCAGCATAGGACTGTCACATTCATGTAATGGCCCTACGACAGGCTGTCACACACCCTGTTGTTCTTGGATTTTCACTGTTGTCTCTAACGCGTTTGAATAGACGCGTTACGTTCATATAACGGTTTTTTCCAGACCGTCACAACCACTGCGACGCCCCATCTCTAGACCGTCATAGTCTGTGTTCTGTCAACCCTAAGATAGAATATAACTTGCCAATATATATTATTATTAAGCCTAGTTACCTAAGTTTTAACCTGCTCATGTGATTTTAAGGTTATTTGATTGTTCATGATAGGTATTGCATGATTTGGTTTCTCATTGTTATTTTAAGTAATGTTAGTTTAATGAGCCCAATTCTATAGTTTTGTATTATAAAGCATGATTCTTTTTAGCGTTATATTGACGGAATTTTCATTTTTACATGGATTGTACATATCTCTCTCTATCAATAGAGTCATTTCTATAAGTATAAGGCACATATTCCGGTATGTTGTCATTAGCTTACACATTACACTATAGGAATACAATCTTGGACATGAGGACCTCTCTATTGAATATTCCTTCCAATGGACTAGGAAATCATGGTTTCAAGGCCTCCGTAATTCTTCGCGAGCCTGGGATTTCCACTAGGACGCCGAGTTGGTTATACCATCAAAGCCCAATAACTAAAATACACTATCGTTGTTTTTTGGATCTTGTAATGTAACGGCCTTGCACTGGACCGTCAGGCTGACGTAACGGCCCAATGCCCGACCGTCACATTTCACTGAGTCTATTTTAGTATTTTGGACTCTGATCAATGTAACAGCACATTACTGGCGCGTCACATGATGTAACGGCCCAGTAAACGACTGTCACACTGATGGCTTGTGTTAACCCAAGGTTTGACCAAGGGTTGATATTTCAATGGTTCTAGACAAACCTTGATGATCTAGAACTTATCACATTGCTTAATTGACTTAATATAATGAATGTAAGTTAAGGAAAATATCGTTATGCTGTCGATTTATTTCTAAGAGCATGACATTATTTAAGTCATTTTCTTGACTCGTATATTCTTGCATCGAAGCATTTCATTCATTGATTCTAGTTATCATGGAATTATTGGAATTGCTATATTCTTGGCCATACTTTACTGTTACATGTGTGGCAGTAGCTTAATTTATAACAGAAGATGCGATCAAGCACTGATTGTGTTCAAGGGCTCTATGCTAGTCCCCTCGGCTGATTGCCGAAAACATACTATTTTATAAACCATGGGGTATGATGCTACTGGCGTCGCATTGAGCTTGGAGTACTATTTCTATAAATAAGTGAAGATCCATGGCACGCTATGACATTCTTGTACATGACATTCTTGCTTGACATTCCACAGAAATTCACGAACTATGTACTCAAAAGAGACTAGTATGATGAATATGTGGCTTGCTCATTACATGCTTGCTCGTAAAAGGCCAAATATCATGTTCATGTTACATTCTTGCTAGTTCATTCTTGATCATTCTATCTTATCTTGTTACTTTGGTTTAATCGCATGATTGATTCGCATTCGCATGATTTTATCTTATTTCTTTAGAACTAAAATGTTAATTACTTTAATAGTGCCTTCATGTCGATGCGAAGATACCTACTGGGCAAGTGTGCTCATGACCTATTTTCTAATATTTTCAGGAGATGGAAATTGTTCGAATTCGGATTCGGGTGATTCAAGTAGCGGGTCCGAGAGCGATTGAATGTTATTGTGACAAGAGTGAAGACATAGGAAGTCTAAATTGTCTAGATTGAGTCAATGTAATTTTCCTATTTCTTGAGTCAATAGATGGAGAAGTTGAAGTTGTGTATTATGAATATTGATCATTTATGAAATAATGTTGGAGTTTGATTAAATTCTGTGCAATTGCATTTATGTGTGTGATTGTTTTGCGCTCTGATTGCTCTTGCTTACAAGAGGCTTACCATGCCGACTGTTCACGCTCCCCGAGCGAGTCTTCCGCTGTAATAAAGGCTCGGGGCGTGACAATTAAGTTGGTATCAAAGCTTAAGTCTCAAGACTTAGGGAAATGAGTCATGTCATAGGATAAGTCCAAGGTTAAGGACCCATACCTATGAACTAAGGAAGAAATTTCCATAACCATGTGAGGATTGGGTAGAGCCCGGGATGAGATAGTTATTTAATCTTTGGTTTTCTCTCAGTCTCATGAGAAATAACAAGTTGTTATTTTTCTCTCTCATGCACCTTATTATTCTTATCATGGCTCATCGCGTAGATTGGGATGGTATGCAACAAAGTGTTGCCGACCTCACCCATGCATTGCAAACTATAGCACAAGGTGGTGCAGTGGCAAGGGCTGGAGACCTACATCGCAACTTTCGGAGTCTAAATCCTCCGCGATTCTATGGATCTTCCAATTCCGATGAGGCAGAAAATTGGATCGACGAGATGAATAGGATATTTGACGTTATTTAATGCACTGATCAGGAGAAAGTCCGTCTAGCAACGTTCCAATTAAATAAAGACACCCTTACTTGGTGGAAATCAATCCCGGCACCTCCGGCCGATGCATCGCACACGTGGGATGGTTTTCTCACCTTATTTCGTGCCAAATATTTCTCCGAACATGTGAAGGAAAGGAAGGCCATGGAGTTTTCCTCCCTTCGTCAAGGGATGATGTCAGTCGCAGAATATGAGTTACAGTTTTCAAGACTAGCACCATATGCACCACACCTTATCAGTACGGAATTGTTAAAGGCAAACCGATTTGTGGACGGGTTACGGCCCGGTTTCATCCAACAACTAGGGACACATAATATCTGCACTTATGCGGAAATGGTTCAAAGGGCATATCTATGCAAGAGGACCTTGGAAAAGGTTGAAAAGCTGAAAGGAAAAGGAGAGGAATCTAGCCGGCGCTCAGATCGGCATTATAAAAAAGAGAAGTTTAGCATCACGGAACCATACAAAAGCCGTGACAACAAGAAAAGATCAAGGAACGGGAACGGTGGAAGTTCCCAAAAGAATAGTAAAAAGGTTAAAGAAGAGAAGGAGCAAGTCGCCTTGGCGTGCACCTTTTGCGAGAAATTCGGCCACTCGGCTGAAGAATGCTGGAAGCACCTAGGTGCTTGTTTGCGCTGTGGAAGTGGGGAGCATCGTGTGCCAGATTGCCCCCTTATGAAAGATCAATCAAATAACGGAGGACGTAGGAGGCAGGCTCGCCTCAATGCAGTTATAGATGGAGAAGAAGTGCCCAGGGATCAAAATGATGAGCTCATGGAAGGTACTCTTCAAATCTGTTCTCGCCCTGCATTCGTGCTATTCGATACTGGTGCTTCTCATTCTTTTATCTCCACCACTTTTGCAAACACCTTACCAACTGCATCAATTCCCCTACCTTCAGATCTCGCTATTACTACACCTTTAGGATCTGGAACTAAGCTTACCAAGTATTATCCTGATTGTGAGGTTGTAGTAGAAGGACACAATCTCCCCGCAAACTTAGTATGCCTCGATATGAAAGGTTATGATGCCATTTTTGGGGTAGATTGGCTTGTAGACCATGATGCTTACATCAACTGCCGAAATAGAATTATATCTTTCCGAAAGCCCGGTCTTCCAAGATTTTCTTTTCTTGGCATCAAATACAAGAAGCATCCTACCATTATATCTTCTCTTCACGCCTGCAAACTTATCTCGAAAGGATGTGAAGCTTTTCTTGCTTCAGTCATTGTCACCGAATCTAAGGAAATTATCCTAGCAAACATTCCTATTGCAAATGAATTTCCTAATGTGTTCCCATCCGAACTACCTAGTTTACCACCGGAGAGGGAAGTAAACTTTACCATTGAACTCATTCCAGGTGCAGCACCTGTTTCTATAGCCCCGTACAGGATGTCCCCCATAGAACTCAAGGAACTAAAGAAGCAATTACAAGAACTTCTAGACAAGGGTTTCATTCGACCTAGCACATCCCCTTAGGGTGCGCCTGTTCTATTTGTCAAGAAGAAGGATGGTTCTCTCAGGTTATGCATCGATTATCGGCGACTGAATCAACTTACAATCAAGAATAAGTATCTGTTGCCATGCATTGATGAGCTCTTCGATCAGCTTTCGGGAGCTAAGTATTTTTTTATGATTGACCTCAGGTCAGGTTATCATCAGCTGAGAAGCAAAGAAGAGGACATTTATAAATCGGCTTTTCGAAGTCGTTATGGCCACTATGAATTTGTGGTAATGCCATTTGGATTAACTAATGCTCCAGCAGCATTCATGCGACTTATAAATAGTGTCTTACAGCCATATTTGGACCATTTCATCGTCGTCTTCATTGATGATATCTTAATATATTCCAAAACTAAAGAAGAACATGAAGAACATCTAAGGATAGCTTTACAAACACTCAAAGAACACAAGCTATATGCCAAACTTAAAAAGTATGAATTCTGGCTCAAGGAAGTCTCATTCCTAGGCCACATTATTTCAAAAGAAGGTATCGTTGTGGATCCTTCTAAGGTAGAAGCTGTCAGAGATTGGAGTCGACCAACGACTGTATCTGAAGTCAGAAGCTTTTTGGGTCTAGCTGATTATTATAGGAGATTCATAAAGGACTTCTCAAAGATCGCGGTTCCTTTAACTAGACTTACAAGAAAAGAAAATCCTTTTGTCTGGTCGAAGGACTGTGAAAAGAGTTTCCAAAGTCTTAAGAATCATCTTACAACCGCCCCTGTTTTGTCACTACCAATAGAGGGTGGTGAGTTTGAAGTATATACGGATGCGTCTGGAATTTATTTAGGATGTGTCCTTATGTAGAATGGAAAAGTGATTTGCTATTCTTCAAGACAATTGAAGCTTCACGAAGAAAATTATCCTGTACATGATTTAGAATTGGCAGCAGTTATTTTCGCCTTAAAAATTTGGCGTCATTATCTTTATGGAGAAAAGTTTACGATCTATTCAGACCACAAGAGCTTGAAATATTTATTCTCTCAGAAGGAGCTTAACATGAGGCAAAGGAGGTGGTTAGAACATATCAAGGACTTTGATTTTGCTATTCAGTATCATCCTGGGAAGGAGAATGCTGTAGCAGATGCACTTAGCAGAAAACCAATGGGTATGTTATCAAGCCTCATGATTAGTGTAACTAACCTTATTCCTCAATTTGCTCAGTTGAATGTAGATGTTTACATCAAGGAAGAGGATTGCTTCATAGCTAATATCCGAGCTCAACCTACATTGATCGAGGATTTGGCCAAGTTACAAGAGGATGATCCAATTTTACTGGAAATTAAGGCCAATATTGAACAAAGACCAGATTTTGCTATCTCTGAGGACGGAAGATTATTATTCAAGGGCCGAATGTGTATACCGGATCATGAAGATACAAAGAAATTGATCTTAGAAGAAGCACATAGATCACAATACACCATTCATCTAGGAGGTACGAAGATGGATCAAGATCTCAAAAGAAACTTTTGGTGGCCTAATATGAAGAGGGAAATAGCTGACTTTATATCTCGATGTCTCACATGCCAACAAGTGAAGGCAGAACATTTCAGACATGCAGGAAAATTACAGCCCTTAAGTATTTCAGAATGGAAATGGGAGAGCATAGGAATGGATTTCATTATGGGATTGCCTAAGACAAGAGGTGGACATGATGGAATATGAGTAATCATAGATCGATTGACTAAATCTGCACATTTCATACCAATAAAGAGTCGGTGGTCTGTGGATATCCTAGCAGCATTATACATAAAAGAAATTGTTAAACTACATGGTGTACCTATCTCTATTGTATCAGATAGAGATCCTCAATTCACATCACAGTTTTGGAAAGGTCTACAACATTCACTAGGGACCAGATTACATTTCAGCACAGTCTTTCATCCACAAATGGATGGTCAGACGGAAAGAACAAATCAGGTGGTAGAAGACATGCTCAGGGCTTGTGTCATTGATTTTGGAGGAAGTTGGCATGATCACTTGTCTCTAGTAGAATTTGCATATAACAACAGTTATCAAGCAAGCATACAAATAGCACCTTTTGAAGCTCTATATGGGAACAGTTGTCGATCACCAATATGTTGGAATGAAATAGGGGAAAGGCAATTTCTAGGCCCCGACCTTATCAGAGATTCTATAGAGAAAATAAAACTCATTCAAGAAAGGATGAAAATGGCACAAGATAGGCAAAAGTCTTATGCTGACAATCGAAGACGTGACTTGGAGTTTCATGTGGGAGATCATGTATATTTGAAGGTTTCTCTAGGTCGAGGTATTCGAAGATTTGGCATTAAAGGAAAGCTAACTCATAGATTCATTGGCCCGTTTGAAATTCTTGAAAGGGTGGGTGAAGTGGCTTATAGATTGGCCTTACCTCCACAGTTAGCAGGAGTTCATGACGTATTTCACGTCTCTATGCTGAAGAAGTATGTATATGATCCAGATCATATTTTCACGTTTGATAATCTGGAGATTCAGAAAGACTTAACATATGAGCAAATGCCAATAAAGATTCTGGATCGGGAAGTGCGTCAATTAAGGAATAAAGTTATTCCTATGGTCAAGATCCAATGGAAGAAAGCATGGCCATATGAAGCAACATGGGAAACCGAAGCAGCCATGAGAAAAAGATTCCCAGAATTATTTAACTGTAAGTATACTCTCCACAATACATGTATTGAATTAGGGGACCAAATTCTTTTTAAGTGGGGGAGGGTGTAGTGCCCCAGAATTTATATAAGTATTTTCTAGATTAATTAACAATTTTCTGGAATTTATTTGTAATTTATAAGGGCTAAAGAGAATTATAAAAGGATTATTGAACTTTTATAAGGCCCAATGAATTAACCTAGCCTATTTAAACAAATCAAATGGGTTTAAAGATCAGGCCCATTTAGTTTGGCCCATATTTTAGAAGATTATTAAGCCTATTCTGTGATTTTTAAGGATAAACTTCACTTAACAAGATAAGTTAGTGGATAATGGATAAAAGGGTTTTATTTAATTAAAACTCTAAACACATTGAATGTAACAGTCTATAGCCCGACCGTCACATGCATGTAACGCGTAGGAGCTCGACCGTTACACTCTATGAACTCCGAAAACTGATGAGTTTGATTTCTTTTGAACTCTGGGAACGAGTAATGTAACGATATATCGTGAGACCGTCACATGCCTCTAACGCACCGGAAGCCGACCGTTACAGACTGTTAGTTCCGTGAAGGAAAGAACGAGTACAAAGAACAAAACTTTGGACTCTTATCCATTAAGGATCGACTTGGGAAGAGTTGTAACATTACTAAGGACTCTTAGAGA
The DNA here is from genome assembly GCA_022559845.1 of Amorphophallus konjac. Classification (NCBI taxonomy): domain Eukaryota; kingdom Viridiplantae; phylum Streptophyta; class Magnoliopsida; order Alismatales; family Araceae; genus Amorphophallus; species Amorphophallus konjac. The sequence continues at coordinate 235,163,968 of CM040124.1, forward strand.
TTAGATTATGACCAAACAAGGACTCTAGAATCGATCTAATCCTCAAACCCTAGCTAGAACTCTATAAATAGGACCTAGTTCTGAACTGTGCGACCCTTACTTTTGGCTCGCAAGGAATCAAGGTAAGGAGTCATTATCTCAGGTAAGTTCTTTAGAATAATTTGTTCCCAATACTTTAGACTAACTCCTCTCTGAATTTCACATCTTTAGGTCAAGAGGTCGTGGAGATAGAACCTTGAGAAATTGCTGAAAAGTCACAGGAAAAGGAGAACTAGGGCTCGGTGTTCAGACCATATTTGGAAGTTCTAAAGCCTAAGTAAGAGGTAGGTTATCTCATGAACGGCAAAAACAACCTGATAGGACTAATAGCCCTCTGGTTTGATTGAATTTCATGCATTATAGATCATCGATTTCATGTTTTACTAGTTCTTTGCATATCATGCATCTCCTTGCCCTAATTGAGAAATTAAATCATGTTATTCATCAAATTCACTGATACCATGCATATAGATAGCCTATACTTCGTTATCATGTCTAGAAACCTATGATGTTTTGATTATAGACATGATGGGAATTGATCTCTTAGGTTTCTTATCGTTTTCTATTAGCAGACGCTCTGATGCATCAGCATAGGACCGTCACATTCATGTAACGGCCCTACGACAGGCCTTCACACACCCTGTTGTTCTTGGATTTACACTGTTGTCTCTAACGCGCTTGAACAGACGCGTTATGTTCATATAACGGTTGTTTCCAGACCGTCACAACCACTATGACGCCCCATCTCTAGACCATCACAGTCTGTGTTCTGTCAACCCTAAGACAGAATATAACTTGCCAATATATATTATTATTAAGCCTAGTTACCTAAGTTTTAACCTGATCATGTGATTTTAAGATTATTTGATTGTTCATGATAGGTATTGCATGATTTGGTGTCTCATTGTTATTTTAAGTAATGTTAGTTTAATGAGCCCAATTCTATAGTTTTGTATTATAAAGCATGATTCTTTTTAACGTTATATTGACGGAATTTTCATTTTTACATGGATTGTACATATCTCTCTCTGTCAATAGAGTCATTTCTATAAGTATATGGCACATATTCCGGTATGTTGTCATTAGCTTACACATTGCACTATAGGAATACAATCTTGGACATGAGGACCTCTCTATTGGATATTCCTTCCAATGGACTCGGAAATCATTTTTTCAAGGCCTCCGTAATTCTCCGAGAGCCTGGGATTCCCACTAGGACGCCGAGTTGGTTGTACCATCAAAGCCCAATAACTAGAATACACTATCGTTGTTTTCTGGATCTTGTAATGTAACGGCCTTGCACTGGACCGTCAGGATGACGTAACGGCCCAATGCCCGACCGTCACATTTCACTGAGTCTATTTTAGTATTATGGACTCTGATCAATGTAACGGCCCATTACTGGCACGTCACATGATGTAACAGCCCAATAAACGACCATCACACTGATGGCATGTGTTAACCCAAGGTTTGACCAAGGGTTGATATTTCAATGGTTCTAGACAAACCTTGATGATCTGGAACTTATCACATTGCTTAATTGACTTAATATAATGAATGGAAGTTAAGGAAAATATCGTTATGCTGTCGATTTATTTCTAAGAGCATGACATTATTTAAGTCATTTTCTTGACTCGTATATTCTTGCATCGAAGCATTTCATTCATTGATTCTAGTTATCATGGAATTATTGGAATTGCTATATTCTTGGCCATACTTTACTGTTACATGCGTGGAAGTAGCTTAATTTATAACTGAAGATGCGACCGAGCACGGATTGTGTTCAAGGGCTCTATGCTAGTCCCCTTGGCTGATTGCCGAAAACATACTATTTTATAAACCCTGGGGTATGATGCTACTGGCGTCGCATTGCGCTGGGAGTACTATTTCTATAAATAAGTGAAGATCCACGGCACGCTATGACATTCTTGTACATGACATTCTTGCTTGATATTCCACATAAATTCACGAACTATGTACTCAAAAGAGAATAGTATGATGAATATGTGACTTGCTCGTTACATGCTTGCTCGTAAAAGGCCAAATATCCTGTTCATGTTACATTCTTGCTAGTTCATTCTTGATCATTCTATCTTATCTTGTTACTTTGGTTTAATCGCATGATTGATTCACATTCGCATGATTTTACCTTATTTCTTTAGAGCTAAAATGTTAATTACTTTAATAGTGCCTTCATGTTGATGCGAAGATACCTACTAAGCAAGTGTGCTCATGACATATTTTTCAATATTTTCAGGAGATGGAAATAGTTCGAATTCGGATTCGGGTGATTCAAGTAGCGGGTCCGAGAGTGATTGAATGTTATTGTGACAAGAGTGAAGACATAGGACGTCTAAATTGTCTAGATTGAGTCAATGTAATTTTCCTATTTCTTGTGTCAATAGATGGAGAAGTTGAAGTTGTGTATTATGAATATTGATCATTTATGAAATAAAGTTGGAGTTTGATTAAATTCTGTGCAATTGCATTTATGTATGTGATTATTTTGCGCTCTGATTGTTCTTGCTTGCAAGAGGCTTACCATGCCGACTGTTCGCTCTCCCCGAGCGAGTCTTCCGCTGTAATAAAGGCTCGGGGCGTGACAATGTTGGCTTGCACATTTTGCAAGAAGTTCAGTCATTCGACCGAAGAATGCTGGAAGCGCCTCTGCGCTTGTTTACGATGTGGAATTCGGGAGCACCGCATGCCCAATTGCCCCCTCATGAAAGAACAACCTTCTAATAGTGAGCGTAGACGGCAGACTCATCTTAATGCCGTGTTGGACGAGGAAGCACCCAAGGATGATGGTTTAATGGAATGTACCATTCAAATTTACTCACATCTTGCCTTTGTGTTATTTGATACTGGTGCTTCTCATTCCTTTATATCTACTACTTTTGTAAAAACTTTGTCAGTCTCACATGTTTCTCTACCTTCGGACCTAGTTATAACAACACCCTTACGTCCTAAAACTAAACTTACAACCCACTACCCAAATAGTGAGATAACCATAGAAGGCCATAATCTCCCCGCGAACCCCGTATGCCTTGATATGGAAGGCTACGACGCCATCCTAGGCGTAGATTAGTTATGTGACCATTACGCCGATATCAACTGTTCCAATAGGAGAATTTCCTTTCAAAAATTGGATCTTCCATGGTTTTCTTTCCTTGGCATCAAATGTAGGAAGCATCCTACTCTCATTTCCTCTCTTCACACTTGCAAACTTATCTCGCAAGGCTGTGAGGCTTTTCTTGCTTCTGTAGTCATTACTGAGTTCAAGGAAATTATCCTTAACGAAATACCTATTGTGAGAGACTATCATGATGTCTTTCCATCTGAATTACTCAGTTTACCACCCGACAGGGAAGTAAACTTCTCCATTGAACTTATCGTTGGAGCAGCACCTATTTCAAAAGCTCCTTACAGGATGTCCCCCACAGAACTTAAGGAGTTGAAAAAGTAACTTCAAGAATTATTGGAGAAAGGTTTCATTCGACCCAGTACATCCCCTTGGGGTGCGCCGGTCTTATTCGTCAGGAAGAAAGATGGATCTCTCTGGCTATGCATCGACTATCAGTAGTTAAATCAACTCATAATCAAGAACAAATATCCACTATCGCGTATCGATGAGCTATTTGATAAAATCTCCAGAGCGGAATATTTCTCAAAGATAGACCTCAAGTCTGGTTACCATCCACTAAGGATCAAGGATGAAGACATTTACAAGATTGCTTTCCGGAGCAGATATGGACACTATGAGTTCATAGTGATGCCGTTCGGGTTAACCAATGCCCCTACAGCTTTCATGCAACTCATGAACAATGTTTTCAGGCCTTATCTCGACCAATTCGTGGCTGTCTTCATTGATGATATTCTAATATATTCCAAGACCAAGGAAGAACATGAAGAACACTTAAGGATAGCTTTGCAAACATTAAGAGAACACCTACTCTATGCGAAGCTCAACAAGTGTGAATTCTGGCTAAAGGAGGTCTCATTCCTTGGCCACATTATTTCAAAAGAAGGTATCACTGTGGATCCTTCTAAAGTTGAAGCTCTCAAGAATTGGAGCTGACCGACAACGGTATCCGAAGTTAGATGTTTTCTTGGTCTAGTTGGCTATTACCGGTGATTCATTAAATATTTTTCACAAATCGCCGTCCCTTTGACTAGGCTCATAAGAAAGGAGAATCCCTTTGCATGGTTGAAGGACTGTGAGGTGAGTTTCTTGACTCTCAAGGAACATCTTACTAATGCCCCTGTATTAGCACTGCCCGTGGAAGGTGGTGGCTTTGAAGTCTACACGGATGCATCTGGCATTGGCCTCGGTTATGTCCTTATGTAGAACGGCAAAGTGATTTGCTATGCTTCGAGACAATTGAAGCGTCATGAAGAGAATTATCCAATACACGATCTGGAATGGGCTGCTGTCATTTTCACCTTAAAACTATGGCGGCATTACCTTTATGGGGAGAAATTTACTATATTTTTGGACCACAAAAGTCTGAAGTATCTCTTCAGCCAAAAGGAGTTAAACATGCGGCAAAGAAGATGGCAGGAATATTTAAAGGATTTTGACTTTTCTATTCAATACCATCCTGGAAAAGCAAATGTTGTAGCAGATCCACTCAGCCGGAAACCACTAGTAACTCGATCAAGTCTCAGGAAAGGTATGACCTATCTTATAGAAGACTTTGCTCATTTGAATCTAGATATTGATGCATAAGAAGAAAGGGGTATTATTGCTAATATCAGGTCACAACCCACACTAATTGAAGATCTAGTCAAGTTACAAGAAAATGACCCTATATTGGTAGAGATCAAAGCTAATGTTGAACAACGGCCAGAATTCTCCATCACGACCGACGGAAGATTATTATTCAAAGGTCAAATTTGTATGCCAGATCACATCGACACTAAGAAGTTGATCATGGAAGAAGCTCATAAATCAAGATATGCTATTCACCCTAGTGCTACCAAGATGTATCAAGACTTAAAGAGGAATTTTTGGTGGCCCAATATGAAGGGAGAAATAGCGGACTTTGTATCACGCTGCCTCACTTGTCAGCAAGTCAAGGCGGAACACTTAAAGCCCGCTGGAAAGTTACATCTCTTATAAATTTTTGAGTGGAAATGGGAGAGCTTAGTGATGGATTTAATCTTGGGTTTGTCTAAGACAAGAGGTGGACATGATGGTATATGGGTGATCATAGACTAATTGACTAAATCTGCACATTTCTTACCTATCAAAAGTCGATGGTCTGTGGTTGCTCTAGCAGCTTTGTATATGAAAGAAATAGTTAAACTACACGGTGTCCCTACTACAATCATTTCTGATCAAGACCCTCGCTTCACATCATAATTTTGGAAGGGTCTACAACATTCCTTAGGGACTCGACTCAACTTTAGCACTACTTTCCATCCTCAAACCGATGGCCAAACTGAGAGAACAAATTAGGTGATAGAAGATATGCTCAGGGCTTGTGCAATTATTTTCGGTGGGAGTTGGCATGATCACTTGCCTCTAGCTGAATTTGCCTATAACAATAGCTATCAAGCTAGTATAAAAATGGCACCATTCGAGGCCTTATATGGGAGAAGTCGCCGCTCACCTAACTGCTGGAATGAGGTTGGAGAAAAACAAATTCTAGGCCCTGAACTCATCAGAGATACTACCGAGAAAGTGAAACTTAATCGGGAAAGACTCCAGATGGTTCAAGATAGAGAAAAAGCATATGCTGATAATAGAAGGCGAGACATGGAATTTCAAGTGGGAGACCATGTGTTTCTCAAGGTTTCTCCAGGTCAGGGTATTCAAAGGTTTGGCATCAAAGGCAAACTCACTCCGAGATATATCGGCCATTTTGAAATTCTTGAAAGGGTTGGCGAGGTCGCATATCGGATTGCATTGCCTCCTCAACTAGCTGGAGTCCATGATATGTTTCATGTCTCGATGCTTAAAAGGTACATTTATGACCCATTTCATGTTATAAGTCGTGACGACCTGGTGATTCAAAATGATTTGATGTACGAGCAAAGACCAATCAAAATAATTGATCGAGAGATACGTCAGCTTTGAAATAAAACCATTCCCATGGTAAAAGTCCGGTGGAATAAAAGTACAGACCAAGAAGCAACATGGAAGATGGAGGAAGCTATGTGTAAGAGATTTCGAGAGCTATTTGATTGTAAGTAAAAAATACACTCTCCTTAAATCCCATGGAATGAATTTGGAGACCAAAGTCTCTTTAAGTGGGGGAGGGTGTAATACCCATGGAATGTTTTAGGATTTTTTGGGAATTAAATAAAATTATTATGTATTTAAAAAGGCTTAAAGGGCTATATAATGAATTATGGGTTAAATAAATTAATTTGAAAGTACAATTAATAACCAGGTAAATAGGCTCACTTAAACTAGGCCCATAAACCCAATTCTAAGGTTGTTAGGCCCAAGCCCAACCCTAGAAACGTTATAGGGATAATTTCCTAAATTAAAAGGATAAATAAAGAGATAATAGGAATATAAGAGTTTGTATTTAAATAAAATTTAATTTTTAGGCAAGCCAGGCAAATGGCGATCTATCGAAAGATCGCCACCTGCTGAAGGCGGTCCATACTAGACCGCCACTTCCTATCAGAAACGGGAGGTGTTAAACCCTTGAAATTTGAATTTTTATCCAACCTAAATGCCAGGGATTGATGTGATCTGGCAAGGAAACTTATCTAGGACTCCTAGGAATCGATTCTACTCCAAATTAGGACTCTAATTCGATCTAATTACTCAGCACTAGGCCAAACTCTATAAATAGAGCCAGATTCGACCTACATGAACCCTAATTTTTAGATCGCGTGGTTCGAAGGTAAGACGTCATCATCTCAGGTTAAGTCTTTAGAACATTTTGTTCCTTTTGGTGTCTTCTAACTCTCTGCTAAATCATGTGCTAGGAGACCAAGCCGTTGAAAAGTTAGAAGGACTGGAAGTTGCTGGTTCCATGTAGGAGGCGTAGGAACAAGGGTGCTCTTTCGGCGTGAAATTCGAAGTCTAGGGATCAAACTAGAGGTAGGTTATCTCATGAATGGCTCAAACAACATGTTAAGATTAAAATCCCTCCTTTTGCTCGTGATTTCATGTAGTCTACACGGAGTATTAGATGTTTTTCTATGACTGCGCAGTGGGTTTTCTTTGTATGATGTCCATACCTTGTTAATTCAAAAGATAGTAAGTTTGGTAGAAGGCATACTCCCCCATGCTTTAGATCCATGATGCTTTGCTTTTACTTCAGTTTGTACACAATTTTATCATTATTAGCGTTAGAAATAGCCCTACTATGCCCTTATGTCTGTCGGATGACAGGATGATGGCGGCCTCCCATAGACCACTACCATCAGACAGCGGTAGTCCCTTGACCGCTACCTACATAAGTGGCCTTCTGTTGACCGCTACTTACTTTCTGGTTGTTGTTCACCCTAAACAGCAGCCAGATCACCCCTTTTTGATTCCTGATTATGCTATCTCCCCTGCTGTATATTATTCTAAGCTAGCTATAATATGTTTTCTATTATATTGTGAGTTCCAATGTTCCATTTTATGTCTCATCATGTCTTAGGAACTCATTTTAAATCTTATGTTGATTTCATGCCGAAATCATATAGAATTGTATGTAAAAATGGTTTCCTTTGAATTCCTACGTGTTGACTGCTATTTTTACACGATTCACTCTCATCTCCTGTCTTTCCTGGTTAAGTATATAGCTCGTACTCTGATACATAAGCTAATAGATACACACACACTTGATAAGAACACCGCTTGGACTTGAGAACCTCTCCGTCGAATATTCCTTCTGCCAGACTAGGTGATCTTGTTTCAACTCCTCTGTAAGTCTCCGCGAGCCTGGGATTCCCACAAGGATGTCGAGCTGGTTGTACATTTAAAGCCCAAAAGTCTAGAGAGCACTTAAGTTTTCTGTGATTTCTGAACTTTGATTGCGGTCGTCCCGTGACCACCACCTTCAGGTTGCGGCCAGACCAATGACAGCCTTCATGTTTCAGCTTGCTTGAGTCGACCCAGCTCATCCTTTGGAGTCGACGCAGCCAGATAGCGGTCTACACATGACCGTCTTCTCATATAAGCAGTCTCTTGATGACCGTTTTCTGATAAGTTTCGCCCAACCCGAGGTCTGACCCAAGGGTTGCTCATGTTCAATTCCCAGATGCTCTCCTGATTATTTGGTATCAAAACCTTATTCATTAAGTCATTAATGAACTATAGAATTTTATCAATGTACCGTTATGCTGTCGGAATTCCTTCGTAGCATAATATCCAAATAATTCATCATTGATCTCATGGTTTCATTTTGGTACGTTTTTACCTTGATTTTGTTATCATGAAACTATTGTTGAACTGAATGTTATTGGCCTACATTATATTTCTCGTGAAAGTAGCTCGATTTATAACTTGAAGATGCAAGGGCGTGCACGGACAGTGTCCAAGGGCTCGATGCTAGCCCCCTCGATAGATGGCCGAAAATATACTGTAAACCATGGGTGTATGATGCTTACTAGCATCACATTGTGCTGGGAGTACTTTTTTTATAAACGTGTGAAATCCATGAATATCCACGAATTCTCACGAAATTTCATTATTACATGACTTTCTAGTGCATAGCCTACATGGTTATGAAAAGTACATTCTCGATACATGCTAGTACGTTCTCGTTATTGAAAGGCCACATTATATTCTTACTTGATCATGTTCTCATATATCACATCTCTATAGTTCGTACCTTATTACTTGTTGTTACTATGATTTTATTTCGCATGTTTTATCATAATTTCCTTATTCTTACCTTTTAGAGCAAACATGTTAATTACTTAAATTATGCTTTCATGTTGATACGAAGATATCTATTGGGTAAGTGTGCTCATTCCCTACTTAATCTTTTCAGGAACCTCTAGTCAATCAGATTCGGATTACTCGAATGACATATCTGAGGGCAAGAGCGATTGATGGACGAGGGAATCTATAGTTAGTTTAGTCATGAGTCTTGTTATAGCTAAGTTCCTTCACTGTAATAGGCGGTGAAGTTGATCATGTTATGTAATTTCCTTTTTATTGAGTCTAGAAGTCAAAGAGAGCCAAGTTAAGTGTCTTTTGTAAACTTTGGTTATTATTTAATAAAGTTGAAGTTTCAGTATATTATCTTGTGCATTCCTCTTTTATGTGGATGTGTTATAGCGCTCTGGTTGTCATTCTCGCTTGAGGCTTTATTTGTCGGTTGTTTATGTTCCCGACTTAATTTCGCTGCATATCTCGGGATGTGACGGTCTTAAACACTGGACATCATTTAGATCTATTTCAGACTCTTTATGTAACTTCTATTTTCTGCAATCTTGTATCACTTTCTAAACTTGATACTTGTGGGTACTCTTTTAAGTTTGGTAATGGATGTTTCAGCTTGTTTAAGCATAATTATTTCCTTAGATCTGGTATCCTTTGTGACGATTTGTACAAATTAAAGCTTGATTACTTTTTTGCTAAAACCCTTTTGACCCTGCATCATAATATTGGTACTAAACGTGGTTTAATGAATGAAAGATCCGCTTACTTGTGGCATAGGCATCTGGGTCACATATCTAGAGAAAGGTTGGAAAGATTGGTAAAAAATGAAATCCTTCCAAATTTGGATTTTACTGATCTTGGTGTATGTGTAGATTATCTTAAAGGAAAGTAAACCAAACATACAAAGAAAGGAACCACAAGAAGTACACAGCTTCTTAAAATTATACACACCGATATATGTGGGCCTTTTGATATTTCATATGTTGGTGGAGAAAAGTATTTTATCACCTTCATTAATGATTTTTCATGTTATAGTTATGTCTATTTACTGTATGAAAAGTCTCAAACTATAAAATACCCTAGAGGTATTTATTAGTGAGGTTGAATGACAATTAGATAGAAAAGTGAAAATCATTAGATCTGATAGGGGTGGTGAATATTATGAAAAATATGCTGAAACTAGGCAATGCTCTGGTCCATTTACTAAATTCCTTGAAAGACTTCGCATATATGCTTAATACACAATGCCAGGTACACCACAATAAAATGGTATAGCTAAAAGGTGTAACCGTACCTTAATGGATATCGTTAGGAGCATGTTAAGTAATTCGACTTTACCCTTATCATTGTAGATGCATACTTTAAAGACCATCGTGTGTTTATTAAATAGGGTTCCTAGTAAGATAGTTCAAAAGACACCTTTTGAGCTTTGGACTGGTAGGAAACCTAGTTTAATGCATGTACATATTTGGGGTTGTCCAACGGAAGTAAGGATTTATAATCCACCTGAAAATAATTTGGATTCAAGAACAACCAGTGATTTTTTCATTGGTTATCCAGAAAAGTCTAAAGGGTATATACTTTACTGTCCTAACCATAGTCTAAGAAATATTAAAATTGAAAATGTTAGGTTCATTGAAAATGGTGAAGTTGGTGGGAGTGTAGAACCACACAATGTGATAATTCAAGAAGTCAGGGTACAAGTTCCTTTACCTATAACTTCTCTAAAGTTATTGTTCCTGCAATTGTTGAACAGTTAGATAATTTTCAAGAACAACAAATGAAGGGTCAAGCATCCCACAATGATGTTACTGCCAATGAACCTATAGTAAATGAATCACAAGAAATAGCATTAAAGAGATCTCAAAGACAAAGGAGGTGTGTTATTTCTGATGATTATGTGGTTTATCTACAAGAGTCAGAATTTGACTTAGGAAAGAATGATGATCCAGTTTCTTTTTCATAGGCCATTGAGAGCCCTAATTCTTTTGAATGACTGGATGCTATGAAAGAAGAGCTGAAATCTATAGAGGAGAATGAATCCTGGGAACTCGTTACATTGCCTGAAAGTTGTAAAAGAGTTGGGTGTAAATGGGTCTTTAAGACCAAACACGACTCAAATGGTAATATTGAACAATATAAGACTAGACTTGTTGCTAAAGGTTTCACTTAAAATGTGGCATTGATTACAAAGAGACTTTCTCGCCAGTCTCCAAGAAAAACTCATTTAGAATTATTATGCCTTTAGTAGCTCACTATGACTTAGAGTTACAACAAATGGATGTGAAAATAGCCTTTTTAAATAAAAATTTAGATTAACATATTTATATGGACCAACCTGAGGGCTACTCAATTGAAGGAAAGGAACACACGGTGTGTAAATTGAAGAAAGTAATATACGGACTTAAATAGGTTTCCTGACAATGGTATAGTGAGTTCAATGATACTATTACTTCTTTTGGATTTAAGGAAAACACCGTTGATCGATGTATATACATGAAGGTTAGTGGGAGCAAGTTTATATTTCTGATTCTGTATGTTGATATATTGCTTGCAACTAATGATTTTGATCTATTACATGAGACTAAGAAATTTCTCTCTAAGAACTTTGAAATGAAAGATATGGGAGAGGCAACCTATGTTATTGGAATTGAAATATTCCGGAATAGATCACAAAAAATGTTAGGGTTGTCTCAAAAAGAATATATCAATAAAGTTCTACAGAGATTCAGGATGGAAAGGTACTCAGCAAGTGTAGCTCCAATTCAGAAAGGGGACAAATTCAGCCTTATGTAATGTCTAAGGAATGAATTGGAACGCAAAGAAATGAAAAGTATTCCTTATACTTCTATTGTTGGGAGTTTGATGTATGCTCAGACTTATACCAGGACATATATCAACTTTGTTGTGGGAATGCTGAGTAGATATCAAAGTAACACATAATTGAATCACTAAACGGTTGCAAAGAAAGTGCTAAGATATTTGCAAGGGACAAAGAATCACATGCTTACTTATAGAAGTTCCAATCATCTGGAGGTGGCTGGATACTCAGATTCAGATTTTGCTGGATGTTTAGATTCTAGAAAATTCACATTCGGTTACTTGTTCCTTTTAGTCGGAGGAGCAATCTCATGGAAAAGTACGAAGCAATCTGTCATTACTGCTTCCACTATGGAGGTTGAGTTTGTGGCATACTTTGAGGCCACAGTTCATGGAAATTGGTTGTAGAATTTTATTTCAAGACTTGGAATTGTTGACAATATAGCCAAGCCGCTGAAACATTATTGTGATAATTCTATAGTAGTCTTCTTCTCAAAGAACGACAAGTATTCCAAGGGTTAAAGAAGAAGTTCAGAAACAAAGAGTGTCAATTGAGCATATTAGCACTAATCTTATGGTTGCAGATCTATTGACAAAAGAGTTGCCGCCAAAGATATTTAATGAGCATGTCAAATGAATGGGCATCATCTTTTGTTCTCATTAATGTAATTTTATGTTTCTTATGTATTTGACACTTCGAGCTCATTTATGTATTATTTCTGATATATACATGTCATGTTTTTCCTTTATTAATATGCACATGAATGGATGAATGTTGACAGGACTTGTCTTTTATAAAGACATTAAAGTTGGACCATTATATTGTTTCTTAATTACATGTTATGTTAGGTAGGTTTAATGTTGTGGTACATGGAAGGGACTATGTCAATACTATGATATAGAACCGCCATGACTCACATTAGTTTTTATCTAATAATATCATTTTTAAGTTACTAATGTAGGAAGGATTTTAACTTTATATTTTGCGCATTGTGATTATTTATTAATTTATGAAAAGTGATATTAATGTCACTTGGACCAAGTGGGAGAATGTAAGATTTATATCCCATTAAAAGTTTGTGGCCCATAATGAGATTAATAAAAGTTGATGGTTAATAAATAAAATGCTAAATCCTATTAAGTTGTTATGAAAAGTTGGGTGGTTTCTCACGAAACATCCCTTGATGGAAGGGAACACCGCTCTTATAAAAGGAAAATTGGTCCTCTCTCTCCCCAATGGGTGTATGCATTTTCTCTATCACAAGGTGTGAAGAAAGGAAGAGCTTTAGAGAGAGAAACATGATTTTTCATCTTCTTCTTGATCTCCTCTACGTTTTGATTTTTTAGGAAATTTTACAATAGAACAAGTGATAGATTGAATGATAGATATAGAAGGGGGGATGAATATGTCTGTCTATAAAAAATTAATTCGTGCAAATGCAAACTAAGCTAAAATATGCTAAGCAAGCAACGACAGTCTTAAGAGTATCATATGCTTGGAATGAACCACCCATCAGACATGTAGAGTGCATATGAAGGAGGAAACACATACTGAACTAATGATCGAAGAGATGCCAGATGAATTCAAAATCAGCCTCCAATTATAAGCAATGTAACTAGGCAGAGGGTTGATCAGAAGATCTCCTCACGCAAGGAGTGGCCTTCCAGATAGGTGTAACCTATCCTTTCAGCTAAGCCTTTTGATATACCATATATGTCACACCCCGAACCGATAGCAGTAGGAAGCATTGCTCAGAACGTGATAGCGAAAAAGTCAGGTTAATCAAAGTAACACAATAACAAATGAAGAATAATAGCAAAGATATATAGAGGCCATTAATTTGAGAAAAATATAATTTTATTGATAATTGGAAGTTAAATTACAAATTTGACTCAATTGTTACAATAATAGACTCAATAAAAGGAATAAAGAAGAGAAAATAGCAAGACCCACTATACTAACTAGACTCAAGAAAATAAAAAGACTCAGGTCTCTAAGCTCCAGGTTCACTTGATCATGCTGACCCGTTCCCAGTTTCAAGCGTCCATCTACCGCGTTACCTGATAAATGTTAAAGTAGGGAGTGAGCGAGAAGCTCAATAGGAATTACACTCTATCATCAGGCAAAATTTAAGTAATTAATCATTTTCAGGAATGTATAAATAATGCAAGAAACTCAACTAAAGCAAACTAGTAACCAACATGATCAGAAGATAATCGATAGATAAATGGAAAGGAATATTGCAAGTTGAGATATCAAGCACCATTAACAAGAACTTTCCAATGAATGGCCATGTATCAAGTCAAGTCACGCAAATAAGTACTTCACGCATTAAAGCATGTATAGCAAGTATCACGAGACTGTGGAATGTCATAGACTTAACACACTAGATAGTATTCGGTGACAATGTCACACCTAGTCATTCATCTCCCCAGGGCACAAGTACACTTCGGGTGCTCCTCCCAGGACCAGACTGGGCCCTTTATAAAGATTGCCTTGGCATTGATTGGTTGGATCAGAGATCCCACGAAATCTAGACATCCACAACATTTAATGGCCAAGAGTTCCAAGGTCAAGCTATGTAGCAAAAGACGATACATGTAGGAAAAGAAATTCTTGAAGGATTTCCAAGGATAAGCTCTTTAACGAGAAAGAATATTCATACATAAGTCATTATAGGGAATGACTTGCAAGGAACGGATTACACTGTAGACCCATCAAGGTCACATTCTCGGGATAGAATAGCCGGGAGAGGCTAAAGGGAATAATCATGCAATCAAACCACGAAATCACAAATCCGGTAAAACTGGCTATGAGGCGGTCAAGCAACAACTACACTCAACATAAAAACGGTCTATACTAGACCGTTAGAGTCGTTACTGGGCCAAAGAATGAAGCCCAGTTAGTCTGAAGAAAATGGTCTGGGTGATGACCGCAAGGGTTGGTCTGCGGTCTAGGGCATGACCGCATGCAGGCCCAGGCAAACAAGCCATATGAACTTGGTTTGCCTCGCACAAAAATCATGAGTCGACAGGTACAGGCTTTGATTGTACAACCTGCCCGGCGTCCTAGTGGGAATCCCAGGCTCGCGGGTCTTACAGAGGCCTTGAAACAAGAATACCAATTCCGGCAGAAGGAGTATCCGACGGAGAGGCACTCATGTTCAAGAAATTAGGCTTATAAACAAGCGGAAAATGAATGTGATCAGTCCAGTCATTTCCACCAGAGTGGATGACCTTAACAAAATTATGAACCATTCATAATAGAAGTGAATGCAAGACTAATTCCATTTATAAAGCATTAATCTTCTTCTTTTCAAATACATGAAAGATTGGATAGAACAATTATAAGAAAGAGAGTTAAACTAAATTCATATGTTTCATAAACCCTAGTTTTAGTGCATTAATACCATGTAATTGGCCTGACCATCAAGCTATTTAATAAGACAAAACATGCCGGGACGATCAATACATTATGTATCAATACATGAAAACGGTCATGGGCAGACCGCCTGATGACCAGAAACGGTCGAGAGGAAGGCGGCCAAGCTTCGGTGTAACCCTAGTTTTATTAATGCCACATTGCCAAAAGCGATCTGTCGCCCGACCGCCTAAAGATGGTAAACGGTCTATCGCGAGACCGCTTTGAACCTAGCGGTCCCTGGTACGACCGTTTCACCAAACCTGAGCCCAAAAATGGCGAACTTGACACATGTTTGATAAAAGCACGGTTGAGACCTAAATATGGAATGAAAATTGGGCAATCAACTATCAGTAGATAGACGACGTAAAAACACAAAACATGGCATGATCAATTTCAAGATTAGACTTCGATTAGCCTACACAAATCAAACGGAAAAGGAAGGTAGAAAACCCTAATCACATGCTTTCAATGAAATAATAAATACGCATGGTATAGATGACAAAAATTGGGCAAAATAGATTCAGATGAAAGCTAAGGATGATATCTACATGTTCTCATTATTTAATTAGGTTGGGCCTGCGAGAAACCTATCGATTTGGATCGAAAGGAAGGCAATGCGCTAAAACCCTAACCGCGAACACCTTGACGTTCTCGCCCTAATCCGCCCTTGATCGGCCACCCTAGGTTGCGCCGCCGATTGGGGAAGCAAATAGAGGCCTAGGGCTGTCAAAGCCCTCTAGTTATAGGGTCTAAGAGGGTTCCTAGTGATCGAATTGGACTCGAGAGTCCAGCGGGGAAAAAAGCGTCGAGAATCTCGCACATTGACCAAATCCACGCTGCCGCCGTCGAGAGAAGCATCTAGAGGCTAGGGTTTCAAAGGGAAAACAAGCTCTTAGGGTTAACCTTTCGATTGGTCCTGGTTTGGGCTCGATTGATTAAGAATTGTGCTCCAATTTGGTCGTTTAAGATTGATCTATTAAAACTATGAATTTAGCCATTAATTCCTTAATTCAGTCTAATCAAATTTTTATTAGGGGTCGGCCCAGTTGACATTATTGTTTAACATTTTGTTCTCTTTAAGAATATAATTTTTCCATATATTTAGAAATTAGTCAAAACTTTGGCCTACGGGTGAAATTCAATTAATTTAATTTATACCTATTAAATTCAAATCATCATAAAAATTCGATTGCATCTTGGAATATGAAGTTCTTTTTATGGTGATTGTAGAAAAATAATTTTTTTTATTGATATAATTTGGCCACTTTCAAAATAAATAATATTCTTTAACTAATAAAATTATAGAAGTCATTACATAGCAAGTTAATAACTTTAATCCATTTTAATATATCTTACGTTGAATTAGTAATTCGATCAATCATTCTATTTTACAAAAATTAGATTCCCTTTTCTTTTCTTTTATTTCTTCTTCACATGAGATGTAATAATTTAAGTGATAATTAACCGCACGCTTTTCATTTATTTCTATTTATCCTATTTTATTTCAATACATATTTGAAAATTTTAATTTTATACTTTATTATTTAACCGGGGTGTTACATCCTCCCCCACTTCAAAGAATTTGGTCCCCAAATTCGTCGATCGCCATTAGCTATTCAAATAGTTAAACTAAGATGATCTTATCTATTCAAAATAATATGTTAATCATACAACTAATGGAATGCAAAAGAATTTAACTATAGTTAAGGATGAGGGAGAATGATACCTTATATAATTCCTCATTTGATAGAAGTCGGTTCCAATTCTCCTTGTGTTTTTGCTTGTGGAAGTAGCTTAGGGTAATTAGCCATTATATGATTTTTATTTCCGCATTGAAGACACGCTCCGCTCCTTCGCCAGCACTCCTTGATTAGATGACCAAATTTATGACAGTGAAAATATTTCATTTGCGAAAGGTTATTCTTTTTCTTCTTATTACTTCACATTTCGTTACGACGGACTCTCCACCTTTTAACGGAGCTAGATTTTAGCTTACTCGTGGACCCTCTTGCTTTCATGTCAAAAGGAGCTTAAATACTTGTAAAAATAATTATAAGGTTAAAAATTTTATTATCCTTACGCATCATGCTACACAATCTTATACATATTTTATTACTTAACCCGAGGCACTACCCAATCTCACCAGGTGACATGAATGGATGACACAGGTCACACGACCTATTACTTAGGGTAACCTATACTTATGGACCAGAACCTAGGACTCAAACAACCGAGGCTCTGATACCACTTTTGTCACGCCCCGAACCGATAGCAGCGGGAAGCATTGCTCGGAACGTGGTAGCGAAATAATTAGGTTAATCAGAGTAACACAATAACAAATGAAGAATAATAGCAAAGATATATAGAGGCCATTAATTTGAGAAAAATATAATTTTATTGATAATTGGAAGTTAAATTACAAATTTGACTCAATTGTTACAATAATAGACTCAATAAAAGAAATAAAGAAGAGAAAATAGCAAGACCCACTATACTAACTAGACTCAAGAAAATAAAAAGACTCAGGTCTCTAAGCTCCAAGTTCACTCGATCATGCTGGCTCGTTCCCAGTTTCAAGCATCCATCTATCGCGTTACCTAAAAAATGTTAAAGTAGGGAGTGAGCGAGAAGCTCAGTAGGAATTACACTCTATCATCAGGTAAAATTTAAGTAATTAATCATTTTCAAGAATGTATAAATAATGTGAGAAACTCAACTAAAGCAAACTAGCAACTAACAAGATCAGAAGATAATCGATAGATAAATGGAAAGGAATATTGCAAGTCGAGATATCAAGCACCATTAACAAGAACTTTCCAATGAATGGCCATGTATCAAGTCAAGTCAAGTCACGCAAATAAGTACTTCACGCATTCAAGCATATATAGTAAGTATCACGAGAGTGTGGAATGTCATAGACTTAACACGCTAGATAGTACTCAGTGACAATGCCACACCTAGTCATTCATCTCCCCGAGGCACAACTACACTTCGGGTGCTCCTCCTAGGACCAGACTGGGCTCTTTATAAAGATTGCCTTAGCATTGATTGGTTGGATCAGAGATCCCATGAAATCTAGACATCCACAATATTTAAGGGCTAAGAGTACCAAGGTCAAGCTATGTAGCAAAAGACGATACATGTAGGAAAAGAAATTCTTGAAGGATTTCCAAGGATAAGCTCTTTAACGAGAAAGAATATTCATGCATAAGTCATTATAGGGAATGACTTGCAAGGAAAGGATTACGCTGTAGACCCATCAAGGTCACATTCTCGGGATAGAATAGCCTGGAGAGGCTAAAGGGAATAATCATGCAATCAAACCATGAAATCACAAATTCGGTAAAACTTGCTATGAGGCGGTCAAGAAACAACTGCACTCAACATGAAACGGTTTATAGTAGACCGCTAGAGTCGTTACTTGGCCAAAGAACGAAGCCCAGTTAGTCTGAAGAAAATGGTCTGGGTGATGACCGTAAGGGTTGGTCTGCGGTCCAGGGCATGATCGCATGCAGGCCCAGGTAGACAAGCCATACGAACTTGGTGTTGTACTCCTGGTTTGATGATGACAACAGTAAGATATTGGATATAGATACTTAACCTCTCAATGAATGTTTAATAGGATCAAAGGGGTTGCAGGGTGCTCAATGCGTCAACGCCACCAACTGGCAGCGTCGACGCAGCAGTGCAAACTCAAGAAAGAAGCCCCTGGGTTAATTGGATCAAAGGGGTTGCAGGGTGCTCAATGCGTCAACGCCACCAACTGGCAGCGTCGACGCAGCAGTGCAAACTCAAGAAAGAAGCCCCTGGGTTAATTGGTGCGTCAACGCAACGTTCAAGTGGAGTGGACGCAGTTCAACCAATTCAACTGGAACACTCCGATGCGTCAACGCCACCAAATGAAAGCGTCGACGCAGCTGTTCAGAAAGGATGACTTATCTCTTGCTGCCTTCAACTCTGGCTGACATCAAAGCGTCAACGCACCTCACAGAAGGGTCGACGCCATCTGACTCAACGTGATGAGCGTGCTACTAAAGAGCACGTAATCCGAGGCTGGAAGGCCTGACCAGATGATGACACGTGTGCTGAAGCAAGGCTGGATTCTGCCTTGTGGTCCAAGTTACTTGGGCAGGAATGGGGAAGCCACGCGCCCCTTTCCTAGCTGCTGCTGCTATAAGTGGAAGCCCTCGTCCATCTGAAGGGGCAGATCGAAGAAGGTAAAATAGAAAGAAAAAGAGTAGAAGAAGTGCAGGAGCTTCGATCCAGAAAAAGAGAGCCACCGTGAAGAGAAAGAAAAGAGGAGAGAAGCAGAAGGGAAGGAGTTGAGAAGAGAGAGAGTGAAGAAAGAGAGTGAGATCGAGGGAGATCTGTTCTAGAGTGAAGAAAGAGAGTGAGATCGAGGGAGATCTGTTCTTGCTGGAAGTTGGATCAGATCCACTCCAGTCAGCTCTTTAAGAGCCATATTCTGTGCTTAGCGTTTACAGCTTTCCGATGCTGTTTATTTCCATCTTTTGTTTTCTTTTGAACTTCCTTTGTCAAGCTGTTAGTCAGCAGATTACAGAGGTGCTGCCTCTGGACGGGTAAGCTGTAATCCCCAGCTGGCGAGGAGGTTTCCTCGGACGGCAAGCTGTGTGGCCCAGTAGATTGTAGGCAAGTTGTGAGGTCCAGCGGTTTCAAGCTGTGAGTCAGCAGGAAGCCACACTTGGGTTGAGTGTGGGGTGGATGTAGGTCTACTGGACCGAACCACCTAAAAACCCCTTGTGCTTTGTGGTTTGATTTGTCTATTTGTGCTTCCGCTAGATGATTACATAGGGGCGCTCCATGTGTTTGGCTTCTGGTTGAGCAGAAGAGTTAATTAGTTTTCTGATTGGCTAAATTTGTCTTGTTAGCACTCTAGTGATCTCACTATGCGTTTGTTTCAGTTCCGCAACTGCCCATTAGCTTTCAAGGTTGTTCAGTTTGCGAACTAACATTTTTAGTAAGCATTAGATTTAATTGAGCGAAATCCTTATTGGGTGAAACTTTATATAGGTCATATTCATTCACCCCCCCTCTGAATACTTGCACCGAACCCAACAAGTGGTATCAGAGCGGTGTCTGCTTAGAAGGTCCAGCGACCTGCAGATCCGATCTTGCTGTCCTAGGTGCTAATTTGTTTCTAGTGCATCATTATTCCTGTTGCATTAAATCTACTTTCTATTTACTTCAATGGCTATTCCACCCGTCTTTAGTGGTTCTGATTTTAATCAGTGGCACACTGCTCTCCATACTTATGTTAATGTTGTTAATCCTGATCTGTGGAAATTAATTTCACAAGGTCCTCACACCTTACCTACGAAAGTGTCCAAATGGACCGACAGACACAGATCAAAGGACGGAGAAAATCAGAAAGCCCTTAATCTGATGAAAGCAGCTACTGATAGAGCTTTATGGTCTTGCCTTCATGATTGCAGGTCCGCTAACGACGTCTTGGATATGCTGAAGAAAATTCACATGGCAAATGCGGACAGCTGCATGATGGCTGACAGAAGTAATCCAAGTGGCAGCAATCAAGGCAGCAGTTAGAATGAAGATGATGTTGATGAAGAGGTAAACTCTGAATTTGATTCTGACGAAATGACTTCTGATTATTTGAAGGAAATGTATGTTGAATTGTATGAAAAGTATGGAAAAATAAAATCTGAAAATAAAAAATTAAAGAAAAAGGTTGAACAAAATAGCTCTGATTTATCATGTGAAAATTGTTCAAATCTGAAGCAATCTTATGATGCTTGTTCTTCTGATAATCAAGAGCTTAAGAAACATGTTGAATTGTTGAGATCTGAAAAAGAATCTCTGAGAAAATCTGCTATTGAGAATGAAGGAAAATGTAAGGAACTCAAACAAGAGAATGATTTGCTGATTGAAAAAATGAATGCCATAAAATCTGTAAACATAGAATTACAGAAAGAGTGTGAAACACAACAAAGAGAAATGAAACAAACTGAAAATGGAAGATCTCGAACACATTCTTGAAACTTTGCTGACAGATCTCGAGCACATTCTTGAAAGCCTTAAGTCCCTAATTGGTATCATCTGGTTTCTGAATTCCATCAGTCTTTCTTGTAGATTTCAATGGGCTATCCTGATCATAAATCTGAAAAATCATGAACTAGAAATCTTCTATTATATGTTGTTATGAATGTCTGAAATAACTCATGTGGTTTAAGCTTTAATGTATTCAAGGAGTTTGACTTTAAAATCTCTTAACATATCTGAATCATGTCAAATAAACCTTAACCATCTGTCTCATGCATTGTCTTGTAAAATCCTCTGAAATCTGCACTATTGAATACATGACCTTAATTGGTTAAGTACATGGAATTATTATTGATCTGAAGCAAATGAATCCTTCTGAAGTGTCTAAGGGTAATTTCTATCAGAGCAATGACTTTGGTCACTGAGAAACACATGTCCAAAGGACTGTGTCATGAGGTACCTAGTTAACTCTGCAAAATAAAAATTGATTGCTAAATCAGGCAGAGCAATGGCATGCACACTAAGAAATACAACTCATACATCCAGAAATGACTTGGAGTGTGTCATGATGTGTAAACGCTATCTCTGTTCATATCAGCATGACAGTTAGTCACACTAAGTGCTTAAGGATATTGGCCTCTGATCAAGGTATATCCCTCAGCCACAAGGTGTGCACTGAACTAGAATGTTCGTAAAATTAGTAGCATGAAGAGTTATTGAACAATTGAATTATTTGAATATTGATGATAAAATCAAATTGCTACAACCCTGGACAAGTTCATATGACTTCATATCTGCTTGATTTCAATACTGGTGCATGTAATTCCAAAAGAAGTCAATAAATTCGATTGTGTAAGAGAAAGGGTGTTTAAGCAAGATGAGTATGAGGGCTTGGTTCACTTTTATTAAACCATGGGTTTAGATATTAATACAGAATTTTATTGATGAACTCTACATACATCATGATTAAACCACGCTGTTAATAAAGTTCATTCATAAGCTCTTATAATGGAAGACTTTGAAGACATGTTTTGGTTTTATGAGATTAATATCCCCTTGAGAATCCAATTAAATTTCTTCCATGTGAAGCCGATCTGAAATACCTGTGCTCACTGTTCTTGACTTCTCTGAACAGAATTTTTCTTTGATTGTCACTGTGATTCCCTTCTCATTCTTTTCATAGACTCCATTTAGTGAGGGGGAGTTTCATTATTAGATGCATCATGCTGCACAAGGGGGAGAATCTCATTCCTATCTGCATCACTGCGTAGACGCAATGTCACATTGGCGTCAACGCATTATGCCTCTCTGGCTACTTATCTTGTGTTTTCTGTTCACATATGCCTCACTGCGTAGACGCAATGCCCCCTTTGCGTCCACACATTGCCTCTTATTCAATTTTTTTTTACCCGGTTCACCCACTTGAACCGGCTGAACCGTTCACTAAAAGGGTCCTCGAAGTCTCTTTAAAAGCCAAATGTGACCACTACTCTTCTTCACTTTTTCCAAAACCCTTTTGTCGTTCGACCTCTCGTGTCCCCCAAAAATCCTCACAGCTCTCTCTCCTGTTCGATTCATCTCCGTGCCATGGATTCTCAGCATCCACTCAAAAAGGGAAGCAGAGGGCAGAGGAACAACCCGGAGGCTCAGAATCAGCAAGAGGCACAATGGAGTCCCACTCTCAAGTAGCTCGCGAAAAGGGAAGAAGGAAGGAGACAGATCCACGCGATCCAAGTCCGCCAACCAAAAGGTTAAAGGCATCAGCAGTCAGAAAAGAGAAGCGGAAGGGTTTATCTTCAGGTTCTCCAACCGGTCAGAAAGATGCAAGTAGCTCGCGTACAGTCACCGTGGAAGAACCTCTGAAGGTTCTTATTTCCCGGTACGTTGATGCTACTGATCATAATATGCTCGAAATTTGTCCTCAGTTGTTTCCTACACTAGACCATCAGGGCTGGTGGTCGTTTGTCTCAACACACAAGACTTACTACCCCACCTTGGTCAGAGAGTTCTACCAGAACTTAAAGTATGAACCTACTGTTCCAAAACTCACATCCAGTGTTAGAGGTGTCAGTTTCGAAATCACAGATAAGCTGCTTGCCAGAGCATAGAAGATTCCTAAGGTAGGAGTTCAGCTGCATGATTTTGAATATGATGCGCACGAAGCGTATGAGCTCTTGACTGAGAAACCCAGTAATCACTCCAATGTCAGGGAAACCTACCTAGGCAGTCTCAAAGCCAATCATTTCCCTTCGTTAAATAGACTGCTCCACCACATTTGCACCTCCATGATCACACCACAGAGCAGTGGAAGAGAAAGGGTGACAGAGATGCAAAGATTTCTTCTCTACTGTATGCTGAAGAGAATACAGATTTCCCTGCCGGATGTAGCTATTCAAACTATGGGGTCATGTCTATCTCAGTCCAGAACCCTTCCTTATGCTGCCCCATTAACTGCTATTTTTCGGAAAGTTGGTGTAGACTTTGGCCCTGAGAAGAAAATTATCATCCCTCGAGGGAATGTGTACACACTTTCTTATATTTAAAAGTTTATGGGTTTTGAGGTCATTGATGGTAAGGCTGTCAGAACCCTTCCTAGTCAGAAATCAGCTCCATCAGAGATCGGTCAGGCATCAAGAACAGCCACTATGGATGATGGTCAAGTGCACAGAGCAGAAATACCGATTCCACCTGTGGTGAGTGAAGACATGCCAGAGGACAACTCCATGAGAGGAGAGCAATTTTTTGAGGCTTCTGAGGAACCGAGTGGCTCTGTACCTACAGTAGAACCATCTACGTCTGGAGCCATTAAAGTTTATAGAAGAACCTCTCAAACTTCTGATGCAGCTCCACCCCCAGCAACTATTGAAGAGATGTTAGTGAACATGACTATGATGATGAAGCGTCAGGAGGCCAAGATGGACAAGTTGATGGAGTTCACAACCCTTCATTTTAACAAGCTGACTGCTCAGATTGTTCATTTTGAAACTTCTGTTTTATGCGAGTGGCGAAATTTCTTACTCACCAAAATGGTGTCTGACCAAGCAACAAGGCAAGTCTTGAAACAAATATCATCCCTCCTTGACAAACTTGCCACTCTGGTACAAGAGATGCACAGTCAACAAGGCTCAACCTTTTCCTCTTTTGCCAAGATTATTGACCTGTGTTATGATCTGAAGATAGGGATAGAAACAATCAAAGGTCCTGTCAGTGCAATCCCTCCATTCCTCAAAGCTAAGCTAGAGAAGATTGACAAGGTAATAGCAAACATTCAGTCACTTGAGAACAAACTCCACGATAAAGACTCTGTCACTAAAATTGACAATGTTCGCAACACTCTAAGTCATCAGCTAACCGAACTCTCTCAAGAGATCAGAGACCTACTAACCAGGGATCAATCTACTTCAGGACAGCAATCTCGTCAGACACCTCCAGGCACTCAATCCCCTCAAGGACACTCTTCTCGTCAGCAACAACAACCATCTTCTGCCAGACGTTTCAATCGCTTCTTCCCATCTTAAACTATGTTTTCTACATGCACCCCCTTTAATGATGATGACAAAGGGGGAGAGCAGAACGAACAACAGCATGAGTTTTTGTTAATGAATGATAGCATATGTTTTCATTTTTATGATTCATAATTTTGTTTAACTGACAAGTAACCATGCGTTTGTTTGATGCTAACAATGTGTGATTGCAAATGTCATTAAAACAGTTTGGGGGTTGTCATCATCAAAAAGGGGGAGATTGTTGTACTCCTGGTTTTGATGATGACAACAGTAAGATATTGGATATAGATACTTAACCTCCTAATGAATGTTTAATAGGATCAAAGGGGTTGCAGGGTGCTCAATGCGTCAACGCCACCAACTGGCAGCGTCGACGCAGCAGTGCAAACTCAAGAAAGAAGCCCCTGGGTTAATTGGATCAAAGGGGTTGCAGGGTGCTCAATGCCTCAACGCCACCAACTGGCAGCGTCGACGCAGCAGTGCAAACTCAAGAAGAAGCCCCTGGGTGAATTGGTGCGTCAACGCAACGTTCAAGTGGAGTGGACGTAGTTCAACCAATTCAACTGGAACACTCCGATGCGTCAACGCCACCAAATGAAAGCGTCGGCGCAGCTGTTCAGAAAGGATGACTTATCTCTTGCTGCCTTCAACTCTGGCTGACATCAAAGCGTCAACGCACCTCACAGAAGGGTCGACGCCATCTGACTCAACGTGATGAGCGTGCTACTGAAGAGCACGTAATCCGAGGCTGGAAGGCCTGACCAGATGATGACACGTGTGCTGAAGCAAGGCTGGATGCTGCCACGTGGTCCAAGTTACTTGGGCAGGAATGGGGAAGCCACGCGCCCCTTTCCTAGCTGCTGCTACTATAAGTGGAAGCCCTCGTCCATCTGAAGGGGCAGATCGAAGAAGGTAAAATAGAAAGAAAAAGAGCAGAAGAAGTGTAGGAGCTTCGATCCAGAAAAAGAGAGCCACCGTGAAGAGAAAGAAAAGAGGAGAGAAGCAGAAGGGAAGGAGTTGAGAAGAGAGAGAGTGAAGAAAGAGAGTGAGATCGAGGGAGATCTATTCTAGAGTGAAGAAAGAGAGTGAGATTGAGGGAGATCTGTTCTAGAGTGAAGAAAGAGAGTGAGATCGAGGGAGATCTGTTCTTGCTGGAAGTTGGATCAGATCCACTCCAGTCAGCTCTTTAAGAGCCATATTCTGTGCTTAGCGTTTACAGCTTTCCGATGCTGTTTATTTCCATCTTTTGTTTTCTTTTGAACTTCCTTTGTCAAGCTGTTAGTCAGCAGATTGCAGAGGTGCTGCCTCTGGATGGGTAAGCTATAATCCCCAGCGGGCGAGGAGGTTTCCTCGGACGGCAAGCTGTGTGGCCCAGTAGATTGTAGGCAAGCTGTGAGGCCGAGCGGTTTCAAGCTGTGAGTCAGCAGGAAGCCACACTCGGGTTGAGTGTGGGGTGGATGTAGGTCTGCTGGACCGAACCACCTAAAAACCCCTTTTGCTTTGTGGTTTGATTTATCTATTTGTGCTTCCGCTAGATGATTGCATAGGGGCGCTCCATGTGTTTGGCTTCTGGTTGAGCAGAAGAGTTAATTAGTTTTCTGATTGGCTAAATTTGTCTTGTTAGCACTCTAGTGATCTCACTGTGCGTTTGTTTCAGTTCCGCAACTGCCCATTAGCTTTCAAGGTTGTTCAGTTTGCGAACTAACATTTTTAGTGAGCATTAGATTTAATTGAGCGAAATCCTTATTGGGTGAAACTTTATATAGGTCATATTCATTCACCCCCCCTCTGAATACTTGCACCGAACCCAACAAGTGGTATCAGAGCGGTGTCTGCTTAGAAGGTCCAGTGACCTGCAGATCCGATCCTGCTGTCCTAGGTGCTAATTTGTTTCTAGTGCATCATTATTCCTGTTGCATTAAATCTACTTTCTATTTGCTTCAATGGCTATTCCACCCGTCTTTAGTGTTTCTGATTTTAATCAGTGGCACACTGCTGTCCATGCTTATGTTAATGTTGTTAATCCTGATCTGTGGAAATTAATTTCACAAGGTCCTCACACCTTACTTACGAAAGTGTCCAAATGGACCGACAGACACAGATCAAAGGACGGAGAAAATCAGAAAGCCCTTAATCTGATGAAAGTAGCTACTGATAAAGCTTTATGGTCTTGCCTTCATCATTGCAGGTCCGCTAACGACGTCTTGGATATGCTGAAGAAAATTCACAGGGCAAATGAGGACAGCTGCATGATGGCTGACAGAAGTAATCCAAGTGGCAGCAATCAAGGCAGCAGCCAGAATGAAGATGATGTTGATGAAGAGGTAAACTCTGAATTTGATTCTGACGAAATGAATTCTGATTATTTGAAGGAAATGTATGTTGAATTGTATGAAAAGTATGGAAAAATAAAATCTGAAAATAAAAAATTAAAGAAAAAGGTTGAACAAAATAGCTCTGATTTATCATGTGAAAATTGTTCAAATCTGAAGCAATCTTATGATGCTTGTTCTTCTGATAATCAAGAGCTTAAGAAACATGTTGAAATGTTGAGATCTGAAAAAGAATCTCTGAGAAAATCTGCTATTGAGAATGAAGGAAAATGTAAGGAACTCAAACAAGAGAATGATTTGCTGATTGAAAAAATGAATGCCATAAAATCTGTAAACATATAATTACAGAAAGAGTGTGAAACACAACAAAGAGAAATGAAACAAACTGAAAATGGAAGAAAGTATGAAGTCAATTCAGAAGACCAACTTCTAATAAATGAATTGGTTCAAAATGATAAGCTCAAAGAAGAAATTGAAAAATTGAAGCTGTTAAACAGTGCAATGTCTGAGAGACATCTAACCTTAGAAAAAGGAAAAACGGTCTGTATTGAAACTCCTGAAAAATTGAGCAATCTGGAACAAGAAATTGAAAAATATAAAACTGCTAACAAGGTGTTAACTGAATGTGTGAATTGCAGTGAGCAAGAAATCGCTAGCTATGAGTTACAAATCACCTCCTTGGAAAATGAAATTCATGACTTAAAAAATTCCTTGTCCAAATTTGTTCATGGTCAAGAAAATCTAGATAAACTGCTAGGTGTTAAAGTCAATTTTCAAAAAGAAGGGTTGGGTTATAACCCAACAAAGAAAAAGAGTTTTGAAAATAAGATTCAAACTTCAGCTGTTCCAAATGTTGCCTCTGCTAGTTCAGTCAATCCTTCAGTGTTTCAATTTGCTACTCAAAGAATTCTAAAGCCAACTGAAAAACAAAAAGGAAAGAACAAAATGGCTTCTACTACTTTCATGCATCCTGTTTTTAAATCTCATGCTAACAGGAAAACTCATGTCAGAAATCATGAAGTTAAGAAAAAGAAAATGTCATGTTATTACTGCCATAGAATTGGACATTTGATGCATGAATGTAGACTAAAAGAACTGGATGATTTGAATGCAGAAATGATGAATGCTAGGAAATATCTTGCTGTTCATTCAAAGAAAATTGAATGCTCTCATTGTGGTAGATTAGGCCACACCTTCGCTCAATGTTGGGTTGCAAATGGTAAGAAAAAACCATTCTCACATCAAGCTAAATCTTATGCTAACCAACATGTTCTTAATATAAACAAAGCTGCTTCTCTGAACCAGCATGTCAAATATTTTAACTGTACAAGTTTGGGCACAACGCCATTGAATGCTGGCATGCACAGAGTAGAAAATCCAGTTCCAAAACTGTACCTGGCAAACAGAGTTTTTATCCTATCAACAGAAACTTTCATGCATATGCACATAGAATTCATGCAAATAAAAATGTGCATAAATTAAAATTGAAATCTGGTACATCTGGCTGTCATCTTAGTAAGCAGAACTCTCTCTCTGCCAATAAATTTCATAACAACAGTAATTTTCATAAGAAGAATTTGAAATCTGCTAACTCATGTCATTACTATGGACAAATTGGGCATTCAATGCATAACTGTTCTATCATGAACTCTGTTGACTATTTGGCATAGAAAAAGATGCATGCAGTCCCAAAAGGGGCCAATTACTATGCAAGACCCAAAACCACTTGGGCTCTTGCTAGTGGAAAATAGGAAGGTGTCTAGCAGGTGAGCCTTGGATGGAATAAAATGGGTTAATAAACCAAGGCACTCAAGAAGAAAAACCCCATATTAAATCTCTCAGGTAAATTCCCTGCATTTCCTATTCTCAAATTTATTGCATATCTTGTTTATTGTGGTTCATGCATGATTGTCAATTCGTGCACTCTATGAGTATTCATATCTCTCATTGCTCATACTAAATTATCTGCTTAGACATTAGAATTAACTTGCTTCTGAGAATCAAAATAATGTTCAGTGTTCCATGGCAAACATTGCTTGCTCTGAGGGGGAGTATTTCTTTCCTTGCCTGTTATGATTATTGTAATGCCCTGGATCTCGTAGGATCTTTAATGGATCTTTCGGATCTGTTTCGGATTGGTTTCGCTGAGTTTCGGTTCGCTTTTGTGGCTTCCGAATTGAGTTTGACGAGCCGTGTGGGTTTTTCTCACGTACTAGTTACGGAACCCTACGGTGAGTTTATTTGTCAATTCTCGAACTCGTGAATGCTACAGCGACGATGTACTCGTCGAGCCGGTCGTTTCGACTATTTTTGTGTATTTTTCTGAATTTATGTATTTTCGGCGCATTTTTGGAATTTTCGGAAATTAGGAAAATTTCCTAATTTCTTTTCCTTTTTCTTTTCTTTTTCTCTTTCTTCCCTCATTCGGCCGCGACCGTTTCTCTCTCCCGTTCTCTCTCGTTTCTCCCCCTCTTTGGCCCCGGCTGCAGACGGAGCGACCGTGGGTGAGTTGGCGAGGACGTGGAGCTGTCGAGATGCGCGATGAGGCGAGGATCGGATCGATTCTGGCGCGATCCCGAACGGTGGATTCAAAGCCGGTGAAATTGGTTCGCGAGTGGTTTTCGGCGTGGTTTAGTCCCTTCGGGGCACGGTTTCTTCGGTGGAGGTAGGGTGACGGATCCTTGCTTCTTCACCTTCGTTTTCCCTGCCATTGCACGGCGTTCGGCTAGGAAACGAGTGTGTTTGGGCTTGTTTTGCCTAAACCGTGATTTTCGTGGTTTTTAGGGTCGGCCGGTAAACGGTGACCGTTTGCGGTTCAGTTAGTTTCTAAATGACCGCAGGGATGTTAGAATCTCATCCACGTTGATTTCGTGCGATTCGGTGTTCATTCGAGGCCGGTAGAAGCCCGGGAACCTCGGTGACCCACTTAGGGTGGATTTGTCTAAATCGCCCGGATCGAGCGTTTTTGGTGTTGCATGTGGGCATTTTGGCCCTTGAATGTTGTTATTCGGTGTTGCGGTGTGTTTCCCCTGCGTTTCGGCGTGAATGGGGCGTGGAACGGGCCGATCCGGCCATTCCTATGTTTTCCCGCCGTAACCGAAGTAGCGGTCATGCCAGCGACCGTTACTTGTCTTTAGCGGCCCTACGACTGACCGTCGTTTGGTCTGCATCGTTTTAGCGCTTTGGCTTCTAGGTGAGTGACGGCCCTAGAGTGGTGCGTCGCTTCCTTGTAACGCGCCTAGGTTAGTGCGTTACTTCGCCTTCGTCGTTTTATGTTGGGGTTGAGTCGGTTAGTCTAACGCGCTTGACCCAGTGCGTTAGATGGAAGTGGCGCGCCTTGCCCAGGCCGTTACTTGCCAGTTGACTGACGTTGACTCGTTGAGGCGGTGCCTCTAGCGGTCGTGCCCCTATGCGTTGTTTGAGTGTGACGTGCCCGCCCCTGGCCGTTACTTTCTCTTTTGGTCGAGGTTGGGTTGACTGCACCGTTGGGTGTGACGGTGGGGACCCCGTGCGTCGTCTGTGAGTAACGCGCATGCCTCCGACCGTTGTTTGCTGTGGTGTTGGGTTGAGGGTGGCCATGCCGTCTGTGAGTAACGGATGGGTCCCCTGTGCGTCGTTTGGTTCTGACGGCCCTCCCCTGCCGCGCTGTTTCGTGAGTGACGCGCCTGGCTTAGCGCGTTACTTCGCTTTGGTTTGGGTTTGCTGCACCGTTGAATGTGACGGTGGGTGCCCTGTGCGTCGTTTGCTTGTAACGCCCCTAGTCCCGTGCGTTACTTGGCTTTTGCGTGGTTTGTAGGTTATCAGGGTGGTGTGAGTGACGGCCTGGTGTCCGTCCGTCGTTTGGGAAATAACGGCCCTAACCTAGACCGTCGCTTGCTTGTAGCGGTCTAGAGCTGGTGCGTTACTTTCCTTGTGCCTTGGTTTTCCGCCCGATGATTCTGTGTGTCTTGGCTTGGCCTTGTGGTCTGCCCGTTGTCCCGTGGATGTCTCTTGACGTCCTATGAGGGTTAAGACTACGTTGTAAGGTAGCCAGGAGTCTTCTTGCTTGTGGTAGGGTTCCTTATCCTACCTTTGCATGTGCTTGTTTGGGTTTCGGTCAACCTGGTCTGACCCAGTGGTTGACATGTGACCTTGTTTGCGCGTGTCTTAGCGGTTCTGTCCTGCCTAAGACACTGCTTCTGGATGCTTCGAGGTATTGTTCTACCTCGGTTTGCGTGTCCAGGTGTGCTGAGGGTTCTTGATATCTCCCTCAGGTCTCCGTGTGTCGTTTTCTACGGAGCGTGGTTTCTTTGGCTTAGGATTAGACCGATTGGCGGCTTGTTCCGCTGTTGTGACGATCTTACCTTTGAGTCGTTTGGCTCAGGATCGTTACGTAGGAGGTCTAGTGCTTGTCCTGAGTTGTCGGCAGTGGTGATACTGTCACTTGGTGCCTCGAAGTGCGTGTTGAGGGGCGTGGTTGCCCGTTAGTACTTCGGCGCTTGTGTTTTGAGCTTCTGTGTCGTGTGAAGCCTCCACTTGTGTGACCTGAGGCCGAGAGGTGCCGACCCGCTAGCGGATGGCGGAGGGTTTTTCCCAGTGAGCGGTTTTTAGTTAGTTCCGCGGGCTCCTAGCCAACGGTAGCGTCCTGCCGAGGGAGAATACTAGCTAGAGGACCTGGCTTAGGCTATAGCCAGTGTGTGCACACGTGGTCAGGGGTTAGGACTTACGTCGACGGGCGTGACCCTGACTAGTTACTTGTTTTGCTGTTACTGTTTGGTTCAGCTGGTGTCTACATCTCTGCTGTTGTTACAGCAGTACTGTAGGTGAGACACTTGAGGTGCGGCGTCAGACGTCAGTGGACGCAGCTGGCTTTTAAGGGGGTGCTTCCGTCACGTGACGCGTAGCTTTCGGCGTTTTCCTGTACGCTGTGACCTTTGCGAGTTGCCCGTTCGTGGCTGCACTCGGGGTCAGTGGTTTGTCGTCCGCGCGATGTTCCGATCGTGCGCGGGGCTTTGTGCACGACGTTCCCTGTCGTGTTTTGTCTGTTTCCCGGTGTCGGCGTTCGCCTTCGCCTTTGTTTGGGGCTGGTTGACAGACTGGTGTACCCTTCTGTGTGAGTTTAGGGTCATCCATCTGTTGCCTTTGTTTGGAGTAGTTTGGGATACCGAGGTTAGTTCGGTAGCCGCTTGTTTGGTGCGGGTTCTCACCCTCTCCTGCGTGTTCCCTACTCCTACTTCCCGTCTGTTCCTTTACAGCTTTGTAGTGTAGCTTTCCTGCTTTGCTACGTTGCTGTCCTTGCTACGTTTGTTGCTGCTTCCGTTGCCTTCGCTTTGTGCGGTTTTCCAGTGGGGATCCGCGTGACCCCTACTGAGTTTCTGTTGAGACTCACCCCTGCTGCTTTTCAGGTGGGTTTCGCCGTCTGCCTCTGCTGTTCCTGGCGGAGTGCTCGCTTGCTGTTGTAGCTGCCAGCTGTACCTGCGGTCGGGCTTCTTCCGACTTCTGTGTACGTTTCTTTCTGTCGTACTGTACTGTGCTAGACTTGTTGTCTTTCCTTGGGCTAGACTCTGGTGTATAACTGAAACTTGAATATTAATGAAAAGGTAATTTTATTTCTGCTACTTTAGCAATCCATTGTAATGAAATTTAATTGCTTACTGTTATATCTGCTGGCTTCAATGTATTCCACACACTCCTTTTTCCCTTCGGCGCTTTCCCGCGCTTGGGAGGCCTCGCGGGTCCCATGTGGTATCACGTGTATTCGGTATTTATACCGGGTGCACCGGGTATCCGGAATCCGGGTCGCTACAGGTGGTATCAGAGCAGTGTTCTGAGATGTTCGGAGTTCTTTTCTGAGCTATCAGATCATTGTCGTGTGAGATACATGGAAATCCAGATATACAGTTACCAGAGTCTTTAGGCCCAGTACAGTCTCTTGCTGGCGTAGGTGTTGCGATGGTTTATCGCGGTGCTTTTTGCGTGTGGTCTTGTACGTGCTTGGTTGGCACTGTGCGAGATGGTTTTGCTCTCGTCTAGATGAGACGATGTGCTTCGTTCGGTTTTGAAGTTGGTCTCGATCGTGGTGCACTTTGCAGTGTTTGTCGGTTGGCATGAACCTGCAGTGCCTTGTTCGAGCTATTTTCTGTATTTTGCTCAGGTGGCTTATGACTTTTAGCGTTGGTGTGATGGCCACGCACGTTCTTACGTTGCTTGGGTTGTCCCAGCTTGAGTTTGTGTAGCTCCTGATGCTTCGTTGTTTTGGTTGCTTCGATTGTCGTGTTGCCTCGATTGAGAAGTTGCTCGAGCGAGCCTTGGATTTTCCCTTCCTGGTGAGCTGTTGTTGTTGAGCTTGTTGCTTCTCATCCCTCTTTGGTGAAGCTTTCCGAGGTTTGCCTTGGAATTGCTGTCTTGGTTGTGCCTTTGTCCTGTGTCTGCTTAAGTGTAGACAGCTTTGTTTTGAGCCTGATCTGCTCCTTGTTGTACGGTTGCTTAGCTTTGGACTCCATGATGGTGTTAAGAGCTGTTGTGTACCGTAGTTGTCGTGCTGTGTCTAACGGCCGATGTGTTGTGAAGGCTCATTTATCGTGTCAGGACGTGATGGTGAGCTGAGATTGATGCTTTCCTTGTGCTTTGCGCTGAAGCTGGTGCTCTTCTCTTGTTGCACTTAGGCTCCTTGTGTTCGGTTATTCGTTGGATTGGTGCGCGTGGCGTGTGAGTTGCGATCTTGTTGATTGCGATGACGCTGGTGTGTGCTGAGATGCGATTATCGATGTTGTTCTGTTGCCTGTGCACATTGTTGAGAGTGCAGCTGTTGTGTGTGGGTTGGCTACCCATTTGTCGAGAGGTCTTGTTCCTTTCTCGATGTGGCTTTGTCTTGGCTTCTTGTGCCTTGACTTTGGTTGTTGCCGTGCCGTTGTTCGTGGTTTTCTTGTGTTGGCATCGGCATTGTGCGAGTGTTGGGGAATTTGTCGGCATCTTTGCGGATTGAGTACCCTCTACTCTGTATTTTCTTCTTGGGTGTTGTGCTCTTGAGGCGTGTTGCTAGTCCTTGAGTTGCATTCCCCGAGATCATTGTTGTTGTTTTTCGTTGTTGTGGGTCTTTCTCTTGGTGAGCAGTCTGATGCGTGACCTGTCTCTTGTGGTCGTGTGTTCAGCTGTTTT
Organism: Amorphophallus konjac; assembly: GCA_022559845.1. Lineage (NCBI taxonomy): Eukaryota > Viridiplantae > Streptophyta > Magnoliopsida > Alismatales > Araceae > Amorphophallus > Amorphophallus konjac. The sequence goes on from CM040124.1 coordinate 235,198,087, forward strand.
TGTGCCTTGTTGTGACCCTGCTTGCAGTTGTGTTCCGTGGTTCTGCGTGTTAAGTAGAGCCGAAATTCTGCAGGTGTTGCCGTTGTGTTGTTTTGGCGCTGTTTCTTTATGATTTTGTGTCTCTGCCTTGGACCATGGTCTTGTCAGTTGGCTTGCTGTGCTCTCTTTCCCTGGTGGAGTTAGCTTGCGACTTGATCAGATGTGATGTCTGAGTGAGTACTGACTTGATTGTGTTTCGGGTCCAGCAGCGTTGTTGTTGTCGTTGGTGTCCTGTGTGCCAGGTGTTCCCTGTTGCCTTTGGCACTGGAGCCGATGATGTTGCGAGCTGTCAGCTGTGGGGACTGCGTTCCTTGTGTAAGCTGCCGCTTGCCGTGTTGTCGTTGTGTTTCTCAGTTGTCTGTTGTTGTGGCTGTCGTGTCTCTATTTCTGGTGAGACGTAAACGACGTTGCCCTTGCTTTGGAGGTGTCAGATGTATTCACTTTGGTGCCATACTCGTGCTGTAGACTTGCTGTCTTGGAAGCTGAGTGTGTACCTGTAATTGTGATCTGACGGTGTTCCTCTGAGCTGTGTTTTCCGAGTTTTGTGCTGTTGGGTTGTTCTTCCCTGCTTCTCCTTTGCTAGTCCTGAATTTCGGGGGCGAAATTCTTTGAAGGGGGGGAGGATGTAATGCCCTGGATCTCGTAGGATCTTTAATGGATCTTTCGGATCTGTTTCGGATTGGTTTCGTTGAGTTTCGGTTCGCTTTTGTGGCTTCCGAATTGAGTTTGACGAGCCGTGTGGGTTTTTCTCACGTACTAGTTACGGAACCCTACGGTGAGTTTATTTGTCAATTCTCGAACTCGTGAATGCTACAGCGTCGATGTACTCTTCGAGCCGGTCGTTTCGACTATTTTTGTGTATTTTTCTGAATTTATGTATTTTCGGCGCATTTTTGGAATTTTCGGAAATTAGGAAAATTTCCTAATTTCTTTTCCTTTTTCTTTTCTTTTTCTCTTTCTTCCCTCATTCGGCCGCGACCGTTTCTCTCTCCCGTTCTCTCTCGTTTCTCCCCCTCTTTGGCCCCGGCTGCAGACGGAGCGACCGTGGGTGAGTTGGCGAGGACGTGGAGCTGTCGAGATGCGCGATGAGGCGAGGATCGGATCGATTCTGGCGCGATCCCGAACGGTGGATTCAAAGCCGGTGAAATTGGTTCGCGAGTGGTTTTCGGCGTGGTTTAGTCCCTTCGGGGCACGGTTTCTTCGGTGGAGGTAGGGTGACGGATCCTTGCTTCTTCACCTTCGTTTTCCCTGCCATTGCACGGCGTTCGGCTAGGAAACGAGTGTGTTTGGGCTTGTTTTGCCTAAACCGTGATTTTCGTGGTTTTTAGGGTCGGCCGGTAAACGGTGACCGTTTGCGGTTCAGTTAGTTTCTAAATGACCGCAGGGATGTTAGAATCTCATCCACGTTGATTTCGTGCGATTCGGTGTTCATTCGAGGCCGGTAGAAGCCCGGGAACCTCGGTGACCCACTTAGGGTGGATTTGTCTAAATCGCCCGGATCGAGCGTTTTTGGTGTTGCATGTGGGCATTTTGGCCCTTGAATGTTGTTATTCGGTGTTGCGGTGTGTTTCCCCTGCGTTTCGGCGTGAATGGGGCGTGGAACGGGCCGATCCGGCCATTCCTATGTTTTCCCGCCGTAACCGAAGTAGCGGTCATGCCAGCGACCGTTACTTGTCTTTAGCGGCCCTACGACTGACCGTCGTTTGGTCTGCATCGTTTTAGCGCTTTGGCTTCTAGGTGAGTGACGGCCCTAGAGTGGCGCGTCGCTTCCTTGTAACGCGCCTAGGTTAGTGCGTTACTTCGCCTTCGTCGTTTTATGTTGGGGTTGAGTCGGTTAGTCTAACGCGCTTGACCCAGTGCGTTAGATGGAAGTGGCGCGCCTTGCCCAGGCCGTTACTTGCCAGTTGACTGACGTTGACTCGTTGAGGCGGTGCCTCTAGCGGTCGTGCCCCTATGCGTTGTTTGAGTGTGACGTGCCCGCCCCTGGCCGTTACTTTCTCTTTTGGTCGAGGTTGGGTTGACTGCACCGTTGGGTGTGACGGTGGGGACCCCGTGCGTCGTCTGTGAGTAACGCGCATGCCTCCGACCGTTGTTTGCTGTGGTGTTGGGTTGAGGGTGGCCATGCCGTCTGTGAGTAACGGATGGGTCCCCTGTGCGTCGTTTGGTTCTGACGGCCCTCCCCTGCCGCGCTGTTTCGTGAGTGACGCGCCTGGCTTAGCGCGTTACTTCGCTTTGGTTTGGGTTTGCTGCACCGTTGAATGTGACGGTGGGTGCCCTGTGCGTCGTTTGCTTGTAACGCCCCTAGTCCCGTGCGTTACTTGGCTTTTGCGTGGTTTGTAGGTTATCAGGGTGGTGTGAGTGACGGCCTGGTGTCCGTCCGTCGTTTGGGAAATAACGGCCCTAACCTAGACCGTCGCTTGCTTGTAGCGGTCTAGAGCTGGTGCGTTACTTTCCTTGTGCCTTGGTTTTCCGCCCGATGATTCTGTGTGTCTTGGCTTGGCCTTGTGGTCTGCCCGTTGTCCCGTGGATGTCTCTTGACGTCCTATGAGGGTTAAGACTACGTTGTAAGGTAGCCAGGAGTCTTCTTGCTTGTGGTAGGGTTCCTTATCCTACCTTTGCATGTGCTTGTTTGGGTTTCGGTCAACCTGGTCTGACCCAGTGGTTGACATGTGACCTTGTTTGCGCGTGTCTTAGCGGTTCTGTCCTGCCTAAGACACTGCTTCTGGATGCTTCGAGGTATTGTTCTACCTCGGTTTGCGTGTCCAGGTGTGCTGAGGGTTCTTGATGTCTCCCTCAGGTCTCCGTGTGTCGTTTTCTACGGAGCGTGGTTTCTTTGGCTTAGGATTAGACCGATTGGCGGCTTGTTCCGCTGTTGTGACGATCTTACCTTTGAGTCGTTTGGCTCAGGATCGTTACGTAGGAGGTCTAGTGCTTGTCCTGAGTTGTCGGCAGTGGTGATACTGTCACTTGATGCCTCGAAGTGCGTGTTGAGGGGCGTGGTTGCCCGTTAGTACTTCGGCGCTTGTGTTTTGAGCTTCTGTGTCGTGTGAAGCCTCCACTTGTGTGACCTGAGGCCGAGAGGTGCCGACCCGCTAGCGGATGGCGGAGGGTTTTTCCCAGTGAGCGGTTTTTAGTTAGTTCCGCGGGCTCCTAGCCAACGGTAGCGTCCTGCCGAGGGAGAATACTAGCTAGAGGACCTGGCTTAGGCTATAGCCAGTGTGTGCACACGTGGTCAGGGGTTAGGACTTACGTCGACGGGCGTGACCCTGACTAGTTACTTGTTTTGCTGTTACTGTTTGGTTCAGCTGGTGTCTACATCTCTGCTGTTGTTACAGCAGTACTGTAGGTGAGACACTTGAGGTGCGGCGTCAGACGTCAGTGGACGCAGCTGGCTTTTAAGGGGGTGCTTCCGTCACGTGACGCGTAGCTTTCGGCGTTTTCCTGTACGCTGTGACCTTTGCGAGTTGCCCGTTCGTGGCTGCACTCGGGGTCAGTGGTTTGTCGTCCGCGCGATGTTCCGATCGTGCGCGGGGCTTTGTGCACGACGTTCCCTGTCGTGTTTTGTCTGTTTCCCGGTGTCGGCGTTCGCCTTCGCCTTTGTTTGGGGCTGGTTGACAGACTGGTGTACCCTTCTGTGTGAGTTTAGGGTCATCCATCTGTTGCCTTTGTTTGGAGTAGTTTGGGATACCGAGGTTAGTTCGGTAGCCGCTTGTTTGGTGCGGGTTCTCACCCTCTCCTGCGTGTTCCCTACTCCTACTTCCCGTCTGTTCCTTACAGCTTTGTAGTGTAGCTTTCCTGCTTTGCTACGTTGCTGTCCTTGCTACGTTTGTTGCTGCTTCCGTTGCCTTCGCTTTGTGCGGTTTTCCAGTGGGGATCCGCGTGACCCCTACTGAGTTTCTGTTGAGACTCACCCCTGCTGCTTTTCAGGTGGGTTTCGCCGTCTGCCTCTGCTGTTCCTGGCGGAGTGCTCGCTTGCTGTTGTAGCTGCCAGCTGTACCTGCGGTCGGGCTTCTTCCGACTTCTGTGTACGTTTCTTTCTGTCGTACTGTACTGTGCTAGACTTGTTGTCTTTCCTTGGGCTAGACTCTGGTGTATAACTGAAACTTGAATATTAATGAAAAGGTAATTTTATTTCTGCTACTTTAGCAATCCATTGTAATGAAATTTAATTGCTTACTGTTATATCTGCTGGCTTCAATGTATTCCACACACTCCTTTTTCCCTTCGGCGCTTTCCCGCGCTTGGGAGGCCTCGCGGGTCCCATGTGGTATCACGTGTATTCGGTATTTATACCGGGTGCACCGGGTATCCGGAATCCGGGTCGCTTCAATTATCCTTCTGTCAATCAATTCATATTGAACGAGAATTCAGCATGATATTTATCTTATTGGCATTCATACTTCTGTTCATGCATAATCAAAAGGGAAGTTAGCTTGGATTGGAGATCTCTGCCTAAATGATGTTTTAACGGACTGAGATGAAGCTGCTGGCTGAATGAATGAGTTAACGTTGTATGAGGATGGGGTCGACACTTGAGGCTGCTTCATTGAAAAACCCTTTGTGTAAAAGTGTCTCTCGCTGGTTGGATGAGTTGACGCAGCTACGGGACGGAGTTAACGCAGTGGGCATCTGCTTTTGGAATCAGCACTATTCTATTTAACCGGGATAGTTGGATGAGTTGACGCTGCAATGTGACTAAGTTGACGCAGCTGTCCCTTAGTGGAACGTTGAGTTATATCTTCCTCTATTGAAAACTTCTTCTTGCATACATGCAGCCATTTCATTGCATATCCTTCCTCATTGACTTTGCTGACAGATCTCGAACACATTCTTGAAAGCCTTAAGTCTCTAATTGGTATCATCTGGTTTCTGAATTCCATCAGTCTTTCTTGTAGATTTCAATGGGCTATCCTGATCATAAATCTGAAAAATCTTGAACTAGAAATATTCTATTATATGTTGTTATGAATGTCTGAAATAACTCATGTGGTTTAAGCTTTAATGTATTCAAGGAGTTTGACTTTAAAATCTCTTAACATATCTGAATCATGTCAAATAAACCTTAACCATCTGTCTCATGCATTGTCTTGTAAAATCCTCTGAAATCTGCACTATTGAATACATGACTTTAATTGGTTAAGTACATGGAATTATTATTGATCTAAAGCAAATGAATCCTTCTGAAGTATCTAAAGGGTAATTTCTGTCAGAGCAATGACTTTGGTCATTGAGAAACACATGTCCAAAGGACTGTGTCATGAGGTACCTAGTTAACTCTGCAAAATAAAAATTGATTGCTAAATCAGGCAGAGTAATGGCATGCACACTGAGAAATACAACTCATACATTCAGAAATGACTTGGAGTGTGTCATGATGTGTAAACGCTATCTCTGTTCATATCAGCATGACAGTTAGTCACACTAAGTGCTTAAGGATATTGGCCTCTGATCAAGGTATATCCCTCAGCCACAAGGTGTGCACTGAACTAGAATGTTCGTAAAATTAGTAGCATGAAGAGTTATTGAACAATTGAATTATTTGAATATTGATGATAAAATCAAATTGCTACAACCCTGGACAAGTTCATATGACTTCATATCTGCTTGATTTCAATACTGGTGCATGTAATTCCAAAAGAAGTCAATAAATTCGATTGTGTAAGAGAAAGGGTGTTTAAGCAAGATGAGTATGAGGGCTTGGTTCACTTTTATTAAACCATAGGTTTAGATATTAATACAGAATTTTATTGATGAACTCTACATACATCATGATTAAACCACACTGTTAATAAAGTTCATTCATAAGCTCTTATAATGGAAGACTTGGAAGACATGTTTTGGTTTTATGAGATTAATATCCCCTTGAGAATCCAATTAAATTTCTTCCATGTGAAGCCGATCTGAAATACCTGTGCTCACTGTTCTTGACTTCTCTGAACAGAATTTTTCTTTGATTGTCACTGTGATTCCCTTCTCATTCTTTTCATAGACTCCATTTAGTGAGGGGGAGTTTCATTATTAGATGCATCATGCTGCATAAGGGGGAGAATCTCATTCCTATCTGCATCACTGCGTAGACGCAATGTCACATTGGCGTCAACGCATTATGCCTCTCTGGCTACTTATCTTGTGTTTTCTGTTCACATATGCCTCACTGCGTAGACGCAATGCCCCCTTTGCGTCCACGCATTGCCTCTTATTCAATTTTTTTTACCCGGTTCACCCACTTGAACCGGCTGAACCGTTCACTAAAAGGGTCCTCGAAGTCTCTTTAAAAGCGAAATGTGACCGCTGCTCTTCTTCACTTTTTCCAAAACCCTTTTGTTGTTCGACCTCTCGTGTCCCCCAAAAATCCTCACAGCTCTCTCTCCTGTTCGATTCATCTCTGTGCCATGGATTCTCCAGCATCCACTCAAAAAGGGAAGCAGAGGGCAGAGGAACAACCCGGAGGCTCAGAATCAGCAAGAGGCACAATGGAGTCCCACTCTCAAGTAGCTCGCGAAAAGGGAAGAAGGAAGGAGACGGATCCACGCGATCCAAGTCCGCCAACCAAAAGGTTAAAGGCATCAGCAGTCAGAAAAGAGAAGCGGAAGGGTTTATCTTCAGGTTCTCCAACCGGTCAGAAAGATGCAGGTAGCTCGCTTACAGTCACCGTGGAAGAACCTCTGAAGGTTCTTATTTCCCGGTACGTTGATGCTACTGATCATAATATGCTCGAAATTTGTCCTCAGTTGTTTCCTACACTGGACCATCAGGGCTGGTGGTCGTTTGTCTCAACACACAAGACTTACTACCCCACCTTGGTCAGAGAGTTCTACCAGAACTTAAAGTATGAACCTACTGTTCCAAAACTCACATCCAGTGTTAGAGGTGTCAGTTTCGAAATCACAGATAAGCTGCTTGCCAGAGCATGGAAGGTTCCTAAGGTAGGAGTTCAGCTGCATGATTTTGAATATGATGCGCACGAAGCGTATGAGCTCTTGACTGAGAAACCCAGTAATCACTCCAATGTCAGGGAAACCTACCTAGGTAGTCTCAAAGCCAATCATTTCCCTTCGTTAAATAGACTGCTCCACCACATTTGCACCTCCATGATCACATCACAGAGCAGTGGAAGAGAAAGGGTGACAGAGATGCAAAGATTTCTTCTCTACTGTATGCTGAAGAGAATACAGATTTCCCTGCCGGATGTAGCTATTCAAACTATGGGGTCATGTCTATCTCAGTCCAGAACCCTTCCTTATGCTGCCCCATTAAATACTATTTTTCGGAAAGTTGGTGTAGACTTTGGCCCTGAGAAGAAAATTATCATCCCTCGAGGGAATGTGTACACACTTTCTTATATTCAAAAGTTTATGGGTTTTGAGGTCATTGATGGTAAGACTGTCAGAACCCTTCCTAGTCAGAAATCAGCTCCATCAGAGATCGGTCAGGCATCAAGAACAGCCACTATGGATGATGGTCAAGTGCACAGAGCAGAAATACCGATTCCACCTGTGGTGAGTGAAGACATGCCAGAGGACAACTCCATGAGAGGAGAGCAATTTTTTGAGGCTTCTGAGGAACCGAGTGGCTCTGTACCTACAGTAGAACCATCTACGTCTGGAGCCATTAAAGTTTATAGAAGAACCTCTCCAACTTCTGATGCAGCTCCACCCCCAGCAACTATTGAAGAGATGTTAGTGAACATGACTATGATGATGAAGCGTCAGGAGGCTAAGATGGACAAGTTGATGGAGTTCACAACCCTTCATTTTAACAAGCTGACTGCTCGGATTGTTCATTTTGAAACTTCTGTTTTATGCAAGTGGCGAAATTTCTTACTCACCAAAATGGTGTCTGACCAAGCAACAAGGCAAGTCTTGAAACAAATATCTTCCCTCCTTGACAAACTTGCCACTCTGGTACAAGAGATGCACAGTCAACAAGGCTCAACCTTTTCCTCTTTTGCCAAGATTATTGACCTGTGTTATGATCTGAAGATAGGGATAGAAACAATCAAAGGTCCTGTCAGTGCAATCCCTCCATTACTCAAAGCTATGCTAGAGAAGATTGACAAGGTAATAGCAAACATTCAGTCACTTGAGAACAAACTCCACGATAAAGACTCTGTCACTGAAATTGACAATGTTCGCAACACTCTAAGTCATCAGCTAAGCGAACTCTCTCAAGAGATCAGAGACCTACTAACCAGGGATCAATCTACTTCAGGACCGCAATCTCGTCAGACACCTCCAGGCACTCAATCCCCTCAAGGACACTCTTCTCGTCAGCAACAACAACCATCTTCTGCCAGACGTTTCAATCGCTTCTTCCCATCTTAAACTATGTTTTCTACATGCACCCCCTTTAATGATGATGACAAAGGGGGAGAGCAGAACGAACAACAGCATGAGTTTTTGTTAATGAATGATAGCATATGTTTTCATTTTTGTGATTCATAATTTTGTTTAACTGACAAGTAACCATGCGTTTGTTTGATGCTAACCATGTGTGATTGTAAATGTCATTAATACAGTTTGGGGGTTGTCATCATCAAAAAGGGGGAGATTGTTGTACTCCTGATTTTGATGATGACAACAGTAAGATATTTGATATAGATACTTAACCTCCTAATGAATGTTTAATAGGATCAAAGGGGTTGCAGGGTGCTCAATGCGTCAACGCCACCAACTGGCAGCGTCGACGCAGTAGTGCAAACTCAAGAAAGAAGCCCCTAGGTTAATTGGATCAAAGGGGTTGCAGGGTGCTCAATGCGTCAACGCCACCAACTGGCAGCGTCGACGCAGCAGTGCAAACTCAAGAAAGAAGCCCCTGGGTTAATTGGTGCGTCAACGCAACGTTCAAGTGGAGTGGACGCAGTTCAACCAATTCAACTGGAACACTCCGATGCGTCAACGCCACCAAATGAAAGCGTCGACGCAGCTGTTCAGAAAGGATGACTTATCTCTTGCTGCCTTCAACTCTGGCTGACATCAAAGCGTCAACGCACCTCACAGAAGGGTCGACGCCATCTGACTCAACGTGATGAGCGTGCTACTGAAGAGCACGTAATCCGAGGCTAGAAGGCCTGACCAGATGATGACACGTGTGCTGAAGCAAGGCTGGGTGCTGCCACGTGGTCCAAGTTACTTGGGTAGGAATGGGGAAGCCACGCGCCCCTTTCCTAGCTGCTGCTGCTATAAGTGGAAGCCCTCGTCCATCTGAAGGGGCAGATCGAAGAAGGTAAAATAGAAAGAAAAAGAGCAGAAGAAGTGCAGGAGCTTCGATCCAGAAAAAGAGTGCCACCGTGAAGAGAAAGAAAAGAGGAGGGAAGCAGAAGGGAAGGAGTTGAGAAGAGAGAGAGTGAAGAAAGAGAGTGAGATCGAGGGAGATCTGTTCTAGAGTGAAGAAAGAGAGTGAGATCGAGGGAGATCTGTTCTTGCTAGAAGTTGGATCAGATCCACTCCAGTCAGCTCTTTAAGAGCCATATTCTGTGCTTAGCGTTTACAGATTTCCGATGCTGTTTATTTCCATCTTTTGTTTTCTTTTGAACTTCCTTTGTCAAGCTGTTAGTCAGCAGATTGCAGAGGTGCTGCCTCTAGATGGGTAAGCTGTAATCCCCAGCGGGCGAGGAGGTTTCCTCGGACGGCAAGCTGTATGGCCCAGTAGATTGTAGGCAAGCTGTGAGGCCCAGCGGTTTCAAGCTGTGAGTCAGTAGGAAGTCACACTCGGGTTGAGTGTGGGGTGGATGTAGGTCTGCTTGACCGAACCACCTGAAAACCCCTTGTGCTTTGTGGTTTGATTTGTCTATTTGTGCTTCCGCTAGATGATTGCATAGGGGCGCTCCATGTGTTTGGCTTCTGGTTGAGCAGAAGAGTTAATTAGTTTTCTGATTGGCTAAATTTGTCTTGTTAGCACTCTAGTGATCTCACTGTGCGTTTGTTTCAGTTCCGCAACTGCCCATTAGCTTTCAAGGTTGTTCAGTTTGCGAACTAGCATTTTTAGTGAGCATTAGATTTAATTGAGCGAAATCCTTATTGGGTGAAACTTTATATAGGTCATATTCATTCACCCCCCCTCTGAATACTTGCACCGAACCCAACACTTGGTTTGCCTCACACAAAAATCATGAGTCGACAAGTACAGGCTTTGATGGTACGACCTGTCTGGCGTCCTAGTGTGAATTCTAGGCTCGCGAAGTCTTATGAAGGCTTTGAAACAAGAATACCTAGTCCGACAGAAGGAGTATCCGACGGAGAGGCACTCATGTTCAAGAAATTAGGCTTATAAACAAGCGGAAAACGAATGTGTTCGGTCCAGTCATTTCCACCAAAGTGGATGACCTTAACACAATTCTGAACCATTCATAATAGAAGTGAAAGCAAGACTAATTCCATTTATAAAGTATTATTCTACTTCCTTTTCAAATACATGAAAGATTGGATAGAACAATTATAACAAAGAGAGTTAAACTAAATTCTTTTGTTTCATAAACCCTAGTTTTAGTGCGTTAATACCATGTAATTGGCCTGGCCAACAAGCTGTTTCACAAGACAAAACATGCCGGGATGATCAATACACTTTACTGCAACAGGGGCGAAAACGGTCATGGGCAGACCGCCTGATGACCAAAAACGGTCGACAAGAAGGCCACCAAGCTTCGGTGTAACCCTAGTTTTATTAATGCCACGCTGCCAAAAGCGGTCTATCGCCCGGCCGCCTGAAGATGGTAAACGGTCTATCGCGAGACCGCTTTGAACCTAGAGGTCCCTGGTACGATCGTTTCACCAAACCCGAGCCCAAAAACGGCGAACTTGACACATGGTTGATAAAAGCACGATTGAGACCTAAATACAGCATGAAAATTGGGTAATCAACTCTTAGTATATAGAGGACGTAAAATCGCAAATCATGGCATGATCAATTTCATGATTGGACTTTGATTAGCCTACACAAATCAAACAGAAAAGGAAGGTAGAAAACCCTAATCACATGTTGTCAATGAAATAACAAATATGCATGGTATAGATGACAAAAATTGGGCAAAATGGATTCAGATGAAACCTAAGGGCGATATCTACATGTTCTCATTGTTTAATTAGGTTGGCCCTGAGATAAACCTACCGATTTGGATCGAAAGGAAGACAATGCGCTAAAACCCTAACCGCGAACACCTCGACGTTCTCGCCCTAATCTGCCCTTGATCGGCCACCCTAGGTCGCGCCGCCGGTTGGGGAAGCAAATAGAGGCCTAGGGTTGTCAAAGCCCTCTAGTTATAGGGTCTAAGAGGGTTCCTGGCGATCGAATTGGACTCGAGAGTCCAATAGGGAAAAAAGCGCCGAGAATCTCGCACATTGACCAAATCCACGCCGCCCCCGTCGAGAGAAGCAGCTACAGGCTAGGGTTTTGAAGGGAAAATAAGCTCCTAGGTTTAACCTTTTGATTGGGCCTGGTTTGGGCTTGATTGATTGAGAATTGGGCTCCAATTTGGTCATTTAAGATTGATCAATTAAAACCACGAATTTGGCCATTAATTCCTTAATTCAGTCTAATCAAATTTTTATTAGGGGTTGGCCCAGTTGACATCATTGTTTAACATTTCGTTCTCTATAAGAATATATTTTTTTCATATTTTTAGAAATTAGTCAAAACTTTGACCTACGGGTGAAATTTAATTAATTTAATTTATACCTATTAAATTCAAATCATCATAAAAATTCAATTGCATCTTGGAATATGAAGTTCTTTTTATGGTTATTGTAGAAAAATAATTATATCTTTTTATTGATATAATTTGACCACTTTCAAAATAAATAATATTCTTTAACTAAGAAAATTATAGAAGTCATTAAATAGCAAGTTAATAACTTTAATCCATTTTAATATATCTTACGTTGAATTAGTAATTTGATCAGTCATTCTATTTTTACAAAAATTAGATTCCCTTTTCTTTTCTTTTATTTACTTCTTTACATGAGATGTAATAATTTAAGCGATAAATAACTGCACGCTTTTCATTTATTTCTATTTATCATATTTTATTCCAATACATATTTCAAAATTTTAATTTTATATTTTATTATTTAACCGGGGTGTTACAATATAGATGTTGCAGCTCATTCAGAAGATAATGTTAAACGATCAACGTAATAGAATCCAAAATTAATAACCAGGCTAGCAACCCATCAGACAGAACACGGCAATTTTTATAGTGGTTCAGTCAGGCCCAAGGTCTACCTACGTCCACTCCTTCACTCGAACCGAGTGAGATACCTTTCTTCTCCAAGCAATCGAGCACAGTAGACTTAGTCTACCAACGGCTGCCAAATAGCTTGAGACTGAGGGAGACAAATCCCTCGACCTGATCTTGCTACCCACAAGATCAGCACCCACTGCTACCGCAGTGACCGGAGAGTCCTACTCTCCCTTCTCCTGCAACCGCAGAAGGAACCCCTAGATGTTCAACCTCCCTTCCTCTGAATCAAGAGAGAACCCAGTGAATTATTCCCAGCAATTTACCCAACCAGAGGTCACGGACCTCTCTTCCTCTTAACTCAAAGAGGGGACATCGAAGTTAGACTCCCTTCCTCTGAATCCATAGAGAAAAATACAAGATAAAATCAGATTGCGGAAGAACATGAGAAAATAAAAAATAGAAACTGGAAGGAAGGAAAACTTTGATCGAAAAGAGATGACTACAATGTAGCTTCATATTCGAAGCACTTTAACGACAAAATCGACTGGATGGCTTCTCTCCCTCTCTCTTGCAGAATTCTCTCTTTTTCTCTCTTTTAGAAGGAGCTCTCAGATGGGGCTTTCTTCCTGCGATTTCCAGCAACTTCGTATGAATGAGGAGACCCCTATTTATAGAATAGGGTATCGTATTCACCCTTTCTGCGATCTAGATTAGTGATGTGCTCCGACAAATGTCGTTAAAAATACCGTGTCACAATTTAAAAATTTACCGAACTCACTCACTTAAAAATATTAAAATTCAAGTAAAGTGGGAAATACGGGTCGATCCCATGGAGAAGAAATATTTTCAATTAAGCATGGAGGAGAATTCTTGTATTTGAAATATCTGAAGTTTTGAATGAGATTAAACTAATGGAAATGAAACTTACATGAAAACTAATTAAAGAATGTGAGAGGGTCAAGGAGAGAAATTGGAAAGAGATAGAAAGAAAAGGACACAATTTACCAAACTCTGAATTTTATTACTATGAAAGGTGACATGTTCAACTCTAATAAAAATGAAAATATAACTTGCAAATAAGAGAGAGAGAAAAAAAAGAATAAGAGCCAATAGGACGAAGAGTAGCCGCCGTCTTCGCCATGCTGAGTCTTAAAATTTCACTCCGTCATGGAAGTAGACGCCGCCGAGAAGATGAGAGGAAGATGATCTACCTTGGGATGTGTGAAGAAGTAGGGAAGAGGGAGATAGATAGAAGAAGTGGGAAAAATACCAAGTTGAACACACAGAAATTATATTAAACACGGGGTTGAAAAGAAAGAAAATAACTTAAAATCCAAAGAGAATTAGAAGAAATAGAAGAAGAGAAAGTTGTAGAGGGCGAAGAGAGGAAGAAGTTTGGTGAAGAACTCAGAGACAGCAAATGAGAGGACGAAGGTGAAAAATGTGAAAAACCGGCATCTATGGGCGCGGGTGAATAGTGACTAAGTAGAAAATAGAACCTTGGAAAATTAATTATAACTTAAACATGAAGAAGCATTGGAGGACGTGGTAGAAGAAGAAAAGTTAGATCTACAAGATAAGAACAACTTTTATGAAGAACTCAGAGATAAAAGAGGATTGAAAGGGTTTCAAAATAGAGAAATGGTAGAGACTATCATCTCGGATGAACAGTGACCGCACAGAATAGCAAGTTGAAAATTAGAGAAAACCTCAAAAACGGTGGGGATTTAAGAAAAGTGGTAGAAAGCAAAAATGACGAACACTTAGAGATGAACAACTTTGTTGAAGAAAGCAATTAGAAATAATGACCACAAATGTATGTCAATGGGCTATGACGGGGCTAAAATGGCTAATATTACAGCAACATTCATACAACACACTAACAACCCAAAAACCCACAAATAAAAGCTCTCCAAAACACTAATACGTGACTCTCCAAAGCCAAAAAAACTCTTCTCTACATCAATAACAAGACCCCTTTTTATAGGGCCACAATCGCACTGTTGCTCTCTATATGAACACTCTTATAGCTTTGTTGAAATTAAGCCCACCATCTTCTTTTGTTGAAATTAAGCCCACCAAACATTTTCTTCTTCTCACTTTTTCCTTTTTCTCTTTTCAAACGTCGGACGTCTGTCTCTCTCTATTTTTCTCCATGTTGCCCGTCTACTTTCCTGCGTCGGCAGTCGCATTTGAAGAACTCATGCCCACTTTTCCTGTCAGCTACCTTGGCAGCTTTCGCCATCCGCCATCCATGTTGCCTTGTGTGTTTGAAAGCTTTGCCGACAGGTGGACCAAGTGTTGCATGCTTTTGGTGTTGTGTTTGATGCCTTAACTATTACATGCTTTTGTCTTTGCATGTGGAGATGGAGCCCATGTGTTGCATGCATTATCTTTCACATTACATATTGTGAAGACTTGTTAACATGGCTCTTGTTGGTGTACGAAGCCAGCTACCTTGTGGAGCCCTCCATATGTGAAGGGTGGCTTGCTATGTGATGCCATTTTGCTTCTTCAATTCCTTTAAGACTATGCATGCAGCTATTCATTACATGGCCATTGTTGCCGACGTGTGAAGCTTCTTCAGCGTGAGCCATCCTGCATACTTTTGTGAAGTGAAGCCTTATCATATATCATATATATACCATATAATATATCAAATATATATATCATATATATATCTATATCTGTATATATCATATGTATATATCTATATATATATCAAATATATCTATATATATATATCGCTATATATATATCGCTATATATATCAAATATATATATATATATCATATATATCTATATATATATTTAATATATATATGTATACCTTTCATATATATATATAAACAATTATTTTGTTTTCCTTTGTTTTTCTTTTTTTCTTTTTTTTATTTGAACTCAGATTAGGCTTGGTCGGCATGGGCTTTTAGATGTGCGAATGGGCTTTGGCCCATTTGTCTTCTTATTTATTTCCTTTTTATTCCTCTTGTTGTGATCTTCTTTTGTACTTGTAAAATAGAATCAAAATTTAATTAAATCAGGTAATTAAATATTTTGATCTGAAATTAAAATTAAGTGTGATAAATACACAGTGTTGTATATTAAAGCTCATAAAAGTATGTTATAACATTAATTAACATGTAAAATTACACACTTATCACACCCCCAACTTACTCAATACTAGTCTCTTAGCAATGCAAACAATTAAAAATTCAGGATCAACAAGAGTTTACAAAGTTCATACCTTCGTATCCAACTATTCTTTCACAGAAATAACCAAAGATTAAGAATCCGGAAACGTTAACATATACTAGCCTTAGATTTGGAAATTAAGGTACATGATTAAGAATTCAACTCAAAATTCAATAGCACTAGTGCATGTGTAAATGCTAGAGTTACAGCATGGACAATTGCATCCCTCATTTGCTATTCCAAATAAGTGCCTTTCAACCCTGCACCTCTTAGTCAGAGCAGTAAGTGTACAAGCTTTTTGCCTACCTTATTACTTTGTCCCTTAGGGATTTTTTTTATTTTTCTGCACACATGATGCTACACTACCCTTCACTATTTAACATGAACCTCGAAGCAGGCCCGATTTCGCAGATCAAGGTTCCCTTTTCCTTTTGACGCGAAGCTCAACACGTCTTAGATGAAGTAGGTCCGGTTACTCAGATTCGGAGTATTTTTCATGGTGTTTTCTTTTGTCTTTTTTTTTCAATTGTGCTTTTGCACTAATTTGATGGATAACTTGGCAGAAAACTAATAAAAGATCTCTTTTTTAAGAAGTGTAGAATATCAGGCAATATACCCAAAATAGCAGAAGACTTGTCCTGCATGTTTCATTAGCGTGCAATGTGATTTTCATTTTTCTAAAGTGTACATGAACTTTTAAAGAGATTCTTAGATCAGTTTTCTATGGCTATATTAAATAAAATTTTCATTATCCTTCTCCCTAGTCTTTTCTATTTTAGAATCATTTTCAATTCAAGCATGATTCAAGAAACTCTAAATGGGGATTTCATCTTTTCATCAATGCAGGATATCACGCAATGACTCGTATCAGATTGTATTCACATGAAAAAAAAATTTTTTCTCTCCCCCAAACTTTAATGACATTGTCCTCAATTGCATATGTAATAGAAAGAGCAAAGAGCAAGTAAACCGAGAATATGGTTGGGATGAAAGGATACAACTTGGTGGATGGGGCAAAGTGACGACGACTCCTTCTCTCCTTGGCCTAACAACTGAAAAACAAACACACTAAAATAAAACATCAAATCACAAAAAACTTGGGTGGCCTCCCAGAAGCGGTAAGTTTACCGTCTTCAGCCAGACGCATGAAAGCTCAAAAAGGAATTCATTCCTGATCACACAATGCTATGGATTCTTTCGGTGATAACAACTCATTTTTCAAGTATGGTTTCAACCTTTGACCATTAACAGTAAAAATATGACCATTTTGGGGATTCAGAATTTGAACAGCTCTATGGTCAAATGCCTTAACAACAATGAATGGTCCATCCCATCTGGATTTCAACTTACCGAGGAACAAGCGTAGCCGTGAGTTAAAAAGCCAAACCTTTTGATTTTCATAAAAAAATTTCCTGTGAATATGCCGATCATGGAAAGCCTTGGTTTTAGCTTTATAAATCCTGGAATTTTCATAGGCTTCGTTTCTCAGTTCCTCCAATTCATTGAGTTGTAGGGTTCTTTGGGCTCCAGCTTGAGTTAAGTCGAAGTTGACTTGCTTAATGGCCCAATAGGCTCTATGTTCAAGCTCTACGGGCAAGTAGCAGGATTTTCCAAAAATGAGACGATATGGAGACATGCCAATGGGAGTCTTAAAGGTGGTTCTATAGGCCCAGAGTGCATCATCTAGTCTCTCGGACCAGTCTTTCCTATCTGGCCTAACTGTCTTATGCAAGATGCTCTTTATCTCCCTATTGGAAACCTCCACCTGACCACTGGTTTGGGGATGATAGGGGGTAGCAAGCTTATGAGTGATGCCATATTTGCGAAGCAAAGCTCGAAATTGGAAGTTCGTGAAATGGGACCCCCCATCACTAATCATAGCCCTAGGACACCCAAATCTAGAAAAGATGTTCTTCTTCACAAATTTCATCACTACCCTGTGATCACTGGTCCTTGTGGCTACAACTTCAATCCATTTTGAAACATAATCGACTACCACCAAGATGTATTCATTCCCAAAGGACGGTGGAAACGGTCCCATGAAATCAATACCCCAAACATCAAAATTTTCTACAACCATAATGGGGTTTAACGGCATCATATCTCTCCTAGAATTGTTACCCACGGCTTGGCATCTCAAACATATTTTGAAAAATTTATAAGCATCTTTGAATAAGGTGGGCCAATAAAATCCACTCTGTAAAACTGACGCGGAACGGGGACGGACACGGACTAAGACTCACAAGGACTCTAACTGAGGCAAGCAGTAGCACGCTCAAGGGTCGCCAAGTGGCTGACCACCGTGATACCCCACAGAGTGAAGGACGTCTCTCAACAGAAACTCCGACCTCGGCCGTCCCAAGGAGGGAAGCGCACGTGTCTAGGCGTAAAGTCGATTTCCAAAGACAAGGGGAGTCGCGTTCTAGCTCGATGCTCTATTGGTGCTAAGGGATGGGTGCTCTCACTCACGATCCGCGGTGATGGCAACAAAGTAGCTAGGCGCCTACTCTCTCTCTCGCGGCATAATCAAAAGCATACTAAAAGAGCAAGCACAAGAGAGGAGTCGGAACGCGTACCTCCACGCCTAGGCGTGGGGAAGGAACCCCGGCCGTGGGCCAACAACCCCGATACACTGAAGACCAATAAAATACAACCCAATAGTGGCCCACTCCTCGCAGGGAGGTAAAAGGCTACAAGCGACGCATTCGGGGCTGCCGGGCACGGGCTGACGGGCCGCACTCGGTGACGGGCACGATGCTGCAGAATCGGTGTCGCGCGCGCCTGGACGGAGACGGGTCCCACGGGCTGATGCGACGTCCGATCGAGGCGCCGTCAGAGAGGACGCGTCGCTGACTGCTGGAGGAACGCTCCGGCCAGAGGGGACGCGCTGGGTGCGCCGGTGGTGGCCGTGGGTGCTGCTGAAAACCAGGTCTGGTTCTGTGGTCGCAGAACCGCGCACGCCGCCGGAAAAATCTGGAACTCGGTCGTCCGGTGCCCGAACAGGTCCGGGCCGGTTGGAGATGAGAGCTGACTGGTAGAGGAAGCCCTCGGCCGAACGGCGCGGGCAGACGATGCCGGTACGAGTCGCAGGAGCCGCTGGAAGTTGGTGTTGATTCGCTGGCCGGACTGTGCAGGCACGCCGGCGCAACCCCACGAGAACGACTGCCACGGACGGTGACGACGTCGAAACGCGACGTCGTCGGCGGCGTTGGACAGGAGACCTGGAGATCTACGAACCCTGAAGAAACCAGGGTAAAAGGCGCAGCGTGGAGGCCTGGGGAAAATTCGCAAGAAGGGCCTCCCTGCTGGGCGAGCAGAGAAGGGGGTGCTGGCGCAGGTCGACGGAGAAAATCGGTACGGGCGGTGCCGACCTCCGATTGACGCGAAACCAGCGCCAACGCGAAGCTGATCCGCCAACGTATCTCCAGAAAATAGGAGGGAGCCAAACTCGTCCAAGAGAGGGGGCGAGATCTGCTGCAAGTCGGTGTAGAAATCTGATCTTCCGCACACGAACCGTAGACGAAGAAGAAGAGGGTAAAGGGGAACCCCGGAGTCCACCGGGGGCTGAGGCGTCGCACCTCGCCGATCTCCCGTCGCAGGAGAAGAGAGAAAGAGAGAGGGGGGCGCAGCCACCTTCAAGCACAATCTTCAAAATTCATTCATTCATTAATTCTCACAAAAGGAAATTACATGCCTTATATATCGGGGGAGGGGAATTAGGGTTTCACCCAGCCAAGGGAGGAGGGGTGCGACCAGGACCTTCCCCATTCAAGGGGGGGGGGCGGCCAAGCCTCCTCCAATCAAGGAGGGATCAAGGGGAGGGGGGCGCCCAAAGAAGAAAGGTGAGGGAGGTGGAATGGGAAAGGGGTGTGCCCAAAAAGGAAAGAAGAGGAGGCAAGGTGGGGAAGGTGGCGCAGCCACCTTGGATGGGGAAGGGGGAATGCGCCCCAAACCCTAACCCTAATCCAAACACTATGGGCCAAGGCCAAGCCCAATAGTAAAAGAAAAAAAAGGACCCATTATCCCTACACATAGTCTGATAGCAATAAAACTAGATAACATGTCCACGCAGGGACTAATCCAAGGCCCACATGGCCTGAGCAAGCAGAGAAGATAGCTAGAAGATGCCGCCATCGCCGAGCCACAAGGAAGTAGCGGTGTGCCGGGTGCTCCGTCGAGGATAGCGCCGTGTGTCCTCACCAATTCTCCCCGGGTGGGAAGAACTCGACCCCGTCGAGTAGGGGTCACGGTCGCTGAGGTACCGCTCCAGCAAGTCCGGATCGATCCGCTCCAGCTCTCCACGTGTAATCCAGGTGTTGTCCGACTCGGGGCGCCCTCTCCAACGCACTAGGAAGCGTTGGTAGGCTCCGCTCCTGGTAGTAGTCACCTGCTCATCCAGTATGCAATCTATATGCTCGCGTGTATGTAATGGGGCTGGAGGAGGTGGACTCTCAGTAGGTGTATCACTCACAACAGGAGGGTCAGGCCCAAATAACTCGCTGGGTATCACCGCGGGATCCTTATAAGCTACCAGATCAGAGACATTGAACGTCGAACTGATCCCGTAGTCGTCTGGAAGCTCGATCTCATACGCGTTCGACCCAATACGCCTCAACACTCTGAATGGTCCTGCACCGCGGTCTTGGAGTTTCTTTACGGCTCCCGAAGGAAACCGTTCCGGTCTAACCCGGACCATGACGTACTCTCCCTCGCGGAACTCACGTGTGCGTCTGTGCGCGTCAGCTAACTCCTTGTAACGTGCGTTGCTGGCCTCGAGGTGGTGATGATGCAGACTCCGAACTAGCTGTGTTGACTCATACCTATGTGAATGCAGTGGTGGTCCTGGACATCCGAACATGGATCTAACATGCCTATGATGTCTACCTGACTTGACAACATGGGGAGGGCCTGGACAACCAAAGTAGAACCTAGCATGCACATGTGTCCTATGACATATGGTAGACTCAGAAGGATGAATAATCCCAAGCTTACTCATGACATCTCCCCTATATGACGATGGACATGGTGAAACATGGGGAAGAGACATGTGTCCCTGGCCTCCTAAGCTCGGGCATCTGGATGCCTGCATGGTGAGGTGTTGACTAGAAGGCTTAGGTGGTGTATGATAGTGGACCTCCTCGACAAGGTGGGGAAAATAATATGGGTCGAGAGGCTCACTAGGGAGGGGATCGAAAGGGTCAAAGAAATGATGACCCCTCCCGACAGGTCCCTTCACTATACTTGCCCATGTGCGACATTCGCCCAGGTGCAGATAATCACCTTCAGGCACTCTCATGTATGGGGCAAGAGGCTCATAAGGAAGGCAAGGAAGGCTAGGTTCCTCCCTCGGGACCGTGAAACCATAAGCGGGGACAAAATCAACCTCCACGGGTATGGGAAATAATAAAAGGACCTCGGATGTGATATGTCCTATGGTGTAGACCGAGGTAATAGACCCCAAAACAGGGAGTGTAAAGCTATGACTATAGGGTTGGTCAGACCCTAAGGTCAACATATAAGTCAACTCCCATTGATAATCTAAACTCCTAAGGAAGTCCTTCACATTTTCAAGAAAGCAGAAGGACCGAAAAGTGGTGTGAAAGGAGTTAAGGGGTATTATTGGGAGGGCTGGTCCCATGGGTGTATAGCAAGGAATGGAGACATCTAGAAGTGGATCCTCCCTTAGCCAGCTAGCTAAAGACTCACCAATGACCAGTTCACCCTCGGAAGGTAAGAATGTCTCTATATGAGGGTCTAAGGGTGAAGCCTCTCTCTCGGGAGGGGAAACGGAGTCCTCTATGATGTGGAGGGGATCACTCCCTAACTCCTCAACCTCAGTTAGGTACTCCTCAATCAACTCCTGTTCAGCCTCGTAACTCACTGGAACAAACCCAGGTGATGACATGGAGGTGGTCGGCGTAACGCCGTCATGGAAGACAAACTCACCGGGAAGGTGAGATGGGTGTAAGGTGCAGGTCCTCCTATCCAGGTCGATGGTCGCACTTCTTTCCTCCAACCAAGTTCGCCCTAAAATGATGCATGGACCAGCAAGTGTGCTGATCTTGCACCAAGCGCCATCGAAATATTTAACGGGGCCAAACCACCGTTGAAACTCGATAAAAGCTAAACCATCACGGAGAACAATCTCCCCAGTCTTAGAGAGAGACTCAACAATATCCTGTGAGACACAATTATATGAAACCTTACTGATGAAGTCGATCTCCGTATGCAACCCATTAGGTAGGATGGCCACGGACATGACAGGGCGCTGAAACGACTCGGTCATCGGTATAGGGATCGGGTCTCCCGACGACTGAGTGGTAGGGCCGACACCCACGGGTCGTGCCATAAGAGCGTCGAATCGGGCCAACAGGGATGACCAATCTGACACGTGGGCACGAGGAACCACCATGGGGCTGGCGGGGAGCTGGACATGCAAGACTCAACGAGACAAGGATAAAAACTCTAACTAGACACAAGCCTAAAATGACAATGCAATGGTTGGTTACCTAGATGAACTAAGAGACTCAATGCACCCTAGACAACCTAAAGACTCAAAAGACCTAAGACCCCAATTTGTTAGAACAAACTGGTTCCCTAAGCTCTGATACCAAAATTTGATGCGGGACAATATGCTCTGATACCAAATTTTGGTATCAGAGCATATTGTCCCGCATCACTAACACAATGCCTTCTCTTACCATAAAGTAACTTTTCTCCCAACTGAGCACCAGATTAGATTCAATGCATCGGGCCAGCACCTTCTGCAAATTCTCCAAGCAGCAATCAAATGAATCACCAAAAATTGAGAAATCATCTATGAAAATCTCCAAGAATTCTCCCACCATTTCAGAAAAGATTTCCATCATACACCGCTGAAAGGTGGCAGGGGCATTATAAAGCCCAAACGGCATTCTTCTAAATGCAAACGTGCCATACGGACATGTGAATGTAGTATTTTCCTGATCTTCCGGGTAGATAGCAACCTGATTGTACCCGGAGTATCCATCCAAAAAGCAAAAATATCTTTATCCAGCCAATTTCTCCAAAATTTGATCAATAAACGGGAGAGGGAAATGATCTTTCTTTGTCATTGAGTTCAATTTTCTGTAATCAATACAGATTCTCCATCCCGTTTGTAGTCTCATTGGCACCTCTTCACCCTTCTCATTTTGAATCACGGTCAGCCTGGATTTCTTTGGAACTACTTGCGTGGGGCTGACCCACTTACTATCAGCCATTGGATATATAATCATGGCATCCAACCATTTCACCACCTCTTGCTTGACCACCTCTTTCATGGTAGGATTTAACCGGCGCTGCATCTCCCTGCTCGACTTGGCATTGTCCTCTAAATACATCTAGTGCATACAAACATCCGGATTGATGCCCTTGAGATCTGCCACCGACCAACCTATTGCCCCCCTATACTCCTTAAGGACAGTTTAGAGTTGGGATTCCTGAGTAGAAGTGAGGTTGGAGGCAATGATGACAGGTATCGTGTGGTTAGGTCCCAGATATGCATATTTAAGGGAGTCTGAGAGAGGCTTGAGTTCCAAAGCGGGAGGATGTTCTAGAGATGGCAAGATTGGTTCAGACTGAAGTGCAGGAAGTGGCTCTACCCTAGACCAGGGTGCAGACGAGAGAGAAGAATCCTGAAGCATGCTACCCTCTTCTAGGGTGTCCTCGATGTCATCCGAACTTTCATCAATCACCTCCTCAAAGATATCAATGATATTGCATTCTTCTTCGTGGTCCAGATATTGAAAAGCCTTAAAAATATTCAATGCAACCTTCTCTCCTCCAAAAGAAATATCCATCATTCCCGTGGCACAATTGATGTTGGCCTTAGCAGTTGCTAGAAAAGGACGTCCCAAAATAATAGGTGTGTGCTTTAGATCCTGGGATGAGGCCATATCCAAAATAAGAAAATCCACAGGGAAATAACATTCATGCACTTCAACAATGGCATCCTCCAACAGACCCCTTGGTGTTTTAACTGACCTATCCACCAATTGAAGGATGATTGAAGTGGGTTTTAACTCCCCTAAATCAAACTACTCATAGATAAAGGTGGGTAAAAGATTCACGCTAGCACCTAAGTCTAGCAATGCTCGATCAAAAGTGACTCCACTTATATCACAGGAGATTAAAGGGGCTCCGCGGTCTTTCAATTTTTTGGCAAATGA
This sequence comes from Amorphophallus konjac, assembly GCA_022559845.1. Lineage (NCBI taxonomy): Eukaryota > Viridiplantae > Streptophyta > Magnoliopsida > Alismatales > Araceae > Amorphophallus > Amorphophallus konjac. Next base: position 235,221,688 of record CM040124.1, read on the forward strand.
TTCATCAAAACAACACTCACATCCTCAGACAAGCGGATCTTTTGAGTCACCGCCCTTGGCTCCCTCTTTGGGGTACAAAGCTCTTTCAAAAATTTTGCATATGCCGGCACATGCTTGATTGCATCCAAGAGTGGAATATTGATATTCACCTATTTAAACAATTCTACTAATTCTTCCTGTTGTACCGGTGGTTTCTTGTGAGCTTTTGGCTTTAGAGCATCGGGAAAAGGGACCTTAGGCACATATTCTTGGGGTCCTTCATCAACTTTCACCTTCCCTTTATCCAGCTTCTTCTCTCCACCCTCCGGCTTCTTCATTTCTTTAACAATCACGACCTCCTCTTCCTCATCACTATCCTCTTGGGCCTCTTGGCCCGAACTACTGCCAACTTTCTTAGTCATATAAGGATTATCTAAAACCTTCCCGCTCCTAAGAAAAAAGATTGCCTTAGCATTCTCAAATTGGGGACATGTAGGAGGAGGCGGCTGAGGTTGATTTGGTTGAAGAAGAATAGGAACTCTTTGGGGGAACCCCGGAGGTTGGTACCTAGGATTAGCCATAGGCTGGCTAGGAAGCTGACCCACCTCTCTCCTCACATTACTTGCTGCTAATTGCCCTATCTGACCTTCCAACTTAGCAATGGATTGTTGCTGAGAAAGAATGAGTTGTTAGAGTTGGTCGAATTTTTCATCAAAATTGGGCTGCGGAGGTTAAGGAGGGGGTTGGAAGGGAACTTGATTTAATCGGTTAGAAGGATATTGATGGTATTGGCCCTGAGAAAGTTGAGCTTGCTGATACGGGGCCTGAGAATAATGTGATGGGTGTTGAGATTGTTGTGGAAAATGTGCATTGGATTGAGAAAAATTATGATGAGCTTGGTGAGTTGGGTGTTGAGTTTGGTGAAAAGGATATTGATAATGTTTGTGAGATTGAACTGGAGCATGAAAGGGTTGTTTTTGAAAAGAGGGATTAGATTGGGTAGATGGACCTTGCTGAGATTTTCAAGAAAAATTCGGGTGATTTCTCCAGCTTGGATTGTAGGTGTTGGAATAAGGATCATAAAGAGGCTTAGAGACACCCTGAGCAGCGAAGATTTGTTCTTAGATGAATGGGGGAAGCTGGGCTGCAGTGGGACAATTAGTTACCACATGATCGGGGCTAGAACAAAGAGCACAGATCTCTTCATGACTGGGAGCTGGGAATGGTTGAGGTTGAGAGGCTGAAGAAGAAGAATGTCCATGCCTAGATAACAACTGATCTAGCTTTTGAGCTACAAGATCAACCTTCTCTATCTTCTGCGCCAACAAATTCATTTTGTTCAATTTTTGAGTCAATGCATTTATGTCCATCCTGTTCTCACACTCACCTTGGCTCTTCACTTCATAAAGCCCACATTTCTTAGTCGGCCCAATCGTTCTCTCATAGGATGAGAGCGAGGCATGACTAATTGAATTTTCACTGAGCATTTCAAATAAATCATATGCCTCATCTTCGCTCTTACTCATAAAAGCCCCCTCACATGAAGCATCCACCATTTAACGGTAACTTTCAGTTAATCCCTCATAGAATGCTTGAACTATTTGCCATCTTGACAATCCATGATGGAGGCATTTTCTTAGCAAATCTTTCAACCTATCCCAAGTCTCATGGATTTGTTCCCTAGAGTTTTGTGAAAATCTATTTATCGCTCTTCTCATAGTATTGGTTCGCCCTATGGGATAGAATTTCTTCAAAAATTTCTTTTGTATTTCTGCCGATGTGTCTATGGATCTACCCAAGGCTTCTAACCAATATTTGGCTTTGTCTTTGAGAGAGAATGAGAAGAGAGTAAGCTTGAGAGCATCATTAGAAAAGTTTGAGATTTTTACAGTTGAGCAAATCTGAAGAAACTCATCCAGATGTCTGTAGGGATCCTCATTGGTATTGCCATAGAAGGATGGCAACATTTGAATGGTGCTTGATTTAATTTCATATTGGACTGCTTGATTTTGAGGTGCTTGAGTATAAAATGAAGGTTGGTATTGATCGGGCAAAAAATATTCCTTCATTTGCTTGGGAACGACTTGCTGAACTTGTTGATTTTGGTTGTGGTCCGCCATGAGATTAGGTTGATGGTGAGTTCTAGAATGTACTAACCTCTCAATCTCTCCTATGGGTCCTAATAAAGGTGAGTGTATGGATCTCCTACCTTGCATAAATTAGGACAAAAATGAGAGAGAGATTTTTTATGATGATTTTTTGTTGTTATTTTTTTTTGACACAACCAAGACGAAGAGAGAAAAGAGAATGATTTTTTTCTTTTTATTTTTATTTTTTTATGCAAACGCAAATAAGTTGTCACACAAATTACCCTAAGGACCTAGATGTGTCTTAGATCAACAAATGGGGTTTCACAAAATGATTAAAGTGAAACTTAAGTTCACCCTCAATATTTCCACCGACCAGGTAAGGGGTGGGGTAGTGGGAAGCTCCCCCTACTTTCGTAGGGACCTAATTATGTCAAACCACTAGCCCACTTAAGGCGTTTGTCGTCCGACCGTCTTGTCTTAGGCACCGGTTTTCATAAGAGGGTAAACCCAAATAACACCATAACCACTATGTGATCCTAGGGCCAACGTCTACTGAATTTTATTTATGGCTTAGGTGATGCAAAGATGAAGAAAATTATGATTTGTGGGCTAAGGAAGGGTGATGAAATTCCCACCTTATCTTGTTTAGGGGTAGTGCCCTTAGAGTATTTTGAAGAATGAGATGCAACAAATAGGTTCAAACAAGGGGTTTAATATGTAAATGCATGAACAATTATTTTCTAAAACATAAATATGGAATAAAATTAATGCAACCTACATGATGCATGACCTAGAACATGATGTGTGTGGTTTCTAATCTTGGAATGAGATTTTTTTTTTGGTTCAAGTGAAGAATTTTTTTTATTTACTAAACCTATCTAGCCACAATCTACAAGAGTATTAAGGAAATAACAAAAATGAGAGAGGTTTATGATATTTACCTATAATGTAATCCCTCGTTCTCTTTTTTTTATTGGAAGACTAAGAAAAATGAGAAGTTAATTCTGATTTTTTGATTTTTTTTTCAGAGAGTTATTTTTTCATTTTTATTTTTATTTTGAAAAAGAGTGATAGATAAAAGATAAATACCAACTAAAAATACTAAATAACATGAAACCTATTAAATAATAAAGTCTAAAACATGTTTTCTATGTTTTTCAGATTTTTTATTTTTTAAAATTTTTCAAGATTTTTTCTAATTTTTAACAAGATATGAATAAAAGAAACTATGAACTAAAAATAATAAACAGCATGCAAAATTACTGCAAAATAACGCCTAAAATCATGTTTTTGATGTTTTCTAGATTTCTGATTTTTTTAGATTTTTCAAGAATTTTTCAGATTTTTTAAAAGATTTTTTAGAAATTGAAAAAATATGACATGTACATACGTTTCCTGACCTTTAGCGACGCTTGATTTTCTAGGATGTTTCAGAACTCCTACGTTTGTAGACCTTTAGTGACGCTTCATGACTTTCTGCGACAGATTATTTCTCTTGAAATTCAGGTCCGAATTTCTAATATGTCTTTGATTTTCTGAATTTTTTTTCTTTTTCCTGCAAAAGTAAAAAAAATAGAAAAATTAATATACAAATATACAAATTAAACACAAGAATATCCAACTATTAAAAATTATTTCCTCCCCGGCAACGACGTCAAAAATTTATGCGCTCCGACAAATGTCGTTAAAAATGTCGTGCCACAGTTTAAAAATTTACCGAACTCACTCACTTAAAAATATTAAAATTCAAGCAAAGTGGTGAATACGGATCGATCCCACGGAGAAGAAATATTTTCAATTAAGCATGGAGGAGAATTCTTGTATTTGAAAAATCTAAAGGTTTGAATGAGATTAAACTAATGGAAAGGAAACTTGCATGAAAACTAATAAAAGAATATGAGAGGGTTAAGGAGAGAAATTAGAAAGAGATAGAAAGAGAAAGACACAATTTACCAAACTCTGAATTTTATTGCTATGAAAGATGACATGTTCAACTCTAATAAAAATGAAAATTTAACTTGCAAATAAGAGAGAGAGAGAAAAAAAAGAATAAGAGCCAATAGGATGAAGAGTAGCCACCGTCTCCGCCGTGCCGAGTCTTGGAATTTCACTCCGTCATGGAAGTAGATGCCGCCGAGAAGACGAGAGGAAGATGATCCACCTTGGGATGTGTAAAGAAGTAGGGAAGAGGGAGATAGATAGAAGAAGTGGGAAAAATACCAAGTTGAACACACAGAAATTATATTAAACATGGGGTTGAAAAGAAAGAAAATAACTTAAAATCCAAAGAGAATTAGAAGAAATGGAAGAAGAGAAAGTTGTAGAGGGAGAAGAGAGGAAGAAGTTTGGGGAAGAACTCAGAGACATAAAATGAGAGGATGAAGGTTAAAAACGTGAAAAACCGGCATCTATGGGCGCGGGTGAATAGTGACTGGGTAGAAAATAGAATCTTGGAAAATTAATTATAACTTAAAAACGAAGAAGAATTGGAAGAAGTGGTAGAAAAAGAAAAGTTACATCTACAAGATAAAAACAACGTTTATGAAGAATTGAGAGAGAAAAGAGGATCGGAAGGGTTTCAAAGAGGAGAAATGGCAGAGACTATCATCTCAGATGAACAGTGACCGCACAGAACAGTAAGTTGAAAATTAGGGAATAACTCAAAACCGGTGGAGATTTAGGAAAAGTGATAGAAAGAGAAAATGACGAACACTTAGAGATGAACAACTTTGTTGAAGAAAGAAATTCGAAATAACGACCACAAATGTATGTCAATGGGCTATGAAGGGGCTAAAATGGTTAATATTACAGCAACATTCATACAACACACTAACAACAACCTAAAAATCCACAAATAAAAGCTCTCCAAAACACTCCTACGTGACTCTCCAAAGCCAAAAAAACTCTTCTCTACATCAATAATAGTACCCCTTTTTATAGGGCCACAATTACACTCTTGCTCTCTATATGAACACTCTTATAGCTTTTATTGAAATTAGGCCCACCACCTTCTTTTGTTGAAATTAAGTCCACCAAACATTTTCTTCTTCTCACTTTTTCTTTTTTCTCTTTTCAAACGTCGGTCGACTGTCTCTCTCTATTTTTCTCCATGTTGCTCATCTGCTTTCCTGTGTCGGCAGCCGCATTTGAAGAACTCATGCACACTTTTCCTGTCAGCTACCTTGGCAGCTTTGGCCATCCGCCATCCACGTTACCTTGTGTGTTTGAAAGCTTTACCGATAGGTGGACCAAGTGTTGCATGCTTTTGGTGTTTTGTTTGATGCCTTAACTGTTACATGCTTTTGTCTTTGCATGTGGAGATGGAGCCCATGTGTTGCATGCATTGCCTTTCACATTGCATATTGTGAAGACTTGTTAGCATCGCTCTTGTTGGTGTACGAAGTCAACTACCTTGTAGAGCCCTCCATGTGTGAAGGGTGGCTTGTTACGTGATGCCCTTTTACTTCTTCGATTCCTTTAAGACTATGCATGCAGCTATTCATTACATGGCCATTGTTGCCGACGTGTGAAGCTTCTTCAGCGTGAGCCATCCTGCAAACTTTTGTGAAGTGAAGCCTTATCATATATCATATAATATATCAAATATATATATCATATATATATCTACATATGTATATATCATATGTATATATCTATATATATCAAATATTTATATATATATCATATATATCTATATATATGTCTAATATTTATATCGCTATATATATCAAATATATATACATATATATCATATATATCTATATATATATATTAAATATATATATGTATACCTATCATATATATATATAAACAATTGTTTTGTTTTTCTTTGTTTTGTTTTTCTTGTTTTTTATTTGAACTCAGATTGGGCTTGGTCGGCATGGGGTTTTGGATGTGTGAATGGGCTTTGGCCCATTTGTCTTCTTATTTATTTTCTTTTTATTTATCTTGTTGTGATCTTCCTTTGTGCTTGCAAAATAGAATCAAAATTTAATTAAATCAGTTAATTAAATATTTTGATCTAAAATTAAAATTAAGTGTGATAAATGCATAGTGATATATATTAAAGCTCATAAAAGTGTGTTATAACATTAATTAACATGTAAAATTACATACTTATCAATTAGCAGCAGAAAGCTGATTGGTTCACATGGGTTGAAGAATATTCTCCAATTATTGGCCTCTCAAGGGATCTGCCACGTGGACATTTCTTTTCGCGCTAAAGAGAAGTCCCAAGTAGAACATCGTCTTGTCACGTGAGTTGGATTGCGTGCCTAAGTGGCACGTAATCACTTAACCTTTAACGAACTCTCCATGTGTCTGTTGAATTGTTGACCAGGTGTTCTGACTTAGTTTAAGTTGTTAACTCTTACATTCAGTTGCTTTGAACTTGTTCAGCATGATGGTCTTCATTGCATAGACCTTAAGTTCATGGAACCCTTCAGCTGCACCGACCTTGATAGCAAGAGGTTCTTCATCTGCATCGACCTTAGCACAAGGTTCTTCATGTGCTTCGACCTTAGTATCAAAGAGTTCTGCATCTGCACCGACCTTCATAGCAAGAAATTCTTCATCTGCATCGACCTTAGCACAAGGTTCTTCATGTGCTTTGACCTTAGTATCAATGAGTTATGCATCTGCACCGACCTTGATAGCAAGAAGTTCTTCATCTGCATCGACCTTAGCATAAGGTTCTTCATGTGCTTCGACCTTAGTGACATGTGCACCGACCTTGATGACATATGCATAGACTTGACAGATGAAAGGTCTGTATGAACGTCGACCTTAGTGACATGTGCACCGACCTTGAGTCGCTACTGCTGTCATACAAACATCGACCTTTGTATGATATGCACAGACTTTATGCTTCATGCGCAGGCAACTAACATTGACCTTACTATGCATGTGTTCTACATTAGCATCGTCCTTTGTTCTGTGTTGGCGAAAGGTGCACCGACCTTGGCTGATGTGCACCGACCTTACACCGCATGAGGTCCTCATCTGCATCGACTTTGATTTTGCTTCTGAGAGCGTCCCTGCATCGAGGCATCTATTTGCTGCGTCGAGGCATTCACTTGAAGATTTTTTCTTTGGACGATCATTGCGTCGAAGCAGCTACTTGCTACGTCGATTCATTGTCCTACAAAATCTTCTTGTGTTGTTGTTGCTGCGAGGCAATCCTTAGCAGCATTAATGCAATCACTCCTATCATCCCTGCATTAAGAATAGCAAGTTAGTTTAATATTATTTATCCAATTCAAGTGATGCAACCGATTTCCCCTTTTCTATTTTTTAGTCAAATATAGTCATATTGGTTTACATCATCAAAACATTGACATCATCAAAACGTAGAATGCAACAACAAGGTACACTTCCTTATCATCCTTATGAGTGTGAAAATCATGAAATTCTAAGATCTCAGAATTAGAGTTCATGCCCAAATGTTGATTGCATGATATTAAAGAAATCTTACAAGTTTTACGGTTGCTACATTTAACACCCTGAAACTTTTTAAGAATTTTTAAAAGAATTTTTAGGAAATAAAAACTATTTATTAGCATTTAAAAAGGATTAATGGACTATTAAATGAGTTATGGGTTAATTAGAATTAATTTCAAGGCTCTATTTTAACCAAAGGGTTAAGCCTACTCAAATTAGGCCCATGAACCCAATTCTGTGACTTTAGGCTCAGGACCACACTCTAGAAATGTAATTTGGGTTATTTACAGATTTAAATTGGATAAGTAGGCCAATTAAAGGGATAATAGGAGATAAATAGAAAAATCTGAATTTTTTGTATTAAATATCTGATGGCGGTCTATCGCGAGACCGCCACTTTCTGAAGGCGGTCCCGACATGACTGCTACCTCCTTCTGATTTCATGATATTAAAGAAATCTTAAAAGTTTTGCAGTTACTACATGTAACACATTGGAATTTTCTAAGAATTTTCTAGGAATTTTTAGGTATTAAAAACTATTTATTAGCATTTAAAAAAGATTAATAGGCTATTAAATGACTTATGGGTTAATTAGAAATAATTTAAAGGATCTATTTTAACCAAAGGGTTAAGCCCACTCAAATTAGGCCTATGGACCCAATTCTGTGACTTTAGGCTCAGGACCACACTCTAGAAACGTAATTTGGGTTATTTACGGATTTAAATTGGATAAGTAGGCCAATTAAAAGGATCATAGGAGATAAATAGAAAAATCTGAATTTTTTGGATTAAATACTAGATGGCGGTCTATCGCGAGACCGCCACTTTCTGAAGGCAGTCCCGACGTGACCACTACCTCCTTCCGATTTCGCGAGTTGTAGAAGCATGGAAAACTGATGTCTTTGGCATCCAAATCCCCATGGATCGAAGTGGATAGACATGTAAACATGTCTAGGACTCTTAGGGATCGATCCTACCCCAAGTTAGGACTCTAAGCTTGACCAAATCCCTCAAACCCTAGCAAACCCTATAAATAGGTCCCAGGTTCAACCGGCGCAAACCTTACTTTTGGCTCACTTGGTTCGACGGTAAGATGATAGAATTTCATGTAAGTTCTTTAGAATAATTTAGTCCCCTTAGTGTTGTCTAACATCTCTCCAAATCTCGTGCTAGGAGATCAAGCCGTTGGAGAGCTAGAAGCCCTCGAAGTTGTTGTTCCTCTCCAGAGCATGCAGGAAACAATGTGTCGGACCAAGAAAGATCAGGAGTTTAGCAACCCTAAACGAGATATTTTCAGGTTGATCCTTTAGGGTTAGTTGTTCCCCTTCATGTCTTCTTACTCCCCTCCCAATTTCGTGAGTTTAGGTAAAGAGGCAAAGGAGATGGAGAGATGGGAAGTTGTTAGTTTGGCACAGAACGCACAGGAACTAGGTTGTCCTCCAGCAATAAATTCAAAATCTAGAGCTCAGTTCAAAGGTACGTTATCTCATGAACGACTTAAACATCAAGTTAGGATTAAAATCCCTCTTGTCTTGCTAAATTTCATGCTTTCTACTTGGAGAATTTCATGTTTTCCTATGATCATGCATGCATAGTTTTCACAGCATCATATCCCTATACCCTTAACCAAAAAGATGATAATTATGGATTAATGCATGTGACTCATGCATCTCCATGATTTAACTTCGTTATGGCATGTTCTATTCTTCTATCTAGCATGTTTTCCATGCACATATTGCCCTAGATTAGGCCTATACCTCGGTTTCTATCCTTGCTCACAGCAGAAAAGAAACGGTCTCCCTGAGACTGCTATAATCATATAGCGGCCTTGTGACTAACCGCTACCATCAGTATGCGGTCTTCATCTGACTGTTATTTTCTTTCTGGTTTCTGCACTTTGTTAACTCCAAACAGATTGCAGATTAGCCCTATTAATTATATGTTAAGCCCAGGTAATTAGGTCTTGTCCCTAGGTATGACCCTGGATCTATCTTAATGGTTATATTGTGTATCTATCATGCTAGGTTTCATGACTTACATGCTTTAAGAACTTACTTTAATCTTATGCTAATTTCATGCCAAAACTATATAATTTGTATTAAAACATGCTTTGGGGACTTGTTTTATTGATAGTTTGATCGCTATTTTTACACACTTCCTTCTTATCTCAGTCTTTCCTAAGTATATGGCACGTATTCTGGTACGATATCATTAGTTACACTTTGCACATGATAGGCACACTTTCTTGGACTTGTGAACCTCTCCACATGATATTCCTTCTGTTGGACTAGGAGATCATGTTTCAAGGCCTCCGTAAACCTCCGCGAGCCTAGGATTCCCACTAGGACGTCAAGCTGGTTGTACCCTCAAAGCCACATTGTCTAGAAGGCACTCACTTGACCGAAATTTTTCTGTGCTCTGGATAGATAGCGGCCATCAAGAGACCGCCACTATCAAGTAGCGGCCCTCCAGAGACCGTTTTATGCTAGAATTCCAGTGTGTCGACTCTTTCTTCTTTCTGGTGTCGACTCTATCTAGTTGCGGCCATCCCAGGACCGCCACCTTCTGGTTGCAGCCAGGCTGGGACCGCAATTTCAAGAAATGGCCCTGGGTAGACCGTTTCTATTCCAGAGTGTTTAACCCAGGGTTTGACCTAAGGGTTGAGTTTCCTATGTTTCTAGATGGACTCTTGATTATCTAGAGCCTAACACCTTGTTCAAAAAGCTATCTAATGAATTATGGAAATTAATGAATGTACCGTTATGCTGCCAAATTCCTTCCATGGCATAACCTTGTCATTAAATCATCCTTGATCTCATGTTTCATATTTGGTACGTTCTTACCTTGATCTTGTTATTATGAGCTTAGCGTTCAAATTGTTACATTATTGGCCATACTTTATTATTATAACTCGTGGAAGTATCTTGATTTATAACTTGAAGATGCAAGAGTGGGTACGGACAGTGTTCAAGGGGTAGACACTAGCCCCCTCGGTAGATAGCCGGAAACATACTATAAACCATGGGGTATGATGAACACTGGTGTCGCATTGCGCCGGTGTTGACACCCATTTTATGACCAATAAGTTGGGTCATCTCCTTATTCATTTTAAATGATGCTCCGAGTTCTTCACCCTTATGGGGATATCTTAGTCTATTTGAGGTCTATTTCATGGGTCATGTCTCCTTGGTTGGGTCTGGTTCCTTACCTCTTTCCGCTGGACGAAGCTTAGCAAACTTTCATTTTCATTTGCACTCCATTGTCTCTAACGGTTCTTTGATGGCGCGTTACAATCCTCTAACGCATCTACCTTGGTCTGTTACATCATGCCAGAGTCCTTAAGTCAGAGGCTTCTTTCAGAGCTTAGCTCGTATCCTATCCGTTGGGTGTGACGGCTTATCGTGCGGTCGTTACATTCATTGTGACGCGTCTATCCTTGACCATTACATTCATCTAGAGTCATGTGTTCGAAAATTTCACCCGTTGGCCTTATCTGTTGATGGATAAGATTTTGTGACGGTCCATTCCTGGGGCGTTACATCCCTGTGGCAGTCTATCGTATAGCCGTTACGTTAAACAAATAGTTCTAGCAGAACTGCTCTTTCTCTACTACTCTATGGCCGAATTAAGAGTTTGATATGAGGATTTCTCCTTCAAATCTGATCCTCAGAACCTTCTGTTTGTTTCTATCGACTCTTGGGAGTATTATCTTCAAGAGTTTGCTAAGAAACGTCCTACTTTCTAGTTGGATTATCCTCTACTCGACCAGAGAGTTTTAGGGTCTATAAATAGAACCCTTGACTTCATGGCTTGAGGGGGAGACATCTGGAGTTCACTTCGAAGTGCTGCTGCATCCTGGAGCTAGAACCAACCAAGGAGAGCTGCTTCCCACGTCCATCTGCTTCCACAGTCCCGGGAGTATCGATTCCAAGGGTTTAGTTCAGTCAAGTTGTCATCTTAGTGTCTTTTCCCTTTTCCAAGCATCATAGCATTGTCCCTCTTCCTCTACCACGTTCTTGCACCTTCTGCATACATTTACATCCTTCCTATCTTTTAAAACGCCCCTGAGGGGTTAAAAAAACCAATCTCCCCGGTATTTCCCTCTCCTTTTGCATATTCTTAAGTTGCTTTGATTTATTGATACTACTTTGTCCAAGGGCTAATTTGGGATTATTTTTCTTGTGATCTACACTCTTTTGCAGGTTTATAGAGCTCCTAGCACGAGGCCCAAGCTTCCTGGCCGGCTGGAAAGCTTGGAGATCAAAGATTCCCAGATCTTATTCTGCAGAAGCTCTAACGGTCTACCATAGACGCGTTATATTCCCGTAGCGGCTTATCGTGAGGCCGTCACAGTTCTGTGACGCATTAGTCTTCAGCCGTTACATCTGACAGAGCTACAGTTTCCTGGTTATTTTCTCTCTCCCATGGGCGGGTGCATCATCCTCCTCTTCTAAGGTATCTACCAGGTCTTTGGCTTATTTTTACCTTAGTGGCGATCACATCTTTCCTTAGTTTGGGCATTAGCTCTCTCCTTCTTCATATTTTCTCTTTATTTGCTTGTTCCACCTATACGGTGTGTTTTCTTTTACTCCTCATTCCACGCCCCAGCGTGTGTTTTTCTTTGTTTGCTTAGCTTAGTTCTGATTGAGATAGCATGCCCATGCTGGTATTCATGCTGGTTGCCTAGGTTCATGTTACACATGTTCATAGGTTGATTGATATCATTATTGGTTCATATTTTCATCATAGTTGGCATCATAGCCCATCTTGCAAAAGAAGGGACACATTATAACGAACAGTCGGGCATACTTTTTTTATAAACGGGTGAAAATCACGAGGCAATCTTGTGAAATTAATTACACGGTTGCTAGTAAATTCTTGTTACATGACTTTCTAGTGCATAGACTTTATGGTTATGAAAAGTACATTCTAGTTCATGAAAGGCCAAGTTACATTCTTGTTATATTTGTTCTCGATCTTGCTCTCATTCTACATGAGCTCTCATATCTTTTATGTCGTGATACTTGCGATGTTACTTTCGATTATTATCGTACGATTTATCGCATTTCATTTATCTTACATCCTATAGCTAAAATGTTAATTATTTAAACTTGCCATCATGTTGATACGAAGATATCTACTGGGCAAGTGTGCTCATTCTCTACTTTTCCAATATTTTCAAGAAACGCTAGCGGGTCGGATTCGGACTATTCAAGTGATGGGTCCGAGAGCAAGTAAAGAACGAGGGCAGCCTTAGTTAGTTCAAGTGTCATGAGTCCATTATGTAATTTTTCTCTTTATTGAGTTTAGTTAGTCATTCAAGTCAAATGTCAACATAATATAACTCTTGATCATTATTATCAATAAAAGTTAGATTTTTGGTCAATTATTGTGCATTCCTCTTATGTGGATGTTTATTGCGCTCTGATTATATTGCTAGCTTGAGGCGTATTGCCGATTGTTCACGTTCCCCGAATTACTTCCACTTTACACACATGGCTCGGGGCGTGACAGTTAAAGTGGTATCAGAGCCTAGGCATTAGTAAGTCCTAGAAAAATATCATGTCATAGGCTAAGTCTAAGGTTTAAGGACCCACACCTATGAATTAAGGAAAGAAATTGCCCACCTACGAGAGATTGGTCAGAGCCCGAGATGAGATAGTAATTAGAGATTATCTCTAGATCAACTTCCCTTAATTCTATAGGAGTTAACAAATTGTGCCTTTCTCAAGTACCATATTCTCGCAATGGCTCACCGTGTAAATTGGGACGTGATGTAACAAACCGTCGCGGGTCTCACCCAGGCCCTACAAACCGTGGCCCAAGTTGGCGCTCGGGTAGGCGCGGGTAATTTACATGGGAACTTTCGGAGTATGAATCTTCCTCGATTCTCTGGATCCTCCAACCCTGACGAGGCGGAGAATTGGATTGATGAGATGAACAGGATATTCGACGTCATGCAATGCTCCGACCAAGAGAAGGTCTGTCTCGCCACCTTTCAATTAAACAAAGATGCCTGTACTTGGTGGAAGGCACAACCTCAAAATGCTCAGCTTACTTGGGATGGATTTCTTACACTCTTCTGAGCAAAATACTTCTCCGAGCATGTCAAGGAGAGAAAGACTACGGAATTTGCCTCCTTAAGGTAAGGAATGATGTCCGTGGCGGAGTATAAACTTCAATTCTCCCGTCTGGATCCATATGCTCCTCACCTGGTTAGCACCGATCTATTAAAGGCTAAGCGATTTATGGATGGCTTAAGGCCCATTTCTATTACTCAACTTGGACACCAAAATATCCATACCTTTGCGGAGATAGTCCAATGGGCGCACCTATGTGAAAGGACCTTGGAGAAGGTCAAAAAATTCAAAGACGAAAGGAAGAGAAATTTAGCATCACGGGGTCTTACACAACCTGTGATAACAAGAAGAGGTCCCGTAACGGGAATGGTAACATGAATGACAAAAACAAGAAGGTGAAGGAGGAGGAAAGGTAAGTCGCAACGGCTTGCTCATTCTGTGAAAGGTTCGGCCACTCAGCTGAGGAATGCTGGAAATGCCTAGGGGCATGCTTACGTTGTGGAATCTGGGAGCATCGGATGCCTGATTGCCCCCTCATGAAAGAGCAAACTTCTAGCGATGGACGCGATCGGCAGGCTCACCTTAATACCATTCTGGATGACGAAGAAGCACCCAAGGATGATGGGTTGATGGAAGGTACCATTCAAATCTATTCCCATCCTACTTTTGTACTGTTTGATACTAGTGCTTCTCATTCCTTTATATCTACTACTTTTGTAAAAACCCTGCCAGTTTTACCTATTCCTCTACCTTCGGACCTAGCTATCACCACACCTTTAGGTCTGGAACTAAAATTACTACCCACTACCCAAATAGTGATATAACAATAGAGGGTCATAATATTCCCGCAAACTTAGTATGCCTTGACATGGAAGGCTATGATGCCTTTCTAGGCGTAGATTGACTTGTTCATCATTATGCCGACATTAATTATCGCAATAGGAAATTTTCCTTCCACAAACCCGATCTTCCAATATTTTCTTTCCTTGGAATCAACTATAGAAAAAACCCTACTATTATTTCTTCTCTCCATGCTTGCAAACTCATCTTGCAAGGTTGTGAAGCTTTCCTTACTTCTATGATCGTCACCGAGTCCAAGAAAATCATCCTAAAGGATATCCCCTTTGTGAATGAATTCCATGATGTTTTCCCATCTGATTTACCCGGTTTACCACCCGAAAGGGAAGTAAACTTCTCCATTGAACTCATTCCTGGAGCAACACCTATTTTAATAGCACCCTATAGGATGTCCCCCATGGAACTCAAAGAATTGAAGAGGCAACTTCAGGAATTACTAGACAAGGGCTTCATTCGACCTAGCACATCCTCTTGGGGTGCGCCGGTGCTATTCGTTAGGAAGAAGGACGGATCTCTCAGGTTATGTATCGATTACCAGCGACTAAATCAACTCACAATCAAGAACAAATATCTGTTGCCGCATATCAACGAGCTCTTTGATCAAATCTCTGGAGCGGAATATTTCTCCAAGATAGACCTCAGGTCGGGATACCATCAGCTCAAGATTAAAGATGAAGACATATATAAGACTGCTTTCCGGAGTAGATATGGGCACTATGAGTTCGTTGTGATGCCGTTCGGGCTAACTAATGCCCCTACAGCATTTATGCAACTTATGAATAATGTCTTCTGGCCCTATCTCGACCAATTTATGGTAGTTTTCATTGATGTCATTTTCATTTACTCCAAGACTAAGGAGGAACATGAAGGGCATTTAAGAATAGCTTTGCAAACACTAAGAGAGCATTAACTCTACACGAAACTTAGTAAGTGCGAGTTCTGGCTAAAGGAGGTCTCTTTCCTTGGCCATATTATTTCAAAGGAAGGTATCGCTGTTGATCCTTCTAAAGTGGAAACTGTTAAGAACTAAAGCCGGCCGACGACTGTGTCATAAGTTAGAAGTTTTCTGGGTCTGGCTGGTTATTATAGGCGATTCATCAAGGATTTCTCTAAGATCACCGTCCCTTTGACTAGACTTACAAGAAAGGAGAACCCTTTTATGTGGTCGAAGGATTATGAAGCAAGTTTATTAACTCTTAAGGAACATCTCACTACAGCCCCCATATTGGCACTACATGTTGAAGGTGGTGTCTTTGAAGTCTATACCGATGCATCTGGCATTGGCCTAGGATGTGTTCTTATACAAAATGGTAAGGTGATTTACTATTCTTCGAGATAGTTGAAGCGTCATGAAGAAAATTATTTCATGCATGATCTGGAGTTGGCTGCTGTTATCTTCGCCTTGAAAATCTAGTGACATTACCTTTATGGGGAGAAGTTCACTATATTCTCGGACTACAAAAGTCTAAAATATCTATTTACCCAAAAGGAGTTAAACATGAGGCAACGCAGATGGTTGAGTATCTCAAGGACTTTGACTTCACTATCCAATATCACCCAGGCAAAGCAAATGCTGTAGTAAATGCCCTCAGCAGAAGACCACTCCAAATCTAGCAAGCCTTAGGAAAGGTATGACTTATCTTATCGAGGATTTTTCACAATTGAATATGGATGTTGATACAGATGAAGAAAAGGGTATGATTGCTAATATCAGGTCACAACCCACGTTAATTGAAGACCTAGTCAAATTGCAAGAGAATGATCCAATGTTGATGGACATTAAAACCAATATTGATCAACCGCCGAAATTTTCCATTTCGACCGATGGAAGGCTATTGTTTAAAGATCGAATCTGTGTGTCGGATCATGTCGACACTAAGAAATTGATCATGGAGGAAGCTCATAAATCAAGATATGTTATTCACCCTGGTACTACCAAGATGTACCAAGATTTAAAAAAGAATTTCTGGTGGCCCAATATGAAGAGAGAGATAGCGGACTTTGTATCTTTTTTTTGAAAAGCCTTATTGTATGCGTAGGAGAGTGCACACCACTTCATAGAAGTGGCATGAACCCACTCCACCAAGCAGATAATAAGGACCAAAGTATTATTGATGGATAAAAGAATTACATGAGCAAAGTTTAGAGCAGGGTATGCCCCTGAAAGAGTCAAGAGAGCACCCAGGTGGACAGCCTAAGAGTACCGCTAGAGAGCCAATGGCCACACACCTAGACCAGCTTGAGGCTAACGAAACCATGGCGGTCCCCAGCCAGCGGGCCAATACAACAAGTTAAGGTGAAACATCTAAAGCTCGCTGGTAAGCTACATCCCTTAGAAATTCCCAAGTGGAAGTGGGAGAGTATAGGGATGGATTTCATCATGGGTTTACCTAAGACAAGAGGTGGACATGATAGTATTTGGGTGATCATACACCGATTGTCTAAATCTGCACATTTTCTACCAATCAAAAGTCGATGGTCTGTGGATATATTAGTAGCCTTATACATAAAGGAAATCGTCAACCTACATGGTGTCCCTATCACTATTATTTCGGATCGAGAAACTCAATTCACATCTCAATTCTGGAAGGGTCTACAACATTCATTAGGGACCTGACTCAATTTTAGCACTACTTTCCATCCTCAAACCAATGGACAAATAGACAGAACAAATCAGGTGGTAGAAGATATGCTCAGGGCATGTGTTATTGATTTTGGTGGAAGTTGGCACGACCATTTGCCTCTAGTGGAATTCGCCTACAACAATAGCTATAAAGCTAGTATATAAATGGCACCATTCGAGGCTCTATATGAAAGATGTTGTCGCTCACCTATATGTTGGAATGAAGTTAGAGAAAAATAATTTCTAGGCCTCAAACTCATGAGGGATACTACCGAGAAGATAAAGCTCATTCGGGAGAGACTTTAGATGACTCAAGATAGGCAAAAATCATATGTTGATAATAGAAGGTGCGACCTGAAATTTCAAGTGGGAGACCATGTGTTTCTCAAGATTTCTCTGGGTCGAGGTATTCGAAGATTTGACATCAAAGGCAAGCTCACTCCAAGATTTATTGGCCCTTTTGAAATCCTTGAAGGGGTTGGCGAGGTGGCATATTAGATTGCCTTGCCCCCTCAATTTGTTGTAGTCCACGATGTATTCCATGTTTCTATGCTCAAAAGGTACATCTATGACGCTTTCCATGTGATAAGTCATGACGACTTAGTGATTCAAAAGGATATGACGTACGAGCAAAAGCCAATCAAAATCATTGATCAAGAAGTACGTCAGCTTCGGAATCAGACTATTCCCATGGTAAAATCTGGTGGAATAAAGGATCAGACGAAGACGCGACATGGGAAACGGAAGAAGCTATGCGTAAGAGATTTTTGAAAGTATTCAATTGTAAGTATACTCTCCATAAGAATCCATGCATTGAAGTTGGGGACCAAATTCTTTTTAAGTGGGGGAGGGTGTAACACCCTGGAATTTTCTAAGAATTTTCTAGGAATTTTTAGAAATTAAAAACTATTTATTAGCATTTAAAAAAAGATTAATGGACTATTAAATGAGTTATGGATTAATTAGATTTAATTTAAAGGCACTATTATAACCAAAGGGTTAAGCACACTCAAATTAGGCCCATGAACACAATTCTATGACTTTAGGCCCATGACCACACTCTAGAAACATAATTTGGGCTATTTACGGATTTAAATTGGATAAGTTGGCCAATTAAGGGGATAATAGGAGATAATTAAAAAATTCTAAATTTTTTGGATTAAATACCAGATGGCGGTCTATCGTGAGACCACCACTTTCTGAAGGCGGTCTTGACGTGACCGCTACCTCCTTACGATTTCACGAGTTGTAGAAGCATGGAAAACTAGAATCTTTGGTATCCAAATCCCCATGGATCGAAGTGGGTAGACATGTAAACATGTCTAGGATTTCTAGGGATCAACCCTACCTCAAGTTAGGACTCTAAGCTCGACCAAACCCCTCAAACCCTAGCAAACCCTATAAATAGGTCTCAGGTTCAACCTATGCAAACTTTACTTTTGGCTCACATAGTTCGATAGTAAGATGATAGAATTTCATGTAAGTTCTTTAGAATAATTTTTCCCCTTAGTGTTGTCTAACATCTCTCCAAATATAGCACTAGGAGATCAAGTTGTTGGAAAGCTAGAAACCCCCGAAGTTACTGTTCCTCTGCAAAGCGTGCAGGAAATAGTGTGTCAGACCAAGGAAGATCAAGAGTTTAGCAGCCCTAAACGAGGTATTTTCAGGTTGATCCTTTAGGGTTAGTTGTTCCCATTCATGTCTTCTTACTCCCCTCCCAATTTCGTGAGTTTATGTAAAGAGGCAAAAGAGATAGAGGGACGGGAAGTTGCTGGTTTGGCACAGAATGCACAGGAACTATGTTGTCCTTCCAGCAACAAATTTGAAATCTAGAGCTCAGTTCAAAGGTAGGTTATCTCATGAACGGCTTAAACATCAAGTTAGGATTAAAAGCCCTCTTGTCTTGCTAAATTTCATGCTTTCTACTTGGAGAATTTCATGTTTTCTTATGATCATGCATGCATAGTTTTCACAGCATCATATCCCTATACCCTTAACCAAAAAGATGATAATTATGGATTAATGCATGTGACTCATGCATCTCCATGATTTAACTTCGTTATGGCATGTTCTATTCTTCTATCTAGCATGTTTTCCATGCACATATTTCCCTAGATTAGGCCTATACCTCGATTTCTATCCCTGCTCACCGCAGAAAAGAAACGGTCTCCCTGAGCACGCTATAATCAGATAGCGGCCTTGCGACTGTCCGCTACCATCAGTATGCAGTCCTCATCTGACCGCTATTTATTTTATGGTTTCTGTACTTTGTTAACTCCAAACATATTGCAGATTAGTCCTATTAAATATATGTTAAGCCCAGGTAATTAGGTCTTGTCCCTAGTTATGACCCTGGATCTATGTTAATGGTTATATTGTGCATCCATCATCCTAGGTTTCATGACTTACATGCTTTAAGAACTTACTTTAATCTTATGCTAATTTCATGCAAAAATCATATAATTTGTATTAAAACATGCTTTGTGGACTTGTTTTATTGATGGTTTGATCGCTATTTTTACACGATTCCTTCCTATCTCAATCTTTCCTAAGTACATGGCACGTATTCCGGTACGATGTCATTAGTTACACTTTACATATGATAGACACACTTTCTTAGGCTTGTGAACCTCTCAGTCGGATATTCCTTCTACCGGATTAGGCGATCATGTTTTAAGACCTCTGTAAGCCTCCGCGAGCCTGGGATTCTCACTAGGACGCCGAGTTGGTTGTACCCTCAAAGCCCCATTGTCTAGAAGGCACTCACTTGACCGAAGTTTTTCTATGCTCCGGATAGATAGCGACCATCAGGAGACCGCCACTGTCAAGTAGCGGCCCTCCAGAGAACATTTTATGCCAGAATTCCAATGTGTCGACTCTTTCTTCTTTCTGGTGTCGACTCTGTCTAGTTGCAGCCATCCCAGGACCGCCACCTTCTGGTTGCGGCCAGGCTGGGACTGCTATTTCAAGAAACGGCCTTGGCTAGCCCGTTTCTATTCCAGAGTGTTTAACCCGGGGTTTGACCCAAGGGTTGATTTTCATATGTTTCTAGATGGACTCTTGATTATCTAGAGCCTAACACCTTGTTTAAAAAGCTATCTAATGGATTATGGAAATTAATGAATGTATTGTTATGCTGCCGGATTCCTTCCGTGGCATAACCTTGTCATTAAATCATCCTTGATCTCATGTTTCATATTTGGTACGTTCTTACCTTAATCTTGTTATCATGAGCTTAGCATTCGAATTGTTACATCACTGGCCATACTTTATGGTTATATATCGTGGAAGTAGCTTGATTTATAACTTGAAGATGCAAGAGCAGGCACGGAAAGTGTCCAAGGGCTCGACACTAGCCCCCTTGGCAGATAGTCGAAAATATACTATAAACCATGGGGTATGATGAACACTGGTGTCGCATTACGCCGGGAGTACTTTTTTTGTAAACGGGTGAAAATCACGAGGCAATCTTGTGAAATTACATGCTTGCCAGTACATTCTTGTTACATGACTTTCCAGTGCATAGCCTTTATGGTTATGAAAAGTACATTCTCGTTCATGAAAGGTGTAAGGCCCGTGCCTTAATGGATCCTTCGTGGTATTTGTTCTATTAATTGTTCTGGAATTTCTGACTATTTTCCTGGATTTTTAGGAATTTGTCTGGTATTTTTCCGGATTTATTTGGGGCTAATTGGGGGTTATTGAAATTAATAAGATTTATATATATATAATGATTATATTATATATATATTAATTTTATTTTTTATAACCTCTCCCTCTCTCTCTCTCTCTCCCTTCCCGTCGATCTCACTCTCACCCTCTCCCTCTCTCTCTTCTCACGATCGTCCCCTCCCTCTCCTAGGGAACTCGGGCGAAACGAGATCGGATTGAGGCGAGGTTGGCACCGTTGGATTCCTCGCGTCGAGTAGTGCGCGTGGGTGTCCACTTCGGCGTGGATCGGTGATCGTAGGAGCGAGGTGGAGCGTGGAAGCTCCGTGGCTCTTCCTCCTTGCATGCGGCCCGTTCGACGGTTTCGGCTTGCGAAAGGTAGGGGGATGGAATCTCGATCTTGCTAGGATCGTTTCCCTTAGCCTGTTTGTTGATTAGCACCCCGTAGCATGCATGATGTTCATATTTCCATTTTTGGGGTTTTAGCCTAAATCTTGAGTTTAATGCGTTTTAGGCCTTGCATGTGTTAGATTTAGATGTTAAATTGTTGTCTGGCATGCGTGGTTTGACAGGTTATCAGGTTTTTCATCGATACCCAGCGTTTTCAGCCGTCCGGGAGGGATTCGGTTTATAAACCGTACCCGCCCGTAACCCAGGTGCAGTGACGGTCCTGCCAGGAACCGTCACTTGCCTGACGGTCCAAGATGGATGCGTCGCTTCCCAAATAACGGCCTATCGAGGGGCGTCATTTGGAGAGTAACGGTGGGAACCCCATCCGTTACTCGTTCGTTGTTTTCCGTTAGCCCGGTGAGGCGGTGAGCCCGGCGGTCTGTCGACCGGCCGTCTCTTGTAACGACGCGCCGAGACTGGGGCGTCGCTTCATCTGCTATCGTTTTGGAACGCTGTTAGTTGGTTTGAGCCTCGGGTGAAAGTAACGGCGGAGTTCCCGCGCGTCGCTTGGAAGCAACGCATAGGACCCCCACCGTCACTCTCCCCTTCAGGGCTTTTGGGTTTGGTACTCGGGAGGATGTAACGGCGGTGACCTACCGCGCCGCTTGGAAGCGACGCGCAGGGCCCCTACCGTCACATTCCCCCCTGCACCTGTGAGTCGGAACTCGGGAGGGAGTAACGGCTGGAGACCAGCGCGTCACTCTTGATGTAACGCACCAGTCTCCGACCGTCACTTCCAAGTAGCGCGTGGGCCTCTGACCGCCGCTTGCCCGTCAGTCTGGTTATGTTCCCAGCCCATTGCTTATGCGTTCCGTTCTATATTCATGCCATGGTTGTGTTGTTTTACTATATTGTGGCGTGTTTTATATACCAATAGAGTAGCTTTTCTTTCCAGGCAATGGAGCCACTGTTGTTGCCCTAAGGTCTGTTGAGTACCGACCCGCTTGAGGATGGCGGAGGGGTATGTTTCCCATTCACGGTTTGTAAGCTAGTTCCGTGGGCTCCCAGCCAATGGTAGCGTCCTGCCAAGGGAGAAAACTAGTTAGAGGGCCTGGCTCAGGCTAGAGTCAGTGTGTGCACACGTGGTCGGAGACTGTGGACTGACACCGACGGGTGCCACTCCGACTGGTCACTTGGTTTGGTACTGTTTACGCGCTTAGCTTGTCGCTTCGTCGACCGCGAGTGCTTGAGACGCAGTGTAAGCCGTCAGTGGACGCTTCTGGTTTCTGCTCCAGTGGTTGTCCTTCCTTGTTGTCTGGATTAGTTGCAGCTCCTTCTATTTGGTAGTTTTAGCTTTAATCGCTTGCATTTAATTAGTAGTGGCATGTGTTAGCTGTTACACTTGCTTAGGAGAGTTTACAGCTTTCTTGTGTTTGGTTATTCATGCCATTGCCTGTGTGTTTATTTAAATGCATGCTTTAATTGCTTTATTTATGCATGTCTGCTTGTTTAGTGCGAGGTAGGGATCCGCGTGACCCCTACTGAGTCTGGCTGTGACTCACCCTTCTCCTTTCAGGTGAGCCGCGCCCGCCGTCTCCCGGACTTTAGTGTGCTGTTTCGGGACCGTTCCTAGCTGCCAGCTGCGCACGAGCTGCCTTTTTGAGGCTTGTGTTGTACTTTTGCCGGGGTATGCCCCGCGTAGTTGTACCTTGAGGACTGGTGTTTGTGACTCTGGACTAGTTATACATATATCACTCTGGTTATTTTTAAATTGCTTCCGCACTTGTGTTTAAATCTTAAATACTTACAGTATTGCGCGCCCCAATTCGCAATTAATTATGCATATTCCTCAGCTAACCCCCACTAACCCTTCAGGGGCCTCATCAGCCTCTTGGGTGGCCTCCCCAGTTCTTGGCGTCGGTGTATCGATGTTATCGGTATATCGGTGTCCTGAACTCTGGGTCGTCACAGATGGTATCAGAGCTTGAGTTGAGGATTTGCGTAAAGAATTGGAATTGACGCTTTGTCCAGAGCTAGTCCTGTTGTCGTCTCATGCTGGCATAGGATGTTTTCCGTATGATTGATGGATTTTATTGTTGATTGTGTTTTTGGCAGCATAGTTATGCCGCCTCGTCGAGGAAGACCTCCTCGTGTTCCTCGAGATGCGCCCAGGGAAGATAGCGGTTCTGCACCTCCTCCTGCAGTTCCCGCTGTTCCTGTCGTTCCAGTTGCTCCTCCAGTGCCGATCGTTCTAGCTGAAGTGCCTGGCAGTCGAGGCAAGGCTTTGAAGGAATTTCTGATGTTCAATCCGCCTGCTTTCGATGGCCAAGCTGATCCAGAAGTCGCGAGGCAATGGCTGGATGCGATAGAGCGTGTGTTTGTCTCGATGGAGTGTGCTGAAGATGAGAAAGTCATGCTCGCTGCTTTTCAACTCCAGGGTACATCCATTGCGTGGTGGAAAGCCGAGTGGCAGATTTCCTTTCGATCCAGACCTCTTCGGCAAATCACTTGGGCAGAGTTCGTTGCTGCTTTTGAGCGTGCCTATACTCCTGCCTGCTTACAGATGGATAAGATGTATCAGTTTATGGAATTGATTCAGGGCAATATGACCGTGCTTCAGTACAGGAATAAGTTCTTGGAACTGGGTCAGTATGCGCCCCATGTGCTGGCCAGTGAAGCTTTGAAGACCCAGCAATTTTTGCGTAGGTTGAGGCCAGAGTTGAAGATGCCGCTGATAGCGAGTCGTGTTGCGGATCTCGATACCGCGTGTCAGACAGCTGTAGCTTTAGAGCTGGAGATGGCGAGACCGGGTGGATATCCCCAAGCAGGGTCAGTGCAGTCGGTAGCTCAGGTTCAGCAGACTTACCGACAGCCCGTGCCTGGTGTTCCTTCGGTCCAGTCAGAGGTTTCCAGTGCTTCCTCTCCTTCTAAGCCCAAGTTTAAAAGGTTCAAGAAGAAGAAGTTTTTTCAGCAGCTGTCCGGTACAGATTCTGTTCAGCAGCCGACAGCGCCTTCTTCTCAGACTCGGCAGAGCTCAGCTGCTAGTCAGCCGTGGACGTGTCGGAGATGCGGTGGTCATCACAAGGGCCAGCCGTGTTCTCTTCCTATTGTTTGCTTCAGGTGTGACCAGCCAGGTCATGTGGTTCGGGATTGCCCGCTGAGGCCGACTCAATTGCAAGCTCCTCAGTTGTCTCAACCTCAGCCGCAGTTTAGACCTCTTGCACCTCAAGCTCCACAACAATTTTTCTCTCAAGCGTCGGCGTCTTCTCAGCAATCTTTAGCTGGTTCCAAGAAGCAGAAAGGCAAGGTTTCTCATTTGACAAGAGCTGATGCTGTTGCGTCTCATCTTGTGGAAGGTACGATTATGCTTTATGGACATTCAGCTCATGTCTTATTTGATTCTAGTGCTTCTCATTCTTTTATTTCTGAGGATTTCATGGCTTGTATTGAGGAACCGACATCTGAGCTGTCTTGTGAGTTATTTGTGGAATTGCCTTCTGGAGATTTCATGGTTACTCCTCTGTGTTTGGATGAGTCTCCTGTGATGATTGATAATCACCAGTTGCCGGCGAGATTGTATGCGTTGCAGCTGGTAGATTATGATGTTATTCTGGGAATGGATTGGTTGGAGCATTATGGAGCTGTGGTTGACTGCAGATCGAAGAAAGTCTATTTTCAGCCCCAGGGAAAATCAGCCTTTTATTTTCAAGGTATTCGATCCCGATCTTCTCGTATGATTATTTCTGCTATTCGAGCCTATAGGTTGCTTAGCGCAGGTTGTCAGGGATTCCTTGCTTCAGTAGTGGCTGTTGAAAAACCACGACGGGATGTCTGTGATATTCCGGTTGTCTGTGAGTTCCCTGATGTGTTTCCTGACGAGTTGCCAGGCTTGCCCCCAGAGCGAGAGATTGAGATAGTGATTGAACTGATTCCAGGTATTGGCCCCTTAGCAAAGCCGTCGTACCGTATGGCTCCAGCTGAATTGAAAGTACTGCGTGCACAGCTACTAGAGTTATTGGAGAAAGGTTATATTCGTCCCAGTTTTTCTCCGTGGAGTGCCCCAGTGCTGTTTGTGAAAAAGAAAGATGGAAACCTGAGGCTTTGTATTGATTACAGGCAGCTGAATCAGGCGACTATCAAGAATAAGTATCCGCTCCCCAGGATTGATGATTTGTTTGACTAGTTACAGTCTGCTACTGTCTTTTCGCGGATTGATCTCCGGTCTGGCTATTTTCAGTTACGGATCCCGGAATCTGATGTGGAGAAGACTGCTTTCAGTACTCGATATGGTCACTTTGAATTTTTAGTCATGCCGTTTGGTTTGACTAATGCCCCAGCAGCTTTCATGGACCTAATGCAGCGTATCTTTCGTCCATTTCTGGACCAGTTTGTGGTGATCTTTGTTGATGATATCTTGATATATTCTGCCTCTGTTGATGATCATGTGCAGCATTTGAGGATCGTTCTGCAGACTCTAAGAGATCACGAGCTTTATGCGAAGCTCAGTAAATGTGAATTCTGGCTTCGGGAGATTCATTTTCTTGGCCATGTGATTTCTGGTGATGGAGTGGCAGTAGACCCTGCAAAGATTGATGCCGTTTTGAGTTGGCAGAGACCGAGGACCATCACTGAGATACGAAGTTTTTTAGGATTGGCTGGGTATTACCGCAGATTCATTCAGGATTTTGCGAAGATTGCAGCACCGATGACTAAATTGACACGGAAGGATGTGCCTTTTGTCTGGTCGGATCAGTGTGAGGCTAGCTTTGTTGAATTGAAAAGGCTATTGACTTCTTCTCCAGTGTTGACTTTGCCTTCCGACTCGGGTAGTTTTCTTGTTTGTACAGATGCGTCTCGAGTAGGTTTGGGTGCAGTGCTGATGCAACATGGTAAGGTTATCGCATATGCTTCTCGGCAATTGAAACAGCATGAAGGGAATTATCCCACTCATGATCTAGAGCTAGCTGCAGTTATTTTTGCCTTGAAGATCTGGAGACATTATCTGTATGGTGAGAAATTTCAGATTCTTACTGATCATCAGAGTTTACAGTATATTTTCTCCCAGAAAGATCTGAACCTCAGGCAGAGGCGATGGATGGAATACATGAAAGATTATGACTTTACACTCTCCTATCAGCCAGGTAAAATGAATGTTGTGGCCGATGCTTTGAGCAGGAAAGTGCAGGTCAGCCATTTGTTGCTTCACGAATGGAAATTGTGGGAACAGCTTTCGAGCGAGGCATTGTGTGTAGAGATTCCTGCCGATCCGAAGATGGCAGTTTGTGCTAGCTTGGTTTTGGGTTCAGCTTTGTATCAGCATATTTTAGAAGCCCAGCAAGCTGATTCTGATTTGGCCCGTGTTATATCAAGATATGATGTGGAATTTGATGACGAGCTAGTTGTCAGTTTCCAGGGCAGATTGTATATTCCTGTTGATGATGATTTAAGGAATGAGATTCTGAGTGAAGCCCATGGTTCCCTTTTTGCTATTCACCCTGGTGTCACTAAGATGTATCAGAATTTGAAGAAACAGTTCTGGTGGCCCGGCATGAAGAAGGACGTGGCTATTTTTGTTTCTAAGTGCTTGACTTGTCAGTTAGTTAAAGCCGAACATCAAAAGCCAGGTGGTCTGCTTCAGCCATTAGAGATTCCGATGTGGAAATGGGACCATGTTACTACAGATTTTGTGGTGGGTTTGCCTCGAACTTCTCAATGTTTTGATGGAATCTGGCTGCTTGTCGACAGATTGACGAAAACCGCCAGATTATTGCCAATTAAAGTTACTTGGAGTGTGCAGAGATTGGCCGAGCTCTATGTGCAGAAGATCGTGCCGCTGCATGGAATTCCTATTTCACTTGTGTCAGATCGTGACCCGCGTTTTACTTCTGGCTTCTGGCGTAGTTTCCAGAAAGCTTTGGGCACTAAGTTAGCTTTCAGTTCAGCGTATCACCCACAGTCAGATGGACAGTCAGAGAGAACCATTCAGACTTTGGAGGACATGCTGAGATCGTGTTGCCTTGATTGGCAAGGGTCGTGGGGTCAGCATTTGCCACTTGTTGAGTTCGCTTATAATAATAGTTTTGACTCCAGTATTGGCATGGCTCCTTATGAAGCGCTGTATGGTCGTCCTTGTCGTACTCCTCTGAACTGGTTTGATGTTGGGGACCGACTGTTGACAGGACCGGACATGGTACAGCAGTGTTCTGATGTGGTTCGTCTGATCAGACAGAGATTGTTGACGGCTCAGAGTCGACATAAAAGTTATGCAGATCAACGCAGACATCCACTACAATTTGAGCCTGGAGATATGGTGTTTGTTAAAATATCTCCGATGAAAGGTGTTTCCAGGTTTGGGAAGCGTGGAAAGCTTAGTCCGCGGTATGTTGGCCCTTTTCCGATTGTTGACGCTATTGGTTCAGTGGCTTATCGTTTGCAGCTGCCGGCGGCATGCAAGCTATTCATGATGTGTTCCACGTGTCTCAGTTGAGGAAATATGTGTCTGATGCTTCTCATGTTCTCGATGATTCAGTGTGGCCCGAGGTGACTGCTGATTTGTCCACACCAGAGTTTCCTATCCGAATTGAAGACCGTCGTGAACAGCGGTTGAGAAATAAGGTCATTCCTCTGGTAAGGGTTGCTTGGCAGCGTCACTCTGGTAACGAGTCTACTTGGGAGCATGAAGATGAGATGCGTCAGCTTTTTCCTTTCTTGTTCCAGTGAGGTATAAGTCCTTTCTCAGTTTCCTCCTTTTCGGTTGTTGTAAATTTCGAGGGCGAAATTTCTGTAAGGAGGGAGGGACTGTAAGGCCCGTGCCTTAATGGATCCTTCGTGGTATTTGTTCTATTAATTGTTCTGGAATTTCTGACTATTTTCCTGGATTTTTAGGAATTTGTCTGGTATTTTTTCGGATTTATTTGGGGCTAATTGGGGGTTATTGAAATTAATAAGATTTTTATATATATAATGATTATATTATATATATATTAATTTTATTTTTTATAACCTCTCCCTCTCTCTCTCTCTCTCCCTTCCCGTCGATCTCACTCTCACCCTCTCCCTCTCTCTCTTCTCACGATCGTCCCCTCCCTCTCCTAGGGAACTCGGGCGAAACGAGATCGGATTGAGGCGAGGTTGGCACCGTTGGATTCCTCGCGTCGAGTAGTGCGCGTGGGTGTCCACTTCGGCGTGGATCGGTGATCGTAGGAGCGAGGTGGAGCGTGGAAGCTCCGTGGCTCTTCCTCCTTGCATGCGGCCCGTTCGACGGTTTCGGCTTGCGAAAGGTAGGGGGATGGAATCTCGATCTTGCTAGGATCGTTTCCCTTAGCCTGTTTGTTGATTAGCACCCCGTAGCATGCATGATGTTCATATTTCCATTTTTGGGGTTTTAGCCTAAATCTTGAGTTTAATGCGTTTTAGGCCTTGCATGTGTTAGATTTAGATGTTAAATTGTTGTCTGGCATGCGTGGTTTGACAGGTTATCAGGTTTTTCGTCGATACCCGGCGTTTTCAGCCGTCCGGGAGGGCTTCGGTTTATAAACCGTACCCGCCCGTAACCCAGGTGCAGTGACGGTCCTGCCAGGAACCGTCACTTGCCTGACGGTCCAAGATGGATGCGTCGCTTCCCAAATAACGGCCTATCGAGGGGCGTCGTTTGGAGAGTAACGGTGGGAACCCCATCCGTTACTCGTTCGTTGTTTTCCGTTAGCCCGGTGAGGCGGTGAGCCCGGCGGTCTGTCGACCGGCCGTCTCTTGTAACGACGCGCCGAGACTGGGGCGTCGCTTCATCTGCTATCGTTTTGGAACGCTGTTACTTGGTTTGAGCCTCGGGTGAAAGTAACGGCGGAGTTCCCGCGCGTCGCTTGGAAGCAACGCATAGGACCCCCACCGTCACTCTCCCCTTCAGGGCTTTTAGGTTTGGTACTCGGGAGGATGTAACGGCGGTGACCTACCGCGCCGCTTGGAAGCGACGCGCAGGGCCCCTACCGTCACATTCCCCCCTGCACCTGTGAGTCGGAACTTGGGAGGGAGTAACGGCTGGAGACCAGCGCGACACTCTTGATGTAACGCACCAGTCTCCGACCGTCACTTCCAAGTAGCGCGTGGGCCTCTGACCGCCGCTTGCCCGTCAGTCTGGTTATGTTCCCAGCCCATTGCTTATGCGTTCCGTTCTATATTCATGCCATGGTTGTGTTGTTTTACTATATTGTGGCGTGTTTTATATACCAATAGAGTAGATTTTCTTTCCAGGCAATGGAGCCACTGTTGTTGCCCTAAGGTCTGTTGAGTACCGACCCGCTTGAGGATGGCGGAGGGGTATGTTTCCCATTCACGGTTTGTAAGCTAGTTCCGTGGGCTCCCAGCCAATGGTAGCGTCCTGCCAAGGGAGAAAACTAGTTAGAGGGCCTGGCTCAGGCTAGAGTCAGTGTGTGCACACGTGGTCGGAGACTGTGGACTGACACCGACGGGTGCCACTCCGACTGGTCACTTGGTTTGGTACTGTTTACGCGCTTAGCTTGTCGCTTCGTCGACCGCGAGTGCTTGAGACGCAGTGTAAGCCGTCAGTGGACGCTTCTGGTTTCTGCTCCAGTGGTTGTCCTTCCTTGTTGTCTGGATTAGTTGCAGCTCCTTCTATTTGGTAGTTTTAGCTTTAATCGCTTGCATTTAATTAGTAGTGGCATGTGTTAGCTGTTACACTTGCTTAGGAGAGTTTACAGCTTTCTTGTGTTTGGTTATTCATGCCATTGCCTGTGTGTTTATTTAAATGCATGCTTTAATTGCTTTATTTATGCATGTCTGCTTGTTTAGTGCGAGGTAGGGATCCGCGTGACCCCTACTGAGTCTGGCTGTGACTCACCCTTCTCCTTTCAGGTGAGCCGCGCCCGCCGTCTCCCGGACTTTAGTGTGCTGTTTCGGGACCGTTCCTAGCTGCCAGCTGCGCACGAGCTGCCTTTTTGAGGCTTGTGTTGTACTTTTGCCGGGGTATGCCCCGCGTAGTTGTACCTTGAGGACTGGTGTTTGTGACTCTGGACTAGTTATACATATATCACTCTGGTTATTTTTAAATTGCTTCCGCACTTGTGTTTAAATCTTAAATACTTACAATATTGCGCGCCCCAATTCGCAATTAATTATGCATATTCCTCAGCTAACCCCCACTAACCCTTCAGGGGCCTCATCAGCCTCTTGGGTGGCCTCCCCAGTTCTTGGCGTCGGTGTATCGATGTTATCGGTATATCGGTGTCCTGAACTCTGGGTCGTCACAAAAGGCCAAGTTACATTCATGTTATATTTGTTCTTGATCTTGCTCTCATTCTACATGAACTATCATATCTTTTATGTCGTGATACTTGCGATGTTACTTTGGCTTATGCTAAAATGTTAATTATTTAAACTTGCCATCATGTTGATACGAAGATACTACAGGACAAGTGTGTTCATTCCCTACTTTTTCAATCCTTTTAGGAAACGCTAGCGGGTCGGATTCGGACTATTCAAGTGATGGGACCGAGAGCAAGTAAAGAATGAGGGCAGCCTTAGCTAGTTCAAGTGTCATGAGTCCATTATGTAAGTTTTCTCTTTATTGAGTCTAGTTAGTCATTCAACTCAAAAGTCAACATTATATAACTTTTGATCATTATTATTTATAAAAGTTAGATTTTTGGTCAATTATTGTGCATTCCTCTTATGTGGTTGTTTATTACGCTCTGATTATATTGTTAGCTTGAGACGTATTGTCAGCTGTGTTCACGTTCCCCGAGTTACTTCCGCTGTACACACATGGCTCGGGGCTTGACAACTATATGGTCAATTCCACATATGGGGATTGTTTTGAGTGATGTGGGGAATACGATGACATAACTTGTTTATTAATTTGATCCTCGCATTTAACTTGCATGCATGTGGAAGTATAGTGGAAGGCGCCAGCTTGAATTAAAATCTAAGGTAGGTGTTCTGTTGTCATTGGTCCCTAGGAAATAGGAATGAAGAAAGGGAAAACTCGGTGTAAAATTCTATTAAACTCATTCAATTGGCTTCTCTCTCTCTCTCTCTCTCTCTCTCTCTCTCTCTCTCTCTCTCTCTCTCTCTCTCTCTCTCTCTCTCTCTCTCTCTCTCCTTGTGTGGCAATGTATTCCCCGCTAGGAAATAGGAATGGAAAAAAGGGAAAACTCAATGTCAAATTCTATTAAAACTGCCAGTTAATTTTTGAGATTTGTGATGCTCACTTCCAATGATAATGCAATTTATTTGAGTACACTTTTCAGCGATAAAATGGAAGATGATTTTTTTTACCGGCCAAATGGTTGCATTGCAGAGTGAAACTGCAGGAAAAAATACATCAAATCAATAGCCCATGATTATGTTAATTTGTAGACATAACACAAGCACCTTTTTAATATAGAACTCAAATGATTTAATTTTAAAAAATATATTTTACTTTAAATAAAATAATAAATATAGTCCTTCAGAAAAAATTCCATCCACTCATGTGCATGTGCATCGCATGTACACATACCAACATGCATGTCTATCCATGTGAGTGTGCACACAAATACTATATGTTGAGTGGTGGGACCTCTTCCTCTCCTCAAAGTTTTAAGAAAAAAAATACGGGATGTCAATTGCTACCACGCGCCTGTATCACACAGATGTCATTGCTTAAACATGGGTTCTACCTTTTCATGGTTCAGAGATTTTGGGAGATAAAAGAGAAGGGGAAGTTCCGACAAAGATAAAGAGAATGTGAATTCCACCTTTTCACGTTTCAAGAAAAATAGAGGATGTGAGTCCCATTCTTTTTATTACATC
Organism: Amorphophallus konjac; assembly: GCA_022559845.1. Taxonomy (NCBI): domain Eukaryota; kingdom Viridiplantae; phylum Streptophyta; class Magnoliopsida; order Alismatales; family Araceae; genus Amorphophallus; species Amorphophallus konjac. The sequence continues at coordinate 235,253,622 of CM040124.1, forward strand.
TCATACATCCCAAGATAAAAAAAGTGGAGCTCGCATTTACGCGGATCAATGACATCCGTGTGGTAATACATGGGGAGATTAACCATAGCTTTTCTCATGTTTTAATTATGTTACAGAGGGTAATGATATAGTTTGTTGGCACCCTCTGAATCACTGGCAACAAATTTTATCTCAATTATCTAATCAAGATCAGACAACTCATTTTAAAAACTAAAAAAAGAATAAAAAGGGATGTATTGTCTGGGGTGGGGGCTAATAAAATTACAAGATAGAACGAGTTTAAAAGTAATAAAACATAGATGATGATCGAACTACGATTTGTTGTGCAACACTAGATCGGTGTGTACCGCACGTATCGGATCGCATTAACTAAAAATCAATAAGCAATACATCGATACGCCCTTCATATGGTACTATTATTTTTCATAAAAAATATTTTATAACAAAAAATACTTATGTGTTAACACAATACAATATTGTTGTAGGAGCGGGAACTCGCGCCTTCGGGAAGTCGCCATGAATCGATGCGGCTCCGAAGATGGTCCAACACTACAGTGCACAGATTAGAAAGAAAGGGAGTGATCGCCATAGACTTATTCTTGAGCCTCACAGGGATAGAATGATAGCAAATACCTTTGAAGCGGGGCCGTGGGACCTGCCTATCCTCGATCTCAGCCGGCCAAGAAAGAGGAGCTCGAGTCTGCGATTCAAGCGTGAAGTTCCCGCAAATCTACCGGTAAACACAAGAAATAAACCCATTAGACTTAGAAGATGTAGTATATGCTCAAACCAAAGAGAAAAAACATACAATTGGGGGTTCATCGTATCGGGAAGGGGGTTGGAGAGGGGGGTGGATGAGATTTTCGACCATCCACCTCCCCTATATTTTTGGGGTGAAAACCTCCATAAAATTGGATCTAAGATAAACTATGATGCATATAATTTAATGCAAACAAAGGGGAATACGTATAAATGAACTAAAACATAGCAAGGAAGGAAATTAGGGAAAGAAAGATGGGTCTACCTGTCGACCAGCAGAAGGCGGCCAAATATGTGGCCGTTCAAGAAGAATGGGTGGCCAGAACGATGGCCACCTTCTGTAGACGTGGCCTCCTCCGGCGGTGGACATAGACTCTCTCCCGCGGATGAAACTCGGCTTTGGCTCATGTTTGGATCAACGGGACGGAGGTGAGGAAGGGTTCTTGAAGCTCTCACAGCCTCCTAGGCTCGCCCAAAATTGCCAACCTCTTTCGGAACCTTCCATTCGAGAGTTTTTTTGTATCCTGTCGATTTCCCTCCGTCAAAAATATTTCAAAATTGGGCTTGGATCCAAGTGAAATGGATTTGGACCAATCCAGAGACGAGGATGTGCGAGGCTATGTGAGTCTTGACTCCCCAGAGTGTGGATGGTTGCAGAGGGCATGTCTAAAGTTGGTGGAATCGAGGAAACGTGGGTTGACAGGTAGTTATCAGAAGGCAGTCAAATCAATGGCCATTTAAGGGGGAATTGGGCGGCCATCTCTGTGGTCGCCTAAGGCACCTGGGCGGCCAGGTCTATGGCTGCCTTGGGACCTAGGCGGCCAGCTATTTGGCCACCCAAGGCACCTGGGTAGCCACGTATGTGGCCGCCCAGTGACCTAGGCTGCTAGCTATCTGGCCTTCTTCTAGGGTCTGAGCCGCCATCAGTTTGGACGCCCAGAAAACAGATTTAACATGATTTTTTTAATGGTTTTCAGACTGGTTGAGCTTTTAAACTAGAAATAGGAACTCAATGCATAATAATACTTCTAAAATCTTCGTACAAAGATAGGGAGAAGCCTACTAGGATAAAGATTAGACTCCACACTCCTCCAATTCTCCCAATCATTTGGGAGAAAGTGTCATTATTATGATGGCTAAACAAAGTCCGCAGGATGTCTAAAATTAGGCATCTACACTCATACCGTATGATGACATATCACTAGAGCATCGACATAGTGCGTGATGACGGTACGACAAATCTTGGATCGAATAATGCTTGGACACCTTGAAATATGTTGTAGAGGTGGAAAAATATCTCATTCATCTCGTACGACACCTTTAATATTTATTTATCGGGAAAGAATAGCTGACCACCCTGAAAAAACCTGCAACCACTAGATAGGACATTAGACGAAGCTCTGGGAGTGATTCCAGGGGACAACCCTCCGATGGTTAATGAAGTCCCATGATCAATGATACTCAAGTGGGGGGGGTGAATTGGGTGATTATAAATTTTAAGAAATCTTTAACCGATTTAAACAAATGTGATGGAATATCAACTTAGAAACAAAGATATTTTATATTACCGATTAGATCTATCAAAAGCTATCACACACAGCAGTTCCTTGGTACTATGGCGGAGGTATGAATCCGAAGATACTACTCACGTAAAGTGTTATCGTCCTGACAAGACTGGCCTTGTCAATTCGAACCCACCTATTGATATACCAAAGATCTGATGACGAAATGATAATTTATGCTAGATCTGGATGATGAAATACAAGAGGAGTAATATACGTGTGTGCTAGCACAGAATGGGGGTAGAAGAAAAGGATCAAACCACACTAGAAACAACGATTTTTAGGTGGTTCGGATGCAATGACGGCAACCTACGTCCACCCCCTACGATCTGTGAGGATTCACACACTATCTTGTAAAGAATTACAATATCAAAGCACACAGACACTCATAAGGAGTTCGGAACTCCCACGAAGGTGCAAGGAACACACACAGATTTGAATGAAAACACACACACACACATACACACACACGGATTTGAGTAGATCCACACACACACGAATGTTTACAGATTACAATGAACACACACTTGAAGCTCAAGGAATTTAGAAGAAGAAACACAAATGAAAAACTTCTGATTTAGGCTTCCCCTTAGTAGATGATGCCGATCTTGGATGAAGCTTGCTTCTCCACTTGATTTCCAGTTGATTGGCTTCTGTTGGGTCCCATAGTGCAGGAACACGGATCTAGAGGAGGGGTGGATAGATCCTTCTACTAAAAACTATGTCCAATTAAAAACATAAACTAGCGCACCATGGAATTAACAAGACTGATAAGATAGAGGAATTTAATGCTACACAAGTTAACTAGATTCTCTCACTCTCTCCGTTCACATATGACCACACAAATAAGTATAACAAGCTAACCATACAATCACACAATTCAAACCATAGGAGTCGAGGATTTTTAAGGTGGTTCGGGACCACGACGGGCTCCCTACGTCCACCCCTTACCAAACCGGTAAGGCTTTCTCCACACGCTGCAAATGTAGCAAACACAGGGATTTCTCCCCACACACACAGGATAAAAACCCCAACACAAACACGCTACAAAAGTGGCACACACGCACGGGGATTTCTCCCCATACATACGAGGCAAAAACCCCAACACACACGTGGATATGCTCCACACCAAACGACGCACAAGCGTCAAATCAAACCACTCGGAGAAACCGTTCTCCGAACCAACACACAGAAAATCGTTTATAAGTTTGTAACAAGCTAACAAATGAATACTCTAAGCCCACAACATGTGCTAAAGACTAAAACAAGAAAGATTCAACAAGCACAAGGCTCCCCCTTCAATTGAATCTCCGGCTCTTCTTGGTTTGATGTCGGATGATGGCGTCCTCGCATTCCTCTCTTCTAGATGCTTCTTTTCTTCTTCTACCACGAGCTCCAAATCTCCATGGAAGTAGATGAAAACCACCTTGCAAGAGCACCACCACGTTTTCCCCTTTTTCTTCACCTACAAGAATGAACGAATGAGCATTATGGTTAATCCTCTCACAAAATCGTAACTCTTATAAATGCAACTCAAGGGGTGGGAAAAAGACTCATAAAACCTTCCCAATACATGTTAGAAACACCTTAATAACAATGGGAACTAATGGGGGGTAGTATGGTAATATTTAGAGAGGTTTTCATAAGGTTTTAAACTCTCCCGGAAATACCGTTCTGGAAGGGTCGACCCTTGGGGTCGACCCTTGGTCTTACAGAGGCAGACAGACAACAAAAAAACCTAGACCACAGGGGTCGACCCCTGCAAGCAGGGTTCAAAAACTAGTTTCTATCTTGAACAGACCACTGGGGTCGACCCTTTGTTGGCACCTAAAATATGATCGTCGGCGACCAAGCCATAAGGACGAATGACCCGGCCCACTGAAGCGCGGGAGCCGATAAAGATCAATACATCGAGGATTTCTCAAGCTGCCAGAGCCTCGAGTCATTCCGTATGGACGTGGGGACTTCACCTCAGGAGAGCCGAGATGAATAAACAACCAACCGGCATTGCGACCAAGCCTACCCAATGAACCGGCATCGACTTTGTCGTGCTGCATCCACTACACCCGTTGTCCGATCAAGGACGATGGTCAACCCGGTGGCTACCCACCTCATGAAAGGCTCTCCTGAAGATAAAGGAGTCCCCCCTGGCCATCCAAAACGGAAGACCGAAAGCTCTGTCGGCGGAAGATCCCGATCGCCCGGCATGGGCACGGCTTCCCGCCAAGATGGGCCTGTTAGTGGCCGAATGATCACCCAGCGCAGGCAGAACTATCTCTGGTGTTATCCAACCCCCTAGAGAGCTCTGGGTACGAGCCAGGCCAAACCAACAGCATGGATCGTAGAGCCGAAGGCTGTGTCGGCGGAAAGCCCGTACGATCAAATCAAAGCTATCTGGAGTCTCAGGAATGGCCGTACGTCGACCTGGGAGCTTCGACAAGACATCCCGCCAAGGTTTCGAGGGGCATTAGCGAGATAATGTTCACGGTGACTCCCGGAATCATCCCCGGACTCATTGACTGGCTCAAAGGTCGTAAAGAGCACTAGCCCGGCACGCCCTTAACCCGACGCGCCCCCTACCTTCAGCCCTTAACCCGGCGCGCCCCCCTACCTTCAGCGCTTATGCCGGCGCGCCCCTTTATCTTCGGCTCTTATCCCGGCGTGCAAGTCACTCTATCGGATGGCGTCTTTAACCGGCGCGATGAAATGATGAAGATTCCTCCCGGCGCGCAAAAGCCCACGCCGGATGAAGAGCCTCCAACCTGCTATATAAATGGGTGAAGTTCGATCAGGACGGAGGAGACAGAGGAGGAGAAACAGATCGATTGAAAAAAAAAGAGAAGAGCGGAGGGCGAGAAAGGCATCTGGAGAGTTTTTTTTCTACTGAAGCAGAGAGAGAAGGGTTCCTTCGGAGGAGCTTCCGCCGGTCGTCTTCTTCCTCTACGATACCCTATTTCAGGAACAGGTGGGCGCCGAGGCGGTCCCTCTTCTGCTTTCCGTAGATTTCTTCTTCTGAATTTCCTACCCATCGGATGTAAGCGAGAGGGGGAGGAGTGGCGATGATATGAGCCTATTCTCCTCCCCCTTTTATGCGATTTTCTCTTTTTACCTTTCCCCTGTTATTATGCTCTGCACATCCTCTGCCTCCACTATCAGTGAACGGCGACTGAGCAATAGTGCCTGTGTCATGTTCTTACGATGTAAATGTTGAATCATCCTCATTTCTGAGATGTTAATATATATATGTTGAATGCTTGGATTAACAGATCGGATGAATGATCCTCAGCTTCCCCCCTTTCTATCTACGCCAACGCCCGTGTCTGGGTTCTTCTCGGCATAGCTATAATTCCGGTTTCCCCGAGGTCTACATCTTGCCCCGAGTCATCGTGGGCTATAGAAATACCCCTCCCCGGGGGCTTCTCTTTCGCTCATCTTCATGTTTGATTCAAGGGTTCTCGCACCCCCTTTTCTTCTCGGATGGAGCCGTGCTTCTGCGCGTGCCTCTCTCCATCATGTGCAGGGTCCATCCCCTGAACGTTGCTTTCCAATTGTTCGAGCATATGCCACTGCAACGAGCCCGTCTCGTTTATGCATTTAATGCATCTGTGCATCACGATCGTCCAAACTGTTCCGAGGTTTCTCTCCGTTTCGATCACCCGGGGAGGGGGACATTCCCCTGCTGCTTCCTGAAGTTGTTGGGCGACCGGGGGGGCTCTATCTCTCGATGGTAGGTGCTTCCTCGAAGCCATTGCAGACAATGATAGGGGTCCTGGTTCAACGAACCCAGCCCCAACAAATTAAGACCCGATCGAGACCGGGGGGATGTGTGCTCCTTGTAGGCTAGCCCTCGGAGTCCCATTCTCCCAATGGTCAGTTCCTCTGCGGGATGAGTCACAAATTGTGGGTTGTCCACCCTATTGGGTCCCGTAGTGCAGGAACACGGATCTAGAGGGGGGGTGAATAGATCCTTCTGCTAAAAACTATGTCCAATTAAAAACACAAACTAGCACACAACGGAATTTACCAGATTGATAGGATTGAGGAAATTAATCTAAACAAGTTTAAACTTGATTCACTCAATCTCGCCGAGCTCACACGATAGCACAAACAGATATGATAGTGAACACACAATCACAAGAATCAAACCACAGGACACGGAGATTTTTAAGGTGGTTCGAGACCACGACGGGTTCCCTACGTCCACCCCTCACCAAATCGGTGAGGCTTCACTACACGCTACAAAATGTAGCAACACGGGGACGAACCCAAACACACACACACACTGCTTTCGCAGCAACACACACACACGAGGCCTTGCCTCAAACTGCTGCCACAGCAACACACACACACACCCACAATGTTGGGGAACACACCCCAAACAGAATGCTTCACATGGAGACACAACTCCGTCCACACACACGTAGGACAAGGCCTACACAACCACACGGGAGAAAACTCCCAACAACACACGCGGATATACTCCGCACAGATCAACACACAAGAGACCACACACACACTCGGAGACCCCTTTCTCCGAACACCCACACAAAATATTCTTCCAATATATATGTAACAATCACAAATATATGCTATGACCTTCCACACAAATTCTATAGATATAAACTAGAATAATGCATCAAGTACAAGGCTCCCCCTTCTTCATCAAAATCTGATTCTCCTTGCTCGTTGATGGATGATCATAATCTTGACATCATCTTCTTCCTCTCCTCTAGCCGCTTCTCTTTTCCTTATTCCAATCTCCTCTCTTCACCTGAAAGAGTAGATAGACATAATGAGTTCAATCTTTAAGCTAATCTCAAACAAGAATATAGACTTGAATGGTTTAGAGATTCCCCTCTTCTTCACCTATATAAAAGAATACATGAGCATTAGAGATGTTGTATCACAAAGATTGTAGCTCATATATATATGCAAGAGAGAGTGAATAAAGAACATGTAAATGATTATTACACATCTTAGATGCCCATTCAAAACCTTGAACAATCTCAAACAAAAGATATAGAAGTGAAAGATCAAGATTACTCTCTCATGAAATGCTTCTACAGGATGAAGAACGTTCTTGAAGCAATTTTGAAGAGATGCAACACGAACAGAGGTTGGATCTTGATTTCAGATGCTACCTTCAGTTGTATATGCTATTGGGCCTTGATTCAAGCTTCTTCCCTTCAATTTCAGCTTCAGAGCAAGGTGGAAGAGGGCTTGGAAGCTTCAACTCCGAACCTGCACACCAAAGAATAGTTTTCACCCATCTCCCTAGGGTTTTCACTCCAAAAGGATGTTTTATAAGCTTAGAATGGTCAAGGGACAGCTTGGAGACCAGATCCACGAATTAGGGAGTGATATAGGGCATTAGTATGTGATTGGTAGGACTTTCGGAGCAAGAAAACTGCGATCAAAAAGTGCGGCTCGAGGTCCGACCGGAATGGGTCGACCCTTGGGGTCGACCCTCGGGCAAACAGAAGCCAAACAGAACTGATTTTGTGTTCTGTTTTACAGGGGTCGACCCCAGGGGTCGACCCTCGGGCTTCCGGAAACCAAACAAAACATGTTTTGTGTTCTGTTTTACAGGGGTCGACCCCAGGGGTCGACCCTCGCGTTCCCAGAACCCAAACAGCTGGTTCTGGGTTACATGGGTCGACCCCAGGGGTCGACCCTTTCAGGCAGATTACATAAAAAACAGCTCTGCGCGCTTCGGCGACAGGAATTAATTCTCCTAGCTCCGAACTCCGATCGAAGCAAGACTGGAGGCGTTGGAAAGAGGACTCCCAGAGCTACAACATATAATTTTTAGAGGGGAGATCTAACGGTTGGATTGAAAATGGTGAAGACTGTAAGATAGTTTGAGTTTGAAAATCAACTAAAACCTCCATCAAATCAATGGGAAACAATTGATTAAATGTTACCATAATCCCATGAAGATCAACCATGATTTTTCATCCTGAAAAATATGATAAAGTAAGATGTTAGATCAAGATAAAAATATATGGGTCATGCATTAACATATGACACTCGTTTTGAGACCGAGATCCAAAAGTCATGAAATGTGATTGCGAATTCATTAGCATGAGGCATATGAGCATTCCCATGATAGATCAGTATCAAGGCATTAGAGAACTCAATTTTCCAGTTCAAGATTAGAAGAGTCTTACCATGGATTCCAATATAACTTCTTACCTTGAAGCAATATTAACCTGCACTATATGACAATGAACTCATAAGCAAGTTGATATTAAACCAAATCTCAAGATCCCAATTCCAACCCAATTCTCCTACAAGCCATTTCACCAACCATTTAAGCCATATGATCCGAAGAACAAGGAACCATCATTCAAACTTTCAAACCACGCATCATTTCCTTGGGGGCAAGCCATGATATTTGCATCTCAATCATTCATTTAGCATTACCAAGGTACACATGCATGACATGTGGCTCAATAGGACATGATGCTCGAGTATGCTTTTCACAAAGACCTTTCACATTGAAGATAGAGCAATCTCACCAGGTGTAGATGGAATGTATATGCAATGTGCTAACCTCAAAGCACGTATGAGACTTATAGAGTCACAGATGCATCCACATGATGATATCCCAAAAGAAACCTTTTGTATATGCAATGTGCTAACCTCAAAGCACGTATGAGCCTTATAGAGTCACAGATGCATCCACATGATGATATCCCAAAAGAAACAGTTTGTAATCATTTTTCACAATCATTTCATACTTCATACACATGAAGACATGAGTAACCATTCACGCACAAGGCCAAGCAACAAGGGCATTTTGTAATCATCAAAATCACATACACAACAATCTCCCCCATTTTGATGATGACAAAATATTATGCTATAATGCTCTCTCCTCCTTTGACATAATCAGAAATGGGGATCATGATGGAAAATCCAGAAGAGCAGAAACCCATGGACAATCAAATTATGAAGAGAACCAATGTGTAAAATTATGCATGAACTAATTGCAGAGCTGTTGGAAACCAATTGTTGAAATGAAACTCTTATACCAAGTGTCTGATACCAATTGTGGAAAGTGGAAATGTAAATGTGGATAATGTGGTCATGCAAGATGACAAAACGATATGCAAATGCACATGAGTTGCAGCAATTGGAAATGGCGTATGGCATGAACAATGATGAGCCAGCAAATAAGCACTCAAACACCAATAGAAAGGTATTGACTCATGCAAGACCTGATGAGCTAAGCAGATAAGATCACATGCAAAGCTCCCCCATTGACATTAACATATTAGATGACTGTTTTTGATTTTCAATTTTTTGATTTTTAGTTTTCTTGTGAAATGCATGAAGCATGATGTATGAAAATGATGAGACATGAACTGCATACAATGTAATCAAGCAGATATCTATAGATACATGCAACATAACTCTTTCACAAGAAGTGATACCAATTGATATACAGTGAGGGGATAGGTGTAGGAAAAGTGCAAGTGAGTCATTAAGTTCAGAATGTTCATGTTTACACTTAGAGGATTATACAAATAAATAGGAGAAGACGTACAGCAGGTCATTACAATTAATCAAATTTTCAGAATACATATCAAATCAAATTACCATGTGCAAGTGAGTAACATGAGAATGAAGTTTAGCCATATGGATAACCAGATTTTCAAGTAAACACAATAGTAAGTGTACAAACTGCATTTCAATCTAGAGAACATCGTATTAGAGGCTTCGCTCTACCTCAATCAAATATATCATCAGAAATTTTCATACTGACAATTTGAATTTTTCTAAGAAGGATCAGGTTCAAAATAATTCTTTTTTACGCGAGGAGACACATGGAGCTCATGCCAGAATCCCCGGTTACTCAGAGTACTGAACCTTGTCACCTCATTTGAACAGAGATACTTTAGTCAACACTTTTTAAAAATGAACCACATCACGTCTCAGGTGACATGTGTCCAGTTTACTCAGTGAGACTTAGCATTGCTCTGCCTTTCATTTCAGCCATCTTTTGTATGTGGAGGCAGGCAGCTTTTTCCTTAACTGTCTCTTATCATCCATGCAGCAAGTTGAATTACTTTAGAGTGTTGAAATGAAATTCCTATATCCTTATGAATAACACTCAATTTCACATTAAAGTGCATGAAGTGTACGAATTTGATTTAACATGTATGGAGAAAATTTAACTTAAAATAGGATAGTGTAGCTCCCCCTATGTAAATGCAATAAGTATGAAATGCTCCCCCTGAGAGTTTGACATGAAGCACACTTGTTAAGACTTAGATGTAACATTATTTAACAATGGAGTATTCGGTCTTAGAAGTTTCAAAGGATGGGGTTGAATAGCATATAATAACATGCAAGCATACAATGGAGATATGCATATGCAATGTAAAATGAAAAGGTATGCAATTTCAATGCTTGAAATGTTGGCTCCACAGATATGATGACCAATGTTGGAAGTATTCTTTTTGGCATTTATGCAACTTGAAATGTTCAAGATGATGCATTTCAAAATATGCACTATATGCATGCTAGAAATGCCAACTATGCAACAAGACACACGATGAGCTTCATCTTTCAAAAGCACTATGTGAATGATATGTAGAGAGTGATTTGTAAATATGCAATGTGATGCACGATTCCAGATTTCACATGACACTCTATATGCACCTAATGTAACTAATGCATGACACGCATTACCAAATGTTAAAATGTGAGGACACCACTTTATTCTGAAAAGAGAATTCAGAAAATTTATTCAGAGCATCAAAACCATCACATGTGAATTTTTCTTGAAAACAGTTGTGCTTTTAACCAAAAAGATGAGTGGCACATTGGTAAAGACCATGGAACATTGATCAACTTCAGTCCTCAAAAAGTTCAGCCATAGAATAACATCATCATGCTGAGAGAATGGAACAACATCATTTTTAAAATTTTCATCATGCAAAACTCCCCCATAATCAATGTATGATTTCAGAAAATTCATTTAAGTTGGATGCCATATGCATAAATGATTTATGGTACCGGGCGGAGACATATTCTCACGCATGGTGATTGCTTTCAGACAGGCTTGACCTGCCCTTCCACATGTCACCATTTTATATACCATGTAATCATTGAAATGATGATAAAAAAAAAAATACAATGCATTCCCATATGATATCGGGGGTTTAGCAAAAGGCATTCAATGGCTACACTCTCATATATACTGCTCAGATGTTTCAATACTATTCAGCCAAACATTCATTTTTCACATGGTCAAGAGCAACCAAAGAGTATTCAAGATTTCAAAATCACTGTCTGTCAAGAGATAGCACTAGCATCAAGACTATAGAACTTCAGCCAAACACTTTATTTTCTCACCTTTACCTTCATTGACATCTTCAAATTCTTTACTTTATTTTGCTTGTATAATCTTCATCAACATGCTCCTAATCTCAATAGAAGTAGAACAACTTTGGCATTGAAGTCTTCTTAAACTTCTTTCTTTCTCTCCTGCAAGAAATAGAATGATATTAGCCAAAAGAAATGGAAGCAGATCAAATCTTGCATTGAAGTCATCTTGAGCTCCATTCTTTCTCTCCATGATTTCAAAGGTTGATGGTCATTATCAAACCTGCACTGTAAAGAGCTCAATTCATGTCAATCTCAATTCAATACAAGTGAGAAAATCAATTTCAATATTTTTCTTCCACAAGATAATCTCTTATGAGCTGCAAGTATGAATGATGAGCTTCAAGTATCAACTCAGGGACAAGCCCAAGTTCACCAAGGCATCACACCAGAACTGGCCAAGTCAACTTAGAGCCTTCCCTTTGGCCTCAAGGCAATCCTGCAACAAAGTTCTCATTTGGTTGTTTTGGGTACCCAAACTTTCTTGGGTCCCGGATGGTTAGTTACACCTCTAGAGGGTGCCTTCCACAGTTTTTAGACATGCATATCATCAAAATACATTAAAGAGCAATCATACATGGTATGCCCAAACTCACCACAATAATGACAACAACCAAAAGACTTCAGATTTTTCTTGTAAGAATGAGCATGAAATTTTTGTGGGTTTGAAGAGATGTTCTCATTTTTCAAACCAAAGCAATTGTTCATCATGTGACCAAACCTTCCACAATGAAAACAGTTCAATGTAGCAAATCTCTCAAATGGTCTTCTTTCATGAGCATGAGAGTTATCAAGAGTTCTTTTTGTGTTCAAAAGCTTTCTTGGCTTTGTGAAGCCATTCATTTTCTTGCATGTTTCTACATCATCAGATTTCATCAAAAAGCAATCATGCATCATATGACCAAGTTCACCACAATAAAAATATGAGATTTTCTTTGTGGATGCATGTGTGTGTGCAACATGATTTTTCTTGGCATTCATCGTGACACCAACAACACTTTTAGCCTTTTTATGCAAGTTTTGTTTCTTTTTCAGACTTTCATTTGATTGTTTTGTTGTTTGAGGAACAGATTGATTTGGAGACCCATTTGATGTGCTGGCTATATTAGAACTATGGACAAATGATGTGTAGACTTTATTTTCAAAGTTCATTTTATTCACAGGATTATAGCCCAACCCCTCTTTTTGGAAATTCACCTTAGTCCCCAATATCTTGTTCAAATTTTCTTCCCCATTCACAAACTTACACAAAGAAGCATTCAGATCAAGAATTTCTTTTTCAAGTGATGAAATTTGCAATTCATAGGAAATGATCTCATTTTCACAAGAAATGACTTTTTCATTCAATTGAGCATTGATGGTTTGGTAGCTTTCCATCTTTTGTTCTAACACAAGCATCTTGTCAGATTCATCAACAATCACAGATTTCCCTTTTTCAAGTTTTTTAAGATTTTTCAATCTACTTTCAAGCAGGGAGATCTGAATTAGCATTGCACTGTTCTCCTTTTTGAGTTTTTCATTTTCATTTGCAAGTTTATCATTCATAATCAATTCATTGCAAATATCCTGATCAATTGAGTTTGATTCTATTTTGTTTCTTAGATCTTTTTCAGTTTTCTCCAATTGATTGATTTTATTCTTGAGGGTAACATTCTCATTTCTCAAATAAGCAATGGTTTCTTTGTGACATTCAACATCATACTCTAAAAGTTCATTCAACTTATCAAGCTCAGAACACTTATCATAAGAACCATTTTCATGGACCAAGTTTTTAGATTGCTTTTTCAATTTTTTATTTTCTGACTTGACTTTCTTATATTGTTTTGCCAACTCATCATAAGCTTCAACAAGATCGTCAAGAGTAAATTCTTCAGAATCAGAATTTACCTCTTCTACATTTTTGTCACTTTGTTGATCAGCATCATCGGCCATGAGACATTTTTGTCTTTCCTTTTCTTGAGCTTTGATCAACTTGTCCATAAGCTCCTTTGCCATCCTACAAGAAGATACAAATGGATACTTGTTAGTATTTACGGAAGCTTTCAATAAACTTAAAGCAGTAACATTATCATGATGCATCATTTTATCCTGATTAGACCACTTGGTCTCATCTAGAGGTAATATGTGTGGAACATGACAAATCAATTCCCAAAGACTAGGATTAATAGAATTGATCACCATACACCATTTACCTAGCCATGAATTAAAATTCAAACTAGTGAAGATTGGCAAACAGTTCATTGATATATGTTCAGTAGAAAAATTCATGATTGTTGAATGCACTGGGATAACTCTGTAGATCGCAAGATCTAGGGACAACAGAGCCTCGCTCTGATATCAATTGTTGGGTCCCGTAGTGCAGGAATATGGATCTAGAGGGGGGTGAATAGATCCTTCTGCTAAAAACTATGTCCAATTAAAAACACAAACTAGCACACAACGGAATTTACCAGATTGATAGGATTGAGGAAATTAATCTAAACAAGTTTAAACTTGATTCACTCAATCTCGCCGAGCTCACACGAGAGCACAAACAGATATGATAGTGAACACACAATCACAAGAATCAAACCACAGGACACGGGGATTTTTAAGGTGGTTCGGGACCACGACGGGTTCCCTACGTCCACCCCTCACCAAATCGGTGAGGCTTCACTACACGCTACAAAATGTAGCAACACGGGGATGAACCCAAACACACACACACACACTGCTTTCGGAGCAACACACACACACGAGGCCTTGCGTCAAACTGCTGCCACAGCAGCACACACACACACACACACACACCCACAACGTTGTGGAACACACCCCGAATAGAATACTTCACATGGAGACACAACTTCGTCCACACACACGTAGGACAAGGCCTACACAACCACACGGGAGAAAACTCCCAACAACACACGCGGATATACTCCGCACAGATCAACACACAATAGACCACACATACACTCGGAGACCCCTTTCTCCGAACACCCACACAAAATATTCTATCAAATATATATGTAACAATCACAAATATATGCTATGACCTTCCACACAAATTCTATAGATGTAAACTAGAAGAATGCATCAAGTATAAGGCTCCCCCTTCTTCATCAAAATCTGATTCTCCTTGCTCGTTGATGGATGATCATAATCTTGACATCATCTTCTTCCTCTCCTATAGCCGCTTCTCTTTTCCTTATTCCAATCTCCTCTCTTCAGAGTAGATAGACATAATGAGTTCAATCTTTAAGCTAATCTCAAACAAGAATATAGACTTGAATGGTTTAGAGATTCCCCTCTTCTTCACCTATATAAAAGAATACATGAGCATTAGAGATGTTGTATCACAAAGATTGTAGCTCATATATATATGCAAGAGAGAGTGAATAAAGAACATGTAAATGATTATTACACATCTTAGATGCCCATTCAAAACCTTGAACAATCTCAAACAAAAGATATAGAAGTGAAAGATCAAGATTACTCCCTCATGAAATGCTTCTACAGGATGAAGAACATTCTTGAAGCAATTTTGAAGAGATGCAACACGAACAGAGGTTGGATCTTGATTTCAGATGCTGCCTTCAGTTGTATATGATCTTGGGCCTTGATTCAATCTTCTTCCCTTCAATTTCAGCTTCAGAGCAAGGTTGAAGAGGGCTTGGAAGCTTCAACTCCGAACCTGCACACCAAAGAATAGTTTTCACCCATCTCCCTAGGGTTTTCACTCCAATAGGATGTTTTATAAGCTTAGAATGGTCAAGGGACAGCTTGGAGACCAGATCCACGAATTAGGGAGTGATATAGGGCATTAGGATGTGATTGGTAGGACTTTCGGAGTAAGAAAATGGCAGTCAAAAAGTGCGGCTCGAGGTCCGACCGGAATGGGTCGACCCTTGGGGTCGACCCTCGGGCAAACAGAAGCCAAACAGAACTGATTTTGTGTTCTATTTTACAAGGGTCGACCCCAGGGGTCGACCCTCGCGTTCCCAGAACCCAAACAGCTGGTTCTGGGTTACATGGGTCGACCCCAGGGGTCAACCATTCCATGGGTCGACCCCATGGGTCGACCCTTTCAGGCAGATTACACAAAAAATAGCTCTGCGCGCTTCGGCGACAGAAATTAATTCTCCTAGCTCCGAACTCCGATCGAAGCAAGACTAGAGGCGTTGGAAAGAGGACTCCCAGAGCTACAACATATAATTTTTAGAGGGGAGATCCAATGGTTGGATTGAAAATGGTGAAGACTGTAAGATAGTTTGAGTTTGAAAAATAACTAAAACTTCCATCAAATCAATGGGAAACAATTGATTAAATGTTACCATAATCCCATGAAGATCAATCATGATTTTTCATCCTGAAAAACATGATAAAGCAAGATGTTAGATCAAGATCAAAATATATGGGTCATGCATTAACATATGACGCTCGTTTTGAGACCGAGATCCAAAAGTTATGAAATGTGATTACGAATTCATTAGCATGAGGCATATGAGCATTCCCATGATAGATCAGTATCAAGGCATTAGAGAACTCAATTTTCAGTTCAAGATTAGAAGAGTCTCACATGGATTCCAATATAACTTCTTACCTTGAAGCAATATTAACCTGCACTAGATGACAATGAACTCATAAGCAAGTTGATATTAAACCGAATCTCAAGATCCCAATTCCAACCCAATTCTCCTACAAGCCATTTCACCAACCATTTAAGCCATATGATCCGAAGAACAAGGAACCATCATTCAAACTTTCAAACCACACATCATTTCCTTGGGGGCAAGCCATGATATTTGCATCTCAATCATTCATTTAGCATTACCAAGGTACACATGCATGACATGTGGCTCAATAGGACATGATGCTCGAGTATGCTTTTCACAAAGACCTTTCACATTGAAGATAGAGCAATCTTACCAAGTGTAGATGGAATGTATATGCAATGTGCTAACCTCAAAGCATGTATAAGACTTATAGAGTCACAGATGCATCCACATGATGATATCCCAAAAGAAACAGTTTGTATATGCAATGTGCTAACCTCAAAGCACGTATGAGCCTTATAGAGTCACAGATGCATCCACATGATGATATCCCAAAAGAAAAAGTTTGTACTCATTTTCCACAATCATTTCATACTTCATACACATGAAGACATGAGTAACCATTCACGCACAAGGCCAAGCAACAAGGGCATTTTGTAATCATCAAAATCACATACATAACACACCCCTCGCAGGCTAGTCCTCGGGGTGATACTCCCATCATCAATGGCTTCATCTCTCTATCTTTTCCCTTATGGAACCTTGGTGCCCCTAGCAGGCTAGTCCTCGGGGTATCCTATCCAATGCGGTTTGCTGGCTGCCTTCATGTAGACCGGCGGTTTAGGGGCTTGTTCCATAGGTGAGCATGACCCCGCTTCTCCCCTGCAACTCTTCAGGTTCAGGGGAGATGCTGTCCAATTTTGGACAGATTAATAATGAATAAACCATAACGAAATACTCATTATGGACCCAATTATCTCGGTGCTTGAGTAGGAACCTCGCACTGGCTTATCACGTCATTCTTGGAAGGTTCTGGACTTCAATTTAACAAACAATTGGCCTCAAAGGGCTTCAAAACCCTCAACATAAAGTTAACAAACTCAAATGATTCGAAATTCATCAAAAACAAGCTAAAACGGTGCGGCCTTAACCCGGTGCACCCTAATCCGGCGCGGTACCCCCCCGCGCCGGATTAGCCTTAGACTCATATTTCAAAACTTTTTCCTTGCGCCTTTCCGGGGCGCCATGAACCGGCGCGCCCCAATCCTTTGCATGCCGTATTAACATTCATGATGGCCGCGCCGTATTAGCCGCTATACCTACGCTTTATCGCGCCGTATAAGCTTCCTTACGTGTCCGCGCCGGTTTTGAACCCCTCTTGTTGTTTTAACCATTCACTCGCCCCCGGAGCGATTCTCGTCTCTCACGGTCAGTGTTAATAAACCACAATTGGTAATAAATTGCATAAAGGAAGGGTCGAGCGAGTCCAAGCTATACTTTTATCATATCTTCATCACCATGTCCGTTAGCATTGTGCTTTCGCTATCACACTTGTGTTGCCTTCCCTCTTCTCGATGGGGAGTAATAAATGTGATCGATTACCATTTGCTTCCATGAATTCCATTATCAGGATTAATATAGTCACGAACGCCATGTGCGCATGCATGCATAGATCCTCGAGTATATTAAATGGCGTCGAAAGAAAACCAGATTATGTCTGGTCTGAAGTCTTCGCTATGCACGACGGTGGTCTTCGGACCTATGTCCTCCGCCACGTAGCAAGGATCCATAATCCCATGAATTATGCATCCTCTGCATGATAAATGTATGCATCCCGCATGTCTTCGTCACGATCATCATATAACTTTTTTAATTCGGCTTCAACAGCCCGCTATCTCGGCAATTAATCAATGGTGTTCCCTCCTCGTGGGGGATGTAATTAACGCCATAGCCTTTATGGTATGGCGGACTGCTGGTCCCGACCGAACCTCACATTCGCCCGACATGGGTCAGAATGAGTGCATCATAAAATCGTCACTCATGTGACTGGCACGCCTACGTCGTCAATTGATCATTTGACTACCAGTTGGTCAGTTGGTCGATCGACCCGCGAACGAAAGAAAAAGGTCGCGAACAAGTCTGGCACGCCCGGTGGGACCAGTGTCACCTTTCATCTCTTTGCCGGGATATTCGGGCTTCGAAGCCCTCTCAAAGGCTACTGATTATTGCTTTGTTTGTCTAGGCAGGCGGATCAATGACGATCAACGGGATAACTGGCGTTGACTTCGATCTGTCGATAGTCGCTGGACACGCGCAAGGGTACCTGGCGGTACCCATGGAATTCGGCAGCTTCCCTACCGCTGTGGGCTTCCCCAACTTTTTGGGGTTAGCCTTTGTAGATATGCTGGAGGTCGAAGCCCCAGAACCTGTCAAGGAAGCTATGGAAAAAATGGAGCCTCTGGAGGTTCCTTGCTGCAAAGACTTGTCCAAAAGTCCGGCCCCGGCCGCTAGCTGTCTGGTGCACCACGTCATACGTGGGACCCACCCCAATGTCATCAACAAACACCCTGGAGGACGCCAGCGTCGCCAGGCCCGCAAGAATGCTACTGTAATCATCGGAACTCTGTCTCAGTCCATGAAATCTATGCTAGTTGGAGGTATGCGCGTCTTCCTCAACGGACGCACTGCATGGGTGACCCCGGACCGGGTCATCCCCAACATTCCTGTCCACGATGCCTATCAGGCCCTCGCCGGAAGGAGGGTAGAAATAGAAGAAGCCGGCCACTATGGCCAGGAAAGCCCGGCACCCAGGCTGAGGAAGTTTAAACAGGTGTGGGTTCCCAAGCGAACCTGACCTGCCCACCAGCTAACTCCCATCCGCCGTCATCTTGTGAATGACGAGGCGGAAGTGAGAAGAGAAAGGGGCATGCCCCCAAAGGAGGGAGAAGAGGTGGTCGCGGATCCTACGCGCCACAGAAGTTTTCGGGCCGCGGCCCGTCAAGCCAACGTCCCTGCTGCGGGATGAAGATTCCAACAGCCTGCCGACAGAGCTCGGCTGGCCTATATCCCTCCTGCTGGAGGTCGACAATCACCCCCCGTCCTACATCAAGAGCGGGGTTGAGAAGAGATGACCTGCTTGGTCAGAAATTATTTCCGAGGCTTAGGCAACCCCTCACTCGGACAGCAGCGACTGATGCAGACAGTTGCCACTGAGGAAGATTACTGCCCATCAGCGGCAGATGAAGGAGATATGGGAGATAGAATGATGGTGTCGTCAGTCGACGACAACGGATATAATGACGGCTTCGAGGTCGAAGCCGATGAAGCCTTCCCCGAGCGGGAAGAAAGGAGAAGGATCTCTGTGTTTGAAAGACTGACCTTCCCGTAGCATGCTAGAAGGAGGGTCTATCAACAAAAGAGAAGGATGCAGGTTTTCACCTGCAACATAGCTGGTATATCTAACCAATATGAGGAGCTTCCTGAAGACCCCCAAGAATTGGCTCAATTGGCCGCACGGCCGGGGCCGACTACCCGTAGAACAGAAGCAGCAAGAGAGCTTCCGATGATTGTTAAAGGGAAACAACCCCAGGTCTATCCCCACTGGGATGACAAGGCCCCCGTCTTGACCACTAATGTGGTGACGGCGGAAGAAGAAGATGACGTCCTCCTCGACATCCTGCCTGAGGGTACGTCCGGGGAGACAATAGAGGGTATCCCCACCACCATAGACCCATCAGTTCTGATGCTACTATAAAAATATCAACGATAGATAGACGCTTTGAAGAAGCAGCTGATGGAAAAAACTAAACATTCATCGGCTTCTAAACCACCCGAAGTCTAGGGTGAGTCATCTCGGGGAGCGGCTCGTCGCGACGACCCTCCACCGCTCTATACACTGTCCCAGCCATCAGAGCCAAGCATGGCGATAGCACAGCAGCGGCCGCCACAGCCTCAGCCGCTGCTACCTCCGGTGCTCCCTCAGGTGCACCGGACACCCCCACTGCTGCGTCCTCCACAGGCGACCACCCTGGTCACCCCATACTTGCAGTCGGCACACTTCTATCCAGAACCGGTTGACCCCACGGTCGTGAACCGGATGATGGTGGAGAGGATGATCGAGCTGAAGCTCGCAGAGAAAAGTGAAGGTGACTATGTCACATTTAATGCCTATCGGGTGCCCTACCCGCAACACCATGCGGCTAAACGACTTCCCCCGGGGGTCAACAAGCCGCCTCAGTTTGACAAATTCAACGGGAAAACGTCCCCTAAAGAGCATATTGCATATTACCTAACTGTTATGGGCGATCTGGCCACCGACGAGTCATATTTGCTGAAGTTCTTCGGGTCCTTGCTGACAGGACTCGCATTTGAATGGTACTCTAGCCTCTCAGCCGGGTCAATCAGTGATTGGTCGGATATGCAGAGAAAGTTCAGAGAAAGATTCCATGTCACAGAGAGGGACGTCACAGTGGCCGAACTCTGCTCAACAAAACAAAGGGCAGATGAGACAGCCCTTGATTACATCAAGAGGTGGAGGAACCTAGGAATGAGATGCAAGCGGCCCCCGCATCAGGAGGACGCGGTACAAATATGCAAACAAAACCTCAGGAGGGAGGTCCTGGAGAAGATGATTGGAATGGAAATACGGTCGTTCGACCGGTTGAATAATGTGGTGGCCGAAGTGGAGGCTTTCTTAGCCAAGCCTGTCCCGGCGTCAGCTACCAGCACAGCCCAGAAAGGCAAGGCTGTGGAACGACGCCCCACACCTAAAGAAGCAAATGCGCTTGATATCAAGGCATTTGAACAACAGAAGGAGAAAGGCAAGAAGGCGGCTCCCCCGCAACCTGCGAAAGCTCTGGATGACAAAGAAGGTCATTCACTGAGGGACAAAATGAAGAAAGCCTATTCCTTTCCAAAAGACAAGACCCGAGTCATGTTCGACAGGGTAACAGAATACGGCATGGTCAGTTTGCCTGAGCCAAGGAGACCGGAGGACCTGAAAAGAAAAGACAGTCCAAGATTCTGCCCCTACCACCAGATGTTGGGACATCCAATCGAAGACTATTATGTTTTCAAAGACATCATCGAAGGAATGGTAAAGAAGAATGAAATAGAGCTGGGAGAGTACAAAGTAGACCCTCCTCAGCCACATAAAGCCCCCTCTCAGGAGAGCAGCAGTCAACATGATCTCCCTCTACCAGGCATTACCTAAGGAGATCTCTGAAGCAAGCACACAGAGCACCTACGAAATCCATTTCCTGGAGCCCGTGAAAGAACAGCAGGGGTGGCAGCAGATCCCTGTAAAGCACAAGAAGAAGAGGGCACCCCACCCGAAAGAGGGGGCACATACCCGTGGTGTTACACCCCGGCCTGCTCTGCCAGTGGTAGCACCCGTATGGGTCACCCCACCTACAGCAATCAGAATACATACACCTAACAGGAGGAGACAGACTCCGCTACCAGTAATCAAGGAAACCAATCCTGGGGTCCTTCGACTACAGCACCTGATTGAAGGACTAGATGAATATGTGCAGCCCGAATTGAAACCTCTGCTGGTACGGGACCACGTCCCGTGGCAAGAGCTGGAACAACTCTCACTCAAACAGGTGGAGGAAGTTGAAGCAGCACCCCCTGAAGAGGGCAGCCTGTTCTGGGGGCAGGCACCCACAGAAACCAAAAAGAAGAGAAAGCAAAAGAAGAAGAAAAGAAAGGCCGCTGGGGCCAATAAAGCACAGGTTGTCTCCTGCAATACCCTAGCAGCACTCTTCAACCTACCGGAGAAAAGGAAGAAGAAGAAATTTGCTTCACACCCCATGCTGGGGGAGGCCAAGCCGATGCCGCAACTGCTGCACATGCCACTCGGTCGGGCCGAAGATGGGGGCGCCAGCCACCACCCAACCACAACATCATGTTCAGAGGGGAACAACCCTACAAGACACCTCCGCCGGAGGTTAAGGGAGTTCAAATCCCCCCTCCGTCAGGCCTATACAACAAAAGTGGGGGCAAGGCAGTCCCTTCATTCCTTGAATTTATGAAAATGTCAAAGGGGAAATAGCCATGTCAAGAGGCTAACCCTACACCCGGGGCCATTCACCCGCAGCCAGTGCAATCTACTGAGGATGCAAATGCAGGTGGAGCTTGCCCTACAGTAGCTAATAAAGAAGACCCGACAGCCGGTGCCATCCAAGAGGGTGCCGATTCCGAGAAAGATGAAGTAGGTCCGTCTAGACCCACAAATCAAAACCTCCCCAAGCCCAGATGGGCTGAAGAGATGAAGCTCTCCAATGTCCGGGCTGGGAGCTGAATAATGAAGTTGCTCAAAAAGCTCCCCGCTCGATTTACGATCTGGGAAATTCTCTCTTTGAGTGAAGAAACTCAACAGGCGATCATCACTGCTCTACAGACGCCTGCTCATTTTGAAGCCTGCATAGCCGAGGCTATACCAGAAGCCAGTATGACCTTCTCTCTGGAAGACATGCTACTACCTACTGCCAGCCACAACAGGCCGCTGTACATGAAAGGGCACCTGAATGGAAGGGAGCTGAACAGAATACTGGTTGATCCTGGTGCAGCAGTCAACATTCTGCCTTACAGAATATACGAGAGGCACCACTTTAATGTGCATCTCGAGAAAGTCGGGGATATGCGTATCGCTGGCTTCAACCAAAAATGTGAGGTTTCAATGGGAGTGCCAGAGTTCACACTGACCCTGGCAGATTTCACTACAACGGTGCAGTTTCATATCATTGACTCTCGCACCTCCTACAAGGCGCTGCTCGGCCGCCCTTGGCTGCATGAAAATATGGTGGTACCCTCCACGCTCCACCAATGCATCAAATACAGCCTTCAGGGGAAGGAGGAGAGGATATTTGCTATTATCCACCCATTCGAGGTGTTTGAATGTCACTTGGCGGACGCCAACCTATATATGGGGCCTCCCCGGAAGGTTTCTGAAGCTGAGGCCCCCATAGGGGCCTCGAAGAATAGATCGGGTGACGGTTGGTATCCACCACCGCCACGCGGATATGTCAAGCCGAAGGTGGTCTCCCACATCACAGCTTCTGGAGACGTCGGCAGGGTAACACCCCCAGCATTATATCCCAAAGCTAAGGAAGTGCAGGTCAATCGATAGCAGGCCCACATCGGAGTCCCGGCCGGCCTCACCAAGCCAGTCCTCGGCCTCAACGACCCCACTGTCGAACCTTTCAAAGCATGGGAGGTGACACAGGAAGATGGGCTCAGCAGCTTGTTCTATGCAGCTGAGGAGCATCCCACTCGGGAAGACACAGACTGCAGCCTCCCTAAAGATCTAGCCAACCCGCGGGTTCCTGTCCAAGGCCTGGCATTTACAACTGATCGGATGGCCAAGATGTTTCAGAAACAACACATTCCTCCCGATCAGTCTCAAAAGCGCAAAGAAGCTTTCCAGAAGATGTGGTATCCTGCAAATCTGGATAAGGAAATGAGATGTGTCTCTTAGCATCCAGGGTTGGGCTTCACCCTGGAGGAATATTATTACAGTGGGCGGTACGAGGTGGATACTATCTCCGCCTTCTATCCTACTGAAGATACCCCTCTGGGGGCAACCTTTGATGAGTATCCGGTGGAAGCCGAATATCTTGAACTGGCTCGGTCCGGGAATCAAGAAGTAGAAACCTCGGCCCCTTGCCGATGCTGGGAGCATGTTCATCCTGAAGAAGCGGTCTTTCAAGCCAAATTTGATACGGCTAGCAGCAGCGAAGCCGAAGACATTCAAGAAGTAGGAGTCTCTCCCTCCACAGGGGTCTTACTAATGACAACCTCAACACCCTTTCTGCCAATCAGGGAAGCCTTGGTCAACTCCAATCAAGGGGAGCCAGCTACCAGGAAAGGAAAAGCCACTTCTGCGGAAGATACAACTGTCCCAGAAGGCGAGACTTCCTCAGCTTCTGCTATAAAACCAGTATGTTGTCCGAGCCTGGCAGTAAACAGTTACCAGCCCGTCGTGGCTGCAATCTCATCTGCAAATACTAAGGCTGCTCTCTCGCCCTTGGGAGCTGCAACGGCAATGGATTTATTAATAGAACAATCCACCCAGCCGCTAGCACAAGAAACAAAGAAATCTCAAGAAGCTCTGGTAGTGTCTGACGAGGAAGTCGAAGTACTCGACCCTCAAGATGGTATTCCAGACTTCGTTGACCTCCAATCGGCACCTCCGGAAATAGAAGATGGAGGCCAGGCCACAGTCGATGAACTGATGGAAGTCAACCTGGGAAATGAGAAGGACCCTAGGCCTACCTTCCTCAGCGCCCAACTATCCCCAGAAGAACGAGAGCTGTACATCCAGCTGCTGCTAGAATACTGGGATTGCTTCGCCTGGACTTTCAAGGAGATGCCAGGTCTAAGCCCCGCTGTCTCACAACATGAGCTAACAATCAGCCCTGAGGCCGAGCCAGTGAAGCAACCACCGCGGCGCATGTGGCCAGAGCTCATCACTCAAATTTGTGCTGAAGTCGACAAGCTCATTGACGTGGGATTTGTTGAAGAAAATCAGTACACTACATGATTGGCAAATATCGTCCCCGTGAAAAAGAAGAATGGACAGATCCGGATATGTGTCGACTTCCGGGATTTGAATAAAGCCTGCCCCAAGGATGACTTTCCTGTGCCAATAACCAAAGTCATGATTGATGCTACAACCGGCCATGAGGCCCTATCATTCATGGATGGATCGTCCAGCTATAATCAGATTTGGATTGCGGAGCATGACCGAGTCCATACTGCTTTCCGAACCCCTAAGGGCATTTATCATTACAAGAGAATGCCGTTCGGACTGAAGAATGCTGGCGCAACCTATCAGCGCACAATGACCAAAATCTTTGATGAGTTGCTCTACCACAAGGTTGAATGCTACATAGACGACCTGGTGGTCAAAACCAGAAGAAAGGAAGATCATCTGCAAGACCTCCGGATTGTTTTTCAGAGGCTGAGGCAGCATGAGCTAAAGATGAACCCCATGAAATGTGCGTTCGGAGTGTCGAGCGGAAAATTCTTGGGTTTCATCATCCGATATTGGGGAATCGAGATAGACCCCGCAAAGATCAAAGCGATTCAAGAGTTACCTCCGCCAAGGAACATCTCCGAGCTGAGATCACTACAGGGCCGCTTAGCTTATATCCGGCGGTTCATTTCCAATTTGTCAGGGCGATGCCAGCCTTTTCACAAGTTGATGATGAAAGAGGTTCCCTTTTATTGGGATGAAGATTGCCAGGCAGCCTTTGACAAGCTAAAAGACTACCTAAAAACTCCTCCAGTGCTGTGCGCACCGGTGAAAGGACGACCATTGATACTGTATATAGCAGCTACACATAATTCTCTGGGGGCAATGCTGGCCCAGAATAATGAAGAAGGGAAAGAGCAAGCCCTCTATTACCTCAGTCGGAGACTGGTCAGAACTGAAGAGAAATATACTTATATTGAGAAAATCTGTCTGGCACTAATCTTCGCAGTTAAGAAGCTCCGACACTATATGTTGTCGCATGAAATCAGCTTGGTATCCAAAGAAGATCCCCTGAAGTACATCATGTCTCAACTGGCACTCAAAGGCCGCCTGGGCAAATGGGCGGTAATCCTTATGGAGTTTGATATCTCCTACGTGCCGCGCAAGGCTGTCAAGGGCGAAGCTATTGCAGACTTCTTCGCTGAGCACCCAGTGCCCGGGGATTGCCCGTTGGAGCCGGAGCTTCCTGAAGATGAAACCCTAGAAGTCGTTCAAGTACAACCCGCCTTATGGCAGCTATACTTTGATGGCGCTTCCAGAATTGACACCTCTGCCACCGGATCAGCCAGAGTCAGGGCAGGAGCAGGCATAGTCCTGAAATCCCCAGAAGGAGAAGTGGTGCATACATCCTATTCCATAAACAAGCAATGCACAAACAATGAAGCGGAATATGAAGCCCTGATAATCTGGTTGCAAATTGCTCTATCCATGTGAATTCAGATGCTGGAAGCATTCGGAGACTCCATGCTGGTTATAAAACAGCTGGAAGGAGAGTTCGATGTGCGAAAGCAAGAGCTCCTCCCCTATCACCAGTTGGCAACTCGCTTGATGTCAAGATTTTACTTCATCAGCATCAAGCACATCAATCGAGGCCTGAATGCTCAGGCAGACGCCGTCGCTAAGCTGGCTAGTTCATTGGCGGTCCCGCCAGACACAAGCCTGAATATAACAGTGATCAACAGCCGATAGGTCCCTAGCGTAACCGAGGTCCTGGCCGACGAACAAGAGATGGAAGTAGCAGTCATCGAAGGGGTTTAGTAGCCCGATTGGCGAGAGCATCTCCTACGCTGGTTTCAACACCAGCAACTTCGAAAAGAAAAGGAACAGAGAATGAAGCTCCTGAGGATCAAGGATTCTTACGAGATGAGAAGCGGGACCTTGCTCCGAATTATGGCAGATGCCCGAAGGAAAGTCCTACTCCGTTGCTTGTCTTCAGTAGAAGCGGGACAGGTGATGCAGGAGGTCCATGCAGGATCAGCTGGAGCACACTAGGCTGGCCCGAAGATGAAAATTGAGATAAAGAAATTGGGCTATTATTGGCCCACTATATTTGACGATTACTACAGGTTTGCCAAAGCTTGTCAGAAGTGTCAAGAACACGCTAATGTGGCAAGGAGACCTCCAGTGCCATTGCATCCCACCCTACCAAACTGGCCGTTTGCTCAGTGGGGCACGGACGTAGTAGGGCCGCTACCAGCATCTTCATCAGGGTGCAGATACATCTTAGCAGCTACAGACTACTTCTCCAGATGGGCGGAGGCAATAGCACTAAGAGATGTGACGGGAGAACTAGTTGCAAGGTTCTTCCGGCAGAATGTAATATTTCGGTTCGGGATCCCTAGCCGAATCATATCTGATAATGGCAGTCATTTTAGGAACCAGAAGGTTTATCGGCTGGCCGACAAATACAAAATCGACTGGAGGACATCGTCCCCCTACAGCCCTCAAGCCAATGGACTCGCAGAAGCCTTTAACAAGACCTTATGCACACTGCTGGCAAAGATTGTCAAGTCTAATAAAAAAGATTGGGAAGAAAGGATGTACGAAGCACTTTGGGCCTATCGTACTATCTACAATACCCCAACCGGTTGTTCACCTTTCTCCCTCGTCTATGGGTCGGAAGCTGTAGTGCCCATTGAACTTGAAGTTCCTTCATTGCGAGTTGCCATCCAGCACAGACTAGTCAGTGGTGAGCAGACCAATGCAGAAAGAAGATTGGAGGAGCTCGTTGAGCTCGAAGGAAAATGCCTCTGGGCACAGCAAAACATCCAACTCTACCAAGCTCGCATGGCCCGTGCTTTTGACAAGCTGGTCAAGGGTCGAGAATTCAAGAAAGGAGACCTGGTAATGGTCAAAAGAAAAGAAGTGATGGCCTCCAACCCCAAAGGGAAGCTGGTCAAAAACTGGGTCGGGCGTCCGCCGAGTATATGAAGGGGGTGCCTACGTCCTTGTAGACCACAAAGGAGTCATTCAATTCTCTCCCCTCAACGGAAAACACATTAAGCTGTATCATGCAGCGCAGCCGACATGTCCCGAGTGATCGGTCGAAGCTGCCCTTTTCCTTGGTTTAGTGGCACTCTGCCCTAACCAAGCTACCTTTTCCTTGGTTTAGTGGCATTTCGCCCTAACAGAGCTACCTTTTCTTGGTTTAGTGGCACTCCGTCATAACCAAGCTACCCTTTACCTCGGTTTAGTGGCACTCCGCCCTAACCGAGCTACCCTCCTCCTTGGTTTAGGGGCACTCTGCCCTAACCAAGCTACCTTTTCCTTGGTTTAGTGACATTCTGCCCTGATCGAGCTACTCTTCTCCTTGGTTTAGTGGCACTCCGCCCTAACCAAGCTACCTTTTCCTTGGTTTAGTGGCACTCTGCCCTAACCAAGCTACCTTTTCTTTGGTTTAGTGGCATTTCACCCTAACCGAGCTACCTTTTCCTTGATTTAGTGGCACTCCGCCCTAACCAAGCTACTCTTCTGCTTGGTTTAGTGGCACTCCGCCCTAACCGAGCTACTCTTCTCCTTGGTTTAGTGGCACTCCGCCCTAACCGAGCTACCTTTTCCTTGGTTTAGTGGCACTTCGCCCTAACCAAGCTACCCTTTCCTGGGTTTAGTGGCACTCCGCCCTAACCGAACTATTTTTCCCCTTGGTTTAGTGGCACTCCGCCCTAATCGAGCTACCTTTTCCTTGGTTTAGTGGCACTCCGCCCTGATCAAGCTACCTTCCCTTGGTCTAGTGGCATTTTGCCCTGATCGTGCTACTCTTCTCCTTGGTTTAGTGGCACTCCGCCCTAACCGAGCTACCCTCTCCTTGGTTTAGTGGCACTTCGCCCTAACCAAGCTACCTTCCATGGTTTAGTGGCACTCCACCCTAAACAAGCTACCTTTTTTTTGGTTTAGTGGCACTCCGCTCTAACCGAGCTACCCTCTCCTTGGTCCAGTGGCATTCCGCCCTGATCGAGCTACCTTTTCCTTGGTTTAGTGGCATTCCGCCCTAACCGAGCTACCTTCCTTTGGTCCAGTGGCATTCCGCCCTGATCAAGCTACCCTCTCCTTGGTCTAGTGGCATTCCACCCTGATCAAGCTTCCAAAAGGATATGCCGCATCGCCATTACGAGCCTTAAGTTCGGACTGGCATGAAAGCCCTTCCTTGCGTTAGCATTATCTCCGCGCTAATAAATAAACCCGTGTCGGCTAAAGGTTTTGTGTTCTAGCTGGCATTCTCACATTGTTGCCACTACGGGCCATCTACTGTCGACCAGGAGTCGAACATCACACTTCGACCTGCCACCCTATACATATCAAAAAGAAAGAAATAAAAGAAAATGGGGTTAAAAATAGAGATACCCCGCCAGACTTGCTCCTATATTAGGA
Organism: Amorphophallus konjac; assembly: GCA_022559845.1. Lineage (NCBI taxonomy): Eukaryota > Viridiplantae > Streptophyta > Magnoliopsida > Alismatales > Araceae > Amorphophallus > Amorphophallus konjac. Next base: position 235,282,781 of record CM040124.1, read on the forward strand.
CAAGTGCAAAAATGGCTATAACCCTGCTGTGGCGAAAACCCGAAGGGGCGCTTAAGGCAAAATCGGGTACCCCGCCGCGTGAAAACCCGAAAGGGCGCGCGGGCAAAAGCAAGAGGGGGCTAGCTCCGGCGAAAACCCGAAAGGGCGCTTGAGTCAGTAAAGTGGTAATTTCCAAATTCCTCTCCTATTCTCCACCCAATGAAACTCCGAAAGGGACAACCATCAAAGTCCCACCGAAAATCCTTTAACAAACCCACATTCGACCCTCGTCATCATCGGCGAGATCGGTCGATCTCTACCCTTAACTTGGACCTTACGTCCCTGTTGATAATACCATCTTTGCTTCGGCATGTGACCCATGTTGATGAATAAACCCATGGTCGACCCTCGTCATCATCGGCGAGATCGGTCGATCTCCACCCCTGGACTTGGACCTTCCATCCTCGCTTATAAACCCACCTTTGTTTCGACGATAACCTATGCAGATTAATAAACCCACATTCGACCCTCGTCATCATCGATGAGACCGGTCGATCTATACCCTTAGCTCGGATCTTACATCCTTGTTAATAGATCGTATCCTTTGCTTCAATATCTAACCAGTGTCGACAGACCGAAGCAGGGTCCAATCCTTGTCATCATGGACAAGGCCAGTCAATATTTTCGCGGTCCAGTTTTTCTGCATCCCGGATTCAAAAAAAAAAGGAAAGAAAGAAAAGAAAATGGGGTTAAAAATAGAGATACCCTGCCAGACTTGTTCCTATATCAGGACAAGTGCAAAAATGGCTATAACCCAGCTGTGGCGAAAACCCGAAAGGGCGTCGCAGGCAAAATTGGGTACCCCGCCGCGTGAAAACCCGAAAGGGCGCGCGGGCAAAAGCAAGAGGGGGATGGCCTCGGCGAAAACTCGAAAGGGCGCTTAGGTCAGTAATGTGAATAAAAAAATTTGAATGATGAATAGTGATGATTCATTCTCTGTCCGGAAGACCCCTTACGAGGTCGACGGGGAATTTTCATCCGATATCCCGCCTATATACATCTATTGTCTACCCTTTTCGACCCTTGTCACCATCGGCAAGATCGGTCGCTACCCTATCCGGTTTTTGTCACCATCGGCAAGACCGTCTACCCTTTTCGACCCTTGTCACCATCGGCAAGATCGGTCGCTACCCTACCCGATTTTTGTCACCATTGGCAAGACCGTCTACCCTTTTCGACCCTTGTCACCATCGGCAAGATCGGTCGCTACCCTATCCGGTTTTTGTCACCATCGGCAAGACCGTCTACCCTTTTCGACCCTTGTCACCATCGGCAAGATCGGTCGCTACCCTACCCGGTTTTTGTTACCATCGGCAAGACCGTCTACCCTTTTCGACCCTTGTCACCATCGGCAAGATCGGTCACTACCCTACCCGATTTTTGTCACCATCGGCAAGACCGTCTACCCTTTTCGACCCTTGTCACCATCGGCAAGATCGGTCGCTACCCTATCCGGTTTTTGTCACCATCGGCAAGACCGTCTACCCTCTTCGTCCCTTGTCACCATCGGCAAGATCGGTCGCTACCCTATCCGGTTTTTGTCACCATCGGCAAGACCGTCTACCCTTTTCGACCCTTGTCACCATCGGTAAGATCGGTCGCTACCCTATCCGGTTTTTGTCACCATCGGCAAGACCCTCTACCCTTTTCGACCCTTGTCACCATCGGCAAGATTGGTCGCTACCCTATCCGGTTTTGTCACCATCGGTAAGACCATCTACCCTTTTCGACCCTTGTCACCATCGGCAAGATCGGGCGCTACCCTATCCGGTTTTTGTCACCATCGGTAAGACCGTCTACCCTTTTCGACCCTTGTCACCATCGGTAAGATCGGTCGCTACCCTATCCGATTTTTGTCACCATCGGTAAGACCGTCTACCCTCTTCGACCCTTGTCACCATCAGCAAGATTGGTCGCTACTCTACCCAATTTTTCCTTGTCACTATCGGCAAGATCGGTCGCTACCCTAGTCCGGTTCTTGTCATCATCGTCAAGACCGTCTACCCTTTTTCGACCTTCGTAATCATCGACAGGACCGGTCGCTACCCATTCTCAGGCCTTGCCATCCTCGGCAGGACTGCTTACCCGCCAGTTTTGATATACCCTCTTGAGTCCCCCGGACTCTCGGCTGCAATAGGCCGTTGTTAGTCTCGAGAAAAGTCACGGCGCGGTGGAGCGAACACCTCACCCCCTTGCTGAAGGCGTGAGCGCTCTCCTGCCCTAATGACTCATACACTCGGATTAGAAACAACGGGCGAATGGAAGAGAAAAGAATAATGACAAGATGGAGTCTTCATTCAAAAAGCACGATGGAGATTTTCCATTACTGTGAAGTAAAAGGTACATGTTACACGGGCCATCCCCCGGAGTACATGAAGTGCGTCAAAAAGGGAGCGAATAAAGAGAAAAAAAAGACTACGGCAGAGGGCGTCGGAAGATGTCCTCCAGCGCAGGAATACCTAGGGAAGGATGACGGGTCAGTTATTGCAATCTGAACTCGGTGGCCTCCAGCTCGGATAGCTTCTCCCTGAGGGAAGCAGCTTGTCCCTCGGCCATCTCTGCTTCCTCCACCCTCTGGACTCCCAGACGGTCTACTTCTTCAAGTTCTGCCTCTACCCTTGAAAGTTTGGCCTGTAATGCCACCATCCGGGCCGTCAAGAAGCTTCGGCGCTGTAAAGAGGCATTGGCTTCATCCCTCATCCTCGCTGCAGTCTCTTGTAGAGAAATAAGAGTTGCTCGGCTTTCAGCCCGCTCCAATGATATGGCCGCCAGCTAGTCAGCTGCTTCCCGGCCTAGAAATTTCCTCCTGTTTACATACTTCAGGAGCATGACTACCCGCGGAGTCCAATCGTCCATAGGGCAACCAAAGGCCAACAGCGATCGGGAAAGATGCTCTATCAAGCCCCTCAGCTGAACATAGGTTAAATGAAAATGGCGCAGGACTAACATTCGTGCCAAATTAAGGGCCATCCAGAGCTCCTGTCAACCGAAGAAGAGATCCGTCCAGATGAAGTTCATCCGTGGGTCTTGCTGCACTCGTGCCTTGCTCACAACACCCACATCTGGGGGGCATTTGTTGGCACCTAAAATATGATCGTCGGCGACCAAGCCATAAGGACGAATGACCCAGCCCACCGAAGCGCGGGAGCCGATAAAGATCAACACATCGAGGATTTCTCAAGCTGTCAGAGCCTTGAGTCATTCCGTATGGAGATGGGGACTTCACCTCAGGAGAGCCGAGATGAATCTACAACCAACCGGCAGTGCGACCAAGCCTGCCCAATGAACCGGCATCAACTTTGTCGTGCTGCATCCACTACACCCGTTGTTCGATCAAGGATGATGGTCAACCCGGTGGCTACCCACCTCATGAAAGGCTCTCCTGAAGATAAAGGAGTCCCCCCTGGCCTTCCAAGATGGAAGACCGAAAGCTCTGTCAGCGGAAGATCCCGATCGCCCGGCATGGGCACGGCTTCCCGCCAAGATGGGCCTGTTAGTGGCCGAATGATCGCCCAGCGCAGGCGGAACTATCTCTAGTGTTATCCAACCCCCTAGAGAGCTCTGGGTACGAGCCAGGCCGGACCAACAGCATGGATCGTAGAGTCGAAGGCCGTGTCGGCGGAAAGCCCGTACGATCAAATCAAAGCTATCTGGAGTCTCAGGAACGGCCGTACGTCGACCTGGGAGCTTCGACAAGACATCCCACCAAGGTTTCGAGGGGCATTGGGGAGATAATGTTCACGGTGACTCCCAGAATCATCCCTGGACTCATTGACTGGCTCGAAGGTCGTAAAGAGCACTAGCTCGGTGCGCCCTTAAACCGGTGCGCCCCCCTACCTTCAGCCCTTAACCCAGCGGGCCCCCCTACCTTCAGCGCTTATGCTGGTGCGCCCCTTTATCTTCGGCTCTTATCCCGGCGCGCAAGTCACTCTATCAGATGGCATCTTAAACCGACGCGATGAAATGATGAAGATTCCTCCCGGCGCGCAAAAGCCCACGCCGGATGAAGAGCCTCCAACCTGCTATATAAATGGGTGAAGTTCGATCAGGACGGAGGAGACAGAGGAGGAGAAACAGATCGATTGAAAAAAAAAAAGAGAAGAGCGGAGGGAGAGAAAGGCTTCTGGAGAGTTTTTTTTCTACTGAAGCAGAGAGAGAAGGGTTCCTTCGGAGGAGCTTCCGCCGGTCGTCTTCTTCCTCTACGATACCCTGTTTCAGGAACAGGTGGGCGCCGAGGCCGGTCCCTCTTCTGCTTTCCGTAGATTTCTTCTTCTGAATTTCCTACCCATCGGATGTAAGCGAGAGGGGGAGGAGTGGCGATGATATGAGCCTATTCTCCTCCCCCTTTTATGCGATTTTCTCTTTTTCCCTTTCCCCTGTTGTTGTGCTCTGCACATCCTCTGCCTCCGCTATCAGTGAACGGCGACTGAGCAATAGTGCCGGTGTCATGTTCTTACGATGTAAATGCTGAATCATCCTCGTTTCTGGGATGTTAATATATATATGTTGAATGCTTGGATTAACAGATCGGATGAATGATCCTCAGCTTCCCCCCTTTCTATCTACGCCAACGCCCGTGTCTGGGTTCTTCTCGGCATAGCTGTAATTCCGGTTTCCCCGAGGTCTGCATCATGCCCCAAGTCATCGTGGGCTATAGAAATACCCCTCCCCGGGGGCTTCTCTTTCGCTCATCTTCATGTTTGATTCAAGGGTTCTCGCACCCCCTTTTCTTCTCGGATGGAGCCGTGCTTCTGTGCGTGCCTCTCTCCATCATGTGCAGGGTCCATCCCCTGAACATTGCTTTCCAATTGTTCGAGCATATGCCCCTGCAACGAGCCCGTCTCGTTTATGCATTTACTGCATCTGTGCATCACGATCGTCCAAACTGTTCTGAGGTTTCTCGCCGTTTCGATCACCCGGGGAGGGGGACATTCCCCTACTGCTTCCTGAAGTTGTTGGGCGACCGGGGGGGGCTCTATCTCTCGATGGTAGGCGCTTCCTCGAAGCCATTGCAGATAATGATAGGGGTCCTGGTTCAACGAACCCAGCCCAAACAAATTAAGACCCGATCGAGACCGGGGGGATGTGTGCTCCTTATAGGCTAGCCCTCGGAGTCCCATTCTCCTAATGGTCAGTTCCTCTGCGGGATGAGTCACAAATTGTGGGTTGTCCACCCCTCGCAGGCTAGTCCTCGGGGTGATGCTCCCATCATCAATGGCTTCATCTCTCTGTCTTTTCCCTTATGGAACCTTGGTGCCCCTAGCAGGCTAGTCCTCGGGGTATCCTATCCAATGGGGTTTGTTGGCTGCCTTCATGTAGACCGGCGGTTTAGGGGCTTGTTCCATAGGTGAGCATGACCCCGCTTCTCCCCTGCAACTCTTCAGGTTCAGGGGAGATGCTGTCCAATTTTGGACAGATTAATAATGAATAAACCATAACGAAATACTCATTCTGGACCCAATTATCCAGATGCTTGAGTAGGAACCTCGCACTGGCTTATCACGTCATTCTTGGAAGGTTCTGGACTTCAGTTTAACAAACAATTGGCCTCAAAGGGCTTCAAAACCCTCAACATAAACTTAACAAACTCAAATGATTCAAAATTCATCAAAAATAAGCTAAAACGGCGCGGCCTTAACCCGGCGCACCCTAATCCGGCGTGGTACCCCCCCGCGCCGGATTAGCCTTAGACTCATATTTTAAAACTTTTTCCTTGCACCTTTTCGGCGCGCCATGAACCGGCGTGCCCCAATCCTTTGCGCGCCGTATTAACATTCATGATGGCCGCGCCGTATTAGCCGCAATACCTACGCTTTATCGCGTCGTATAAGCTTCCTTACGTGTCCGCGCCGGTTTTGAACCTCGCTTGTTGTTTTAACCATTCACTCGCCCCCGGAGTGATTCTCGTCTCTCACGGTCAGTGTTAATAAACCACAATTGGTAATAAATTGAATAAAGGAAGGGCCGAGCGAGTCCAATCTATACTTTTATCATATCTTCATCACCATGTCCGTTAGCATTGTGCTTTCGCTATCACACTTGTGTTGCCTTCCCTCTTCTCGATGGGGAGTAATAAATGTGATCGATTACCATTTGCTTCTATGAATTCCATTATCAGGCTTAATATAGTCACGAACGTTATGTGCGCATGCATGCATAGATCCTCGGGTATATTAAATGGCGTCGACAGAAAATCGGATTATGTCTGGTCGGAAGTCTTCGCTATGCACGACGGTGGTCTTCGGACCTATGTCCTCCACCACGTACCGAGGATCCATAATCCCATGAATTATGCATCTTCTGCATGATAAATGTATGCATCCTGCATGCCTTCGTCACGATCATCATATAGCTTTTTTAATTCGGCTTCGACAGCCCGCTATCTCGGTAATTAATCAAAGGTGTTCCCTCCTCGTGGGGGATGTAATTAACGCCATAGCCTTTATGGTATGGCGGACTGCTGGTCCCGACCGAACCTCACATTCGCCCGACATGGGTCAGAATGAGCGCATCATAAAATCGTCACTCGTGATTGGCACGCCTGCGTCGTCAATTGATCATTTGACTACCAGTTGGTCTGTTGGTCAATCGACCCGCGAAAGAAAGAAAAAGGTCGCGAACACCCTTGCAGGTAAGTGATGGAAAAAACCATTTTTAGCCCCTTTAAGCTATGCAAAACCAATGGAATAAAGATGCCCAAAGTCTCTTGATTTTGGATGATTAATTCTAATGATTTGAACCTGCATAACCATAGAAAAATGAAATTAGTATGGATTTGAAAATCAAATGAACTTATCTGTTGAAACTAGCTTTTCTAGAATGAATATGAACATAATGGCATCCAAATGAACCCAAAACATTATCATCTCAAAGGCCATCATCTCAAGAGTGAAAATGTGAGTTTAAAATAAAAATCTATCAAGTTAGCATTTCAACCAAGCCAGGTACACCAACTTGTATAGTCAAAAACAAGGATTTGAAGTTGTTATGCTTTCATGAAAAACCCAATCAAGCTATTTTCACACAATCCAACATTTAGAAGTTCTTTCACTCATTTCAAATGAAGCTCAATGAAATATACTAGAAACATGATGAGGCTCATATTCAACTCTCCACAACCATGCAATCAAGCATTAACACTTAGAACTTGTTCTCATCAAAATATATCATTGAACTCATTCAAACATGTATTTGGCTTCTCAAATCAATCAACAAAAATACATTCCACCAAATGACAAGGTTTTGATATGATGAACTCGAATCTGTCAATTGTCCAAATACAAAGGCATGGAGGCTCAACCTCAACTACCTCCATTTTAAGCACACAAGGTGGTTAGATATTACCATGATTCACTTGATATGGGAGGTTATAAAAACCATCCTCGAACCTGCAAAAACACAATGAGTATCAAGTTACCATAGGTGTGAAGTTAAGAGCTCATAAACTAGATTCTTCTAAAAGAACCTCCGTAACTTGTCAACCATCCAAATGCTCATTGCATAAATAAATTTTTTCACAAGGACATAAGTCACAAGCTTTGACATTTGAAGAACTTTTAACCTTCCATTGCATCCAAGGCATATACAATGATATGGGATCTCAATCATTCAATCACAAGGCAACCAAATCTTCAACAACAAAATGCTTCATCACACAAGTGTTAACAATTATGCCAAATGTTTAGCATGCATAATATCATGGAATCACATTCATTCAAATGTCATTCTTGTTGATTAAAAACTAACATTTATGAATCATTATCTCAAGAGTGGCATTGATATAAACTTCCCAAATTTAAATTACCATGAGTCCAAGAAACGAGCAAGCATCATTAAAATTGCATCCATCAAATTTCAAGTTACAAGGTTGAGGATATTCCAAGCCCAAAAATCTTATGAGGAAAACGCATGAAAATACCCAACCAAGACTTTGAAAAGCTATTTGATGAAATGCATGAAATATGGAAGAGTCAACGCAATGCAATGAGTGAGTCAACTCCCTTTTTCAATAAGATCTTCATTGATGTATTCCTTTAGGTTCCAAATATGAATCATGGAATATTATCCTGCAAATCAAAATATTAAAAGTATGAGATCCTTAAATACAAATCATTCATATGACTTTCAAATATGAACAGAGTTAACTCCCTTTTAGAAGAAGAGCTTCATTGATGGACTCCTTTAGATTCCAAGTATGAGCCATGAATTTGTGTTCCTACAAACCAACATAAATATAACATTAGTTCCTTAAACACCAAGGGTTCACATGGCTTTCAAGAGTGAACATTGACTCCATCTTTCAACTCATCAAATCAAGATATAAAACATGTTGCTCAATGAAACACATACACACACAAACACAATCGTTTTGATATCATTGAAACTAAACATGAACTAGGGGATGCAACAGCTTCAGATTGATCTTGAAAAGCTTGAGGTTTGATGAAGGATTGCTGGACGGATCACTATTCATGCAGGTGTTGCAGTAGCCCTCTTTCTCCCTTGATGGCCTCCCTTGAATCCTTATGAGTGATTAGGATTTCTTGGCCCAAAGGTGTGTTTGTATATTACTTGGGTGGACATGCCAAGACACAGATTCACAATTCTTGGCATGTCTGGAGGCTTTGGTATGCAAAAGCCGAAAAGAGAGGGCTTCCCACGTTGATGAATTCAAAAGTCAACATTTGCTGCTTCGAAGGGTTCGGTCGACCAAAATTTTTGGTCGGTCGACCAAACTCTGAGAATTCCTGAAACTTTCAGTGTTGGGAGAATCGGTTGACCGATCCTAGGCCGTCGGTCGACCGAACTCTGTAATTTTATAGAGTTCTGCATGCTGGAATTTTTGGTCGACCGAAGTCTACTTTATCTGCAAAAACAACTCATTAGCCCATAAAACATATCTACATGGAAAAGGCCCTATATCCTCATCTTGTTCCATTCATTTTGAGTTTATCGCACTTATTCTGGGCATCTTGGAAGCATGAATAATTTGAGCATTGGATCATGCTGGACATGGCCTTGAGAGCCTTCTTGTGCTTGCTCTTATGCAAAGATGAAGGCACGAGACCATTGGCCATATCGAGGTTATGTTATCATCAAAATCAACTAGGGAAGCGCAACAATCTCCCCCTTTTTGATGATGACAAAACTTCACTACATTGAGTGCATTGGCATGCCGTTAAAACCAATTGGAACCTTAAATCAATACATTACATTCGTGCATATCTTCCACATGGTTCTTATACGTGGCGGAGTTTACACTCACGCATTGTGAAGGATTTCAGATGGGCGGACCTGTCTTTCATCCAACACCATTTGATATACATAGAACCAATTGAATGATATGCAAAGCAAACTATCCGTGAGGCAATCAACCCATTTACAATTAACATTCTGTCAAACCAAACCAACGCAATCCATTTAATCATATTTGCCAAATTCGCATGAAGGAAATGAAAGTGAAGAACACACATTCATGTCCAATACCGAGTGCATTTCATTAATTCCAAGTTCATTACATATTACACTGACATTGAACATAAGATGACTCCTGGACACATGGATGCAAGATACACAAAATGCAAATGCAAATGATGCATACATGACTCACAATGTCGACTCATAATGCCAAATGGCAAACAGTCATACAAACATGTGGACACTCAAGCATAAGACATATAAACCTATAGTAGCTACTTCTCCCCCTTCGGCATCATCAAAAGAGGGAGGGGATACAAGAGAAAGTAGACCAATGGGACACTGAAAGACCGTAAGGATAGCTATTAAGAAGGTGGAGTAGAATTCCCTTGGCCAGCATTATCATGAGGAAGGCGGTTAGCAATGGAGTGCAGAAGGAGGCCCTGATGTTGCCGTTGACGGTCAATGGTGAGAAGACTGCGGTTGTTGGTTCGGAAGGCCTGGTGGGTATCCTCATAGCTTGCGGTGAGGGTGGCCATATGGTTTGAAAGGCTATCTAAAGTATGGGAAAAAGTATCCATCCGGCCAGTCATGGTGTGCATAAAAGTATCAATCCTCTCAAAGGAGGTCTCAATATGATTCCCAAGGTTGGAGACTTGCTCCCCGAAAGCATCCATATGAGTTTCTAATCTAGAAAAGCACCTATCAACTCCCTCGAAGTCTGCCCAAGAGGGCTGTCCAACGGCCTGAGTGGAGGACTCCCCGTGAAAGAATTATGGTGGAGGAGGCTGCTCCTCATCCTGAGCTGGAGGGGGGACTTGTGCTTGATCTTGTTGCTGTTATGCCTCTTCTTCCTCTTCCTCATTTTCAGATTCTTCGCCATAAATTCTCACATTTCTGTGTAGTTCTCCATCGGGACCCTCCTCATAGCCAAAGGGTGTGAGGAGTTTGTGCTTATTATATATATCATCAAACCTAATAGGAACATGAACTTCCTCGGCCAAACCAACTCCATCATGAAGAAATACCCCAGTCAATTGTGAAGCATAAGGTAAGGATCACCTTCTTTGGGTACGGCATGACCCAATCTGATGGGAATCAACACCGGGCACTGACATTTTTAATTTGTATTTATGTCATTTTCTTTATTTTTATATCATTGGGAAAACATATGTGCAATTGTAAGGCTTTATAAGCCAAACTGTGAGTCTTTAGGTTTTAGTGGGTTTTTGTGCAAAAATCTAGTAGGACCAGTAAGGGGCCCCCACACTCTTTCCCATTGGTCCACCTAAGCCCTAGGGACCCATGTGGGACTGGTCAAAGTCCTAGGTGGGCTTTTAGATGGTTTGAGATTCAAAGGGGACAATGAGCTTAAAATGTCCAAGATGCCTCCCCTTAAGTCAAGGGGGTGCCCCCCCCATTAAAATGACATTTTGTATTTTCTTTTTTTAGGCCAATTGACCACATGGGGGAAGAAAATGCTACCCCTCCCCTCTCTCCCATGAAATTCCAACCCCCTCTTCCTTCCTCTGCTTCTATACAAACCTATGTATAATGTTTTATAAGGTTTAATGAAGAGAAAATTGTGAAATTGGCTTGAGCCATTGAAGGGTGGGCCCTCCTCCTCTCTCCTCCCCCCCTCATGCAGATGGAATTCTGCCATTCCAGGGTGTGACACCCATTCTATCTCTCCCTCTTATCCTCTGAATTCTATTTCTGCCGCCGCCACCATCGCCGGAGTTCTATCCAAATCCGGACAGAGGTCCCATGTTCGATTTTTAGCTCCATATCTACTGATCTTCTGGAGTCCAAATTTTGAGGGTAGGTTCACCACGTCAATACCCTCTCCCAAAATTGTTTTCCTATTTTCTAGCCTTCATTTTCTATTTTTCCATTTTCATGTTCTTCAGCCTTCCAGCTCTGTCTGTACTCAGTTTTGTGTCACAGCCACCCAGTGTTTCCTCAGTTCAATCCACTTTCTTTTATTTTTTTGAGTCACCAATTATATTGAGAGTTCTGTCCACCACCCCCATCATCCACGAATTTTTTTGGAATTTCTAGCATCATTTTACTATTTTTAAAAATCACTGTCTTTTCCCAAATCTGTTCTGTCATGTGTAGTTCAGATCCGACCCTTGTCCAGTATAAAATCGTTTTCCCCTGTCAAACGTCCTCTAGAAAATCCACAAAAATTATCCTCATCTTCCTTGTTTCTTTCTCTACAACTTTCATCAAGGAGTCAACTTCTAGATCCGAAGTTTGTGCTTCGGTCAACTCTTGTTCTTAGGAAAACTTAGATCTATCCAGTCAGATATGGTTCTGTCAACCAGCAACTGGTAAATTCGAAAAAGGCTAGCTCCGGGAAATTTAAAATTCTTTCTCTGGCCATAGATCGAAGTGTTTTGAATCACCTTTCCAATGGTACCACTTTCGCGTCGATCCGACGTCGGGAGTGATTGCAGTAGCTGATCTCGTCGGGTCACGTGCTGTAAAACAGAAGCTTCAGATCCGTGGATAGAACATCCTCGGGCCTCCGGCTCGGACCTCCCGGCCTCCTCCTGGCGTTCCAGGTTGATCGCCTTCTAGGGATCGCTCCTCCAGGTGCCCCATTCACAACGGGATCCACCCGGCCAGAGTCGGAGGGCTGAGCCCCACGTGTGCCCCACAACCCGCAGTAAGCGTCTTCCGGACGGCACCGATGAGCGGATCCGAGTGCTGCCCGTCAACCCAAGATTAGTTGTCACGCCCCGAGCCTTTATTACAGCAGAAGACTCGCTCGGGGAGCGCGAACAGCCGGCGTGGTAAGCCTCTTGCAAGCAAGAATCAATCAGAGCGTGAGACAATCACACAAGTAAATGCAATTGCACGGGATTTAATCAACTTCAACTTCAACTTCATATCATAACGCTCAATATTCAAAGATACAATCACTAATTTGATTTTCAATCTACAAGACTCAAGAAATAGGAAAATTACATTGACTCAATCTAGACATTATAGATTTCCTAAGTCTTCGCTCATCTTTAATCGCTCTCGAATCCGCTACATGAATAATCCGAATCCGAACCCGACTCACTTTCATTTCCTGAAAAAGATTGGAAATAGGTAATGAGCACACTTGCCTAGTAGGTATCTTTGCATCAACATGAAGGCACTATTAAAGTGATTAACATTTTTGCTCTATATAAATAAGGTAAAATCATGCAATGCGATGATCATGCGATTAAATCAAAGTAACAAGACTATCATGTAAGATGGAATGAGAACAATAATGAACTAGTAAGAATAGGACAAGAACATGATATTGGCCTTTCATGAATAAAAATATATCGAGAATGTACTAGCAAGCCACATATTCCTCACTTTAGGATCTTATGCTTATGAGCAAGTGCTTCGTGAATTTCTGTGGAATATCAAGCAAGAATGTCATGCCGTGCCGTGGATCTTCACTTATTTATAGAAATAGTACTCCCAGCGTAATGCGACGCCAGTAGCATCATACCCCATGGTTTATAAAATAGTATGTTTCCGGCAATCAGCCGAGGGGACTAGCATAGAGCCCTTGAACACAATCAGTGCTCGATCGCATCTTCAGTTATAAATTAAGCTACTTCCACGCAGTATAACAGTAAAGTATGGCCAAGAATGTAATAAGTTCAATAATTCCATGATAATCAATAATCAATGAATGAATGCTTTAATTTGAATATATGAGATCAAGAATGACATTTAAACTATGTTATGCTTATAGAATAAATCGGCAGCATAACGGTATATTTCCTTAACTTTCATCCATTACATTAAGTCTATTAAGTAATATGATAAGTTCTAGATCATCAAGGTTTGTCTAGAATCATTGAAATATCAACCCTTGGTCAAACCTTGGGTTAACATATACAATCTATGTAACGGTCGTTTACTGGGCCGTTACACCATGTAACGCGCCACTAATGGGCCGTTAAAATGATCAGAGTCTAGAAAGATAAAAATAGACTCAGAGGAGTGTGACGGTCTGGCACTGGGCCGTTACGTGAGCCTGACGGTCCAGTTCAAGGCCGTTACATTTCAAGAATCAGAAACCATGATAGTGCATTCTATTTATTGGGCTTTAATGGTACAACCAACTCGGCATCCTAGTGGGAATCCCAGGCTCGCGAAGAATTACGGAGGCTTTGAAACAATGATTTCCTAGTCCATTGGAAGGAATATCCAATAGAGAGGTCCTCATGTCCAAGATTATGTTCCTATAGTGCAAAGTGTGAACTAATGATAACATACCGGAATATGTGCCATGTACTTATGGAGTTGACTCTATTGACAGAGACAGATATGAATAATCAATGTGAAATCATGATAAAACTCCGTCAATACAATGTTAAAAAGTCATTCTTTATAATACAAAACTATATAATTTGGATTCAAAAATTAACATAACATAATAAAAGTGAGACCACAAAACATGCAATACCTATCATGAATAATCAAATAACCTTAAAATCACATGATCAGGTTAAAACTTAGGTAACTAGGCTTTAGCAATAATAATATTGGCAGGTTATATTCTGCCTTGGGGTTGACAGAACACAGAGTATAACGGTCTGGAGATGGGGCGTCACTGTGATTGTGACGGTCAGGACCCAGCTGTTACATTAATGTAACGCATATGTCCAAGCGCGTTATAATCAACCGTGAAACCCAAACCCAATTAGGGAGTATAACGGTCTATCGTGCGGCCGTTACATGGAAGTGACGGTCCTTCTGTGATGCGTTTCAGTCTCTGCTAACAGGAAACAACTATAGAAGCTAAGAGATCAACTCACATCATGTCTTTTATCAAAACATCATGAGTTTCTAGATATGTTAACAAAGTAAAGGTTGTCTATATGCATGGGTATTGATGAATAGATGGATAGTCAAGTCTTTAATCTTTAGTTAGGGCTAAGGGAAGCATGATGTGCATAGAACCAATAAAACATGAAATTGATGATCTAGCATGCATGAAATCTAATCAAAACAGAGGCTCTTAGTCCTATCAAGTTATTTTTGCCATTCATGAGATAACCTACCTCTTACTTAGACTGTAGTTCCTGAATTTGGTAGAGAACCTTGCCCTAGATCTCCTCCTTCTCTTGTGACTTTTCTAGCAACTTCCTTGGGCACTAACTCCCCGACCTCTTGACCTAAAGATGTGAAATTCAGAGGAGAGTTAGTCTAAAGTATTGTGAACAAATTATTCTAAAGAACTTACCTGAGATAATGACTCCTTACCTTGCTTCCTTACGCCCAAAAAGTAAGGGTCGCACAGTTCAGAACTATGCGCTATTTATAGAGTTTAGACTAGGGTTTGAGGATTAGATCAAGTTTAGAGTCCTTATTTCATCAAATCCTAATCTCTAAGAGTCCTTAGAGTCTTTACAATCCTTCCCAAGTCAATCCTTAGTTGATAAGATCATCAAATTCTGATCTTTCTACTTGTTCTTTCTTTTACGGAACTAATAGTATGTAACGGTCGTCATCCCGTGCGTTAGAGATATGTGACGGTCTCACGATAGACCGTTACATATCTTGTTTCCCGAGTTCAACATGCCTCAAACTCTTCAACTCACGGAGTACACATAATGTAATGGTCTATCTCCCACGCGTTACAAGTATGTGACGGTCGGGCTGTAGACCGTTATATTCGTCGTGGACAGAGTTCAAATAAATTAAAACTCTTTTGATAATTATCCATTAACTTATCTTATTAAGTGATGTTTATCTTTAAAAATCTGAGAATAGGCTTAAATACATTTTAGAATATGAGCCAACTTCATGGGCCTATTTTAAAAACCCTTTAGACTTTAATTAAGTGAGTTGGGTTAATTGATTAACACTATTTGGCCTTATATTGATTTATAACTTCAAATTAGTCCCTTTAATTGCTGATAATGCCATAAAATTATCAAATAAATTCTCGGGCACTACACCCTCCCCCACTTAAAAGAATTTGGTCCCCAAATTCAATTCATGGATTGTGGAGAGTCTACTTACAGTTGAATAATTCTAGGATTCTTTTCTGCATAGCCGTTTCGGTTTCCCATGTTGCTTCATATGGCCATGTTTTCTTCCATTGGATCTTGACCATGGGAATAACTTTATTTCTTAATTGACGCACTTCCCGATCAAGAATTTTGATCGGTGTTTGCTCGTATGTCAAGTCTTTCTGAATCTCTATATTGTCATAAGTGATAATGTGGTCTGGATCGTATACGTACTTTTTCAGCATAGAGACGTGAAATACGTCATGAACTCCTGCTAACTGTGGAAGTAAGGCCAATCTATAAGCCACTTCACCGACCCTTTCAAGAATTTCAAATGGGCCAATGAAACTTGGAGTTAGCTTTCCTTTGATGTCAAATCTTCGAATACCACGACCTGGAGAAACCTTCAAATATATCTCCTATCTGAAACTCCAAGTCACGTCTTCGATTGTCAGCATAAGACTTTTGCCTATCTTGTGCCATTTTCATTCTTTCCTGGATGAGCTTTATTTTCTCTGTAGAATCTCTGATAAGGTCGGGGCCTAGAAATTGCCTTTCCCCTATTTCATTCCAACATATTGGTGATCGAAAACTTTTCCCATATAGAGCTTCAAAAGGTGCCATTTGTATGCTTGCTTGATAATTGTTGTTATATGTAAATTCTACCAAAGGCAAGTGATCATGCCAACTTTCTCCAAAATCAATGACACAAGCCCTGAGCATATCTTCTACCACCTGATTAGTCCTTTCTGTCTGACCATCCATTTGTGGATGAAAAGCTGTGCTAAAATTCAATCTAGTCCCCATGAATGTTGTAAACTTTTTTAGAATTGTGATGTAAAACATGGATCTCTCTCTGATATAATAGAGATAGGGATACCATGTAGTTTAACAATTTCTTTGATGTATAATACTGCTAGAATATCCACAGACCATCGACTTTTTATTGATATGAAATGTGCAGATTTAGTCAATCGGTCTATGATTACGCATATTCCATCATATCCACCTCTTGTCTTAGGTAATCCCATAATGAAATTCATTCCTATACTTTCCCATTTCCATTCAGGAATATTTAAGGTATGTAATTTTCCTGTAGGTCTGAAATGTTCCGCCTTCACTTGTTGGCATGTAAGACAACGAGATACAAAATCAGCTACTTCCCTCTTCATATTGGGCCACCAGAAGTTTCTTTTGAGATCTTGATACATCTTGGTACCTCCTGGATGGATGGAGTACTTTGATTTATGTGCTTCTTCTAAGATCAATTTCGTTGTATCCACAGGATCCGGTATACACATTCGGCCCTTGAATAGCAATCTTCCATCATTAGAAATAGAAAAATCCGGTCTTTGTTCAATATTGACCTTAATTTCCAGTAAAATTGGATCATCCTCTAGTAACTTGGCCAAATCCTCTATCAATGTAGGTTGAGCTCGGATATTAGCTATGAAGCAATCTTCTTCCTTAATATCAACCTCTAAATTCAACTAGGCAAATTGAGGAATAAGGTTAGTCACACTAATCATGAGACTTGATAGCATACCAATTGGTTTTATGCTAAGTGCATCTGCTACAGCATTCGCCTTGCCAGGATGATATTGAATAGCAAAATCAAAGTCCTTGAGGTGTTCTAACCACCTCCTTTGCCTCATATTAATCTCTTTTTGAGAAAATAAATATTTCAAGCTCTTGTGGTCTGTGTAGATCGTGAACTTCTTTCCATAAAGATAATGACGCCAAATTTTCAAGGCGAAAATAACTGCTGCTAATTCTAAATCATGTACATGATATTTTTCTTCGTGACGTTTCAATTGTCTTGAAGAATAGCAAATCACCTTTCCATCTTGCATAAGGACACACCCTAAGCCAATTCCAGATGCATCCGTATATACTTCAAATCCAACACCCTCTATTGGTAGCGACAAAACAGGGGCTGTTGTAAGATGATTCTTAAGACTTTGAAAACTCTTTTCACAGTCCTTCGACTAGATAAAAGGATTTTCTTTTCTAGTAAGTCTAGTTAAAGGAACCGCGATCTTTGAGAAGTCCTTTATGAATCTTCTATAATAACCTGCTAGACCCAAAAAGCTTCTGACTTCAGATACAGTCGTTGGTCGGCTCCAATCTCTTACAGCTTCTACCTTAGAAGGATCCACAGCAATACCTTCTTTTGAAATAATGTGGCCTAGGAATGAGACTTCCTTGAGCCATAATTCATATTTTTTGAGTTTGGCATATAGCTTGTGTTCTCTAAGTGTTTACAAAGCTATCCTTAGATGTTCTTCATGTTCTTCTTTTGTCTTAGAGTATATCAGGATATCATCGATGAAGACGACAATGAATTGGTCTAAATATGGCTGGAAGACATTGTTCATAAGTTGCATAAATGCTGCTGGGGCATTAGTTAAACCAAATGGCATCACCACGAATTCATAGTGGCCATAACGACTTCGAAAAGCCGATTTATAAATGCCCTCTTCTTTGATTCTAAGCTGATGATAACCTGATCTTAGGTTAATCTTAGAAAAGTACTCAGCTCCCGAAAGCTGATCGAAGAGATCATCAATACGCGGCAATGGATATTTATTTTTGATTGTAAGCTGATTCAGTCGCCGGTAATCGATGCATAATCTGAGAGAACCATCCTTCTTCTTCACAAATAGAATAGGCACACCCCAAGGGGATGTGCTAGGTCTAATGAAACCCTTGTCTAGAAGTTCTTGTAATTGCTTCTTTAGTTCCTTAAGTTCTGTGGGAGACATCCTGTAAGGGGCTATAGAAACAGGTGCCGCAACTGGAATGAGTTCAATGGTAAAGTTTACTTCCCTCTCGGGCGGTAAACTAGGTAGTTCAGATGGGAACACGTCAGGGAATTCATTTGCAATAGGAATGTTTGCTAGGATAATTTCCTTAGATTCGGTGATAATGACTGAAGCAAGAAAAGCTTCACATCCTTGCGAGATAAGCTTGCAAGCGTGAAGAGAAGATATAATGGTAGGATGTTTCTTGTATTTGATGCCAAGAAAAGAAAATCTTCGAAGACCGGGCTTTCGAAAAGATATAATCCTATTTCGGCAATTGATATAAGCATCATGGTCTACAAGCCAATCAACCCCTAAAATGGCATCATAACCTTTCATGTCAAGGCACACGAGGTTTGCGGGGAGATTGTAACCTTCTACTATCACTTGGCTATTAGGATAATACTTGGTGAGCTTGGTTCTAGATCCTAAAGGTGTAATAATAGCAAGATCTGAAGGTAAGGGAACTGATGCAGTTGGTAAGGTGTTAGCAAAAGTGGTGGAGATAAAAGAATGAGAAGCACCAGTATCAAATAGCACGAATGCAGGACGAGAACAAATTTGAAGAGTACCTGAGAGAGAAAAATAACACTCATTATTTCTCATGAAACCAAATCTTAAAGCTAATTAATTATCTTATCCCGGGCTCTACCCAATTCTCACATGGGTACGGAATTTCTTCCTTAGTTCACAGGTAGGGGTCCTTAAACTTGGACTTACCCTATGACATGACTCTTTTCCCTAAGTCCTGATACTTAGGCTCTGATACCAACTTAACTGTCATGCCCCGAGCCTTTATCACAGCGGAAGACTCGCTCGGGGAGCGCGAACAACCGGCATGGTAAGCCTCTTACAAGCAAGAATCAATCAGAGCGCGAGACAATTACACAAGTAAATGCAATTGCACAGGATTTAATCAACTTCAACTTCATATCATAACGCTCAATATTCAAAGATACAATCACTGATTTGATTTTCATTCTACTAGACTCAAGAAATAGAAAAATTACATTGACTCAATCTAGACATTATAGACTTCCTAAGTCTTCGCTCATCTTTAATCGCTCTCGAATCCGCTACTTGAATAATCCGAACCCGACTCACTTTCATTTCCTGAAAAAGATTGGAAATAGGTAATGAGCACACTTGCCCAGTAGGTATCTTCGCATCAACATGAAGGCACTATTAAAGTGATTAACATTTTTGCTCTAAATAAATAAGGTAAAATCATGCAATGCGATGATCATGCGATTAAATCAAAGTAACAAGACTATCATGTAAGATGGAATGAGAACAAGAATGAACTAGTAAGAATAGGACAAGAACATCATATTGGCCTTTCATGAACAAGAATATATCGAGAATGTACTAGCAAGTCACATATTCCTCACTTTAGCATCTTATGCTTATGAGCAAGTGCTTCATGAATTTCTGTGGAATATCAAGCAAGAATGTCATGTCGTGCCGTGGATCTTCACTTATTTTTAGAAATAGTACTCCAAGCGCAATGCGACGCCAGTAGCATCATACCCCATGGTATATAAAATAGTATGTTTCCGGCAATCAACCGAGGGGACTAGCATAGAGCTCTTGAACACAATCAGTGCTCGATCACATCTTCAGTTATAAATTAAGCTACTTCCACGCAGTATAACAGTAAAGTATGGCCAAGAATGTAATAAGTTCAATAATTCCATGATAATCAATAATCAATGAATGAATGCTTTAATTTGAATATATGAGATCAAGAATGACATTTAAACTATGTTATGCTTATAGAATAAATTGGCAGCATAACGGTATATTTCCTTAACTTTCATCCATTACATTAAGTCTATTAAGCAATATGATAAGTTCTAGATCATCAAGGTTTGTCTAGAATCATTGAAATATCAACCCTTGGTCAAATTTTGGGTTAACATATACAATCTATGTAACTGTCGTTTACTGGGCCGTTACACCATGTAACGTGCCACTAATGGGCCGTTAAAATGATCAGAGTCTAGAAAGATAAACATAGACTCAGAGGAATGTGACGGTCTGGCACTGGGCCGTTACGTGAGCCTGACAGTCCAGTTCAAGGCCGTTACATTTCAAGAATCAGAAACCATGATAGTGCATTATATTTATTGGACTTTAATGGTACAACCAACTCGGCGTCCTAGTGGGAATCCCAGGCTCGCGGAGAATTACGGAGGCCTTGAAACAATGATTTCCTAGTCCATTGGAAGGAATATCCAATAGAGAGGTCCTCATGTCCAAGATTGTGTTCCTATATTGTAAAGTGTGAACTAATGACAACATACCGGAATATGTGCCATGTACTTATGGAATTGAGTCTATTTACAGAGAGAGATATGTATAATCAATGTGAAATCATGATAAAACTCCGTCAATACAATGTTAAAAAGTCATTCTTTATAATACAAAACTATATAATTTGGCTTCAAAAATTAACATAACTCAATAAAAGTGAGACCACAAAACATGCAATACCTATCATGAATGATCAAATAACTTTAAAATCACATGATCAGGTTAAAACTTAGGTAACTAGGCTTTAACAATAATAATATTGGCAGGTTATATTCTGTCTTGGGGTTGACAGAACACAGAGTATAACGGTCTGGAGATGGGGCGTCATTGTGATTGTGACGGTCAGGACCCAGTCGTTACATGAATGTAATGCGTCTGTCCAAGCGCGTTATAATCAATCGTGAAACCCAAACCCAATCAGGGAGTATAACAGTCTGTCGTGCGGCCGTTACATGGAAGTGACGGTCCTTCTGTGATGCGTTTCAGTCTCTGCTAACAGGAAACAACTATAGAAGCTAAGAGATCAACTCACATCATGTCTTTTATCAAAACATCATGAGTTTCTAGATATGTTAACAAAGTAAAGGTTGTCTATATGCATGGGTATTGATGAATAGATGGATAGTCAAGTCTTTAATCTTTAGTTTGGGCTAAGGGAAGCATGATATGCATAGAACCAATAAAACATGAAATTGATGATCTAGCATGCATGAAATCCAATCAAAACAGAGGCTCTTAGTCCTATCAAGTTGTTTTTGCCGTTCATGAGATAACCTACCTCTTACTTAGACTGTAGTTCCTGAATTTGGTAGAGAACCTTGCCCTAGATCTTCTCCTTCTCTTGTGACTTTTCCAGCAACTTCCTTGGGCTCTAACTCCACGACCTCTTGACCTAAAGATGTGAAATTCGAAGGGAAGTTAGTCTAAAGTATTGTAAACAAATTATTCTAAAGAACTTACCTAAGATAATGAGTCCTTACCTTGCTTCCTTACGCCCAAAAAGTAAGGGTCACACAGTTCAGAACTATGCTCTATTTATAGAGTTTAGACTAGGGTTTGAGGATTAGATCGAGTTTAGAGTCCTTATTTCATCAAATCCTAATCTCTAAGAGTCTTTAGAGTCTTTACAATCCTTCCCAAGTCGATCCTTAGTGGATAAGATCATCAAATTCTGATCTTTCTACTTGTTCTTTCTTTTACGGAACTAACACTATGTAACGGTCATCATCCCGTGCGTTAGAGATATGTGACGGTCTCACGATAGACCGTTACATATCTTGTTTTCAGAGTTCAACATGCCTCAAACTCTTCAACTCACGGAGTACACATAGTGTAACGGTCTATCTCCCACGCGTTACAAGTATGTGACGGTCGGGCTGTAGACCGTTATATTCGTCGTGGACAGAGTTCAAATAAATTAAAACTCTTTTGATAATTATCCATTAACTTATCTTATTAAGTGATGTTTATCTTTAAAAATCTGAGAATAGGCTTAAATACCTTCTAGAATATGGGCCAACTTAATGGGCCTGGTTTAAAAACCCTTTAGACTTTAATTAAGTGAGTTGGGTTAATTGATTAACACCATTTGGCCTTATATTGATTTATAACTTCAAATTAGTCCCTTTAATTGCTAATAATGCCATAAAATTATCAAATAAATTCTGGGGCACTACATTGGTCCTCCCAGGCCCACTTGTATTTGTTTATGTCGCTGCGAGCGTAAATTCACTACCTCTCTCTTTCACATTTGCTTTACTCGTATCTATTTGTACATGCCGCTGCGAGTGTTAGAACTCTTAGCCCGATATATTGTTATCACCACTGCGAGAGAGCGAGAGTGAGTGACCCGTTCCGTGACTCGATCCGAGTACACGCGGAAAGCCGATACCCGAGACTCACTGTCGATTTCTCAACCGTGCACGGTCCCACGTCTTCCCTCGCTTAGGGGCGATCACGAGCTAGAGTCCTAGGTCGCGTGTCCGTCCCGTATCACAATCAAATCTATCATAAGGCATCCCATGTTGATAGGAATCCCATTTAAAATATGGTAAAATAGAAACCTATGCACTTCGTTTACTCCATCCCTACTGCCACCACTAGTATAGACTATAGTAGTGAAAATGTGATGCATAATCCACTACAGTGGCGGGAAGAAGTTCGCATTCAGTTTGATCAAGTTACTAACACCATGTATGTACTCACTATAGGTCATGAGAATAAAGTTCTTCTCAACATGACCATGACCAACAGTCATATGAGGGCCCCTAGCTGAGACTCCTAGGGCCCTCTCAAATAAATTGGAGTTGATGGTAATCTCAATTCCTTTTACAACCGTATACAATTGGTCATTCCTCATCATAAAATTGCCATAAAACTTTTGAACAAGGCTAGGATAGTACATAGTGTACCTTGTCATATAAGCTATCCATCCACTTTGAACCTCAAATGATGCGCTCAAATCTGGTAAAAGTATGTTCACTTCACCAAAATCCACCAACCGAGGGGGGATAATCAGCCTTGGGCGCATGGGTGGTGCACGCACAGGGGCGGGTGTCTGTCAAGGTGGAGGAGCTCGTTCCTAATCTCTTCCAGCACTACATTCCCCTTGCGTAGACTTCCGAGGGTTTCTTCTAGGTGCCATCGGATAGAAACCGTAGTAGAAAACCTAAGGGGGAACAGATCTCCTTTCTCGGAGTGGAATGGGATCAAAAGACACACCAAAAACTTTAGAATGTGATGCTCCACATGCTGGAATCCAAGGAGAGGGCTGCGAGGTCGCACACGCCGCCGGAGGGATTTCATCCCGAACGACGACGAACAAGCCGGATCTTGTGCGGAGAGGTGAAAGATGGAGTTCTAGGGCTTGAGAAGAGGAGGTTTGGGGTTTTGGGGGATGGAGAGGTGTTGTGAGAGTGAATGGGGGTGAATGGGGTGAAGCGTGGGGTGAAAACCCCTTTGAAAACATAGTTCGGATGCGGGTTCGACGGGCCAGTTCGTCGGTTATGGTCGACCGAACCAGGGGTGTCAGTCGATCGAAATGGTCATCCTACCCCATTTTTTGCATTTTTTTAACCTTCTCCACTTCCTTTCCTTTTCTTTTTCTTTTCCTCTCTTTTTTTTGTTTCAACCCTTTTTATTAAACTTTCTCTCCTTCTTTTTTTCTTTTTCCTTTTTGCTTTGAGAAGGATGGAAATAAGGGAGACTTCTTAAGATGACTTGGATTTAGGTGTTTTCTAAAACTCCCCTTCAGTAAATGCCTCTGATCCCCAGGTCACTAGGTCCACATTTATTTATCAAGGAATTATAGGCCTTAGAAAAATTTCAAGGAAGGGCTATACAAATAATTACAATCAAGCATACAATGGTGGTATTTCAACGTACAAGAAACCAGAAATATACACACAAGGTATGCAAGTTTTTATATGCAATCTACCCCTTATGCAACTGACTTTTCTACATATACAAGACTTAGCCTTAATGTAGACTTAGGTATGTATGCTCTCACCCTTGCACATACCAAGTTCTCTTCTGATTTTATTGAATTGTTCCTGGTTTAGGGGTTTGGTGAAGATGTCAGCCAACAGATTGTGTGTGTCAATGAATTTCAATTCAAAGACCCCTTTTCCTACATGATCTCTTAGAAAATGATCCCAGATGTCAATGTGTGTAGTTCTAGAATGTTGAATAGGGTTTTTAGACATATTGATTGCACTTGTATTATCACATAAAATCAGAACATATTTCATTTCATCATTCAAATCAAGCAATTGATTTTTGATCCAAAGTACTTGGGCTCCACAACTTCTGGCGGCTACATATTCAGCCTCGGCCGTTGAGAGAGCTATTGAATGTTGTTTCTTGGAAGCCCATGAGACTAGGCACCCACCAAGAAACTGACAGTACCCACTAGTACTTTTACGATCAATAATACATCCAGTAGAATCCGCATCGGTGTATGCAATCAGATCAAATGAACTACTGATGGGAAACCATAAGCCAAAGTCTATTGTGCCAATCAAGTATTGAAAGATCCATTTAACAGCCAATAAGTAAGACTCTTAAGGTCATGATTGAAAATGAGCATAGAGACATACACTGTATTGAATGTCAGGATGACATGCTGTAAGGTACAGTAGTGATCCGATCATACCTCGAAACAGTGTGGGATCTATTATTTTAACCTTTTCATCTTTGTCTAACTTCGTGGTTGTGGCCATCGGAGTTGACATTGGTTTTGCATCTGCCATTCCATATTTCTTTAAGAGCTCCGTGGTGTATTTGGCTTGGTTAATGAAAATGCCTTCAGATGATTGCCTTACCTGTAATCCAAGGAAGAATGTAAGTTCACCCATTAAGCTCATTTCAAATTCACCCTGCATTATTGTGCAAAATCATCACATAAGGCATCATTAGTAGATCCAAAAATGATATCATCAACATACACGTGAACTATAAATATGTCTTTACCTGACATTCTTGTGAAGAGTGTTTGATCAACTTTATCTCTCTTGAAACCATTTTCAATTAAAAATGAGGTGAGTCTTTCATACCATACCCTTGGTGCTTGCTTCAATCAGTACAAGGCCTTCTGCAACTTGTACACATGTTGTTGATATTTTGTGCCTTCAAAACCTGGAGGTTGTTCTACAAAAACATCCTCTTTGATATATCTATTAAGAAAAGTAGATTTAACATCCATTTGAAATAATTTGAATTTAAGAGAACAAGCAAATGACAGAAGAATCCGGACTGCTTCTAATCTAGCAACTGGTGTAAAGGACTCATCAAAATCAATACCCATCTCTTGACTATACCCTTTAGCTACAAGCCTGGCCTTGTTCCTAACCACCAATCCCGTGTCATTTAGCTTATTTCTGAAAACCCGACGGGTTTCAATTACGAGATGATTCTTAGGACGCGGCACGAGAAACCACACCTGGTTTCTTTCGAGCTGGTGTAGCTCTTCATGCATATCCTGGATCTAGGATTTATTTTGAAGATCTTCATGGACATCCTTAGGCTCTTCTTGAGAAATAAAGGCCATCAAATCCTCTTCCTCCACTTGTCTTAGTAAGGATCTGGTTTTTACACCATCTTCAGGATTACAAATAACGTTTTCAACAGGGTGATCTTTCAAGAGCATTGAAGCTCTAGGCAAGTCGGGGTGCTACACTTGTGGTTCTTGAAGTGTTTCAATTCACAGATCTTCATTATCTTCATCTTTGTTGGAGGTTCCTTCCGTTGGTTCATCCTTAGCCTTAGATGATCCAGCATCATTTGGATTTTAAGAAGCTTCATCTGCATCCACAAATGGAGTGAGCTGATTTGTCAGTTTTGATTCAGATTCATCAAAAATAACATGAGGACTTTCTTCAACAACCAAAGTCCTCTTATTAAACAATCTATAAGCTCTAGAATTCAGTGCATAATTGTTGTACCCAGACATTTTCCTAGCAAAGATAACCGGAAATAAGGGCTTGGGAATTTCCCTGAATCCCTTCAAGGCATCATCTACCTAGCCGCTTCTACGTCATATCAGGCCCAACCAAGGGTCCTAACCAGCTAGTTGTGACCCACGGCGGCATCAACAATCGATCGGGGCCGCCTCTAATCACCCAGTTTGCGAGTTTACCTGCCTTCAATTAAGCCGCCCGGCAGACCCGAGGGCGCCCTGACTTCAAGCCACAACACTCGGCACCTTGCAATAGGGCTGGGGGTCTCTCCAAAAATGTCACCTTCCACCCTTCAAAAGTCCAAGGAAGACTTTTCCCAGCCAACTACAGGCCCTCAGGGCACTTACAACGCCCATATGGCCTGTACTCACATACCAGGAATTTTCCCGAGCACCTCGTGGGCGCGCATGTTCCAGCCACTCTACAGCAATCTAGAGACCAACCCGTGGCTCGAACACCCTAGCCATATCCTACGGCAAACCTCCAACAAGTTGGGGCCACCCCCGACCCTCAAACACATGGCGTTGAGCCATTTATCTTCAGCACCCGGGGAAACCCGGGACTCCCAGCAACCCCTCACGTCATGCGGTGCCTGACGGAAAGGTATAGAACAACCCCCAGCACACCTTCTATGAGCGGCTTGACATCGGTGACTCCAAAATTCGAATCACACCTGGGTCCGCCGGGTTCAAGACGAAGCTTGGACGAACACCGAGTTCAGCCATTTTAAGTCCAGATTCAAAGCTAACTCCAGCACCTTCCCCGTAGCACTTCTAGGTGAACCCAGCCCATGGGGGATTCCTCTTTGAGTCCTCTTCCTAACGAGTCTAGGCTCGTCACCATCCACCCCCAGATCAGACCGGAGCGGCAGTTTTCGTCCGACCGCGTAGATCTGCATCGTCAAACGACCGATAGGATGTGACCTCCATTGCGAAGTCTTTATCTATCATCCTGCTAGGAAAAACTACCAACCTCTACCCGTAAGACATTCTACGTTGAGTCCTCTTCGTAACTAGGGCTCACTCGCCCCGATCTGACATCGGAGCTGATTGCGACGCGCATTCTTGCCGGGCGGCGCAACTTGCCCAGACATGCCCAATCTGAGGACGATCTCCCTATTGTGGGAGTTCTCCTTGTCTCCTTGCTTCGAATTAGGGCCTGGCCTTCGGAGTCATAATACTACTTCGAGTCCTCTTCGCAACAAGGGCTCACCCGCTACGATCCGACATCAGATCCTATCGCGGCGCCTATTCTCTCCAGTGCACGCAGGCTGCAACCTGCCTGCCTGCAGACCGGTGCCAAAGCGATTGCACCCTACAAAATAAAAAATAAATTAAACAATAATAACAATAATAACCTATTTATCTCTCCTAGAAAACACCCATATTTTGCTCTACGTAAGCCCCCCCCCCCATGGGGGGGTTTAAGCGGACCATACTGGGTCTCCAGTTTGGTCCACCTAAACCCCTGGGGAGGGGGCTTAGGCGGACCAAACCTGACCCCCAGGTTGGTCCGCCTAAACCCCAGCCAGAACAAAAAAAAAGAGATTTTCTCTAGCAAAAAAATGCCCAGATGCTCCGCGTAAACCCTCACTGGGGAGGGGTTTAGGCAGACCAGACCCAACCCCAGGGCTGGTCCGCCTAAACCCCCCCTCCCCCACTCTATAAAAAAATGTTATTCTCCAGGGGTTTACGCGAACCAAGTCCGACCCTCAACTTGGTCAGCCTAAACCCCACTGACCCTTTGTATTCTCCTATAAAACCCCCTTAGGAGCTCAAGGGGTAAAAGAAGCATGAGATCACGGATGAAGCTCACCCCCCGGACTACAAACGGGGCGTGAAGGACTTGGTTGGCTAGTTGTGTTTGCTAGGCTCACATCGAGGGCATGTCGCATGATCGTCCCTCATACGACATTTAGCAAAAACACAGACATCCTCCAAGGCGCCCCCTGCTTTGATGAACACATCCGGTCTGGACATCGTTTGACAATCGTATGTTGCTTGATGAAAGCACCCTCCCCGGGCCCTATCTCGATAAGTGTGCACACCCTCACTTGCTTGATAGAACCCCATCCGAGCCCTATCTCGATAATCGTGCATGACCCTGGACTTTACTTGACAAAAGAACTCTGCCTCGGGCCCTATCTCGATGTTCGTGCATGACCCTGATGCTACTGCATGAGAGCAACATGCTCAATCCCTCCCTCGATTATCATGCACCACCCAAGTGTCACCTCCATAAGCGGGCCCTCAAGATGATTATCTGACCAACGGGCATACTTCATGAGTCTTGACGCAAGATGAAGTGTCAAGCCCCTACCTCTGTGAACGCGTCCCAAGCACGACCATCGAGGTCTCACGGCACCCATCTCCTTCAGCCACATCGGTGACTCCGGCACCCGACTGCTAGTCTGAGACGCGCCCCAAGCACGACCATCGAGGTCTCACAACCGCTCAACAACTCTATTCTCAACAGTGCCCTCGACACCTGGCTGCCAGCTACTCCAGTCACATAGGGGACCGCGGCACCCGGTCGCTCAACAACTCCATTGACAATGGTGCCCCCGAACCTGACTGCCAGCTACTCCAGTCACATCAGGTACCGCGACACCCGATCGCTCAACGACTCCGGTCACAACGGTGCCCCCGACGCCCGACTGCCAGCTACTCTAGTCACATCGGGGCTTGCAACACCCGATTGCTCAACAACTACAGTCACGACGGTGCGCCTAACACCCGACTGTCAGCTACTCCAGTCACATCGGGGCCCGTGGCACCTGACCGCTCAACAACTCGAGTAATGACGGTGCCCCTGGCACCCGACAGCCGGGTCCAGACGTCGTCGGGCTACTCTAGCCCCAACGACGGTCAACAACTCCAGTATCACCAGTGCCAACGGCACCTGACTGCCCAACCACTACAGTCGCAACAGTGCCCCTAGCACCTGATAGCCCAGCTACTCCAGTCTCAACAGTGCCCACGGCTCCCGAGCGTTCAGTTACAACGGTACCCACGGCACCCGACAGCCCAGTCCCGTTGACGTCCGGCTACTTCAGCGTCGGCGGCCCTCGGGTTCTCCATTCTCGACGGTGTTCATGGCACCTAGTCGTCCTAGAGACGATATTCAGGGTACCCAACTCTCCCAGTTTCAACGGCGCCTGGTCGCCCCAATCACAGCGGTGCTCAGGGCACCCGATTGCTCTAGTCATTACCGTGCCAACGGCACCAAACTACTCTAGTCAAAGTGATGCCTATGGTCTCAACGTCTCCAGTCGCAACGGTGCCCACGGCACCCGACCAGTCCAAGCTCAATGGCTTTTGGTCACTCCAGCTAGGGTGATACTCACGCCGTCCGATCGTTCCAGCCTCAACAGCGCTCGGCCGCCCCCGTCTCACCAGTGCCCGACTGCTCCAGTCATAATAGTGTCCATGGCACTTGGCAATTCCAAGCTCGAGGGCTTTTGGTCACTCCAGCCAGGGTGATACTCACACCATTCGACCGCTCCCGTCTCAACAACACTCGACCGCCCCCGTCTCAACAGTGCCCGGCCGCTCTAGTCTCAGGTGGTGCCCGCACCACTCGATCGCCTCAGTCTTAGCGACGCCCAACTGCTCCAGCACAGCAGTGCCCACGGCACCTGAACTTCCCCAATTTTTGATATTGTCTCACATCGGGAATACATTGTGATGCCCCTCAAGCAGTATCCTGCCAAGTCATAAGTCCTTTGATGGACACTATGTACCAATGCAGAAATACCAACACAATAACACAACGACCAGGGGACCGTCACAAACAATGAAATTGTCTCGTGGCTTGCACACATTTGTAATCGGGCTTGCACATTCCACATAAATGCCTTTCATGGCATGTAGTTATGTAATCCAGCCAAGAAATTAATCCCCATCCTCGCTAGCTACCAGTCTTGATGCTGCCCAGCAGACTGCCATCTGTCTCCCGGCTCGGTCGTAACCCCTCTAGTCAGATGGACCCTACATCTGAGCCAGGACCCGCCTACTCCCTGCCGAGTCAATGTCCGTTGCTCTGCTGTCCAAGCCAATACCTTATTCTCATAAACCCAGAGTTTATACCCTTCCTAGTGTCCACAATGGAACCAGGCTCTCTGCCCCCAGTTATCCCTGCTATGTTACTATTGCCTTGTCACAGTTGCATGGACTAAGCCCTCCCAACGTCACGGCTCCCAGGGTCCCTGACTTCTCTTCGGCAGTAGAAACAAAGGTGTTCGGGCTCCGCCCTGTAGATAGTTTATATGTACCCCCCCCCCCCCCCCGAACTACACAAATATATGCATATGTGCAATAAGCATGAACATGAAAGCATGAACAAAAGGAAAGGGGCAATGAAGAGATAGAAAAACGTACCATGATTGCCACCAAGGGTTTGACAACGCCAAAAGTATAGGAAGAAGTTGGAATGGCGTCGTGTACCTTGGAAAAGAGAAGATGATCGCGCTTGAGAAGAAGGATGCGGGAGCGATGTGGATCAACCTCCTCGCCTTCCAGTCGGCTAGAAGAAGAGGGCCTCATGTTGTACTTACTTATCGTGCAAAACAAAGCTCAAACACAAGAGGAATACCCCATTAGATCTTGCATGTAGTATCTATCCCAAAGTTCATAAAAGAGGTGCAAAGATTGAGGGAGAACGCACTGGGGGAGGGTTTTTAACCCCTATAAACGGGTGCAAATAAAAGGTGTGTGTATTGTGATGAGAATAGAACAAATAGGAGGAATTAACACATAGTATAACTGCGGAAAACGTGCATGCAATATGGAGAAAAATGTAGAAATTTGTAAACTGTGATGAAATCCAAAAAGTAGAGGGGAATAAATAAGAAAAGAAACAACTAAAAGGAGCCCTGGACGATGGAAAACGTAGCCAATACTTCCCTCTTCAAGTTGGGATCGAAGAAACGAGGTAGCGATGCGGCATGGCTTTGCCCCGAACCGAAGAAGAGCCCCCCCGTCACGTATGCGAACCGGGCTGGTTTATATAGAAGTTGCAGAAACCCTAGGGTTGAAATCTGAGATAAACACCCAATTTTGGGGATTTAGATGCATAAACCTCGAGATAATAGTGAGGATAAGAGTCTTAGATCGATGGAAACCGAGGTGGAGGCTTATCTCCCTCGAAAATGGTGTCAACAAGGAGTCCAAAGAGTCATGCGGCAAAGAAATCAGAGTTCAGAATCATCCGGATTCTGTTATGAGAAAATGGTCTATCGGGCGGCCGCAACATGAAGAAAATGGTCATCCAGGGGCCGCTACTTGAAGAAACGGTCATGGGATGACCGCCATTTGATGGGATTACGTCCGGGAGGCTTCCAGGCAAATTTCTGAAGAAACGGTCTTCACGAGACTGCCACTTGAAAGTGGCAGTCTCCAGAAGACCATCATCATTTGAAAAAATATAAAAATATAAAAATTTCACTATTCATTGAGAAGGCGGTCACCTAGGTGACCACGTTCAGGAGCCTGTGCAGTTTTTTTTTGGGCGCCCGTTCGGTGGCCCAGACTGCCCGAATCGGTCCCGAAAGTTGGGGAATCAAAGCTAAAGGCCTCCAAAGCTCAATGGGCTTGAAAAATGGTCAAGAAATGACTCGAAATACGGTCAAAGGAGACTCCAAAATAATGGATAATTTGGAGCATTATAAAGGAGAATGTCACGCCCTGAGCCTTTAATACAGCGGAAGGAATATCATGAACGTGAACAGCCGGCATGGTAATCCTCTTGCAAGCAAGAAAATCAAAGTGCAAGACAATCACATAAAAGTAATTGCACAAATAATTAACCCAAAAATCCACTATATTCATAATAATGATCCAAATGTACATAAGATCATGACTGTTAACATCCTTACATCCTTTGACTCAATAAAATAGAAAATTACAATGTGATTCGACTAGACACTAGATAACTATGGCTTCTCTCATTCAAATAGATCATCAATCGCTCTCGGACCTACTACTAGCATAATCTGAATCCGAACTACTAGTATTTATTGAAAAGATGAGAAAATAGGTATGAGCACACTTGCCTAGTAGGTATCTTCATATCAACCTGAAGGTAATATTTATGTGATTAATATTTTAGCTCTAGAGTTAAGATAAAAAAAATGAGAATGCGGTAAATCATATGGCATAAACCAGAACATCCAAGTATCTAGAATCATGATATATCTGAGCAAGTAGAAAGGATCGAGTATATGAACAAGTAAGATTTAATCATATAGATGTAAGTTGGCCTTTCACGAACAAGAATATATGAGCATGTAACTAGAAAGTACTTACACAACCTCGTAAAGGCTACGTACTAGATTGTCATTTAACAAGCATGTAATTTCCATAAGGAGCCTCGTGGGTTTCACTCATTTATAAGAGAAAGTACTCCCAGCGCAATGCGACACCAGTATCATCGTACCCCATGATTTATAGCACGTTTTCGACCATCGGTCGTGGGGGCTAGTATGGAGCCCTTTGACGCAATCCGTGCCCGGTCTTGCATCTTCAAGTTATAAATCCAACTACTTCCACAAGATATAACAATAAATTACAGCCAATAATGTAACAAGTTCAAGGATAGTTTCATGATACAATATCAAGGTAAGAATGCACCAAATAAGAATATGGGAGTCCAAAAATGACTTAAAGCAAGGTCATGCCACGGCAACATAACGGCACATTCTTTACTTTCCATAGTTATTAATATCTTATTTGATAAGGGTTAAGTTCTAAGCAATCATCAGACCATCTAGGAACTTGCAAAACCCAACCCAAAGGTCAAACCCCGGGTTAGACAAGATCATGGACCTTGCGTTCGTTTACTGGGCCGTTTTTACCCCAAAGCGGTCAGATCCAGACCGTTTCATGAAGACATGCGGTCGGGTCAGGACCGTTTAGTAACAGAGTTAATGAAATGAATGAACCAGAACCATGCAGTCTAGGCAGGGCCGCTAGGAGTCCTTAGCGGTCAAGTGAATGGCCGCTAGGGTCCGGAACTCACAAAATATCGATAAAGTGCTTTCTAGACAAATGGGTTTGAGGGTACAATCAGCTCGACCTCCTAGTGAGAATTCCAGGCTCGCAGAGTCTTACGGAGGCCTTGAAACACAATCCCCTAGTCCGACAGAAGGAATATCCGGCGGAGAGGTTCATTAGTCCAAGAGAGTGTGCCTATAAGTGCAAAGTGTATCTAATGGTCGCATACCGGAATGTACTTATGAAAATGACTCATAGATAAGAAGAGATCGTGATAAAACAACAATCAAAACAAGTCAAGTCCCTGAAAATTATATTCATTAATACAAGAGTATAAGTTTTGGCATGATATTAACATAACTTAAAATAATTTCCATGCATATGTGAAACCTGCAATCTACTAGAATAACCCACCAATACAACCAAATTTACAAATGTAGCACTTAAAATTGGAATAAAACCTAATTATCTAAGCTTTTCATAAGATAAATAAGGCTACTCTGCATTATGTTTCGGGTTAACATAATTATAGAACTCAAAAAACAAAAGCGGTTGCTTAAGGACCGTTTTATCGGACCTAGCGGTCTATCGTAGGGCCGCAAGGGGACTCTGGCCATCTTACGGAGACCGATTTTTCCTCTGTAGCAGACAAACATTAAAATCAAAGTTCAGGCTTATTCTAGGTCAAAATAATGCATGGAAACAAACTACAAGGGATATAAATCATGTTGCAAAGGAATTAACGCCATGGAGATGTAGGGTTGCATAAATTAAGCTAAGATTGTTATCTTTGGAATTAAGGTTAGGGACTATGCACATAACCTAAATGCACAGTGATAACAAATCATCAAATACAACGTGTACAATGCATGAAATCTTATGAAACAAGAGGGCTTTTACTCCTATCATTCGGTTTTAGCCTTTTTATGAGATAACCTACCTCTGATCTGGGCTTTAGACTTCAAATTTAGGGCTGGAAGTCAACCCTAGTTTCTGCTCGTTCAGAACCGAACCAGCAACTTCGTGGCCTTATAACTTCTGATTATCTTCACCTATGACCACGAATTTTAGAGGGTAAGAAGAGGGTATTAAAAGGAACAAATAACTCCAAAGAACCCCCATCTAATTACCTCGTTTAAGACTTCTAATCTCCTGATCTTCTTGGGCCCTTCACACAAGTTCCTGGGTCACTTGCATTGAACCAGCATCTTTGTAGGCCTCTAACTCCTTATGGGCTTGATCTCCTAGAACGAAATTTTGAGGGCAGTTAGACCTTAGTATTATGAACAAAATATTCTAAAGAACCTACCTCAAATAATGCTTCCTTACCTTAGTTCCACGCGAGCCAAACGTAAGGGTCGCTCAGGTTGAACTTAAGGTCTATTTATAGGGTTAGCTAGGGCTTTGGAGATTTGAACGAACCTAGAGTCCTAATTAGGGTTTCAATTCGATCTTCTAGCATTCTAGACTCTTATAACTAAGGGATAGCATCGATCTTAGGTGATTAGGATGCCAAAGTTCCTATCTTTTCATGCCTTCTTCCATTCACAGAATTTGAAGAGCTTTGCGGTCTCGTAGAGACCGTTTCTTGCCTCAAGCAGTCTCTCGATAGACCGTTTCTATCCTTTAGCGTCGAATTTGATTTATTTCAAACTCTTTTGATATTTATCCCTATTATTAGCCCATTTATCCTTTAAAAATCTGAAAATGATGCTTCTAGAATATGGGCTAGGCCTTTTAGGTCATGTGGGCCTATTTAAATAGGCCTGGTCCATTAATTAGCGTAAGGCCCTTTTAATTTAATTAAAAATTTCATAATTATTTTAATACCCATTTAGCCTTTATTAAATCTATTTAATGTTTTAGAAATTTCCAAAACAAATTTCAAATAATTCTAGAAAATTTTAACATACTTTATAGGAAAATTTGGGGAGTAAGAGAAATAACTCGACTTGTAGGCTGAAAACAGGTGTTAACAGATGCCCCTCCTTGATGTCTGCTTTGCAAGGGAACGAGCGAAAGTGACGCAGAGGCAAAATGGAATGAAGATGGAGTAAAAGTGAAAGTGACGAGAAATGGAGATGAAGCAGAGATGAAGCGGAGAGAACTGAAAAGTGGGCATCAAGGCAAAAGACACCCGTCACAACCAACAAGCGACAAGAATTCTCCTGAAAAGGCCGAACTTACCACAAGGAATGGATGACACGGATGAGACAGGTCCGGAGAACTAACTAAGGAGGAAAAGAAAATATGACCAACCTCATCGGGGACGCAATCCGCAAACAATGAGGGGATCGAAAAGAACACAACTGAAAAGCTGAAAAACGAGAATTGAAATTGAGATAAAATATAGACAAGAACCACGCTGGCCAACCAAACCAAGCGGGTAGATCAGAGAAAACGCTCAAATTTGGAGTGGAATGAGGATCTCTTATCCAAGAGAACTGAAGTGCAATTAACCATTGTTGAGGAGAAACCTTGAAAGAATCACGAGGTGTGAATGCTCAAAATGGCATGATGCATGCTGGGCTAAAATAAAGAAATCATCAAAACGAATGCAAAGAAAGATAAAATAGAAAGTACTTAAGGATAATATTACTAGACAAAGCAAGATGGGATCAAGAGTCTTCTTGCAACCACGACGTGTGAGACAGAGTCCATCGTCCCCCACCTGACTCAAACTAACGGCTTATCCAGCGATTAACCGCATGCTCCTAGATCATCATCATTTTTGGTAAAGGAAAACATCAGATCTCAGAACACACGGACAACCAGCCGATCCTTGAGAAGCTATAATAATGTAGAGATAACATATAGTAATATAACAATGAGCAGGGATAGAGAGTCATACCTGACTTACCTGCCAAGCGAAACGGCATTTTTTTAAATTTTTTAATTTTGATTATAAGACACAAACACAACAAGATAAGCACGAGGATAACATAACATAACATAATCATCAAATGAAAGAAAGATAACACAACATAATTAACGAAGGATGAAATCACAAGAACAACATATGCAAGACATCATATGAATAAACAACAGGCATGAGTGGGAATTAGGAACACGGTGGGGGCAAGATAACACGCAGTGGGACAAAGACACGTGGGATGACAACATCACGTCAGGACAAAAGACATGTGTTGTTATGTTAGATGGATGCAGTCTATCTCCACGAAATGTGGATCTAGAGGGGGGTGAATAGATCTAATGTATAATTTTAAAACACATTTGAGCTCTAATGCGGAATTTAAACAAACAATTGTTGAACGATAGAAAGAACACTATGATGAGTGTCGACACATGCAGCCACACAGCAAATCACAAGCAATCTCACAAACACAAGACACCCAAGATTTTTAGGTGGTTTGGTCAGAGACCTACGTCCACCCCACACTCCAACTAGAGTGTGGATTCTGCTGACTCACAGCTTGAACAGCTGGGCTTCACAACTTGCCAACAATCGCTGATACACAACTTCGCTGGGCTTTACAGCTTGCCGGCCAGAGGAACAGATCCTCTGCAACCGCTGGGCAATACAGCTTAGACGTCCGAGACCAAGTCTCACTTGCTGAGGATTACAGCTTCACCTATCCAGTGGAAACCTCCACTGCAATTGCTGCCTCACAGCTTGATAACAAAAGTGTATCGAAAGCAAGAAAAATAGAAACAAACGAAATGTAAAAACAAGACGAATGTAGCTCAAGTATGAGCAGAATCAGCTCTGGTATCTGAACCAAGAGTCTGCTTTACAAGACCTCTCGAAAGCTCTCTCAACTCAACTCTCTCAATCAAACTCTCTCAACACATCTCTCTTTTCTCTCTTTCTTTTCTTCTCTGCATTTCATCTCTGTGGATCTCGGTGGCTCTCTGCTGCTTCAGACTTTTAGTCTCACTGTATAGACTTTGCCACTTGTTTGATCAGCCTCCTTCTGAAGAAGAAAGCTCATATATATACCAGCAGCAGATTGGATAAGGGCGTGTGGCTTCCACATTTCCCGCCCAAAGAATTCGCCAGATCCGAGGAAATTTCATCCACATGGCAGCATCCTGGATGGGCTGCTTCCACGTGTCACCATCTGGGCACCTCGTCCTCCTTGGATCACGAGCCATGTCATCAATCTCAGCCAGGAGTCCCTGTCAGACAGAGGATCGAATTATCAGTTTAAGTATAGAACCCTGTACAGACTTTGTAGGATGCAGTGCATTGGATAGACTTTGCACTGTATAGACTTTGTGAATGCGAGGCTATGCGTTGTACAAACTATGTGAATACAGTGCTATGGCATGTACAGACTCTATGCATGCAGGGCTTATGCCATGTTCAGACTTTGTGAATACAATGCTATGCAATGTATAGACTCTGTATATGCAGAGCTAAGGCATGTGCAGACTTCCTATATGAAGGTAACCGCTGTACAGACTTGCTGAAGTGTAATGCAATGTGCAGACTTTGAAGAATATTTTACAGCCAATGTATAGACTAAGGCAATGTAAAGACTTGCCAGTGTATGTGTTGTGACCCCTCTATGTTGATGATGTTGACACTTGCTTTATTTCATTGGCAACACCATTGTTTTGATTGATTGGCAACTGTTTTTGATTT
Source organism: Amorphophallus konjac (assembly GCA_022559845.1). Classification (NCBI taxonomy): domain Eukaryota; kingdom Viridiplantae; phylum Streptophyta; class Magnoliopsida; order Alismatales; family Araceae; genus Amorphophallus; species Amorphophallus konjac. The sequence goes on from CM040124.1 coordinate 235,320,434, forward strand.
GATGAAATTGCTCTATCAGATTGAGCCAATGGCTGTCTGCATTTCTTACTATCATGAGTCTATACATCGTCCTTTTTGGATAAGGTACACACACTGCATTTCAATTGAGTTGGTTAAGTGTGTACAGCGTCAACACACTTCATTGGATGTGTGTACAGCATCAACTCGTTAAGTCTGTACAGCGTTCTATGTCTAGAGCTTCATCAAGTCTGTACATCCAGTCACTTGACAAAGTCTGTACACTGTCTCATATTGGCAAAGTCTGTACATCATCGGTTCTGTGGATGCTTTGTTCATTGAAGTCTATACACTCGATTGTTAGGTCTTCAACTCTATACATTCGAGTGTTAACCTCTAAGTCCATACATTGTCGCATGAAGAGTCTATACAGTGTGCATGGTTCAACAAGTCTGTACAGCCATTGTCTTCATATAGGAAGTCTGTACATCAGACGCACATGCTCGCCTGTCCCTCCGGATGCTCACTTGGGACCGAGTATGTTCTCCAGTGACTGTTAATGCTCCGATTGGCCAGCGTCTCTCTTGATCAAGTCTATACACTCATTCACTGTTCATGCATTCACAGTGAAGTCTGTACATCCGTTTGGCCATGCATCACTATCCACCAAGTCTATACATTGGTAGAGCCTGTACATCAGACGTGCATGCTCGCCTGTCCCCCCGGATGCTCTCCTGGGATCGAGTATGCTCTCCAGTGACGGCTAATGCTTCCCTAACTTTGAGGATGCTCCCCTGGAGCAGCGATTGCTCCCCAGAGATAGCATGTGCTCCACATGCTCCCCTGACGCTGGAGATGCTGTCTAGAGGCCATAGATGCTCCCCTGAGACTTCATATGCTCCCGTGCGAGAACGCACTAGTCTCTGGGTATTTAAAAGAATTGTATTACATGCATTCTCTTTCACTAAGTCCATACAATGCATCTCCTTAGTATCTCATTTAGAGTCTAAGGCATTGTCTATACACTGGACTTAAAGTGTGTACATCGTCCGTCTCTTGCATTGTTCATTCGTAAAGTCTGTTCAGTGAGCGTCTCATTGGTGAAGTCTGTACACTCACCAACTGAACTTCAAAGTCCATACATTGGCATTCAGACTAGCAAGTCTATACAACATCTGTTGTCTAGAGTCTCTTGAAGTCTGTACGTCGGACTGCTTGCAAAGTCTGTACAATGGATTGTGCTTCACAAGGTCTATATAGTCCACCGTCTTCATCAGCGTCTCATACATATAGCAAGTCTAGACATTGCACTGTAGCATGCATTTCTTTAAAGTCTATACATCCGCTACAGTGCACACACAGTCTCACTTAGCATCTATATGCATCGGTGAAGTCTATACATTCATCGTCTCACTTGACGTTCAAGTCTGTACATTGGCACTGTAGCATGCACTCATGAAGTCCATACACTGCACTCGAGTTCACAGTGTCTTCATGAAGTCTATACATTCGTTCAGACTCTTCAAAGTCTGTACATTGGGCCTTCAAGCTTTTAAAGTCCATACACTGTCTCGCTCACATCTTCAAGGGTGATTGAGCATCCTGAAGTCTGATTGAGCACTGTGAAGTCTATTCAGTGGATGAGCATTGTAATGTCTATACATTGGTTAGGCTCTTTCAGCAGCAGCTCAGATAGTGAAGCCGAATCTGAACAGCCCATTTGTCTTATGGCAACAAGCTCCGAAGATAGAGAGGAGGATACAGATGAGGTAATCACTAGATTTGAAAATTTCACAATTGCTGATTGGGTAGATGCTTATCATGAAATAGCTGATAGAGCTGATGATATTAGAAAAGAGAACAGGCATCTTAGAAGAAAAATCAATTCCATGCAAAATGATAAAACATTGACTGATAAAATTGCATGTTTGGAATCTGAGATTGATGAATTGAAACTCACATGTTCTGAAGAAGATAAAATCAAAAATGAGTTAAAAGCTTCTAAGGAAGAGAATCTAAGGCTTGAAGATGAAATTGATGAATGGAAGCTGAAGATTCAGAAATGTGAAAGTGAAGTCAAAATTATCTCTGAAAAATATGAAGCTGTCCTCAATGTCAACAACGAGCTGAAAAAGGCTATTGATGAACTTCAGAAAGATAATAAGGATAAAATGAAGACCATTGAGAAAATGACCCAAGGAACAGATAACTTAAATGCTTTGTTAGGGTCAAAGGTTAATTTCAGAAAAGAGGGCCTAGGTTTTAATTCTAGTGCAACAAAAACATTCGGAATGAAAACAATTTCATTTGTTGCTCAAAAGGAAAAGGGACCTCTAATTAGCATGAACTCAACAAATTTGATGAACAAAACTGCTAATCTGAAAAAGTCCAGTGCTGAGGAGAAGGGCAAACGAAAGGTTAATGAGCCTAGTAGAGCTAGCACATCTAAGCAGAATCCTAGGGCTCAGGCTCAGGTTAGGGGTCAACCTACACAGTATGGTAAACCCCAGGTCAAGGTAACCCAGTCTCCACCAACACCTCCACCTCTTAAGAAGACCCAATACAAACCTGTGTATAGGTCAGCAGGGTCCAAAGTACAGGGGAGACAAAGTGCTGCTAGGAGTCAACCCAATTATTTTTATCAATCCAGAGCTCGGACCCACTACAATGCACAGCCAACCTACTTCTATAGGTCAAATTGGTCTAGAACTCAGGGTAAGTTTACAGGTCTTGCACACCAGGGTGCTCAATATCAAAGACCTTACAGTAAAAATTGGGTAAATGGGTATGGTTACTGGACATCTAAAAATCAATATTTTCATAGCCAGCCCAGGAACAACTATAACCAAAACTTTGTGAACACACCCTGGCCAAGGCAATGGCACAGAAATAACAACACTGTCAATAATCATGCTGCTGCCAATAAGAAAAAGAACAATAAGAAGAAGAGGAACAACAACAGAAGAAAATCTGTAGGATCCACTGAACAAAACACATTTAAACAAATGTGGATTCCGAAACACTTGCTTTCCTGTTTTGCTTCTAGTTCATTTACATTGGAGCCCAATCAGTCTTGGGTTCCAAACTTCTCTACCCAATTGTGTATGCAGGTATGCCTGACAGCCAAGAACAACTTGTGGTACATGGATTGCGGCTGCTCCAGGCATATGACAGGAGATAAGGCCAAATTTTGCATACTGACTGAGAAAGTAGAAGGCCTTGTCACCTTTGGAAGCAACACAAAGGGTAGGATTATCGGATCAGGTAAGGTAGGTAAGTGTTCTACCTGCTGCATTGATGATGTTATGCTGGTTGAAGGGTTAGCCTATAATCTACTTAGCATCAGCCAGTTATGTGATAAAGGTTACAATGTTCTATTTAATTCTCAATGCTGCAAGGTTTTTGAACCTGATTCTGATATTGTCAAATTTACTGGAAAAAGAATAAATAATACTTACATGATAAATTTAGATGGCATCCAATACACTAACTTTTGCCTTACTGCCAGTAGAGAAGACATAGCATTTTTATGGCATCGTAGGTTAGGTCATGCTAGCTACACTGTTTTGCACAAATTAAATAAGCATGACATGGTTAGAGGACTTCCTGAAGTCTCATTCAAGAAAGAAAATAAAATCTGTGATGCATGCACCCAATCAAAGATAACTAGAAAATCATTTAAGTCTAGAACCGAAAATCTGTCTTCCAAACCCTATGAGCTGATACATATGGACCTTTTTGGGACAACTAGAGCTGTCAGCCTATCAGGGAGGAGGTATGGGTTTGTCATGGTAGATGACTTTTCTAGGTATACTTGGGTTTATTTCTTATCTAATAAGAGTGATGCTTTCTCAGAATTTCAGGAGTTCTATGTTAAAACAACTCAGAAAATTGAAAACATATTATCTGATCATGGAGGTGAGTTTGAAAACTCACAATTTGATGAATTCTGCAGGTCGAATGGAATCAACCACAGGTACTCCTCACCAAGGACACCTGAGCAGAATGGAGTTGTGGAAAGAAGGAACAGAACCCTAGTGGAAACGGGTCGTACACTTCTTGTTGAAAGTGGTCTACCAAGGAAATTTTGGGCTGAAGCAGTGAACACTGCCCGTTATGTAATTAACAGAGCCATGGTAAGACCTTCTACCCAGCAAACACCATATGAGATATTAAAAGGTAAGAAACCTTCTATTGCTCACTTCAAGGTTTTTGGTTGTAAATGTTTCATTCACATAAATGATAAAAAGGACCTTGATAAATTTGAACCTAAAGGAGAACCAGGAATTTTTCTTGGCTATTCTGAAAACACCCGAGCATACAGAGTGTACAATCTGAACTCTAAAACTGTTGAAGAATCTCCACACATAGTTTTTGATGAATCCTTGGCAAATTCTAATGTTAGTCAATGCAGGAATGAAAACAATGGAGAAATTCTGAAGGAAGGAGATCCTGCAGACAAATCCGAGGATGAAGAAGAACATAAAGAGCTTAATGAAGAGGAACCTACAGTTCAGGGGGAGGTAAATCAAGTTCATGATAGTCCAATTACAAATATTAGATATCTCAAGGATCATCCTGTAGATAATGTCATTAGAAATCTGAATGATCCCCCTAGGACTAGAGGCCACTTAAGAATTCAACATGAACTGAATGCTTATGTTTTTGTTTCAAACATAGAACCCAAGTCCATTGACTGTGCTCTCCAAGATGTGCATTGGATTAATGCCATGCATGAGGAGCTCAATCAGTTTGACAGGAATAAGGTGTGGCATTTGGTTCCACCTCCTGATCATGAAATAGTCATAGGGACTAAATGGGTATTTAGAAACAAAACTGATGAAGCGGGGAATGTTATTAAAAATAAAGCCAGACTTGTAGCTCAGGGGTACAATCAGGAATTTGGAATAGACTTTGAAGAGTCTTTTGCCCCTGTAGCTAGGTTAGAAGCAATAAGAATTTTATTGGCTTATGCATGTTCCCTAGGAATAAATCTTCAGCAGATGGATGTGAAATCTGCTTTTCTAAATGGGGAAATTAATGAGGATGTCTATGTGAGACAGTATCCTGGGTTTGAATGTTTAGATTTCCCTAATCATGTTTATAAGCTCAATAAAGCTCTCTATGGTTTAAAGCAAGCTTCTAGAGCTTGGTATGACAGGTTGAGCAAATTCCTCACCGACAAGAACTTCACAAGAGGTATAGTTGATCAAACATTGTTTACCAAGGTAAGCCATCCAGATATTCTTATCATTCAGATTTATGTGGATGACATTGTGTTTGGGTCAACTAACCCCAAATTGTGTGAGGAATTTTCTCAAATTATGACTAATGAATTCGAAATGAGCTCAATGGGTGAGCTCAAACTATTTCTTGGACTGCAGGTTACACAAACAGAAGATGGCATCTTCATCTCTCAGTCCAAGAATTTAAAGAACTTATTGAAGAAGTACAAAATGGACAATATCAAGGAAATAACCACTCCAATGGGTACATCAACTAGTTTGGATGAAGATTCTAAATGTAAACCTGTGGACCAAAGGCTATACAGAGGTATGATCGGATCTCTTCTCTATCTTACAGCCTCTAGGCCTGATATACAATTTGCTGTGTGTTTATGCTCTAGATTTCAGGCCAGTCCTAAAGAAACTCACTTAAAAGCTGTGAAAAGGATTTTTAGGTATTTACTAGGCACCTAAGAACTAGGTCTCTGGTATACTGCTAAGTGTGAGTTAGAGCTTCTAGTCTACACTGATGCAGACTATGCTGGGTGTCGAGTAGATAGAAAAAGCACTAGTTGTTACTGTCAATTACATGGTGGCTGTCTAGTGTCTTGGGCATCTAAGAAGCAACACACTGTAGCATTATCCACAGCTGAAGCTGAGTATGTTGCAGCATGTAATTGTGCAGCCCAAGTACTTTGGATTAAGCACCAACTGGCGGATTATCAGATAAATCTGGGATGCATTCCACTTTTATGTGATAATACTAGTGCTATATGCCTTACTAAAAATCCTGTTCACCATTCTAGGACTAAGTATATAGAGATAAAACATCATTTTCTTAGAGATGCTGTAAATAAAAAGAAGATTGAAATGAACTTCATAGAAACTGAAAAACAAATTGCTGATATTTTTACTAAGCCTCTTGCGAATGAAAATTTTAAGTTTCTTAGAAGAGAACTTGGCTTATGTAAATTTCAGCATGATGAATGACTGTTTAATTGCTGTGAATAAAATATCTGATGTGGACTTGTTTTTTGATTGCTTGGATAAATCATGTGAATATGATGTAGAACTGTCCTGTATTGCATATATTCAGGGGGAGCTTGTCGAGTCTTTGCATGTCTTTGCAAAACATTCATTCATGACCTATGCATAAGCTCTCTCTCAATTAATTCTTGCCATGTTGCATGCATACAGACAGGAGGAGTATTGCTAGAAATTCAGAGTGGTTTCAACCTTCTTGAAGTCATTCAACCTTTAATTCTGAATATTTGTCTCTGACATTATGGCAATCTGTTGGTCAGTTCTGATTTCTAAGCAGTAGAAAATGGACTTCTTCATTTATAAGAATTTGAAATGTTCAACGACTGATGTAATGGTTTAAATCTTATAATGGTTGGAGTTTAAAGATTGCAATCAGTATATAAGAAAGTTGAAAATTGATAAAACTCTCAACCTCTTTCTTATTTCATGTTAGACAAAGCTAATCATATCTGAAATCTGAAAACTCATCTGAAATCATGATAGAGAGATTAAGTATGTGTATTGTTCTTGAACAAGTCATTCTGAAACATAAAAAGGACAGCTAAGAAAGTTATTGAAAACATTGAAAAATCATTGAAAATTAATATTGGCAGAGCAATGACTGATAAATCACTGAGAAACTAAGTGATCCATCAAAGAAGTGGACAACACTCATGTCATGAAGTGTATCAGCTATCTCTGTTTAAAATGTTCAAAATAGTAGGCTGGTTTCACTGAGTACCTGGGGGTAACTGGCGTCTGATAAACGTGTACCCTCACACAAAAAGGTGTAACTCAGTTCTGTTAAATTTGATCATATGCAGAATGGTCCATCTTGTTGAGTATCTAGGGGTATTGGAATCTTATAAATGTATACCCTTACGCAGAAAGACTTGTGGTACCTGAATGCTCAATATATTCTAATATTGATAATGCTGCTCCTTCAAAAGAAAAGTTCATGAGTGTCAATTTGTTTACCTTCAATACATGACTTGATTTCTCTCAATATTTTTATGAGATTATGAAAGTAAGATATTATGCAACTAAATCTTTCATGCAAATATGATTCTGGTTTATGTTTATGTTTTATCATGCACAGTGACCTTATCTATTGCTTGTAGTGCATGAACTCCAAATTTTATCATCTTTAAACCAGAACTCTTTCTGACAGCAGTCTCTAATTTCATATGACTGAAGACTCTATGCTTTAGAATGTTTGTTCATGAACTACCTGTTCAGAATGCCAGTCAGCTCTTCTCTTGATTCCTCCATTGTATTTAACTTTTCCCTCCTCTTTGTTGATGGCAAAGGGGGAGAATATTATCTAGGGGATGTCTAGGGGGAGAATACATATCTGTTTCAATTCTGAATTCATTCCAAGGGAGAGTTTGAGGCAGTTAGTTGCATGCCTTCATAGCATCTGCATGTCAATCTGCATAACACATCATGTCTTTCATCAAACATATATCTATATGACAGGATGTTGCTCTTCTACTTCATATGGGGTTGCCATCATCAAAAAGGGGGATATTGTTGTGACCCCTCTATGTTGATGATGTTGACACTTGCTTTATTTCATTGGCAACACCATTGTTTTGATTGATTGGCAACTATTTTTGATTTGATGAAATTGCTCTATCAGATTGAGCCAATGGCTGTCTGCATTTCTTACTATCATGAGTCTATACATCGTCCTTTTTGGATAAGGTACACACACTGCATTTCAATTGAGTTGGTTAAGTGTGTACAGCGTCAACGCACTTCATTGGATGTGTGTACAGCATCAACTTGTTAAGTCTGTACAGCGTTCTATGTCTAGAGCTTCATCAAGTCTGTACAGCCAGTCACTTGACAAAGTCTGTACAGTGTCTCATATTGGCAAAGTCTGTACATCGTCGGTTCTGTGGATGCTTTGTTCATTGAAGTCTATACACTCGATTGTTAGGTCTTCAACTCTATACATTCGAGTGTTAACCTCTAAGTCCATACATTGTCGCATGAAGAGTCTATACAGTGTGCATGGTTCAACAAGTCTGTACAGCCATTGTCTTCATATAGGAAGTCTGTACATCAGACGCGCATGCTCGCCTGTCCCTCCGGATGCTCACCTGGGACCGAGTATGTTCTCCAGTGACTGTTAATGCTCCAATTGGCCAGCGTCTCTCTTGATCAAGTCTATACACTCATTCACTGTTCATGCATTCACAGTGAAGTCTGTACATCCGTTTGGCCATGCATCACTATCCACCAAGTCTATACATTGGTAGAGTCTGTACATCAGACGTGCATGCTCGCCTGTCCCCCCGGATGCTCTCCTGGGATCGAGTATGCTCTCCAGTGACTGCAAATGCTTCCCTAACTTTGAGGATGCTCCCCTGGAGCAGCGATTGCTCCCCAGAGACAGCATGTGCTCCACATGCTCCCCTGACGCTGGAGATGCTGTCCAGAGGCCATAGATGCTCCCCTGAGACTTCATATGCTCCCGTGCGAGAACGCACTAGTCTCTGGGTATTTAAAAGAATTGTATTACATGCATTCTCTTTCACTAAGTCTGTACAATGCATGCTACTTATAAAGTCTATACAATGCATTTCATCTTCAAAGTGTGTACAGAGTTTACACTTGAACTGATACGCTTATTTCGACTGACTGACAGGGATTTGGTACTGGAATTGCTGACATGGCTCATGATCCAAGGAAGGACGAGGCTCCCTGATCGTGACATGTTGAAGCACTGTGCTGAGATGCTGCCACGTGGTCCAAATTGCTGGGCGGGAAACGTGGAGAGCACACGCCTGCTGCTGTTGTTGCTATATAAACAAGCCTTCTTCCAAAGAAGAAGACTGATCGAAAGAAAAGATAAGAAAGTCTATACAGCAGTGAGCCTTCGATCCACAAAGAGAAAAGAGAGAAGAAGAAGAAGATACAGAGAAGAAGAAGAAGAAGAAGAGAAGAAGGAGAAAAAGAGAGAGGAAGAGATTGAGAGAGATTGAGTTGAGAGAGAGCTGATCGAGAGTGAGAGTGAGAGTGGTTGTATCTCAGTCTCGAGGTTCAAAACCAGAGCTGAGCTTTGCTCTTAGAGCTACATTGTTTGTTTTTGAGCTTTTCTATTTTCGTTTTGATTCTGTCTTTCATTTCCGAATGCTGTTTCTTCAAGCTGTGTGTCAGCGGTCTTGCAGTGGTGGTTTCCACTGGACGGGTTAAGCTGTATTTCCCCAGCGGTTGTAGAGGATTAGATCCTCTAGTCGGCAAGCTGTAGTGCCCAGCGAAGCTGTGTATCAGCGGGTTGTTTGGCCAAGCTGTAAAGCCCAGCGGACGCAAGCTGTGCTGCACAGCAGGAAGCCATACTCGGTTGAGTGTGGGGTGGACGTAGGTCGTTGACCGAACCACCTAAAAATTGTGTGTGCAGTGTGTTTATGTTTTTGTGTGATCTGTGTGCGATGGGAAATTCTTGCTTAGCTTATTTGATTGCATCGCTTATGCTCATGTCTAGCTTTCGACCTTTTGTTTAGCATCCTTTGTTTAGTTTAACTGACGTTCGCCTAAATTCCGCTTTAGAACTTACAATAGTTTTAAATTAGGCAAGTTGATCTATTCACCCCCCTCTAGATCCACAATCTGTGGAGATAGACTGCGTCCATCTAACCCAACAGTATGGACTTGATGAGCATGCAGCAATGTGCAGACTTCAATGCATGAAGGAGCACTATGTAGACTTAGACAGACACAACGTGCAACAATGCATAGACTTTGAAACACTAGATGCACGATGTACAGACTTCAACTAAAATGATGCACAATGTATAAACTTGAATGTTGTGCGATGTACAGACTTCATGTTATGCATGAGACTCTAAGGAAGACGGACGATGTATATAGTTAGCCAGCCTTCAACTCGATGTACAGACTTCATGAATGATGCATGCAATGCACTGGACGATGTATGGACTTAGCCGATGTAGACTAGTCTGATGTACAGACTTGCTCGTTGTTCAGACTTCATGAACGATGTATAGACTTGCCAAGGAAAAGGTGTTGTGTCCCCTGTGGTTCTGGAGTTTTGATGATGACAGATATTATGTCTCATTATGTTTACATCCTTGATGATATTATCCTGTTGCATTATGAGAAACTGTCAGAACATGGTTGAGGATGTCTCTCAGGTCATGAAGTTAACCCAAGTCAAAGAGTCAAAGTTAAATCATGACAGGTAAGGTGAATGCTCAGATCAGGTAATGCTCTGTTAAGTTCTCCTGCATACATTCAGTTCATATCTGCTATATGCATTGTGTTTCACTGCATCAGTCATACAGTCTGCACTCTTCGGGTCGACCCCCCAGTTCGCAAGTATGTACATTGCCCTCATGCATACACAAGCATCCTGTTTGCATCAAGTCTGTACAGAATCCCCTGCATTCCTTCATATCAACTCTAGACATTGCATGCTAAAGTCTGCACATCGGCACTATAGTGTGCATAGCTCAAGTCTGTACATTGGCCAAGTATGTACATCGACTGTTCACAAAGTCTATTCACTGGACTTCACTTCAAAGTCTATACATTGGCTAAGTGTGTACATCGCTTACATTTCTTGAGATCAAGTCCATACGTTGCACTGTTTCTTCAAGTCCATACAGTGGCAAAGTCTAGACATTGTGCTTTGAAGATCACCAAGTCTATACATCGTAAAAGTCTATACACTCCTCTTGGCCTTAGCATCTGTTTTGAAGTCCATACATTGGTCTTCAGTTCAAGTCTGTACAGCGTTACGTTCTCTTTGGAAAGTCTGTACAGCATGAAGTCTACACATTGGCTTCGCTCCATCAAGTCTATACATTCGACTTCATCCACAAAGTCTGTACAGCATCTCCATTGTCTCGCTCACACTTGCCAAAGTCTGAACATCCATGGTGTCTTTCATCGTCTCACTTTGCATCTCAGTTTGCAAAGTCTATACATTCGCTGCAGAGATCACTGTCAAGTCTATACATTGGTCCGTCTCTTGTAGTGTCTCATCTGGTCAAAGTCAACACATCACTTGAAGGCTTCTGCATCAAGTCTATACATCGACTGCCTTGCTTTAGCTTAAGTCTATACAGAGTCAGCGTCTCGTTGACCGTCTCTTGTTGTGTCTTCATGTTATTTCTGTGTTTGTGTCTTCGTGTTATTTTTATGTCTTCGTGTTATTTTTGTGTTTGAGTCTTCATGTTATTTCTGTGTTTGTGTCTTAGTGTTGTTTTTATGTCTTCGTATTGCTTCTTTCCATCTTCGTCCAGGTTTCCTATGATCGCGTGTTTTACTGCTGTTTTACTCCGTGTTATTTCCTTCTCACATTGTGCTGTTCTCATCTGACTTCGTGTCGTTCCCTTTGTAGTGTTAGCTTTGTTAGTGTGGTACCTCGTGTCGTTCTCTCTTTACCTCGTGCTGTTCTCATCTGACTTCGTGTCGTTCTCTTTGTAGTGTTAGCTTTGTTACTGTGGTACCTCGTGTCGTTCTCTCTTTATCTCGTGCTGTAGTCATCTTATGTACCTCGTGTCGTTCTCAGTATAGTGCACCTTTTGTTGTTCCTACACACCTCGTGCAACTTTAGCTTGAGTGTCAACCGACTTATTTCAGGTATATATATATATAGAGAGAACCCTGAGTATTAATGGTTTTAATCTCTTTGCAGAAGAAGAAGAAAAACAAAAAGAAGAAGGTGGTCCGAGGAAGAATATTCCCCAGTGACTGGGTGGCACGTGATCCGAGGCTGGAAGGGCAGACAGGATTGTGACACGTGTGCTGAAGCTGGCTGAGAGACTGACACGTGGCCAAACGTTCTGGGCGGGAAATGTGGAAGCCACACGCGCCCAGTACTGCCCTCCTACTGGCTGCTGTTATAAAAGGAAGCCGTCATCCAACAGATGAAGATGGTGATCGAGACTGTGAGTGAAGAAGAAGTGAGGCGGAGAGCAGCAGAGAGTGAAAGAAGAAAGAAGCAGAGAGTGAAAGAAGAAAGAGGCAAAGAAGAAAAGAGTGAAGAAAAGAAAGAGAGAGACAGAGAGCCACCGAGAAGAAGAGAAGAGAAGAAAAAGAGAAAGAGAGAAAAGGAGAGTAGAGATTGAGAGAATAAGAAAAGTGCAGCAGAGAAGAAAAAGAAAGTGAGAGGGAAGAGAAGCTTACCTGAAGATCTGTCTACTGGACCGTGGATCAAATCTAGGCCAGTCAGCTCCATGCGAGCCACATCTATGTTATCTTTCTTTACAGCTTTCTGATCGCTGTGTATTTTTCCTTTCTTATTTTTCCTTTTTCATTTGGTTAATCCTCGTTCTTCCGATTGCCCTGTTGGGGATCGGGTTCCTCCTGTGGACTCAGGAGAAGGGAGATCTGATCTCCGGTTCTGGGCTTGTGGGTTGCAAGTCCAGGGGTCCCTCCTGGTCTGGAGGAAGAGAGGTCTGTGACCTCTGGTTTGCTGGTGACGGGGTGTCACTGGTGGGTTCCCTCCTGGTCTGGAGGAAGAGAGACTTCGGTCTCTGGTTTCCAAGTGGTTGGGAGTCACTTGGGGTGTCCCTCCGGTCTGGAGGAAGAGGGGAGGCTGTTCCCCTAGTCAAGCTATTTGGCAGCAAGTGTTTGCAGACTGAGTCTACTGTGCTAGCGTTGCTAGTGGAATCCTCACTCCGGTTGGGAGTGAGGGGTGGATGTAGGTCTTGGTGACCGAACCACCTAAAACTCTTCTGTGCTGTGTGATTGGGCTTGTGCGCTTGTTCCATATCTTCTACCACCCTTCACAGGTTGTCTAAGCTTTCATATTGCTATCAGTGCTGTAGGTTGATTACCTTCTTCTGCTTTCGCATGTTAATTGTTTAGGCTCGCACTACATGTTTGTTCTTTGGTTCAAAAGAGTAGTTGATTAGATATTCAGATTCTCTATTTGCCTTGATAGCATTCTAGATTTTATTGAGCAAAAAGTCTTTAAGGGTGGGATTCATTCACCCCCCCCTCTGAATCCTTGCACCGATCGTATCAATTGGTATCAGAGCAGTGTCTGCTTAGAAGGTCTAGCGACCTGCAGATCCGATCTTGCAGTCTTCGGTGCTAATTTATTTTTAGTGCATCAATATTCCTGTTGCTTTGAATCTACTTTCTATTTGTTTTCAATGGCTCATCCACCCGTCTTTAGTGGTTCTGATTTCAGTCAGTGGCACAGTGCTTTACGTGCGTATGTTAAATCCGTTGATCCAGATCTGTGGAAATTAATTTCACAAGGTCCTCACACATTACCAATGAAAGTGTCCAAATGGACCGACAGACACAGATCAAAGGATGGAGAAAATTAGAAAGCCTTTAATCTGATGAAAGCAGCTACTAACAGAGCCTTATGGTCTTGCCTTCATGATTGAAAGTCCTCTAAAGACATCCTGGATATGCTGAAGCGAACTCAGATAAGAAGTGAGGTCAGCTGCATGATGGCTGACAAAAGCAATCAAAGTGGCAGCCAAAATGAAGAACATGATGATGATGAGGAGGTAAATCCCTTCGATAATTTTTCTTTAGATGATTGGGAGAATGCTTATTCTGAGTTGCTTGAATCTCATGAACGATTAAGAAAATAATACAAGAACTTGAAAAAGAAAAGTCATCGGGGTAGTTCAAGTTCACCATGTGAAAATTGTTCAAATATGAAGCAATCTCATGATGCCTATTTGTCAGATATACATATGCATAAAAACCAGAATGAAAAATTGATGAATGAACTTAAATGTGTTTACTCTGAACTAAGTAGGCTGAAATCTGAAAATGACTCTCTTAGAAAATCTGTCAAAGAAAATGAAGAAAGTTTAGAGAAACTTAAAAAGGAGAACACTCTGCTGACCGAGAAATTTGAAGCCATCAAATCTGTAAACATGGAATTGCAGAAAGATCTTGAAAAATAGCAAAAAGAATTAAAAGAGTTTGAAGCTGGGTTAGAAAGTTCAAGGAAACAAATTGGCCTATTTAAAGAAGAAAATCAAAAACTTGTATGTGAAATCTCTGAACTAAAAGAAAAACTTGGATTAATTGAGGATGATCAGGTTCATGTTAATGATTTAGTTCAGAATGAAAAACTGTTGAAAGAATTTGATTTTGTTAGCGCTGAATTGGATGCTCTAAAATCTGAAAATGAATGTCTTAGGAAACAATGTGAAAAACTTCAGGTTCAAACAATATGTTCTGTTAAATCTGCATGCAATGAGTGTCCATTTCTCAAAGAAGTAAATGAAAATCTTCACTCAAATTTAGAATGGCAGAAGGAGTTTATTGTTTTCCTAAAGGAAGAAAATAAAGATCTGTTAAATAAGATTCTGGAGCTTGAACAGATAGAGGAAGAGCTGAATGATAAAATGAGCTCAATGAAAACTGATAAAGGCTCTGTTGAAGAAATTGAAAATCTGAAATCAAAAAATGACAAACTAATCAAAGAGGTTGAAGGATTGAAGCAGTTGAACACTGCTATGTCAGAGAAACTTCTTCTCTTAGAAAAAGGAAAATCGGTTTACATCGAAGAATCTGAAAAATTGAGAACTCTGGAACAAGAAGTTGAGGAATGTAAAATTGCAAACAAGGTACTAAGCGAATGTGTAAATTGCAATGAACAAGAGATTGCCAGTTATGAAATACACATCGTTTCTCTGGAAAATGAAATTAAAGATTTGAATAATTCCTTGTCAAAATTTGTGAACGGAAAAGATAATCTGGATAAGATACTATGAACAAAGGTTAATTTTCAGAAAGAAGGGTTGGGCTATAACCCTTCAAACAAGAAGAGTTTTCAAAATAAAGTTTAAACTTCCTTTGTTTCCAGCTCAACTTCTCACAGCCCTCAGAACCTTCCAGGTTATCAGTCAACTGCTCAAAAGAAAATAACAGAAAAACAGAAAGAAAAGCATCAACATGTTCCTCTTCCCACTCTGCATGTTTCACCCACACACTCACATGCATCTAGAAAGAAAATGATCTGTCACTACTGTCACAAATATGGACATCTGATGCATGAGTGTAATTTGATGGAAAAGGATGACCTAGCAGCTGCACACAACAATCAGGGAAGAAAGCATGCCTTTAGGGAAAGGAAAATTCATTGTTATAATTGTGGAAGAATATGACATGTTGCTGCACAATGCTGGTTAGATTCTCATAGAAAAACCCTCTCTAACTGTTCTCATTGTGGAAAACATGACCATACAGTCAAGAACTGCTGGCATGCTCAGGGAAAAATATTTTCTCAAAATATAAAATTCCCTACAAATAGAAATGTTTTTGTTAGGAATAAATCTGCCTTTAAGAGAAAGATTTCTACATACTTTGAATGTGGAAAACCTGGCCACCGAGCTTCTGAATGTTGGCTGGCACGAGATGGAAAACAGTATATGCATGCAAATAACAGAAACTTTCATGATAATGCACACAGATTCTATGCTAACAATGTTGTGCATAAAAAGAATTCAAGATCAGCTGTTTCCTGTCATTATTGTGGGCAGTTTGGGCACTCCATGAGGGAGTGTAATTTAATGAAGTCTGATGACTTACATGCCCAAAGATTATGGAAAGCACCTATCAGAGGTGTTACTAACAAAGTAGGACCCAAGAAGTCTTGGGTACCTAGAAACACAAAATGAGATATGTGCTTTGCAGGTATGCCTTGAGGATGAGGAATAAAAGGGGGTTAAATAAACCAAGGCATCCAAAGTTTGGTAAACCCCAACTCTGCTGATTAAATGCTTGTTCACCTGAATTTTTGTTCTAGCTGAACATCATGCTTAATATGTCAATTAAGATCTCATGCATACATGTCCATAATTGCATCTGCCATTTGCAATTTCTTTTTGTCTGATCATGCACTGGTGCATACATGAGATTTAAAGGTTGTCTGCATTTGATGCATACATATGACAATTGCAGTTGTTTGATATTTGTTAAAATGCACAATCACTGAAAATAAATTGCATTCTGAAAAATCTGAAAAGCTGAATTGAATAAATCTGTTGCTTGGATGATGTCTCATGCTCAAAAAATATTCATCTGCACATTTGACATGCACATGCATTCACAATTGCATATAAATAGCATTCTGTCAGCTTAAGATGCATGTAGGATTGCATATGCATTGGATTGTCATGCATGACTCTTGGTATATAAATAGTGAGATACTAAAGGGCTGATGAATTCTGTCTGGAAGTGCTTGCTATGTGTGAGGTGGTCTTTAGACCAAGTCCTCCGCCTGGTACCATAGGTCAGAATTGCATACATGTAGGAATGCTAGCTCATGCATACATTTAGGGGGAGCATCATTCATATTCTATCAACTGAACTTCCCATCTTCAGATTGAATTGCTATCTTGCTCAAATCCCTGTGATGAATGTGTAATGCAACACATTTCAGATTCCTGCTTCAACTATTTTTCAGCCACTTTCACTCAACCTATCCATTGGTATCTGTTGAATTGGCTGTTCTTTAAAATGTTTCGGCCTTCCCTGAAAATTCAGAAAGATTTCTCTGTGCATATCCTGATCATAAATCTGAAAACAAGTTAAAGAGGAATCTTCTATTATATAGGACTATGAAAGTCTGATATTTTCAGCCGGTTGAAGTTTCATGTATGTCTTGTGTTTGCTTATGAACATATCTTGAAAATATCTGAGTTAGGCTTAATAAACTTTAACCAACATTTTCATGTTGTGTCCTTTTTAAACTCTTCTGAATTCTGAAAATTCTGATATCATGATATTCCTTGATTGATATGTATGAAGTTAGTATTGATTTTTAAACATCTGAGAATATGGATTATGTCTAAGGGTAAATCCTATCAGAGCAATGACTTTGGTCACTGAGAAACCATGTCCAAAGGACTGTGTCATGAGGTGCCATAGTTAACTCTGCTTAAAAATGATTGATAATCTGGCAGAGCAATGGCATGCACACTGAGAAATACATCTCACTCATCAAAGAAATGATTTGTAGTGTGTCATGAAGTTTAAAAGCAATCTCTGCTCCTATGAAGCATGACAGTTAGTCCTTCCAAGTGCTTAGGGATACTGGCGTCTAAACAACGTGTATCCTCTAGTTACAAGGGTGTACTAAACTCAAGTGCTCATGAAGAATGTTATGAAAAAGTATTACTGCTAATCTAGTATATCATTTGAAAATGTGTGCAAAAGAAATATTCTATTGGAACCCTTGACAGAAATAAAAGTTTTCTTATGTGTTTAACTTCATTACTGTTGATTGCATCTCCTAAAGGAATCTTTGAAATTAAGTGAGTAAGGAAGAAGAAGGTTAAACAAGACTGTCAATATGAAAGCAAGGTTCACCTTTATTAAAACTGATTTCAGATATGAGTACAGAAAGTTTATGAACAAGCCTTGCATACATCATATTCTGATCTGACTTGTCAATGAAGATCATTCATAAATCTCTATAATAGAAGAGTCTGAAATACCTATTTAAATCAGATTTATGAAATTGATATCCCATTGAAAACCTTTCTCATTTATTCTGAGTGCCTTCTTTCTCACAATGGACTCCATTATTTCAGACCTAACTGTTGACTTCTTTATCTCCTGTGCTTCATTCCAATCACTGTCCATCTCAGGGGGAGAACTTTTGCATGTCCCTGTGGTTCAATGTTCATTCAGGGAGTTTTAGATGATAGTAACTCTGTTTGCATAATAGCTCCTATTTCAAATTCTTAAACAGTCAATGACCACTCCATTCTTTTTGATGTTGACAAAGGGGGAGAATTTTTGGTGTGAGTCATTAGTCTTTATTGGTGCATGCATTAGTCATTATGGGTGCATGTTTATGAACTGTCACATGGTATTTCATAATCATCATGATGGATGGACCTATTGCAATGACTCATAATATTAATATTGCCATCATCAAAAGGGGGGAGATTGTTGTGTCCCCTGTGGTTCTGGAGTTTTGATGATGATAGATATTATGTCTCATTATGTTTACATCCTTGATGATATAATCCTGTTGCATTATGAGAAACTGTCAGAACAGGGTTGAGGATGTCTCTCAGGTCATGAAGTTAACCCAAGTCAAAGAGTCAAAGTTAAATCATGACAGGTAAGGTGAATGCTCAGATCAGGTAATGCTCTGTTAAGTTCTCCTGCATACATTCAGTTCATATCTGCTATATGCATTGTGTTTCACTGCATCAGTCATACAGTCTGCACTCTTCGGGTCGACCCCCCAGTTCGCAAGTATGTACATTGCCCTCATGCATACACAAGCATCATGTTTGCATCAAGTCTGTACAGAGTCTCCTGCATTCCTTCATATCAACTCTAGACATTACATGCTAAAGTCTGCACATCGGCACTATAGCGTGCATAGCTCAAGTCTGTACATTGGCCAAGTATGTACATCGACTGTTCACAAAGTCTATTCACTGGACATCACTTCAAAGTCTATACATTGGCTAAGTGTGTACATCGCTTACATTTCTTGAGATCAAGTCCATACGTTGCACTGTTTCTTCAAGTCCATACAGTGGCAAAGTCTGGACATTGTGCTTTGAAGATCACCAAGTCTATACATCGTGAAAGTCTATACACTCCTCTTGGCCTTAGCATCTGTTTTGAAGTCCATACATTGGTCTTCAGTTCAAGTCTGTACAGCATTACGTTCTCTTTGGAAAGTCTGTACAGCGTGAAGTCTACACATTGGCTTCGCTCCATCAAGTCTATACATTCGACTGCATCCACAAAGTCTGTACAGCATCTGCATTGTCTCGCTCACACTTGCCAAAGTCTGAACATCCATGGTGTCTTTCATCGTCTCACTTTGCATCTCAGTTTGCAAAGTCTATACATTCGCTGCAGAGATCACTGTCAAGTCTATACATTGGTCCGTCTCTTGCAGTGTCTCATCTGGTCAAAGTCAACACATCACTTGAAGGCTTCTGCATCAAGTCTATACATCGACTGTCTTGCTTTAGCTTAAGTCTGTACAGAGTCAGCGTCTCGTTGACCGTCTCTTGTTGTGTCTTCATGTTATTTCTGTGTTTGTGTCTTCGTGTTGTTTTTATGTCTTCATGTTATTTTTGTGTTTGAGTCTTCATGTTATTTCTGTGTTTGTGTCTTAGTGTTCTTTTTCTATCTTCGTGTTGCTTCTTTCTATCTTCGTCCACGTTTCCTCTGATCGCGTGTTTTACTACCGTTTTACTCCGTGTTATTTCCTTCTCACCTCGTGCTGTTCTCATCTGACTTCGTGTTGTTCCCTTTGTAGTGTTAGCTTTGTTACTGTGGTACCTCGTGTCGTTCTCTCTTTACCTCGTGCTGTTCTCATCTGACTTCGTGTCGTTCTCTTTGTAGTGTTAGCTTTGTTACTGTGGTACCTCGTGTCGTTCTCTCTTTATCTCGTGCTGTAGTCATCTTATGTACCTCGTGTCGTTCTCAGTATAGTGCACCTTTTGTTGTTCCTACACACCTCGTGCAGCTTTAGCTTGATTGTCAACCGACTTATTTCAGGTATATATATATATATAGAGAACCCTGAGTATTAATGGTTTTAATCTCTTTGCAGGAAAAGAAGAAAAACAAAAAGAAGAAGGTGGTCCGAGGAAGAATATTCCCCAGTGACTGGGCGGCACGTGATCCGAGGCTGGAAGGGCAGACAGGCTGTGACACATGTGCTGAAGCTGGCTGAGAGACTGACACGTGGCCAAAAGTTCTGGGCGAGAAATGTGGAAGCCACACGCGCCCAGTGCTGCCCTCCTGCTGGCTGCTGTTATAAAAGGAAGCCGTCATCCAACAGATGAAGATGGTGATCGAGACTGTGAGTGAAGAAGAAGCGAGGCGGAGAGCAGCAGAGAGTGAAAGAAGAAAGAAGCAAAGAAGAAAAGAGTGAAGAAAAGAAAGAGAGAGACAGAGAGCCACCGAGAAGAAGAGAAGAGAAGAAAAAGAGAGAGAAAAGGAGAGCAGAGATCGAGAGAAGAAGAAAAGTGCAGCAGAGAAGAAAAAGAAAGTGAGAGGGAAGAGAAGCTTACCTGAAGATCTGTCTACTGGACCGTGGATCAAATCCAGGCCAGCCAGCTCCATGCGAGCCACATCTATGTTATCTTTCTTTACAGCTTTCTGATCGCTGTGTATTTTTCCTTTCTTATTTTTCCTTTTTCATTTGGTTAATCCTTGTTCTTCCGATTGCCCTGTTGGGGATCGGGTTCCTCCTGTGGTCTCAGGAGAAGGGAGATCTGATCTCCGGTTCTGGGCTTGTGGGTTACAAGTCCAGGGGTCCCTCCTGGTCTGGAGGAAGAGAGGTCTGCGACCTCTGGTTTGCTGGTGACGGGGAGTCACTGGTGGGTTCCCTCCTGGTCTGGAGGAAGAGAGACTTCGGTCTCTGGTTTCCAAGTGGCTGGGAGTCACTTGGGGTGTCCGTCCGGTCTGGAGGAAGAGGGGAGGCTATTCCCCTAGTCAAGCTGTTTGGCAGCAAGTGTTTGCAGACTGAGTCTGATGTGCTAGCGTTGCTAGTGGAATCCTCACTCCGGTTGGGAGTGAGGGGTGGATGTAGGTCTTGGTGACCGAACCACCTAAAACTCTTCTGTGCTGTGTGATTGGGCTTGTGCGCTTGTTCCATATCTTCTACCACCCTTCACAGGTTGTCTAAGCTTTCATATTGCTATCAGTGCTGTAGGTTGATTACCTTCTTCTGCTTCCGCATGTTAATTGTTTAGGCTCGCACTACATGTTTGTTCTTTGGTTCAAAAGAGTAGTTGATTAGATATTCAGATTGTCTATTTGCCTTGATAGCATTCTAGATTTTATTGAGAAAAAAGTCTTTAAGGGTGGGATTCATTCACCCCTCCCTCTGAATCCTTGCACCGATCCTATCAAAAGGCTATACAGACTTGAGCAAAGCAAAGCAATTGAATGTATAGACTTCACGATGTGAAGACTTGCCAAGGACAACTGGACGATGTACAGACTTGAGCGAAGCAAAGTCTGTACAGACTTGAAGGTTCACAATGTAAAGACTTTGGCAAAGCAGCAATGTACAGACTTGCACAGTTCTAGGATGTATAGACTTTATCTGAAAGCCCAATGTACAGACTTGCAAAATTGAACGTAGGTAAAGATCCCAATGTATAGACTTCGAAGTTCAACTGGTGAATGTACAGACTTTGAAGGTTCAACTGGTGAATGTACAGACTTCACCAATGTATACACTTGGAAGTTCACTGATGGATGTACAGACTTCACCTCGAGCAAGCTATAGTGCAGTGTATGGACTTTGAAGAATGATGCATGACGCTGTACAGACTTCACTAATGTATGGACTTAGCTTCGTGCATGCTACAGTCTAATGTATGGACTTTGAATGACAGTGCAATCACTATATAGACTTTGAGTACAAACACCACAATGCAATGTATAGACTTGCTAGTTATGTGAGCTGTAGTGTATAAACTTGACTGCCTGCAAGCATGTATAGACATTATCGTGCAGACCGGACCTCACATGCATTAGTGTATAGACTGTATGCCTGATGGATGCACTGATGCAGTATATGCACAGAGGAAGCAATGCACCGATGCAATGCATGCACATAGCAGGTATTGAACAGAAGCAATGCATGTATAGACTTGTGTTGACGCTGCATGACAACTGCCAATGTATAGACTTCACAAGTGCAAGCAATGCAGTAATATATGGACTTTGAACTTGTGCATGCAATGTATAGACTTTGCCCAATGCATAAGACGCTAAGAGAGACGGACAATGTATAGACTTACGTTCTCAACGATGCACAAACACAACACAAACACAACACGATGTATAGACTATGCTGAATGTGAAGACTTGTGTGTGTGTGTGTAGTGTGTAGACTTGTGAAATGCATAGAACACACAGACAATCTGATAAAAGTAATTTCATCAAAACATAAACAGTTGCCAATCAATCAAAAAAAGGTGTTGCCAATGAAGTAAAGCATATTATCAACATCATCAACACAGAAGAGTCACAACAATCTCCCCTTTTTGATGATGGCAACCCCCTATCATATAGAAGAGCAACAACCTGTCATTCAGATGAATTTTTGATGAAAGACATGATTTGTTATTCAGATTGTCATGCAGATGCTATGAATGCATGCTACGAAATAAAAACTAACTCCCTGCTCACAAGATCTCCCACTTTGGCATAACTTGATTCATACACTCCCCCTGAAATGAATTCAGAATTCCTCAAACAGACAATATTCTCCCCCTTTGCAATCAACAAAGAGGAGGGAAATAGATTACAAGGGAAGGAATAAGAGAAATCATCTGACTGGCATTCTGAACAAGTAGTTCAGGAATAAGCATTCTAAAGCACAGAGTCTTCAGTCATATGAATTTAGAAACTACTTTCAGATAGAATTCTGGTTTAAAGACTATAAAATTTTGAGTTCATGCACTACAATCAATGGATAAGTTTGTTGTGCATGATAAAACAATAAACAGGAATCACATTTGCATGCGAGATTCAGTTTCAAAATATCTTACTTTCATAGACTCAGTAAAAAAATGTTAAGAGTTACCAGGTCATGTATTGAAATTAAACAAATTGACATCCATGAAATTTCTTTTGAAGGAACATCATTTTCAATATTAGTTCATTAAGGGCATTCAGGTACCATTTATCTTTTTACGTAAGGGTATATGTTTATCAGACGCCAATACCCCTAGATACTCAACATGATGGACCATTCTGCCATGATCAAATTCAATAGAACTGATTTACACCTTTTTGTGTAAGGGTACACGTTTATCAGACGCCAGTTATCCCCAGGTACTCAGTGAAACCACCCTACTGTTTTGATCATTTTATACAGAGATAACGGATACACCTCATGACTTAAGTATTATCCATTTCTTTGATGGATCACTTAGTTTCTCAGTATTTTACCAGTCATTGCTCTGCCAATGTTATTTTCAATTAATTCTCAATGTTTTTCAATATCTTTCTTAGCTGTCATTTATTTGTTTCAGAATGACTTGTTTAAAAATAATACACATATTTAGCTTCTCTAACATGATTTCAGATGAGTTTTCAGATTTCAGATATGATTAGCTTTGTCTGACATGAAATAAGATAAGGGTTGAGAGCTTTATCAATTTTCAGCATTCTTATTTACTGATTACAATCTTTAAACTTTAAACTTTATAAAATTTAAACCATCAAAGTCAGTCTTTAAGCAATTAAAATTCTTACAAGAGAAGAAGTCTGTTTTCTATTGCTTAGGAATCAGAACTGACTAACAAATTACCATATTGTCAGACTCAACTCATTCAGGGTCAAAAAATTTGGATTTCAATAAGGTTGATGACCACTCTGAATTTCTAACAATACTCCCCCTGTCTATATGCATGCAGTTTTGCAAATGAATGGTAAGAGTTAAATACCACTGTTATGATATGCAATGATGATCATGAGTGTGATGCCCAAAAAAAATGTGAATGTTATACATGATAATGAGTCTGTTGCAACATTCACCATTCACAAGGTTTATTCAAGCCATGAGAGAGTTTATTCATTATGCTGAAATTTACACAAGCCAAGTTCTCTTCTAAGAAATTTAAACCTTTCATTCCAAAGAGGCTTAGTAAAAATATCAGCAATTTGTTTTTTAGTTTCAATGAAATTCATTTCAATTTCCTTTTTATTTACAACATCTCTAAGAAAATGATGTTTTATCTCTATATGCTTAGTCCTAGAATGATGAACATGATTTTTAGCAAGGCATATAGCACTAGTATTATCACATAACATTGGAATACATCCCAATTTTATCTGATAATCATCCAGTTGGTGCTTGATCTATAGTACTTGGGCAGCACAATTACCAGCTGCAACATATTCAGCTTCAGCTGTAGACAAAGCTACAGTGTGTTGCTTCTTAGATGCCCAAGATACTAGACAGTCACCTAGGAATTGACAATATCCACTAGTGCTTTTTCTATCTACTCGACACCCAGCATAATCTGCATCAGTGTAAGCTAGAAGTTCTAACTCACACTTGGCAGGATACCAAAGGCCTAGCTCTTGGGTGCCTAGTAAATATCTAAAAACCCTTTTCACTGATTTAAGATGTGATTCTTTGGGACTAGCCTGAAATCTAGAGCATAAACACACTGAAAATTGAATGTCACGCCTAAATGCTGTAAGATATAGAAGGGATCCGATCATACCTCTATATAGCCTTTGGTCCACTGGTTTACCTTGAGGATCTTCATCCAAACTGGTTGAGGTACCCATTGGAGCACTATTTCCTTGAGGTTGTCCATTTTGTACTTCTTCAATAGATCCCTTATATACTTGAACTGAGAGATGAAGGTACCATCCTTTGATTGTGTAACCTGCAGTCCAAGAAATAGTTTGAGCTCACCCATTGAGCTCATTTAAAACTCATTAGTCATAATTTGAGAGAATTCCTCACACAATTTGGGGTTAGTTGACCCAAACATAATGTCATCCATATAAATTTGAATGATAAGAATATCTGAATGACTCACCTTGGTGAACAATGTTTGATCAACTACACCTCTTGTGAATTTCTTATCAGTGAGGAATTTGCTCAACCTGTCATACCAAGCTCTAGGAGCTTGCTTTAAACCATAGAGAGCTTTTCTGAGTTTATAGACATGATTAGGGAAGTCTAAGCATTCAAATCCAGGAGGCTGCCTCACATAGACATCCTCACTGATTTTCCCATTTAGAAAAGCAGATTTTACATCCATCTACTGAAGATTTATTCCTAGGGAACATGCATAAGCCAATAATATTCCGATTGCTTCTAACCTGGCTATAGGGGCAAAAGACTCTTCAAAGTCTATTCCAAATTCCTGATTATACCCCTGAGCTACAAGTCTGGCCTTATTTTTAATGACATTCCCTGATTCATCAGTTTTATTTCTGAATACCCATTTAGTCCCTATGACCGTTTCATGATCAGGAGGTGGAACCAAATGCCACACCTTATTCCTGTCAAATTGATTGAGCTCCTCATGCATGGCATTAATCCAATGCACATCTTTGAGAGCACAGTCAATGGACTTGGGTTCTACATTTGAAACAAACGCATATGCATTCAATTCATTTTGAATCCTTAAGTGGCCTCTGGTCCTAGGGGGGTCATGCAGATTTCCAATTACATTATCTACAGGATGATCTTTAAGATATCTAATGTTAACAATTGGATTATCATGAAGTTCATTTACCTCCCCCTGAACTATAGGCTCTTCTTCATTAAGCTCTTCATTTCCTTCCTCATCTTCGGATTGGTCTGCAGAATTTCCTTCTTTCAGAATATCACCACTGTCTTCATTCCTGCATTGACCAATATTAGTCTTTAATAAGGATTCATCAAAAACTTTATGTGGAGATTCTTCAATAGTTTTGGAATTCAGATTATACACTCTATATGCTCGGGTGTTTTCAGAATAACCAAGAAAAATTCGTGGTTCACCTTTAGGTTCAAATTTGTCTAGGTCTCTTTTCATTTATATGTATAAAGCATTTACACCCAAAAGCCTTGAAGTGAGCAATAGAAGGTTTCTTACCCTTTATGATCTCATAGGGTGTTTTCTGGGTAGAAGGTCTTACCATGACTCTGTTAATTACATAACAAGCAGTATTTACTGCTTCAGCACAAAACCTTCTTGGTAGACCACCTTCAACCAAGAGTGTACGACCCATCTCCACTAGGGTTCTGTTCCTTCTCTCCACAACTCCATTCTGCTCAGGTGTCCTTGGTGAGGAGAACCTATGGTTAATTCCATTTGACCTGCATAATTCATCAAACTGTGAGTTTTCAAACTCACCTCCATGATCAGTCAAAATATTTTCAATTTTCTGGTTTTTCTTAAGACAGAACTCCTGATAAGATAAGAAATATACCCAAGTATACCTAGAGAAGTCATCTACCATGACAAATCCATACTTCCTCCCTGATAAGCTGACAGACCTGGTTGGCCCAAAAAGGTCCATGTGTATCAGCTCATAGGGTTTAGAAGACATATTTTCTGTTCTAGATTTAAATGACTTTCTAGTTAACTTTGATTGAGTGCATGCATCACATATTTTATTTTCTTTCTTAAAGGAAACTTCAGGAAGTCCTCTAACCATGCTATGCTTATTTAGTTTATGCAAAATAGTGTAACTAGCATGACCTAACCTACGATGCCATAAAAATGCTAAGTCTTCTCTACTAGTAGTAAGGCATAGGTTAGAATGTTGAATATCATCTAGATCTATCATGTAAGTGTTATTTATCCTCTTACCAGAAAATTTAACAGTTTCGGAATCAGGTTCAAAAACTTTGCAACATTGAGAGTCAAAAAGCATTTTGCATCCTTTATCACATTGCTGACTGATGCTAAGTAAGTTATAAGCTAATCCTTCAACCAGCATGACATCCTCAATGCAACAAGTAGTACACTTACCTACCTTACCTGTTCCAACAATCTTACCCTTTGTGTTGCTACCAAAGGTGACAAGGCCTCCTTGTTTCTCTGTCAGCATGCAGAACTTGGCCTTATCCCCTGTCATATGCCTGGAGCAGCCACTATCCAAGTACCACAAATTGTTCTTGGCTGCCAGGCATACCTGCACACACAATCAAGTAGAGAAGTTTGGAACCCAAGACTGATTGAACTCTAGAGAAGATGAAAAGCAATTAAAATAGGAAAGCAGACTTTTAGGAATCCACATTTGTTTGAAACAGTTTTGTTCAGTGGATTTTCCAGATTTCTTTTTGTTTTGCTTTTTCTTGTTGACACTAGCATGATTATTTACATATTGATTATTTCTGTGCCAGTGCCTTGGCTAGGATGTATTCACGAAATTTTGGCCATAGTAATCATTGGGCTGGCTGTAGAAATGTTGGTTCCATGGTGTCCAATTGCCATACCCACTAACCCAATTTCTGGTGTAAGGTCTATAAGACTGTGTAGCCCGATGTCCATGACCTGTAAACGTTCCTTGAGTCCTAGTCCATCCTGACCTATTTGGATAGATTGACTGTGCAAAGAAGTGGGACTGGGCTCTAGGTTGTGAGAAATGTTTGGGTTGAGCTCTAAAAGCATTCTGCCTCCCCTGCACCTTGGACCCTGCTGACCTGTTCATAGGTGTGTATTGGGTCTTCTTCATAGGTGGTGATGATGGTGGAGACTTGGTGACCTTAACATGGGGTTTATAAGACTGTGTAGGTTGACCCCTAACCTGAGACTGAGCTTTGGGATTTTGCTTGGATGTGCTAGCTCTACTAGTCTCATTCAATTTTTGTTTGCCCTTCTCCTCAGCACTGGGCTTTTTCAGATTAGCAGTTTTGTTCAATGAAATGTTTGAATTCATGCTAATTAGAGGTCCTTTCTCTTTTTGTGCAACAAATGAAATAGTTTTCATTCCAAAGGTTTTTGTTGCACTAGAATTAAATCCAAGGCCTTCTTTTCTGAAATTGACCTGTGACCCTAACAAAGCATTTAGGTTATCTATACCTTGGGTCATTTTCTCAATAGTCTTAAGCTTGTTCTCATTATCCTTTTGAATATCTTCAATGGATTTCTTAAGTTCTGTATTCACACTTAGGACAGCTTGATGTTTTTCATTCACTATTTTTATCTCACTCTCACATTTCTAAATTTTCAATTTCAGTTCATCAGTTTCTTTTTCTAACCTCTCATTTTCTTCTTTAGAGGCTTTTGACTCATTCTTGATTTCTTCTAGTTCAGAACATGTGAGTTTTAATTTTTCATTCTCAGATTCTAGACATGTAATTTTATCAGTTAGAGTTGTATCATTTTGCATAGAGTTAATCTTTCTTCTTAGATGCCTGTTTTCCTTTCTAATATCATCAGCTCTATCAGCTATGTCATGGTAGGCATCTATCTAATCAGCAATAGTGAAGTTTTCAAATCTAGTGATTACCTCATCTGAGTCCTCCTCTCTGTCTTCAGAGCTTGTTGCCATAAGGCAAATGGGATGTTCAGATTCGGCTTCACTGTCAGAGGTATTGCTCAAGGAGCCTTCATCTTCATCACTCCAGGTGCTAACCATAGCTCTCCCTTTCGTGTTCTTCTTCTTTGACTTGTCCTTGTATTTCTGATTCTCTGGACAGTCAGCTTTCATATGGCCTTCCTTCCTGCATTGATAACAAGTATTAGATTCAATTTTCTTTGTAGGATTATGTTTATACCTTTTATCCCTTCGGCCTCCACCATACTTCTTTTGGCTGAATCGTCATGCTCCTTTCCTGAGGAACCGCCTGAACTCTCTGGTCATCATTACCATCTCAGTACGAGTTATATCTTCTTCATTCAGGCTCTCCTCGGATGATGAACTGCTAGAGCTGGATTTGTTGGATTTGCTGGCACCAGCTTTCAGAGCGATTGGCTTCTTCTTCCTCTCAGCTTCTTCTATCTTTGGCATATTAATCTCATATGCCATCAGCGAGCCAATTAGCTCATCAGCCCTTGTGGTTCGCTAATCCCTTGACTCCTCCATCACTGTAGCCTTAGTATGCCAAGCATGAGTCAGGGAGCGCTATATCTTCCTCACTACATCGTATTCTGTCTGAGGTTTCCTGAGACCTCTAAGACCATTTGTGATGATAGTTAATCGAGAGTACATCTCCTTGATTGTCTCGTTTGGCTTCATCTTGAATGCTTCATATTCAGACACAAGGAGATTGCCTTCATTTCTCTAACCTGAGAAGTCCCTTCATGAATAACTTCCAGTGCATCCCACATCTCCTTAGCTGAATTGTAAGCTGATACCCGAGAAAATTCTGTGGGGTGCAGAGAGCACTGAATGGCGTTTATGGCACTCCAATTTAGTGTAGACATCCTGATCTCCTCCTTGGTGTAGACTTCCTCATTAGGGGACAGCTCATAAGGTCCCTTGCTTACTACCTTCCAGATCTCATAATCCTTCGCCCTCAAAAATACTTGCATACGGTTCTTCCAGTATGCATAGTTAGATCCATCGAAGAATGGGGGCTTTGTGGTTGAGTGTCCTTCAGCTATCATCCCTCGAGCATCCATCTTTGCCTTTCCTCTTCGGGCGGTAAGTCACTGTAGAAGAGTATGGCTCTGATATCAACTGTTATGTTAGATGGACGCAGTCTATCTCCACGAAATGTGGATCTAGAGGGGGGTGAATAGATCTAATGTATAATTTTAAAACACAGTTGAGCTCTAATGCGGAATTTAAACAGACAACTGTTGAACGATAGAAAGAACACTATGAAGAGTGTCGACATGCAGCCACACAGCAAATCACAAGCAATCTCACAAACACAAGACACACAAGATTTTTAGGTGGTTCGGTCAGAGACCTACGTCCACCCCACACTCCAACTAGAGTGTGGATTCTGCTGACTCACATCTTGAACAGCTGGGCTTCACAGCTTGCCAACAACCGCTGATACACAGCTTCGCTGGGCTTTACAGCTTTCCGACCAGAGGAACAGATCCTCTACAACCGCTTGGCAATACAGCTTAGCCGTCCGAGACCAAGTCTCGCCTGCTAAGGATTACAGCTTCACCTGTCTAGTGGAAACCTCCACTGCAATTGCTGCCTCACAGCTTGATAATAAAAGTGTATCGAAAGCAAGAAAAATAGAAACAAACGAAATGTAAAAACAAGACGAATGTAGCTCAAGTATGAGCAGAATCAGCTCTGGTATCTGAACCAAGAGTCTGATTTACAAGACCTCTCGAAAGCTCTCTCAACTCAACTCTCTCAATCAAACTCTCTCAACACATCTCTCTTTTCTCTCTTTCTTTTCTTCTCTGTTTTTCTTCTCTGTGGATCTCGGTGGCTCTCTGCTGCTTCAGACTTTCAGTCTCACTGTATAGACTTTGCCACTTGTTCGATCAGCCTCCTTCTGAAGAAGAAAGCTCATATATATACCAGCAGTAGATTGGATAAGGGCGTGTGGCTTCCACATTTCCCCCCCAAAGAATTCTCAAGATCCGAGGAAATTTCATCCACATGGCAGCATCCTGGATGGGCTGCTTCCACGTGTCACCATCTGGGCACCTCGTCCTCCTTGGATCACGAGCCATGTCATCAATCTCAGCTAGGAGTCCCTGTCAGATAGAGGATCGAATTATCAGTTTAAGTATAGAACCCTGTACAGACTTTGTAGGATGCAGTGCATTATATAGACTTTGCACTGTATAGACTTTGTGAATGCGAGGCTATGCGTTGTACAGACTATGTGAATACAGTGCTAT
This sequence comes from Amorphophallus konjac, assembly GCA_022559845.1. NCBI lineage: Eukaryota > Viridiplantae > Streptophyta > Magnoliopsida > Alismatales > Araceae > Amorphophallus > Amorphophallus konjac. Next base: position 235,350,885 of record CM040124.1, read on the forward strand.
GGCCTGTACAGACTCTACGCATGCAGGGCTTATGCCATGTTCAGACTTTGTGAATACAATGCTATGCAATGTATAGACTCTGTATATGCAGAGCTAAGGCATGTGCAGACTTCCTAAATGAAGGCAACTGCTGTACAGACTTGCTGAAGTGTAATGCAATGTGCAGACTTTGAAGAACATTCAGTAGCCAATGTATAGACTAAGGCAATGTAAAGACTTGCCAGTGTATGGACTTGATGAGCATGCAGCAATGTGCAGACTTCAATGCATGAAGGAGCACTGTGTATGTTGAAGTTAGATGGAAGGCTCTATCACCACAGGATGTGGATCTAGAGGGGGGGTGAATAGATCAACTGGTTATTTAAAAATTAGGCCTAGAATCAAATGCGGAATTAGAAGAACACTAAACGAACACAGCCAATGCACCGAATGAAACACACAAGATCTGCTGAACAAGCAATCAAACACAAGAGAGGCACAAGGCTTTTAGGTGGTTCGGTCAATCCGACCTACGTCCACCCCACATTCAACTCGAATGTGGATTACTGCTGATACACAGCTTCAAACTGCTGGGCTCTATAGCTTGCCAACAACGGCTGGGGCTTACAGCTTATCCCGACCAGAGGAGCACACTCTGCAACAGCTGAGCATCACAGCTTGCTCTGCAGGGCACTATAGCTTAGCCGACCAGAGGAACACCTCTGCAACCCGCTGCCTCATAGCTTGAAACCGATGATAAACAGCTTGATAGAACAAGAGTTTTCAAAGAGAAAATAACAAGACTGAAAACAAATAAAACACATAATCGAATGGAAGAAAACCAAAACGACTGTAGCTCAAAGTTGAGCAATATCAGCTCTCGTAACTGGACCAAGAGACTGATTCACAAGCTCTCACAATAACTCTCTCAACTCATCTCCTCTCTCTTTCTTCTTCTCTCCTTTTCTTCTTCTCTGCTTTTCTTCTCTCACAGTGGATCTCGGTGGCTGCTGTTTCAGACTGGATGTATGGACTTCGCCAACTTCGATCGGCCTTTACAGAAGATGAAGACTGATATATATAACAGCAGCAGGTGGATAAGGGAGCGTGGCTTCCACGTTTTCCCGCCCAAGGAATTCTCCAGATCCGAGGCAATTCCATCCATGTGTCAGCATCTGCACACCTCGTCCTCCTGGGATCACGAGCCATGTCAACAATCTCAGTAGAGAATCCCTATCAGACAGAGTATCGGATGATCAGATTAAATAACAACTCTGTATAGACTTATCATAAGAACTGCGTTGTATAGACTTCATATAAGTGAAAGCTATGTACAGACTTGCTGTATGAAGCAATCGCTGTACAGACTTAGGTGATATGAAGACTATCAATGCAATGTACAGACTTCGCAAATGAAGATGAAATGTGTAGACTTCATGAATGAAGATGCAATGTGTCGACTTCATGAATGAAGATGCAGTGTGTAGACTTCGATGAGAAGATGCAATGTGTAGACTTCAGTGAGACTAAATTGAAGACAGACGATGTATGGACTTCACAGCTGATGAATGCAATGTACAGACTTTGCAAGATGTGAAGGAGTTGAGTGTATAGATTTCACGATGTGAAGACTTGTCAACAAAAGACTGTACAGACTTGAGGTGAAGACCGATGTATAGACTTCCTAAAAGAACATCTGTATAGACTTGAAGCAATGGAGAACATCGACTGTATAGACTTTGAAATGCAACGTAGGCAAAGGCATCGATGTATAGACTTCGAACACCTCTTGAGCTCTGCATAGACTTTGCAGTCACCAGGCAATGTATAGACTTTGGAAAAATAGAAGCCTGTATAGACTTGGAAGATCAAGACGCTAAGGAAGACGGACAATGTATAGACTTGCTGTAACAGTCTATTGTACAGACTTCATGAAACTCTAGACACTGAATGTTGTACAGACTTAGCCCATGCAATGAGACGCTAAATGAGACGCTGAATGAGATGCTGGACTCTGTACAGACTTTGCCCAATGCCTGAGACGCTAACAAAGACGGATGATGTTCAGACTTGCTGAAATATCGATGTACAGACTTTGCCCAAATGCATTAGACGCTAACTAAGACGCTGGACTCTGTACAGACTTGAGCGATGTATGGACTTAGCTTCGTGCAAGCTACAGTCCAATGTATGGACTTTGAAGTTCAACTGGTGAGTGTACAGACTTCACCAATGAGACGCTCACTGTACAGACTTTGCCTTAGACTCTAAGTGAGACGGACAGTGTATAGACTTGGCCAATGCACTGTGGATGTATGGACTTTGACGCCTGCATGCTATGCAATGTACACACTTGGTGACTTCGCATGTTGTGCAATGTGCAGCCAGTGTATATACTTGTCGTGCCTACACAGGGCGTTGTACACACTTGCTGCCTGATGCTCATGTGCAGACTTTGATGCCCAACAACGATGTACCTGATGCTAATGTGCAAACTTTGATGGCCAACAGCGATGTATAGACTTTGAGACTTTGAGTGTGTGTTCAGTGTGAAAACAAGATAAAATGTATATAACACACAGACAATCTGATAAAGTAATTTCATCAAAATATAAACAGTGTTGCCAATCAATCAAAACAATGTGTTACCATATGAAGTAAAGTTACATGTCAACACCATCAACACATATGAGTCATAACAATCTCCCCCTTTTTGATGGTGGCAACCCCCTATCATATAGAGTAGCAACATCCTGTCATACAAATGCATTTTTTGATGAAGGACATGATTTGTTATTCAGATTGTTATGCAGATGCATGTAGATGCTATGAATGACATGCTACATGATACAAAATGCTGCATGATACAAAATGTAAGCAACTTCCCCCTTTTGCCATACCATGATGCAGATGCATACACAGAATTCTGAATTCTCCCCCTGAACTGAAAGAATGAATTCAGACAATATTCTCCCCCTTTGCCATCAACAAATAAGAGGGAAAGTGAGTGCAAGTGAAGGAAAAGGAAAGTTCAGCTGACTGGCATTCTTAGTAAGTAGTTCAAAAATTAGGCAACTAAAGCACAGAACCTTCAGTCTTATGAACTGAGAAACGGCTTAGAAATTGAAATTCTAGTTTAAAGGTTATAAAAATGAGAGTTCATGCACTACATTCATTGGATAAGGTAGATGTGCAGGATAAAATAATAAACCAGAGTCATATTTACATGAGAGATTCAATTTCAGAATATCTTACTTTCAGAGACTCAGTAAAATGTGTTAAGAGAAACAAGGTCATGTATTGAAATTAAACAATTGACATCCATGAACTTTCTTTGAAGGAACATCATTTTCAATATAATGTCAGTTAGGGCATTCAGGTACCAAAAGACTTTTTGCGTAAGGGTATACGTTTATCAGACGCCAATACCCCTAGATACTCAACATGATGGACCATCTTGCCTATGATCAAACTCAATAGAATTGATTGACACCTTTTTGTGTGAGGGTACACGTTTATTAGACGCCAGTTACCCCCAGGTACTCAGTGAAAACAACCTACTATTTTGATCATTTTATACAGAGATAGCTGATACACCTCATGACATGAGTGGTGTCCACTTCTTTGATGGATCACTCAGTTTCTCAGTGATTTACTAGTCATTGCTCTGTCAAAGCTATTTTTCAAATGATTTTCAATATCTTTCTTAGCTGCCCTTTATTTGTTTCAGAATAACTTGTTTAAGGACAATACACATACTTAGCTTCTCTAACATAATTTCAGATGAGTTTTCAGATTTCAGATATAATTAGCTTTGTCTGACATGAAATAAGATAAGGTTGAGAGCTTTATCAATTTTCAGCATCCTTATTTACTGATTGTAGTCTTTCAACTCTAAAGATTATAAATTTAAACCATTAAGTCAGTCTTTAAGCAATTAAAGTTCTTGTGAAAGAAGAAATCTATTTTCTATTGCTTAATATTAGAACTGACTAAAAGATTGCCATATTGTCAGACTCAATCATTCAGAGTCAAGGATTGAATAGACGTAGCAGTTCACCTTGAAATTACTGACAAGACTCCCCCTGTCTATATGCATGCAATTTTTGTAAAAGATGACAGATCAGATGATTTTTGAAGTTCATGCTTACTCAGACTATCTTATTGTGCAGTATGACCCATGCAGAAATATAGACATATCATGCATCTAGACATATATATGCAATGATGATCATGAGTGCAATAAAAAATATGAGAGTCGTGCATTATCATAAGTCTGTTGCATAATGTTTATTCAAATCAGAAGTTTATTCAAAGCAGCTCAAAAGTTTTATTCAAGTCAACAAAGAGTTCATTCATTATGCTGAAATTTACACAAGCCAAGTTCTCTTCTAAAAAATTTAAAATTTTCATTTCCAAGTAGCTTAGTAAAGATATCAGCAACTTGTTTGTTTGTTTCAATGAAGTCCAGTTCAATTTCCTTTTTGTTCACAACATCTCTTAGAAAATGATATTTTATTTCTATGTGCTTAGTCCTAGAATGATGAACAGGATTTTTAGCAAGGCATATGGCACTAGTATTATCACATAGAATTGGAATACATTCTAATTTTATCTGATAATCATCTAGTTGGTGCTTAATCCAAAGTACTTGGGCAGCACAATTACCTGCTACAACATATTCAGCCTCAGCTGTAGACAAGGCTACAGTGTGTTGCTTCTTAGATGCCCAAGATACTAGACAGCCACCAAGGAATTGACAGTAGCCACTAGTGCTTTTTCTATCTACTCGACACCCAGCATAATCAGCATCAGTGTAAGCTAGAAGCTCTAACTCACACCTAGCAGGATACCATAATCCTAGCTCTTGGGTGCCTAGCAGATATCTAAAAATCCTTTTCATTACTTTAAAATGATTTTCTTTAGGACTGGCCTGAAACCTAGCACATAATCCTACAGCGAATTGAATATCAGGCCTAGATGCTGTTAAGTAGAGAAGGGATCCGATCATACCTCTGTATAACTTCTGGTCAAATGGGTTACCTTTAGTGTCTTCATCCAAGCTTGTAGAGGTACTCATTGGAGAAGCTATCTCTTTAAGGTTATCCATCTTGTATTTCTTGAGTAGATCCCTTGTGTACTTGGACTGAGTGATAAACATTCCATCCTTTATTTGTGTAACCTGCAGTCGAAGAAATAATTTGAGCTCACCCATTGAGCTCATTCCAAACTCATTAGTCATTGTTTCAGAGAATTCCTCACACAATTTGGGGTTAGTTGACCAAAAAATGATATCATCCACATAAATCTGTACAATAAGAATTTCAGAATGACTCACCTTTGTAAACAAGGTCTAATCAACTACTCCTCTAGTGAAATTTTGATCAGTGAGAAACTTGCTCAACCTGTCGTACCAAGCTCTGGGAGCTTGCTTAAGACCATAGGGAGCTTTATTTAATTTGTAAACATGATTAGGGAAATCTAGACATTCAAACCCAGGGGGCTGTCTAACATAGACATCCTCATTAATTTTCCCATTCAAGAATGCAGATTTTACATCCATCTGCTGAAGGATTATACCTAGGGAACATGCATAAGCTAATAAAATTCTAATAGCTTCTAATCTGGCTACAGGGGCAAATGACTCTTCAAAGCCAATACCAAACTCTTGGTTGTACCCCTGAGCAACAAGTCTGGCTTTATTTTTAACAATATTCCCTAATTCATCAGATTTATTCCTGAAAACCCACCTAGTCCCTATGACTGTTCCATGATCAGGAGGTGGGACCAAGTGCCACACCTTGTTCCTATCGAACTGATTAAGCTCCTCATGCATGGCATTAATCCAATGCATATCCTTGAGGGCACATTCAATGGACTTGGGTTCAATTTGAGAGACAAGAGCATATGCATTTAATTCATCCTGAATTCTAAAGTGACCTCTAGTTCTAGGGAAATCATTCAGATTGCCAATGACATTATTCACAGGGTGATCTTTAAGATATCTAATATTAACAATCTGAGTTTCAGGAATTTCACTTACCTCCCCCTGAACTTCAGGTTCTTCTTCATTTTGCTCTTTTTTATCTTCCTCACCATCAGACTGGTCTGCAGAGTTTTCATCTTTCAAAATGTTCCCATCTTTGTTCCTGCAATAACCATGGTTGGTTTCCATCAAGGTTTCATCAAAGATAATGTGTGGAGATTCTTCAACAATTTTTGAGTTTAAATTGAACACTCTATAAGCCCGGGTGTTTTCAGAATAACCGAGGAAGATTCCTGGTTCACCTTTTGGCTCAAATTTATCAAGGTCCCTCTTGTCATTTATATGTATAAAACATCTACAACCAAAGACCTTGAAGTGGGCGATTGAAGGTTTCTTACCTCTCAAAATCTCATAAGGGATTTTCTGGGTGGAAGGTCTTACCATTGCCCTGTTAATTACATAACAGGCTATGTTGACTGCTTCAGCCCAGAATTTTCTTGGCAGTTGACCTTCAACTAAGAGAGTTCGGCCCATTTCTACTAGAGTTCTGTTCCTCCTTTCGACAACACCATTCTGCTCAGGTGTCCTGGGTGAGGAGAACTTATGATGAATCCCACTTGACCTACAAAATTCTTCAAAGTGTGAGTTTTCAAACTCACCTCCATGATCAGTCAAAATATTTTTAATTTTCTGATTTATTCTTATATAGAACTCTTGAAATTCTGAGAATGCATCACTCTTATTAGATAAGAAATAAACCCAAGTATACCTAGAAAAGTCATCTACCATAACAAACCCATACCTCCTCCTAAGCTGGCAGATCTGGTTGGCCCAAAAAGGTCCATGTGTATCAGCTCATAAGGTTTGGAAGACAGATTTTCAGTTCTAGACTTAAATGACTTTCTAGTTATCTTTGATTGAGTGCATGCATCACAGATTTTATTTTCTTTCTTGAAGGAAACTTTAGGAAGTCTCTAACCATGCTATACTTGTTTAGTTTATGCAAAATGATATAACTAGCATGGCCTAACCTACGATGCCATAAAAATGCTAAATCTTCTCTATTGGCAGTAAGACATAGGTTAGAATGCTGAATGTCATCTAGATCTATCATGTATGTGTTATTTATTCTTTTTCCAGAGAATTTTATAATTTCTGAATCAGGTTCAAAAACCTTGCAGCATTGAGAATCAAATAAAACCTTATGACCCTTATCACACAACTGGCTGATACTAAGTAAATTGTAAGCTAACCCTTCAACCAGCACAACATCATCAATGCAGCAGGTAGAACACTTACCTACCTTACCTGATCCAATGATCCTACCCTTTGTGTTGCTTCCAAAGGTGACAAGGCCTCCTAGCTTTTCAGTTAGCATGCAAAACTTGGCCTTATCTCTGTCATATGCTTGGAGCAGCCACTGCCCAAGTACCACAAGTTGCTCTTGGCTGCCAGGCATACCTGCACACACAATTAGGGCAAAGAGTTTGGAACCCAAGTCTGATTGGGCTCCAATGCAGATGAAGTGCAAGTAAAGAAAGAGAGCATGGTTTTGGGAATCCACATTTGTTTGAAGCAGTTTTGTTCAGTGGGTTTTCCAGATTTCCTTTTGTTTTACTTTTTCTTGTTGACTTTCTTCTTATTTGCACCAACAGAGTTATTCACAGAATTGTTGTTATTGTGCCAATGCTTCGGCCAGGTTGCATTCATAATGTTTTGGCCATAGTAATTCCTGGGCTGGCTGTGGAAATGTTGGTAATTCCTAGGCATCCGACTACCATGCCCATTTTCCCAATTTCTGACATAGGGTCTGTAAAAATGTGTAGGTTGATGAACATACCCTGTATGCATCCCTTGAGTTCTAGTCCACCCATACCCATTAGGATAGATTGGCTGTTTGGGGTAGTAGGACTGAACTCTAGGTGGATTGAATTTGTTGGGCTGACTTCTGAAAATATTTTGTCTTTCCTGCACCCTTGACCCTGCTGACCTATTCATAGGTTTTGGTTGGGTCCTTTTCTGTGATGATGGTGGTGAAGACTTTTTGGCATTGACATGGGGTTTGTTTACCTGAACAGGCTGACCCCTAACCTTGGGTTGAGCACTAGAGCTAGGTTTGGAAGTCCCAATTCTACTAGGCTCACCTACTTTCTGTTTGCCCCTTTCCTCTGCATTTAGCATTTTCAGATTCAAATTTGTCTTTACAGCATTATTAGAATTCATGTTGATCAGAGGTCCTTTCTCCTTTTGTGCAACAAAGGAAATAGTTTTCATTCCAAAGCTTTTAGTTGCACTAGAGTTGAATCCTAGGCCCTCTCTTCTGAAATTTACCTTTGACCCCAATAATGCATCTAAATTTTCAGATCCTTGGGTCATTTTCTCAATTGTTTTTAGCTTATCCTCATTATCTTTCTGAACTTTATCAATAGATTTTTTCAACTCATTATTCACATTGAGGACAGCTTCATATTTTTCAAAAATAATTTTTATCTCATTTTCATAATTCTGAATTTTCAGTTTCCATGCATCAATTTCATTGTCTAATCTCACATTTTCTTCCTTAGAAATTTTCAGTTCTTTATTGATTTCTTCAAATTCAGAACATATAAGTTTCAGTTTACTGTTCTCATTTTCTAAGCAGGCAATTTTATCAGACAATGAAGTATCATTTTGCATGATTCTAATTTTTCTTCGTAGATGCATGTTTTCTTTTCTGACCTCATCTACTCTATCAGTAAGTTCATCATAAGCAACCATCCAATCAGTAATAGTAAAATTTTCATAGCGAGAGGATACCTCATCAGATTCTTCCTCTCTATCTTCTGAGCTGGTTGCCATGAGACAGATTGGCTTCTCAGCTTCAACTTCACTGTCCGAAGTGACGCTCAAAGATCCCTCGTCCTCATCACTCCAGGTACTCACCATAGCTTTCCCTTTTGTGTTCTTCTTCTTGGACTTATCCTTAAGGTTCTGATTTGTCAGACATTCAGCTTTAAAGTGACCCGCCTTCCTGCATTGATAGCAAACATTAGTTTCAGCTTTCTTTACAGGGTTTGATTTATACCTTGTGTCTCGGCGGCCACTGTTGGGATTTCTTCGGCTGAATCTTCTTCCTTCCTTCTTGTGAAATCTCCGGAATTCCCTAGTAATCATGGCGATATCAGCATTTGCCACTTCTTCTTCAGACAAGCTCTCTTCAGTTGATGATCCGTTTGGGCTGGATCGACTGGATCTGCTAGCACCAGCCTTCAGAGCTATAGGCTTCCTCTTTCTGTCAGCCTCCTCTATCTTCGGCATATTCATCTCATAAGCCATTAGAGATCCGATCAGCTCATCTGCCTTAGTATTGTGCATATCTCTTGACTCTTCCATAACTGTGGCCTTGGTGTGCCAAATTGGAGTCAAGGATCGCAAAATCTTCCTGACTACATCATACTCAGAATATTTTTTCCCGAAGCCTCTGAGACCATTTGTGATAATAGTCAGCCGAGCATACATTTCTTTGATCGTCTCATTAGGCTTCATCTTGAAAGCTTCGTATTCTGAAACCAATAGATTAGTCTTAGTCTCTCTGACTTGTGAAGTCCCCTCATAAATGACTTCAAGTGCATCCCACATTTCCTTCGCTGAGGAGCAGGCAGATATTCGTGAGAACTCGGTGGGATGCAGAGAGCACTGGATTGCATTGATTACACTCCAGTTGAGCATGGACCTTCTAATTTCCTCCTTGGTCCATACATCTTCATTTGGGGACAGCTCAAAAGATCCCTTACTGACCACCTTCCAAATTTCATAATCTTTAGCGCTCAAGAATACCTGCATACGGTGCTTCCAGTATGCGTAGTTGGTTCCATCGAAGTACGGGGGCTTGGATGTGGAGTGTCCTTCAGCTATCATCCCTCTTCCGTCCATCTGTGCTTATCCTCTTCGGGCGGTAAGTCCCTGTAGAAGAGTCTAGCTCTGATACCAAGTGTTGAAGTTAGATGGAAGGCTCTATCACCACATGATGTGGATCTAGAGGGGGGGTGAATAGATCAACTGGCTATTTAAAAATTAGGCCTAGAATCAAATGCGGAATTAGAAGAACACTAAACGAACACAGCCAATGCACCGAATGAAACACACAAGATCTGCTGAACAAGCAATCAAACACACGAGAGGCACAAGGCTTTTAGGTGGTTCGGTCAATCCGACCTACGTCCACCCCACATTCAACTCGAATGTGGATTACTGCTAATACACAGCTTCAAACTGCTGGGCTCTACAGCTTGCCAACAACGGCTGGGGCTTACAGCTTATCCCGACCAGAGGAGCACCCTCTGCAACAGCTGAGCATCACAGCTTGCTCTGCTGGGCACTACAGCTTAGCCGACCAGAGGAACACCTCTGCAACCCGCTGCCTCACAGCTTGAAACCGCTGACAAACAGCTTGATAGAACAAGAGTTTTCAAAGAGAAAATAGCAAGACTGAAAACAAATAAAACACACAATCGAATGGAAGAAAACCAAAATGACTGTAGCTCAAAGTTGAGCAATATCAGCTCTGGTAACTGGACCAAGAGACTGATTCACAAGCTCTCACAATAACTCTCTCAACTCATCTCCTCTCACTTTCTTCTTCTCTGCTTTTCTTATTCTCTGCTTTTCTTCTCTCACAGTGGATCTCGGTGGCTGCTGTTTCAAACTAGATGTATGGACTTCGCCAACTTCGATCGGCCTTTACAGAAGATGAAGACTGATATATATAACAGCAGCAGGTGGATAAGGGCGCGTGGCTTCCACGTTTTCCTGCCCAAGGAATTCTCCAGATCCGAGGCAATTCCATCCACGTGTCAGCATCTGCACACCTCATCCTCCTGGGATCACGAGCCATGTCAGCAATCTCAGTAGAGAATCCCTATCAGACAAAGTATCAGATGATCAGATTAAATAACAACTCTGTATAGACTTATCAGAAGAACTGCGTTGTATAGACTTCATATAAGTGAAAGCTATGTACAGACTTGCTGTATGAAGCAACCGCTGTACAGACTTAGGTGATATGAAGACTGTCAATGCAATGTCCAGACTTCACAAATGAAGATGCAATGTGTAGACTTCATGAATGAAGATGCAATGTGTCGACTTCATGAATGAAGATGCAGTGTGTAGACTTCGATGAGAAGATGCAATGTGTAGACTTCAGTGAGACTCAATTGAAGACAGACGATGTATGAACTTCACAGCTGATGAATGCAATGTACAGACTTTGCAAGATGTGAAGGAGTTGAGTGTATAGACTTCACGATGTGAAGACTTGTCAACAAAAGACTGTACAGACTTGAGGTGAAGACCGATGTATAGACTTCCTAAAAGAACGTCTGTATAGACTTGAAGCAATGGAGAACATCGACTGTATAGACTTTGAAATGCAACGTAGGCAAAGGCATCGATGTATAGACTTCGAACACCTCTTGAGCTCTGCATAGACTATACAGTCACCAGGCAATGTATAGACTTTGGAAAAACAGAAGCCTGTATAGACTTGGAAGATCAAGACGCTAAGGAATACGGACAATGTACAGACTTGCTGTAACAGTCTGATGTACAGACTTCATGAAACTCTAGACATTGAATGATGTACAGACTTAGCCCATGCAATGAGACGCTAAATGAGACGCTGAATGAGACGCTGGACTCTGTACATACTTTGCCCAATGCCTAAGACGCTAACAAAGACGACGATGTTCAGACTTGCTGAAAGACCGATGTACAGACTTTGCCCAAATGCATGAGACGCTAACTAAGACGCTAGACTCTGTACAGACTTGAGCGATGTATGGGCTTAGCTTCATGCAAGCTACAGTCCAATGTATGGACTTTGAAGTTCAACTGGTGAGTGTACAGACTTCACCAATGAGACGCTCACTATACAGACTTTGCCTTAGACTCTAAGTGAGACGGACAGTGTATAGACTTGGCCAATGCACTGTGGATGTATGGACTTTGACGCCTGCATGCTATGCAATGTACACACTTGGTGACTTTGCATGTTGTGCAATGTGCAGCCTGTGTATGGACTTGTCGTGCCTACACAGGGCGTTGTACACACTTACTGCCTGATGCTCATGTGCAGACTTTGATGCCCAACAGTGATGTATAGACTTTGAGACTTTGAGTGTGTGTTCAGTGTGAAAACAAGATAAAATGCATATAACACACAGACAATCTGATAAAGTAATTTCATCAAAACATAAACAGTGTTGCCAATCAATCAAAACAATGTGTTGCCATATGAAGTAAAGTTACATGTCAACACCATCAACACATAGGAGTCACAACAGTGTAGACTTAGACAGACACAACGTGCAACAATGCATAGACTTTGAAACACTAGATGCACGATGTACAGGCTTCAACTAAAATGATGCACAATGTACAAACTTGAATGCTGTGCGATGTACAGACTTCATGTTATGCATGAGACTCTAAGGAAGATGGACGATGTATAGACTTAGCCAGCCTTCAGCTCGATGTATAGACTTCATGAATGATGCATGCAATGCACTGGACGATGTATGGACTTGGCCGATGTAGACTAGTCTGATGTCCAGACTTGCTCGTTGTTCAGACTTCATGAACGATGTATAGACTTGCCAAGGAAAAGGCTGTACAGACTTGAGCAAAGCAAAGCAATTGAATGTATAGACTTCACGATGTGATGACCTGCCAAAGACAACTAGATGATGTACAGACTTGAGCGAAGCAAAGTCTGTACAGACTTGAAGGTTCACATTGTAAAGACTTTGGCAAAGGAGCAATGTACAGACTTGCACAGTTCTGGGATGTATAGACTTTATCTGAAAGCCCAATGTACAGACTTGCAAAACTGAACGTAGGTAAAGATCCCAATGTATAGACTTCGAAGTTCAACTGGTGAATGTACAGACTTTGAAGGTTCAACTGGTGAATATACAGACTTCACCAATGTATAGACTTGGAAGTTCACTGATGGATGTACAGACTTCACCTCGAGCAAGCTATAGTGCAGTGTATGGACTTTGAAGAATGATGCATGACGCTGTACAGACTTCACTAATGTATGGACTTAGCTTCGTGCATGCTACAGTCCAATGTATGGACTTTGAATGAAAGTGCAAGCACTGTATAGACTTTGAGCACAAACACCACAATGCAATGTATAGAATTGCTAGTTATGTGAGCTGTAGTGTATAGACTTGACTGCCTGCAAGCATGTATAGATATTATCGTGCAGACCGGACCTCACATGCATTAGTGTATAGACTGTATGCCTGATGGATGCACTGATGCAGTATATGCACAGAGGAAGCAATGCACCGATGCAATGCATGCACATAGTAGGTATTGAACTGAAGCAATGGATATATAGACTTGTGTTGACGCTGCATGACAACTGCCAATGTATAGACTTCACAGGTGCAAGCAATGCAGTGATGTATGGACTTTGAACTTGTGCATGCAATGTATAGACTTTGCCCAATGCATAAAACGCTAAGAGAGACGGACAATGTATAGACTTACGTTCTCAACAATGCACAAACACAACACAAACACAACACGATGTATAGACTATGCTGAACGTGAAGACTTGTGTGTGTGTGTAGTGTGTAGACTTGTGAAATGCATAGAACACACAGACAATCTGATAAAAGTAATTTCATCAAAACATAAATAGTTGCCAATCAATCAAAACAAGGTGTTGCCAATGAAGTAAAGCATATTGTCAACATCATCAACACAGAGGAGTCAAAACATGTGTGACAATACGGAGGGACATAGACAATATGTGTGGGATGACAACATCATGAGGCATGGCGACACAGTGCGACGAAAACATGACAGACACAGAGGGACAAAACAACACGTGTGAGATGACATAGAGGGACATAGACAAGTGTGGCAGGGACACGGCGGGACAAAAGACATGACAAATATGTTGTTCAATCAAAGCCCAAGATCAGATGAAGCAGAACCGCCTGGTTCATAATCGTAAGGCAAAGCTCTCTCATTGAGATACAAAGTGAAGCGAGATAATAGCTGAGAAGGACACAAGCTTCAGAACAGATTGAGAGATTAGATTGAAGAAGAAAGGAACAGACAGAAAAGATGTGAACAGGAGACCAAACGAAAGATAGAGAACCAAGAAGATTGAACACTTGCAACCTGCACACATAGAAAACATATCAAATCTGTCCTCAAAACAAATAGACAGAAACACATGAAAGAGTGAAACAAAGGACACATATTTTTAGATTTTTTTATTTTTTGACAATATCTGGTTTTTTTGGTTTTCTGATATGTCTGATTTTTTTTCATTTTTATAAATATTTGATTTTTTTGATTTTTTGAATTTTTAACAAAGTAATCTGCAACACGTAGACGGGCTTAAACCACTGGCTAGGGGTCGTCACTCCTTCCCTCTCATTAAAGACTTCCCTTGAGCAGGGAGTGCATATGAGGGTGGCTTGCCACAACCAACCACCTCGAAAGAACGGTGCCCCTACTAAGGCCATATCCGGGATACAACACAGCCTAAGAGGGAGAAGCAAAAGAAAATTAGAGATAAGCTTTATGCAGAATGAAAAACATCAGGACTTGACGTCCTTCCAGGGCACTACCCTTCAAAGATATAGTCTGTTGCGCCGGGACTTTATGTCTTTGATTTTTAGACCCATATTTATCAGGCACGCATGCGACTGGGCTCATGACGTCCCGCAGGGAACCGTACTGCCACTCTTGCCATACCTTTAATTATAATTTTGCATTCATTGATTTTTCATAAGAGCCCTTGTTAGCTAGATATAGCATGAAAGCTCATGTTTCGAAAGTCAAGACTGCCCCTATTTAAGATCTCTCTCGTATTAGGGAGCACCTAGGTTGGTCATCTTATCCATCAATCTCTTGCCCCTGCACTCGGCCAAACAGAGAAAAGAAAAGGTCTTTGTGCATACCCATGGTATGGCCAAAGCAGCAACGATGTGCCTCAGAGAAATCACCGTGAAGTGTGTGAAAAACCCATACAAAAGGGTCACCCTCAACAATCGGGGAAATAACTAGACTCCCAGTGCGGAGCTATTACCAGCCTAAGGTGCTGCAGAAGCGAACTGAGAATTTTGATAGCGAACTGAACAAAGACTTCCTAAAGCCACTCAACCATGTTAAGGAACAAGCATTATAACCATGCGCATGAATAATAGTGATAGAAATAATAGCATGCTCTTGCACAAAACAAAGATACCTTGAAAATCTATGGAGTGAAAATAGCATCCTGAAGCGGTCTTGACCATTGAGCTCCGAGTAGCACGACTTAACCGGATCAAAAGGGAGAGGATAATAAGGAATTAAAAATTCTTCTACACAGAGGAGCGACGGACACCAAACTGGATGATGAATGATAAAAGGAAGAGAGACGAGGGCTAGAACTCCCTCGTTAGCGCACAGAGACCCTGATAACAAGGAACCAGGTACAGAATAAATAGAGATTAACTGAGATCAAGGCGGACTAAAGCCTTAAAAATAGCATGAAAAAGGGCAACGACCCCGAAAGGGTGAGAAAGAAAGAATAGAAAGACAATGATGAGATTGTGGCAAAAATGAGGAAGAAGGGAGATCATCCGACGTGGTCAGAGAAGGAGAATGGTAATCATCTGACAAGGTCAGAGAAGCAAAATAACGGTCATTCGATAGGGTCGGAGAGAGAGAATAATGGTCATCTAACAAAGTCAGAGAAGAATAAGAGATAGAATCCAGAAATCTTGGCGGAGAATCAGAAGATGTCCCGAAATTGGGATGAAAGGATGACATAGGCCGAGGCCTAGAATTGCGAGAGGAAGGAGAATCCAGAGGCTCTGGATGGGAAAAAGAGGAAGAATGAGGGTTCATAGACCTGGGAAGAGAGGAAGAAATTGCAGAAACAGGATTGGCGGAAGGAAGATACACCACCCAAGGGTGGGAGCTGAGTGAAAGGAATGATGAATGGAAGGAAGGAGGAGGAGAAGTGATCCCCATAGCGCACAACTGACGGCCTTTGTACTTGCATCACCGCCTCTTCTAGGAGAAATTTCTGGAGAATGGACCCGCCTAGCACGGACTCGGACCTTCGGGCGCCTTGTCTTGCAATATCTTCTGAAATAACGAGCCCATCTGGCGGATAGCCTTGCCCGATCATGAACATGCAGCCTTGTCGGGGCGGTTGCCCCAAGACACCCAGTGCTAACAATAACTAGACATTCTAGAACATGTAACTCCTTAGAAGGATGAGCATCGTGAAACCATGAAGTTTTGTCCATCGGCACAAAGAGCTTAAGGTTCGGCAATTCCACTCGGCAATCCAGCTTGAAGCACAACTTCCATGATGGAAGAGAGGGATGAAACTGATGAAGAGCAATACACGGCGTTGACATGGCCGGTTTGCTGATAAACCGAGGGAGATTGCATAAAACGTGCAAAATGTCCTTTGAAAATATAGAAGATACGTCCAATTGCCCCTTGAATATGGAATGCATCAATCTTTTAGCAGCCGTATGAGTGAGCACAATTCCTATAGAGAACCCTTCTTGACTAGTTATCTAAGTGGCAACAGAGCGAGAGGTGATAAGAGCATCAATGGTAAACTTCTCGACGAGCAATGAGATTGCCACCGGCCTCGCTTGAGAGTGAACTGACACTAACGCAAGGGAACACTTCTTGACAACCCTCTTCGAGAGTGTAGGCACATCATCCCCAAAATAGCCAGGGACCAGGACACGTATCGGCATACGGCTGATGAAATCTTGAAGCTTGAAATGCAGAACCGGCATTGAATCATCTTGACTCAGCTCATTTTCTCCCTCGGGACCAGACCCAAGGGGCACCAAAGGTAATGCACACCCGCTCCATGGGGTGGAAGTAGATGGAGAAGAAATGGAGGTAGTGGGATTGGAAGGCGTGAAGGCTTTAATGGGGATGATGATGTCGAGTGGTGGCAAAGGCGATGTGGTAATGATAGGCTCGGGTGAAGGCAAAGGTAAAAGTGGAAGTTTAGGAAGGGGTAAAGGCAAAGGCAAAGGCGTGGCTTGCTCGTGCTCGGGCAAGGAAGATGGCGGAGATGGAGACGGTGGTGGGCTAAGTAATAAGGATGGTAATGGAGGTGGAGAGGACGAAGAGGAGGACCGTGGCGTCCACAGCCGGCTATTGACACAATGCATTGGGCGGCGTCGGGAGTAGAAGTGGGTGTGGAAGAAGTGGAGGTAGTGGAGGCACTAGCCTGAGCATAGGCTTGGGTTGACAGAGCCGGGGTAGGAGAAGTCTTAGGTGAGGGAACGGGTGATGGAGCGGGTGCAACACTAGATGAAGAATCATAGGGGTGCCCCTGGTCTTGTAGTAATGGAGATGGCTGCTTGGGCGACGCTTGCTGCTGTTGTTGCTTGCTGTGGAGATATAGAACAACCTTGCGAATCGTGGGCCAATCAATCCTCTTCTTATCTTCTAGGTATTAACTGTACTCCCAGAACTCGGGGCAATCCTCGACCAAATGCCCCTGCTGGCTGTTGACACACCCGTTTTCAGCCTGCAAGTTGAGTTATATCTCTTATTTACCTCCATAATGTCCTAAATTGACCGTTATTTTGGAGCCTTCTTTGAGCCTATCTCGAGCACATTTCTTGGCCATTTTTCAAGCTCATTGAGTTCTGGAGGCCTTTATCTTCTATTCCCCAACTTTTGGGCCCATTTCGGGCGAATTCGGAGCTTAAACAGACGCCCGGACAGACATCGCGTAATGCTGCCTTGTACCCCTGGTCGCAGTCTCCTAAGGGACCGCAACCTTGAGGTCGCGGTCACCTGGGAGACCGTGACCTACAAAAAAAAAATTAAAATCATCGTCTAGCGGTCTAGTGAAGACCGCTACCTGATGGTAGCGGTCTTCCCAAGACCGCTACCCCCCAGATTGAGCCAGAATTGCCCCGTTCAGCTCCTATCGCCTGGCGGTCATCCCTAGACCATTTGGTTGTCCCCTTGCAGTCCTACCATGACCGTTTGGCTCCCTAGCGGTCTTGCGATAGACCGTTTTATGAACAGAGAGTCCAAAACTTCCTAAACTCTGATTTCTTTGCCCGAGGACTCCTTGGAGACCTTGTTTGATCCATTTTCTCAGAGATAATCCCTCTAGATCTAGGCTAATCCACCTTGGGGATATATTCCCACTATTATCTACAAGATTTATTAATCTAAATCCCTATTGTGGGTGTTTATCTCTGATTTTACCCTTTTCGATTTCTGCACTTCTATATAAACCGCCCAGTTCGCAGGTCGCGAAGGGGGGCTCTTCTTCAACCTGAGGTGAAGCCATGCTGCACCCCAACTCTCCTCTTCGATCTCAGGCTGTTAAGGGAATTATTGTCTACATCTTTCATCTCTCTGGGCTTCTTTTCATCATTTCTCCTCTTAGTTATTCCTCAGTTAATTTCCAAAATCATCACAAATCATTATTTTGTACACTTTTTTGCATTTTTTCTCCATATTGCATGCACGTTTCCCGCAGTTGTGTTGCGTGATTTCTTCATATCTTTGTTCTATTCTCATCACAACATACACACCTATCTTTTTCACCCTTCCACAGGGGTTAAAAACCTCCTCCCGGTGCGTTCTCCCTCAATTTCTACCTCTATTTTATCACTTCGGGAATTGATGCTACACTCATAGTTTCTAATGGATTTTTCTCTTGTGTTTTGCTTTGTTTTACAAGAGAGCATGAATAGAACGTGAGGCCCTCTTCCTCTAGCCGACTGGAAGGAGAGGAGGTTGATTCCAGAAGTTCCCCGCACCTCGTTTATTAAGCGTGATCAATTCATCATCCTTTTCCAAGGTATACGGCGCCATTGCATCCTCTTCCCACATTCTTTGGGGTTGTTAATGCTTGGTGGTGATCACTATCAGTTCTTCATCGCCCTTTGTTCATACTTCAATGCTTGTTCATGCTTATATATTACTTGCATAGTTTGGGGGGCGAAGTAAAGATAACAAAACATCAATAACCTCTATTTTTTGGCGATCACGGTGGGACACCTAGTGCCCATCACGTTATTCATGCTCCTTTATAAGTTGGGTATGGGTGTGTGTATGTTTAGATAGTTTTCCCTCCATTTTCTGACTGTTCTGGGTGTTTTCAGGTTTGTCAAGGGGTTGCGGTCCTCTCCGAGTCTGCTAGACGCTCTTAGCGACCATCAAAGGGCCGCCTGGCCTTTCTACTAGCCTTGCGGTCTACCACTAGACCGCATGGTGTTAAAAACGGTCATCCAGGAGACCACGTGCTGATTGTGGCAGGTCTGCGTATAGGCTAACGGGGGCGTCTTTCTTGGGAGATTTGATTGACCTCCTGGGGTCGGATCACTCTATTTTTGGGTCCGTTGGGTAGCCCTTTGTATTGTCTTTCCATCCATATATCATGTGCATTATTTGGGTCATGTTGGCATAGTTTAATTGTGTCTTCATTTTTGAGTTTTTTTCATAAAATCTACAGGCAGGTCTAAGGACAGATTCACAAGTACGTCTTTGGTCGATGATTTTATTGGCTTCCTGAGATCTGATTGCTTGCTTCTTGCTTCCATCTTGTTCCGCTTTATATTATCTTCATTTCCATACTTTGTTTGCATTATTTGGGTCACGTTTGCATGGTCAAATCTTGTCTCCATTTTCAGGTTTTGTGCATAAAATCTGCATGCAGGTTCAGGGGCAAACTCACAGGTACATTTTGCATTGATGATTTAATTGCCTCCCAGGTTTCGATTGTGCTTGTTTCTGATCCTACATTGTTGTCCTTTGTATTAGCTTCATTTTCATATAAGATTTGCAGTCATTTGATCATGTTTGCATGGTTTAATATTGTATTGATTTTCTAATTTTAGGCTAGAAGTTGCATGCACTCCGGTGCACAAAGGGCCATGCATTATTCATACCATAGTTGCATTCCCCCTTGGTAAGTGATCCTCTCACCTCCATATTCCTTGGGGTCGACTAGGTGATCTTATCCAGGACCTCCGTAAGTCCCCGTTGTAGATGCCTAATTTCGGACAGCCCGCAGATCCCCCATGGACCTTCGTGTGAATGACGCTTAATTGTGGCACTTGGTTTATCTATGTCCTGAGTTTTAAAGCCCAGCCCGTAGCCTTGAGGATATTGGGCCTCGTCCATTTTTAGGGGCCCAAGGACCATGGTATGGGAGGCCAAAGAGTTGGCCGCCCCCAGTCCAGGGCGGCCAGGCCACTAGCCGCCCTCACTAGCTAGGTGGCCAGAGAGCTGGCCGCCCTCCCCTTCAAGAAGGCCAAGTCGATGGCCGCCCTCCTAGTTTTACTTGGTCAGCGAATGTGGCTGGGTTCGTGAGCACGTTCTCCCCCTCATTTTTCATGATTTTCCCCCACGATCTCAAGCCTCCGACGGGGAAGAACAAAACCACCATTTTTCCAAGTGATTGGGACGGAAGGAGGAGAAGGGGGTGGAGGGAAGAGGTCTTTTGGGGGATTTTTCATTTTTGTTTTCTTTTAGGTCTCGGAAGAGAACATTCGGAGATGAGGATTCGGTGGAGTCTTCCCCGGAGGGTGAGAAGAAGGCCGCGCCTGTAGCAACCCTGATAAAAATAAGATTTTTAAATAAATCAAATTAAAATAAAAGATAAGTAAATAGATGACAAAGAGCCTAAATGGGTAAATCATTAATCAAGAGGAAATAACGCCTTTGGTCAAGGCGCGACTTCGAATAGAAACACCCTCACATAAGGCGTTAATTCTAAAAAGGATGCCAACATAAAAGGGCGTCAATTCCCAAACGGCCGAAAATAAATAAAGGGCAAGTATAAGTGACACCCTCTACATGGGCGCGTTTTACATAAGAAATGACGCTTGACAAGGTGTCAATTTAAATTAATGCCCTCGCTTAAGACGCTAATTCAGTTCGAGTTTCGTTCGACCCAGGAGTCTATCCAGGGCAAGTTATGGATAACTACGTCGAAGGTAGAATATGGTAAGGACTCTATCATGGAAGTATTACTTCCAATATAACTTTAACCCTATTAGGATTCTAAAAACCCTATAAATACCCTCCTAAATCAACCCTTGATCGCTATTTGGTGATCTGCTGCTGCTGTTATCGACGTGAAGAACAGGTAATGTTCTTCCTCTTTATTTCTGGTTGTGTGTGTTGAAAGAACGTTGATGTTCTTTTCCTTCCTCATCTTCCTATACAGGTTGTCTGTGTTCTGAAGACGATCATCCTTTTGACTGAAGAATGAGTGCCTCGTCCATATTCTCCCTGCAGGAAGGACGTGAAGACTGTTGTCTTCCTCTCCTTCCTCCTTGCTGAACAGACGGCAAATCTTCTGTATCGGTGGGGAACCTACGTTCAGCTGCATCAGACCAAGGACTTCAAGTTATCTCTGTTACGAACAGAGCATCGTTTTCTTCTCCAAACCTTCATTTGTTCATCAGTTTAATCTTCATAAGGTAGGTTTTCTCAAGAACGTAGCCCAAACTAACTCCAGTTGCTAGTAATACCTTCTGTCATACATGCATATAGTTTTATTGTGGTTTCAGATGTTTTCCATGTAATTTTAAAAAGAAACGCCCTTGACAAGGGCGCTAATTTAAAGAAGCGACCCACACTAGGGCGCTACTTATTGTTTTGACGCCCTGCCCAGAAGTCGTCAATTACATGTAATTAATAAATACCCACGTTTAAAATTTAATATCTATATAACCATGAATCTAATATATTGCATGAGTATACCTGTGAAATCCTGCTATTTTTCCTGTCATGATCATGTACCCTTTTTCCTGAAATTGTATTATCTGAAAATTGGTAAATTCTTGAATTAACGACCTGCACAAGGTCGTCTCTTATTGAACTGACGCCCCTGACCAGGGCGCTAATTGAAAAGTAACGCCCCTGTTCAGGGTGCGTTTTTGTTAAAATTATAGAATATTGATTTTCTGTAGAATAGAAATATTGAAGGGACGACTAACGTATAAGTCGTCAAATCTGTAAATAAACGCCCCTCTATAAGGCATTAATTACGTGATTCACGACTTTGGTCAAGTCGCTATTTTCTGTATTACGGTTTTTCCTTGTTTTTGTTAACCGAGGGTTTGATATATATGTAGATATATATGTAATCGGCACTATATTCCGTTCCTTGAATATAGTCCCACGTTTCCTGATGATTTATCATTTACCCACTAATTCTCATTGACATACAAGCTCTCCATTGGACATTCCGTTCCTTTGGATTAGTGAGTTAGTCATAGAGACCTCCGTAAGTCTCCTCGCAGCCTTGGATTCCCTCAAGGTCGACTGAGCTGGTTGTACCATAAAAACCCATTACACTATTTTGCCATGTCACTCTATAGAAACATGGTATACCGGCCCTCATGTTATGCAAAGTGTGTATCATGAGAATTTTCTTAATGGGATGAGGTTATCATGCCATTTAATGCTGTTCTTGTAAACCCCAATTCTATATTCAACATGATGTTCTTGTGGACCTCAATTCTATATTAAGAATGAGGACGTCTTGCCATTGATGTGCTGTTCATGTGGACCTCAATTTTATATAAAGAGTATCCATACTTGCTTGTCATGGTACCCGAGTTAGGGAACCAATTCCACCTAGTTTTATCGATAATCGTGATTGTACCGTTATTATCGCCATTCTATGTCAAGTGTCATATTTTTGGACTCTACTCTATCCAAGTCTATCCTACATGTCTACAAGCTTTATTCTTGAAATTTCATATTGGATATACACAAGAGTGGATATTAAAATACATGATTAATGCCTGCGCATATAGGGCCCGATCTGGTCCTGGGAGGAGCACCCGAAAGTACTTGTGCCCATGGGAGTTGATTGATCACGGTATTGGCATTATACCGAGGTGCATGAGTAGCTTGATTGAACATTCCACAAATCTTGTACTTGTACTTGACTTGATATTACATGACTTGCGTGACCCGAAAAAGGGTAATTTCATACTTGCGTGCTTGAACGTGAGAGCCAAATTCCAACATGACATGATGAATACACTTGCTTGAATATCTTGATATCTTTTGATATAAGTTCTTGAAAGTTCATGACTAGTTCTCGTCGCTATCTTATTCTTATACACTCTCTCTATCTTGTCGTTTTATGCGAGCATGCATTGCTATAGTGCATTCATGAAAGATGTAATTACTTAAACCCATTGCTAGTTCTTGAGATATAATTTCCTACTGAGCGTTCACTCACTTAGTGTTTCCCTACTTTTCAGGTAAGTCCGACGATGAGGGAACTCAAAGGGATGGGAAAAATCAAGAGTGAAAGAGATAGAACTTCTTCCGTGTTATCTAGTCTTTTTTTCATATTTTCTTGAGTCAACCTCGTATTTTTCCTTCATTTTAGTTAGTACTTCGAGGGTTTGTAATAGACATGTTCTTATGAAGGAATAAAGGATTGGGTTATCTTTACTTTTGCGCATCTCTGATTTTGGTGTCGAATACACTAATACTCTGATTGACATGATTGATATAAACTCGTCACGCGTCTCTGGGTATCTTCCGCTCACGGGGCATGACAGTTTTTGTGGTATCAGAGCCTAGGGTATTCAATTCCTAGGAAAACCCAAGTCCAAGGATAGGTTTAACCTTTAACCGGTGAGATTGGGTAGAACCAAGGGTTAAAGTTAACATAGAAATGCTAGCTTCTAAATGAGATCACGTATTAATCTAGTTATTGTAATTGTAGGACGATGGCTGCCGAACGTGCTCAGTGGCGTAACATGCAGCGTACACTTCAAGGCATGACTCAGGTGCTGCAACAGGTAGCACAAGGAGGTGCACAACGAGTAGGGAGTCTCCACCAAGTCTTTAAAAACATGAACCCGCCTAAATTCACGGGTTCTACTGATCCGTATGACGCAGAGCACTGGATCAGGGAGACGGAACGTATATTCCGTGTTATGCAGTGCACGGATCAAGATAAAGTCTTATTAGCTACCTTTCAGTTGGAAAGGGATGCCCGATGCTGGTGGGAATCAATAGAAGCTACTTTAAATCAAGACCAAGTTACTTGGGAAGAATTCGTTGAATATTTCAACGCTAAATATTTTTCGGACCGAGTACAGGAAAAGAAAGCTGTAGAATTTGCTGCACTGAAGCAACGGTCCTTGACAGTGGCCGAGTACGAGGCCCAATTTTTTAGATTATCTCGGTATGCTAAGCACTTAGTTAGCACCGAGAAGATGAAAGCTAGGAGGTTCCTAAATGGGCTCAGGCCCCAATATATCACACAGCTGGCGCCAATGGATATCCAGGTCTACTCGGAAATTGTGCGCCGAGCTCAGCTATTAGAAGACGCCACGGAACTATCTGATAGAATCCGTGAGAAGGACAAGAAAGAACAAGTTACAAGTTCGGGTTCCTTTAAACCCAACTTCAAGAGAGGCCTAGCAATGGAGGTACTTCCTCACAAGATCAGAAGTTTAAGAAGACCAAGCCCTTCTCCATCACCACTACCCCCTCAAATATAGTGTGCAAGCATTGCGACAAGGCGGGCCATAGAGCAGAAGAATGCTGGAAGAAACTAGGAGCATGTCTCCGCTGTGGGAGTCGCGATCATCGAATTCCCGATTGCCCATTACTTAATGATCAAGCCGGGGACGGGAAGCGCCCAGTAACCAAGAATGCTCGTCTTCACGCAATTAAGGAGACCGAACAAGAAGAAGAAGGTGGACTAGTAGAAGGTACATTGAAAGTTTGTTCCAAGTCTGCATGTCTTAATTGATACTGGTGCTTCACATTCAATTGTTTCCAAGAAGTTCGCTGATCCATTACCCCTAGAACCGGAATGGATAAAATTAGTCTTGTATACTCCTCTAGGAAACGAGAGTGATATTACACACCATTACCAGAACTGTGAAGTATTGGTTCATGGTAAGAATCTCCCTATTGATCTTATATGTTTAGATCTAAAGGAGTATGATATCATACTAGGAGCAAATTGGTTATCTAAATATCAGGCAACGGTCGATTGCCACAATAGCAAGGTTACTTTCGAGGAATTTCCAGAACTGATCTTTACTAGCCCCAAGAGGCGAAGCAAAACCCCTCTTATTTCGACTCTCCGAGCTAGCAAGCTCATCAGGAAAGGATGTGTATCTTTCCTTGCATTCGTCACGATTAAGGAGGCTAAGGAAACTAAGATAGAAGACATTCTGGTGGTACAAGAATTTACGGACGTATTTCCGGAAGATTTGCCTGGATTACCCCCACAAAGAGAAGTGGCCTTCACCATCGATTTAGTTCCTGGTGCGGGTCTAGTTTCTAAGGCACCGTATAGAATGTCACCTGCTGAACTCAAGGAGTTAAAAGAGCAATTGATGGAACTTATTAAGTAAGGATTCATAAGACCAAGTACTTCCCCATGGGGAGCGTCTGTATTATTTGTAAAGAAGAAAGATGGATCTATGAGGTTATGCATCGACTATCGACAGTTGAATCATCTCACTATCAAGAACAAGTATCCACTGCCGAGAATCGATGAGTTGTTTGATCAAATTTCAGGATCCAAGTACTTTTCCAAAATTGATCTTAGGCCAGGATATCATCAGTTAAGAATCAAGGACGAGGACATTCATAAGACTGCGTTCAGAAGCAGGTATGGCCATTATGAATTTGTTGTTATGCCTTTCGAACTAACGAATGCCCCTGCTGCCTTTATGCAGTTAATGAATAGTATATTCAAGCCTTATTTCGATCAATTCGTGGTGGCCTTTATTGATGATATATTGATTTATTCCAAGACCAAGGAAGAGCATGAGGAACATTTAAGGATTGCATTACAAATATTGAGGGCAAACCACTTATATGCAAAACTCAGCAAGTGTGAATTCTGGCTTGAGGAAGTGACTTTTCTCGGACATGTTATATCAAAAGATGGCTTATCAGTAGATCCATCAAAAGTTGAAGCTGTAAGAAATTGGGAAAGACCGACTAATGCTAGCGAGATCCGAAGTTTCTTAGGTCTTGCTGGCTATTACAGGCGATTCATCAAAGATTTCTCTAAGATCGCCGTACCACTTACGAGGTTAACTCGCAAAGAGATCCGTTACGAATGGAGTGAGGAATGTGAAAGAAGCTTCCAAACTCTCTAGGATCATCTTACTACAGCTCCTATCTTAGCTTTACCAATGGAAGGAGAGAAATTCGAGGTATACACTGATGCTTCTGGCTTTGGCCTCGGATGTGTTCTAATGCAACAAGGAAAGGTTATAGCGTATTCTTCTCGTCAATTAAAGAAGCATGAAGAGAACTACCCAGTCCATGACTTAGAATTAGCCGCGGTAGTGTTCGCACTAAAGATCTGGAGACATTATCTATATGGAGTACAGTTTACTGTATACTCCGATCACAAGAGTCTCAAGTATCTTTTCTCTCAAAAGGAACTAAATATGAGGCAAAGGCGTTGGCTAGAATATCTCAAGGACTTCGACTTCAATATACAATATCATCCCGAAAAGGGTAATCATGTAGCAGATGCCCTTAGTCGAAAGCCGAGAGCACTGTTAGTCAATTGTATGATTCAAGAATGGAAGTTGCTGGAGCAATTCTCTAAGCTCAATATAAGCATGGACACGAACTTCAAATGTGTCACATTGTCTCATGTAAGCATTCATCCAGACCTATTAACTGAAACACAAGCACTTCAGGATGATGACCCAATATTAGTGGAAATCAAGGGCAGATTGGAAGGACAATCTGATTTCCAAATAACTTGTGAAGGAAGATTAATGTTCAGGAATAGAACTTGCATACCGGATTGTCCCGAGTTAAAGAAGAAGATCTTAGATGAAGCTCATAGATCAAGGTACATGATTCATCTTGGATCTACCAAAATGTACCAAAATGTGAAAAGAAATTTTTGGTGGCCCAACATGAAAAGGGAAATAGCAGACTATGTATCACGTTGTCTCACTTGCCAACAGGTCAAGGCGGAACACCAAAAGCCTGCTGGAAAACTACATCCTCTAGATATCCCTAAATGGAAGTGGGAGGATATTGGTATGGATTTCATCATGGGTTTATCTAAATCAAAAGGAGGACATGATGGAATATGGGTTATTATTGACCGATTGACTAAATCGGCGTATTTCTTGCCAATCAAGAGCCGATGGTCAGTTGATGTGTTGGCTGCATTATATATCAGGGACATAGTCAGATTACACGGTATTCCTATTTCAATCGTGTCTGACAGAGATCCTCGTTTTACTTCTCATTTTTGGAAGGGACTACAACATTCGTTGGGAACAAGGTTTAACTTTAGTACAGCTTTTCATCCTCAAACGGATGGTCAGATCGAGAGAACTAATCAGGTGGTTGAAGATATGCTCAGAGCTTGCATCATGGATTTCAATGGAAGCTGGCATGATCACTTGCCGAAGGTGGAATTTGCATACAATAATAGCTACCAGGCAAGAATACAAATGGCACCTTTCGAAGCTTTATACGGAAGGAGTTGCCGATCACCCTTATGCTGGGACGAAGTTGGAGAAAAACAACTATTAGGTCCAGACATGGTAAGGGATACCACTGAGAAGATACAATTGATTAGAGAAAGACTGTAAGTTGCTCAGTCTAGGCAAAAGGCTTATGCTGATACAAGAAGGAGAGATCTTGAATTCCAAGTCGGAGATCATATATTTCTCAAGATATCGCCTGGACGTGGAATACGGAGATTTGGTGTAAAGGGCAAGCTTACACCAAGGTTCATATGACCTTTTGAGATATTGGAAAGAGTTGGCGAGGTTGCTTATCGCATCGCATTGCCTCCTCAACTGTCCGATGTTCATAATGTGTTCCACATATCTATGTTGAAGAAGTATGTACACGATCCATCACATATTATTGAACATGGAGACTTAGTGATCCAGAAAGATCTCACATACGAGCAGAAGCCCATGAAGATACTAGATCGTGAAGTACGTACTCTAAGGAATAAGGCTATTCCCATGCTAAAAATATAATGGAGTAAGAATTCCGATCATGAAGCCACATGGGAGACCGAGGAATCCATGAGAAAATGATTTCCAGAATTATTTTAAGGTATTACTCTACACTCTCCGCTTATATATATACTATTGAATTTGGGGACCAATTTCTTTAAGTGGGGGAGGGTGTAGCAACCCTGATAAAAATAAGATTTTTAAATAAATCAAATTAAAATAAATAATAAGTCAATAGATGACAAAGAGCCTAAATGGGTAAATCATTAATCAAGAGGAAATAACGCCTTTGGTCAAGGCGCGACTTCGAATAGAAACGCCCTTACATAAGGCGTTAATTCTAAAAAGGATGCCAACATAAAAGGGCGTCAATTCCCAAACGGCCGAAAATAAATAAAGGGCATGTATAAGTGACGCCCTCTACATGGGCGCATTTTACATAAGAAATGATACTTGACAAGGCGTCAATTTAAATTAACGCCCTCGCTTAAGATGCTAATTCAGTTCGAGTTTCGTTCGACCCAGGAGTCTATCCAGGGCAAGTTATGGATAACTACGTCGAAGGTAGAATATGGTAAGGACTCTATCATGGAAGTATTACTTCCAATATAACTCTAACCCTATTAGGATTCTAAAAACCCTATAAATACCCTCCTAAATCAACCCTGGATCGCTATTTGGCGATCAGCTGCTGCTGTTATCGACGTGAAGAACAGGTAATGTTCTTCCTCTTTATTTCTGGTTGTGTGTGTTGAAAGAACGTTGATGTTCTTTTCCTTCCTCATCTTCCTATACAGGTTGTCTGTGTTGTGAAGACAATCATCCTTTTGACTGAAGAACGAGTGCCTCGTCCATATTCTCCCTGCAGGAAGGACGTGAAGACTGTTGTCTTCCTCTCCTTCCTCCTTGCTGAACAGACGGCAAATCTTCTATATCGGTGGGGAACCTACGTTCAGCTGCATCAGACCAAGGACTTCAAGTTATCTCTGTTACGAACAGAGCATCGTTTTCTTCTCCAAACCTTCATTTGTTCATCAGTTTAATCTTCATAAGGTAGGTTTTCTCAAGAACGTAGCCCAAACTAACTCCAGTTGCTAGTAATACCTTCTGTCATACATGCATATAGTTTTATTGTGATTTCAGATGTTTTCCATGTAATTTTAAAAAGAAACGCCCTTGACAAGGGCGCTAATTTAAAGAAGCGACCCACACTAGGGCGCTATTTATTATTTTGACGCCCTGCCCAGAAGTCGTCAATTACATGTAATTAATAAATACCCACATTTAAAATTTAATATCTATGTAACCATGAATCTAATATATTGCATGAGTATACCTGTGAAATCCTGCTATTTTTCCTGTCATGATCATGTACCCTTTTTCCTGAAATTGTATTATCTGAAAATTGGTAAATTCATGAATTAACGACCTGCACAAGGTCGTCTCTTATTGAACTGACGCCCCAGACCAGGGCGCTAATTGAAAAGTAACGCCCCTGTTCAGGGCGCGTTTTTGTTAAAATTCCAGAATATTGATTTTCTATAGAATAGAAATATTGAAGGGACGACTAACGTATAAGTCGTCAAATCTGTAAATAAACGCCCCTCTATAAGGCGTTAATTACGTGATTCACGACTTTGGTCAAGTCGCTATTTTCTGTATTACGGTTTTTCCTTGTTTCTGTTAACCGAGGGTTTGATATATATGTAGATATATATGTAATCGGCACTATATTCCGTTCCGTGAATATAGTCCCACGTTTCATGATGATTTATCATTTACCCACTAATTCTCATTGACATACAAGCTCTTCATTGGACATTCCGTTCCTTTGGACTAGCGAGTTAGTAATAGAGACCTCCGTAAGTCTCCTCGCAGCATTGGATTCCCTCAAGGCCGACTGAGCTGGTTGTACCATAAAAATCCATTATACTATTTTGCCATGTCACTCTATAGAAACATGGTATACCGGCCCTCATGTTATGCAAAGTGTGCATCATGAGAATTTTCTTAATGGGATGAGGTTATCATGCCATTTGATGCTGTTCTTGTAAACCCCAATTCTATGTTCAACATGATGTTCTTGTGGACCTCAATTCTATATTAAGAATGAGGACGTCTTGCCATTGATGTACTGTTCATGTGGACCTCAATTCTATATAAAGAGTGTCCATACTTGCTTGTCATGGTACCCGAGTTAGGGAACCAATTCCACCTAGTTTTATCGATAATCGTGATTGTACCGTTATTATCGCCATTCTATGTCAAGTGTCATATTTTTAGACTCTACTCTATCCAAGTCTATCCTACATGTCTACAAGCTTTATTCTTGAAATTTTATATTGGCTATACACAAGAGTGGATGTTAAAATACATGATTAATGCCTGCGCATATAGGGCCCGATCTGGTCCTGGGAGGAGCACCCGAAAGTACTTGTGCCCATGGGAGTTGATTGATCACGGTATTGGCATTATACCGAAGTGCATGACTAGCTTGATTGAACATTCCACAAATCTTGTACTTGTACTTGACTTGATATTACATGACTTGCGTGACCCAAAAAAGGGTAATTTCATACTTGCGTGCTTGAACGTGATAGCCAAATTCTAACATGACATGATGAATACACTTACTTGAATATCTTGATATCTTTTGATATAAGTTCTTGAAAGTTCATGACTAGTTCTCGTCGTTATCTTATTGTTATACACTCTCTCTATCTTGTCGTTTTATGCGAGCATGCATAGCTATAGTGCATTCATGAAAGATGTAATTACTTAAACCCATTGCTAGTTCTTGAGATATAATTTCCTACTGAGTGTTCGCTCACTAAGTGTTTCCCTACTTTTCAGGTAAGTCCGACGATGAGGGAACTCAAACGGATGGGGAAAATCAAGAGTGAAAGAGATAGAGCTTCTTCCGTGTTATCTAGTCTTTTTTTCATATTTTCTTGAGTCAACCTTGTATTTTTCCTTTATTTTAGTTAGTACTTCGAGGGTTTGTAATAGACATGTTCTTATGAAGGAATAAAGGATTGGGTTATCTTTACTTTTGCGCATCTCTAATTTTGGTGTGGAATACACTAATACTCTGATTGACATGATTGATATAAACTCGTCACGTGTCTCCGGGTATCTTCCGCTCTCGGGGCGTGACAGCGCCGGTCGTCTTCCTCCTGTGCCTTTGATCTGGTTTGAATTTCGGAACTCTTATTCTCCACCTCTTGCATCACGGTTTCCTAATACGTACATCGCACATGCATATAGCATAATCCTTTAGCTCCTACGTTCAGAGGTTTACTACCAAAACAAACGGGGAGGTGGGTGGTCGAAAGTCTCGGCCATCCCTCCTTCCCACCACCCCCAGGTAATCTTGTCGCCATCATTTCCGTTCTGCTAGTTCTCATTAGAGTAGATGCTACATTTGTCAGTTTATTAATGGCTTCTTTCTTTCTTTCTCTTTGAGCTACGTTGTTTAATAGGACTTCAGCATAAGGGACAAAGCAGGGCTCCGCGTCTTTGGCCGACCGAGGATGAGGAAGAGGGACCCCATCTTCTCCCTATTGGATCATCTCCCCATGATCATCATCCCTGTGAGGTTCAGGTAAACACCTTTGGTGATCACGATTTTCTGATGCTTTTATTTGTTCCTCTGTAGGTACCCAGGCCCAGGAAGGTTGAAGAGATCACCACGCGGGGCGTCCATCTCCAAATTAACCCCACCACCAATCGTATCATCCAGGACAATCCTGGACGCCTACAAGCGAAGTGACGATCACAGTGGGACCCTCCAATGCCTACTGTGAGTTCCTGATGCTTGAAGTCCAAGAATAGTTGAGCCATGTGTTTAAAATAGTTTAGTTTACGTAGCTCTATTTTTGCATCTTCTAAAAATTAGACCGAAGGAGGCCAAACCCCTGGCCGCCTTGGCCTCTGGGCGACCAACCCAGTGGCCGCCCTAGGCCCCAGACGACCCTCGGTCTGGCCACCCTTCCCTTGGCCAGAAGGCCAACACTTTGGCCGCCTTTACCCCTTGTGCGTCGCTCGACCTGGCCGCCTAGGTCTGTAAATGTCTAGTCATTTGGCCGCCCATTGTTCTCTTCCTGTGATTTCCTTGCTGCAGCTTGCTTTCGTTGTTGTTTTGTTTGTGTGTTGTGGGGTTAATCTTTGCAGGTTAAACGTGGTTGGGTTTAGGTAGAGCCGACATCACCCCTTTGTAGGAACCCTTCCTGTTGGAATTGAGCCCTTCACCTAAGGATTCCCACTCGGGTGTAATTGGTTCGATCCAATTAGGAACCTCCGCGAGTCCTCACGAACCATGGATTCCCACACGGTCGCCAGGCATGTTGTACCTTCGGAAGTACCTATAGCTCATCATGGGTTTTGAGTGAGGTTTCTAGTAAGTTCCCCGGAGTTCACCTTTCGCCCACTTAGTTTACTTCTCTCCTCCGAGTGAACACAGAAGAAAAAAGAAAAATAAAATTCTGGGACGTTGATTGTGGTCACCTCCTTTGGTGTATTTGGAAACACTTACCTCTCCCCATAAACTTTCATTTCTTCTCTTTTCTAAACCAATTAAAATTGGTTTAGGATGGAGAGAGTTTTCACAAATCTGGGTTATGAGGAGGATTTTCATCTCCAATATGAATCCAAGATTAGGGGCAATCCTCTATTTTCAATAGAGGACGATTATTCGGATGCCTTTATAGGCATGTTTTCTGCTACGTCAAATGAGGCCGTCCATGCCGATTCAGCTTCTTCGCCGAGTGATCATGACCGCGGTAGCCCAAGGGCTCCTACACTCTCTCCACACAAGGATCAAGAGTTGATCAGTGTGCTATCCTGCTACACTTCCGCGGAATTGGCCACAATGGCTTCCCATGGGAAGGCTCCGGCCGTCCCACACATCTCTCCCCATATCACACCTCCTCGCGCTCAAACCCCCTTCTAAGGGTCTACGAGCCGACCCATTCCCGAGAGTCCACTCAAATTCGGCTATTCAATGGCTCCTCAAAGGGTCTCTTCACCCCCAATTCCACCAACCATGGGTGTCCCGGTGAAGGGGATGGACCTATCATTCCGGCAAGAGATTCAAAGCTACATTCGACAGGCAGTGGCTGAGAGTATGCCAAACTCGCGCCCCCACTCGCTAGCCCAATACTGCAAACTCCCTAATGCTTACTTTCCACCTGGTTTCAAGGCTCCTAAGTATAGAAGATATGATGGTACCACCGCCCCCATCACCATCTGTAAGGTTTCCTCATGGATTCCCATCAATGGCTCTATGACCGGGTCCTATAGGTCCATTTGTTTCAAAAATCTCTTAAGGGTGAGGCCCTATGTTGGTTTTTCTCCCTACCAGCTACTGATCTTATCAACTTGGATATAGTCTTCGAGTGATTCCTCGCTCACTTTGGTCATATGTCTTCCATTTCTCCTGCGTTATTTGACCTAGTCATGGAGAAAATGAAGCCCGACGAGGACTTCATTAATTTTGCAAATCGTTGGAGGATCATGGATTCTACGACCGAGGTTCCCATTCCTGAGTCTCAGGCCGTCACCATGTTGGTGAACAACGCCACCCCTCAGCTTAGGGCCATCTTAATGCTCAGCGAGCTCTACACCTTTCATCAACTCTATAATCAAACTCGGATAGTTCAGGCCCAGGTAAGGGATTCCACCCTGCCTCCTTTCTTTGAGCCTCGCAAAAAGAGTAGGAAGACCCCAGCCGTCCCCACCACCGAGGGCGTCACGGTAAATGAGCAAGTCAATGCGGTTAGGCAACCTTTCAAGCCTAACAATCACCAAGTCTCCCATCCAGCTTAGGCTAGTGCAAACCAGGGGCAAAACAATCCCAAGCCTTATGCCAAGATCTCTCCACCTCAGAATTACAACCGCACTGGGCCAAAAAGTGCTTCTTATCCTCCGTTGCCTAAAACTTTAGGTGACATCTTCTTTGCCCTTATGTCCTCGGAATCTATTCAGCTTCCCCCTCAACAAGATTGGGTCCATCCCAATGCCGACACGTCCAGATATTGCCCATATCACCGAACTCCCGGGCATGGCATATTCAACTGCTTTCAATTCCGAGATTGGGTACATGACGTGAACGACAAGGGGAGAATCAATTGGGAAGATGTGAAGCTAGCCATTGCCAACCTCAAGAAGCCCAACCGGGACCTTGGTATTGTACAAAACCCATTGCCAACTCATCAGCCAAACAAAGATCCCTCGAGCTCGAGGTAGAATGAGCGGCTGAACACCGTAATTGGAATGGAACCAAGGGTGCTTAAAAGGACTCAGATGTGGGGTGTTGAAGGATTCTCGGGTTGGTACGGGAAGTTTGAAGTGGAAGCTAATGAACCTCGGGCGGACGTCAACATGTTCACCCAATCCCGAAGTCTTATCTCACCACCTAGTCAGTTTTCAAACACTACTCAAAAGACACTCACTTTAATCAACCCTCCTCAGATACCTCTGTTATGCCCCTGTGGTTTTGATGATGGTTTTAATGGTGGTTTTGATGTTTGGCCTTTGTAGTGAGCTATTCACTGTGAGTCATCTTGTGTGAGTCAAATTGCTACTTTCTGATCATTATGATGTTCTTAATTAGTTCTAATATGGCTTTGCATAATTGATTATGTTCAGTCATGTTATATATTGGTCTTCAGGCGTCCCAAGTATGCACATTGTTTCATGTTATCCAAGTCTATACAATGAAGTCTGATCACTGCATTTGCAGTCACAATGTCTTCACATTTGAAGTCTGTACATCGGACTGCTTCTTTTGAAGTCTATACATTGTGGCCTTGAAACTTCAAGTATATACACCTTCAGTTGATCGCAAAGTGTATACGTTGCAGCGTTAACTCATTGGGCTGCAGCGTCAACTCAGCAAGTATGCACATCGCATTCAGACTTTCAAGTCTATACACTCCATCTTCATAGGTTTAAAATCTGTACATTGGTTCAGACTCCTCAAAGTCTGTACAGCGTGAAGTCTAAACAGTATTTTCAGGGCTTGTCTTCGTGTCATTTACTGTAGATACTCGAGTCGTTTTCCTGCTTTCTTTGTTTTATCACGTGTCGATTGAAACCGTTCCTGTCTTCTGTCCTCGTGTTGTCTTTCCTAGACCCCGTGTCTTCTCTGCTTTGTGACCACACTTCGTGTCAGTTTTTGTTTTCATCTTTGAGTTGGTTTCAGTCCATGTTGTTCTCATGCCGTTCTCTTTATTGTTTGTTATGTCGTGTTGCTTTTGTATTCATGTCTTCGTGTTATTTTTGTGTTTGAGACTTCGTGTTATTTCTGTCTTCTGTCTTCATGTTGATATTACTTTGTGCATTCTTCTCTAAGTTCAAGCGTTAAGTGTCTCAAGTCGAGTCTGACTGTACTGTCTCCATGTCATCCTTAGTTCGAGTCGGTTCTTTGTTATTTCTATCTTCGTGTTGCTTTTCCTAGACCTCGTGTCTTTCTTGTTTTGAAACCACACTTCGTGTCGGTTTCTGTTTTCGTGTTTCTCTTGTGTTTATGTCCGCGTGTTGTTTTGCTTCTACCTTCGTCCAGGTTTCCTCTGACCGCGTGTCTTCCTTTTTACCTCGTGCTGTTCTCTTTCTACTTCGTGTCGTTCTCTTTGTAGTGTCAGCTTTATTATTGAATATCTCGTGTTATTCTCTGTCTACCTCGTGTCGTTCTCTTTGTAGTATCTGTATTGTCACCCTTGGACTTCGTGTCGTTCTCTTGGTAGTGTTTGTTTTGTCACCACTGTATCTCGTGTCGTTCTCAGTATCGTGCACCTTTTGTCGTTCCCACATACCTCGTGCAGGTTCAGCTTGAGTGTCAACCAACTCATTTCAGGTAGATATATAGAGCAAACCCTGAGTATTAATAGTTTTTATCTCCTTGTAGGTCCGAGGAAGAGTATTCCCCAATAACTGGGCTGCACGTGATCCTATACTAGAGGAACAAATATGAAAAGGGCACATGGCAGGAAAGTTCTGGATCAAGCGTGGGAGGCACACGCACTTTGTACCCTATCATCTGCTGGCTGTTGATATAAATGGAAGAAAGGCTGATGAAGCAGAGTGTAAGCATATGAGCCAAAAGGAATAGAGGAGCAGAGATCGAGAGTGAGAAAAAGAGTAGAAGAAGAGGAGAAGAGAAAGAGAGAAGAAAGTGAGAGAGAAGAGAAGAGGAAGAGAAGCTTACCTGAAGATCTGACTACTGGACCGTGGATCAAATCCAGGCCAGTCAGCTCCATGCGAGCCACATTTGTGTTATCTGTCTTTACAGCTTTCTGATCGCTGTGTATTTTTCCCTTTCTTATTTTTCCATTTTCATTTGGGTTAGCTCTGTACTTCCGATCCTCTGGACTGAGGTCGGGTCCCTCCTGGTCTAGAGGAAGAGAGGTCTTCGACCTCTAGTCTGCAAGTGGCTGAAAGTCACTTGTGTGTTCCCTCTGGTTTGGAGGAAGGGAGATCTGATCTCCAGTTCTGGGCTTGTGGGTTGCAAGTCCAGGGGTTCCCTCTTGGTATAGAGGAAGAGAGACGCTAGTCTCTGGTTTTCTAGTGACCGAGGGTTGCTAGAGGTTCCCTCCAGGTTGGAGGAAGAGGGGAGTCTGTTCCCCTGGGTAAGCTGTGTATCAGCTTCTGTTGGCAAGCTGTGTTGCCCAGCTGTTAGTAAAGCCACACTTAGTTTGAGTGTGGGGTGGATGTAGGTCTGGAGGACCGAACCACCTAAAAATATCTTGAGCAGTGGTTTGCATTGTGAGTGTGCTTCCGCTAGATGCTTGAATATGCGCGTCTCTTGTGTTTGCTCCTTGGTTCAATTGAATTTGGTTTTATTCTGAGATTGCGTCCAGCACTTGAGTTTTTATTTGGGCATTAATTGTAAAAGGATACATTCACCCCCCTCTGTATCCGGGCATTGCATACTAACAATTGGTATCAGAGCAGGTGTCTGCCTAGAAGGTCCAGCGACCTGCTGATCCGATCGTGTAGTCTTCGATACTTATCTGGTTTTAGTGCATCAATACACTTGTCGCCTCGAATCTACCTGCTATTTGTTCCCATGGCTAATCCACCGATTTTTTGTGGTACACACTTGAGTGCATGGCTTGCTAATTTAAAGAGTTATGCTAAATCTATTAATCCAGACCTGTGGAAAGTAATTTCACACGGTCCTCATGAACTACCAAAGAAAAAGTTCAAATGGACTGACAGGCATACCTCTTTGCATGAAGAGAATCAGAAAGCTTTTAATCTGATGAAAGCAGCTACTGACAGAGCCTTATGGTCTTGTCTTTATGATTGCAGTTCTGCTAAAGATATTCTGAACATGCTGAAGCGAATTCAGAAGACAAAGAAGGGCAGCTGCATGATGGCTGATAGAAATAATCAAGGCAGCATTGAAGATGAAGATGATGAGGTAAATCCTTTTGAAAATTATACTGTAGATGATTAGGAAAATGCATATGCTGAATTGCTAGAATCACATGAGAGGTTAAGAAGTCAGTATAAAAAGTTGAAAAAGAATACTGGGTTAGAAAGGTCTAGATCCCCATGTGAAAATTGCTCCAGTATCAAGCAACATCATGATACCTGTCTATCTGATATTCGTAGGTATAAAAATCAGAACGAAAACTTGATGAAGGAATGTGAATGTCTAAAATCTGATCTAAATAAGCTGAAATCCGAAGATAATTCTCTTAGAAAGTTCTCCAAAGAAAATGAAGAAAGTTTAGAGAAACTGAAAAAAGAGAATATTCTCCTGATTGAAAAAATTGAAGCCATAAAATTTGTGAATGTGGAATTACAGAAAGATATTGAAGAGAAGGAAAAGGATTTGAAGAAATTTATGGCTGGAAGAAAACTTGAAACTAACTCAGAAGATCAGATATTAATAAATGAGTTAATTCAGAATGACAAGCTTAAGGAAGAAAATGAGAAGTTAAAAGTGCTGAACTCCACTATGTCTGAGAGGCTTCTAGCTTTAGAAAAAGGAAAATTTGTTTACTTTGAAGAATATGAAAAAATGAAAAATCTGGAACAAGAAGTTGAGGATTGCAAAATTGCAAACAAAGTGCTAAGCGAATGTGTAAATTGCAATGAACAAGAAATTGCCAGTTATGAAATACACATCGTTTCTCTGCAAAATGAAATTGATGATTTGAATAAATCCCTGTCAAAATTTGTGAAAGGACAAGAACATCTGGACATGTTGTTAGGTGTTAAGGTCAATACTCAAAAGGAAGGGTTAGGCTACAACGATATAAATAAAAAGGCTTTCAAAAATAAGCTAATGACATCTTTTTTTAAAGCATCTGATGTAGCCACCATCTCATAAAATAAACAACCAAATGTTCAGAAGAACCAGAAACAAACAAAAGTTATTGATATGGTCAGTCATGTGAATAAAGGATTGGATCACACTGAAAATGTGCATGCTGTAAAACACACTGGTATACCGAGACATGCACATAAGAGGGAAATCATGAAATGTCATTACTGTCACAAGATAGGCCATTTGATGCATGAGTGTGAATTAAAAGAACTGGTTGATTTAAATGCTGAAATGATGGATGCTGGGAAATATCATGATAGAAATCCTGCTGCTCATTCAAAGAAAAGTGAATGCTTGCATTGTGGTAGATTAGGCCACACCCTTGTTCAATGTTGGTTTGCTAATAGAAAGAAAAAACCACTCTCACATCATGCTAAATCTTATGCTAACCAAAATGCTCTTAATATCAACAAAACTGCTTCTCTGAACCAGCATGTCAAATGTTTTAATTGCAACAAGCTTGGGCACAAGGCCACTGAATGTTGGGCAAGCTTTTTTAGAAGAGAGTCTCCTTTCTGCTCCCATTGTGGGAAGCATGGGCATGCAGTCAAGGAATGCTGGCATGTCCAGGGTAGGACTAGAAATTTCAAAGGATTTGGTAGGAACAAACATGTTCTTAAAAGAATTCCTGTTTGCTCAAATTGCAGAAAACCAGGCCACCACGTTGCTGCTTGTTGGGTGGCTGGTCATGAAAGAAAAAAAAATTCATAATTATAACAGAAACCCTCATGCTCACTCTTATAATGCTCAAGTTCATGCTAGTGTACATAAGAGGAACATGAAACCTGCTAGTTCATGCCACTATTGTAGGCTGTCTGGGCATTCAATGCATAACTATTTTATCATGAACTCTGACGACTATTTGGCACAGAAGAAGATGCAGGCAGTCCCAAAAGGGGCAAATTACTATGCAAGACCCAAGACCACTTGGGTACCTGCTAGTGGAAAATAGGAAGGTGCCTAGCAGGTGTGCCTTGGATGGAATAAAGGGGTAATAAACCAGGGCACATAAAACGACCCCATGCCTGAATGCCTCAGGTAAATCTACTGCTGCCTTCCTAATCTGAATTCAATTCTTAATCCATCAGACTGATGATTGTTGTTGAACATATAAACTGCCTGTTTTAAACTAGACATGATTATCTTACTTGTCTGGCATGCCCTTTGATCATCATGTTTGACCATTATGGTATATCAAATAGTAAGCTATCATAAGGGCAGGGAAAATCTGTATGGAGGTGCTTACTATGTGTGAGGTGGTCCTTCTGACCAAGTGCTCCGCCTAGTACCCTAGGTCATTCTACTGAACAGGGCAGCCTGAATGTGCATGAATCACAAATTCATTTGTTTAGTGTTCATGGCAAACATTGCATGCTCTCAGAAAAAGCTTCATGCTCATAGTCAGGGGGAGGCATGCTATTTTATGTCAATTTACTGACTCATGCTCATTGCATTACATTCCACTTATTAAAAAAAAATATAAATAATTAATATTTCCAAGAGTTGTGTGTGAGATGCCCTTGCATGGACTGAAAAAGGAGCTTGTCAGGTCATCTGGTATCAGAAGAACCTTTGTCTGCCAATGTGGTTATTTGGTGCTGAGTTCAGTCATCTCATGAGGTTGCAGCTTATTGCTCAAGAGCACTCTCTGGTTTCTAGATTGAATCTCCTTAGGAAGATTTTATGTGAGCTCCTTGGACTTTACTCTCTAGAGTTATCTCTCACCTGCTGCTTTGCTGTATGGAGTGCTTCTCATCTCATCTCATCTCTCTCCATCTTGTTTGTCACCTTCCTATCCTTGTTTTATCCCCTTTAGTTCAGGAATTCTCTTGAAGGAAAATTCCTTCTTTTAGCTTTGTCACTCTTATCAGATTTGATCAGAATTCCTTAAACCACCCAAAATCTTTTGTAACAAGTTATACCTGTTAATAAAGAACTTTATTGTATGGGGGTTATATTTTGTCCTTTAATCCTTCCAAGGTATTCCTCAATTGTTGGTCAACACATTGTAAAAATTTCTGTTAAATGGAAAAGCCTTGCTGAGGATTTCGTCTTAACTGAAACTTATGTGAAGATGGCTGTGAGATAACAAATTGTGTTTTGTAAGGGTTCTGTCTTGTGTCTAAGATCTTGAGAGGTGCTACCAGGGAATACGCCATTCCTTGTGGCAGAGCAATGGCTATTGTGGAGAAATAGATATTCTAGATCAAAGAAGTCTAGAGGTTCTGTCATGATACAGTTAGCTATCTCTATATATTATGGAAAAGTTGAAATAAAAAAAAAGGGGGGAAAGAAAAGTCAACAAAAAAAAAATTCCATTGGTTTTCATTGGCATAAAGGTAGCTTGTCCTGAGTAACCAGGGATTCTTGTGTCTTATAAACATGTCTCCTTGTGTAAAAAGGGACAATTCTACCAAGTGCTTAACAAATTGGTTGACTCTGTATGCCCTCTCTTGTCCTTAAATGAGGTAATGAACTGTGCTTAACTATCTGTTTGGTATTTCTTTACCTGACAAACATAAGGAGTATTTTAATCGTAACCTTCTCTAGGCTAAGTACCTTTAACAGCTAGTTTTGTGATCATGTTGATTTAACGTCTTGAGGTAACTGACCAAGGTTTTCGGAAGAATATAATAATTCCATATATTGAAGAGCGAACTTTAACGGGAAACGGCTGTGTTACATATTGAATAAGGGTAGTTTGGGCATTTCCTGAAAAAGTACGATAAGAGTGAAAAGTGACCCCTCAAAAACCCTTCTTGTTCCTCAAGGTTACATAAATAAACCCTCGCGTGCCCCTGTCGCTTCCTGTGTCTCCTCGTGTCGATACGTCTTGCATGCTTCTTCAAACCCTTATCTCCCGCTCATCCTTCTTCTCTAAAATCTCATCTCCACCACAGAGTTCTCCTCCGTTCTTGGCTCTAGCTTCATTTCCAGCAGCAACCAGCAAGAAAGAGTTGATACTTTGAGAGTTACGACAAATGGATCAGCCAGAATCCGTCGCTCATGTGGAAAGGAAGAGGAAGGGAAAAGAAATAGATGAGGAGCCTTCGTCCAAGCAGCAAAGATGTCTTGAACCAGAATCAGCTGCAGAAATGTCTTCAGCACAAGGTACTAGGCCCTCTCAGTCTACCGTGTTTTTAGAGAGTGGGAAAATCATTCCTCCAAGAATAGTAGATTTCGGAGATGAAACCCTGGTTTCGAAGTTTCCAGAACTTTTGGAGATTCTTGAGTTTCAGGAATGGAGGAAATTCCTAGAAAACCACCGTGTCTATTACCCTAGCCTGGTAATGGAATTTTACAATAATTTGTCTTTGAGCCGAGATAAATCTGCTTTGAACTCGTCTGTTAAAGGGGTTGAGATGACTGTAACATGTGACTCTCTCCATAAAGCTCTTAGTATTCCAGAAAAAGGGGAAGTGGAGAGAGGATATAGATATAGTCTGCATGAAGCCTTTTCGGTTATTACTGGTAAACCCAGTAACATTCATGACAAGGGGCAGTTGAAGCTGAAAGCTTACCAAACCTCATCATTTCCCCCTCTTCACAAGCTTCTTCAGAACATCATTGCTTCAATAGTCACCCCACAGACTGGTGCTAGAGGAAGAATCACAGACACACAGAGGTTCCTATTGTTCTGCCTGATTCAGAATGTAAAGATTTGTCTGCCTAAAGTTATTTTTAATGTCATGAAGGGGTGTATTGGATCCAAACGACATCTGCCCTACGCCGCCCATTTGACAGACATCTTCAAGTACTCAAAGATTCCCTTAGATGGAGAGGCCATGTCAGAAGTTAGGGCTCGAAACATTTTTAACATGAATTTTGTTTCAGTATTTTTGGGGTTGGAGGGCTC
Source organism: Amorphophallus konjac (assembly GCA_022559845.1). Lineage (NCBI taxonomy): Eukaryota > Viridiplantae > Streptophyta > Magnoliopsida > Alismatales > Araceae > Amorphophallus > Amorphophallus konjac. The sequence goes on from CM040124.1 coordinate 235,393,067, forward strand.
TTCTCTCTTGGGGTAGGTTAAGGCCCAGAAAGTTAAGGAATCACAAGCTCAGGGGGAGCTTCTGGAACACCCTCAAGATTCAACCCAAACAGTTTTAGCATCAGCTTCTGAGGTTGCTCTACAGGAAACACCATCTGAACATCCACAGTCAACTATGTCTGCTGCACCCACTGAAGTATCTTTTTCTTTTCAGAAGCTTGTCGAGTTTGCATCTGAAGAAGTCAGGTTGTCTGAAAACAGCATTCAGACTGATCTAGATACAAACATTGATGGTCTGTTTGACTCTTTTGGGAAGACATCAGACGAAGTGAGGGTGCCCGTGGAACAGCCTGATCAAGAGCAAGTAATGATCAAGAACTTGCTGATTTTGTTAATGTCATTCTAAGAGAAGCTGTGGAGAAAAGTTTGGAAGAGGCTGAAAACATAGTTACATCTGAAATTCTAGAACAGGCACCTGTTGAAAGTCCTGCAGATCACAATCTCATGGAAGATATAGTGGATGAGTGTCAGGAGAAAGTTCCTGTCATAGACCTAGAAACAGAATCATCTAGTGAAGAAGAGGCACATGAAAATGTAGGTCCTGACAAAGACATCCAAGCTGAAGATGAAGATCAGGCTCCAGCAGTAGACAACCAAACGCCAGTGCAAGAAGAAACAGATGAGAGAACTGCACCTGGCTGTGAATCTTTTGGTACACCTCTAGGTCAACCTCGACTTCTATCTGCTAGGGCGCCAAATATTGAAGAACTTCTTATAAATTTGACTCAACAAATGCAAAGACAAGATAAGAAAATGGATGATCTGCTCAAGTATGTCTCTCTTAACATCAATCAAGTCCATTCCAGGCTACTGAAGCTTGAGATCTCTCTCCTAACTGAATGGAAAAGGTTTCTGTTAAACAAGAAAGCTTCAGATGATGCCAACAGGTCCTTGATGACAGGCTTGCAGGAGGCATGTTCAAAGATCGCAACAGCACTTCGTGAACTACAAGATGCTCAAATTTCCTCCTTTAAGTCTTCTGCCAGCATTATAAATCACTGTTTTGAGATCATGACATCCTTAGAAGTTTTGAAAGGGTCATTCAGTGCCCTAGGTCCAGATGTGCAGAAGATCTATGACAAACTGATCGCTTTCTTAACAGAAATGACTATTCTGACTGACAGATATGAAACAGTTAATATTCGCCAAGACGACATCATTTCTAAAGTGGCAAATGTCAGAAGCACTGTGGTGTATTGGCTAGCTGAATTGTCCAATGACCTGAAGGAATTTCACTCTACCTTGGGTTCAGCTCCTGGCCAGGCTTCCTCTAGCAGAACTCCACCTCAAGAATATACCTCTGCTGCTCCTAGGGGGAGACCACCACCAGGAAGGCCGCGTGGCCCTTCCAGCAGACAAGCTAGATATTTTAATCCTTAAAAAGATAATGATCTGTATCTTGTTGCCCATTTAGAGGCTCTCTTTCGCACTCTTGGATTTGATTAATTATATCTCATATCATTTGCATTTCTGTCTCCTTTTGTCTCTTTCTTTTTGATGTTGCCAAAGGGAATAATTGTGATCTTGCATTTTTGAAATCTCCACGTGCATATGCATTTTTATCATCCCATGATTCATTTTGGATATATAAAGGGGGAGATTGGTTTTCAATTATAGCATGCTGGTTGCTTTAATTTCTCAAACTATTTTCTTTTTTGATGAAGTCAAAGGGGGAGAATAGTTTGAGTCATCAGACTTCTCAAATGACTCACTATGTAGTGTTGCCATCATCAAAAAGGGCGAGATTGTTGTGCCCCTGTGGTTTTGATGATGGTTTTAATGGTGGTTTTGATGTTTGGCCTTTGTAGTGAGCTATTCACTGTGAGTCATCTTGTGTGAGTCAAATCGCTACTTTCTGATCATTATGCTGTTCTTAATTAGTTCTAATATGGCTTTGCATAATTGATTATGTTCAGTCATGTTATATATTGGTCTTCAGGCGTCCCAAGTATGCACAATGTTTCATGTTCTCCAAGTCTATACAATGAAGTCTGATCACTGCATTTGCAGTCACAATGTCTTCACATTTGAAGTCTGTACATCGGACTGCTTCTTTTGAAGTCTATACATTGTGGCCTTGAAACTTCAAGTATATACACCTTCAGTTGATCGCAAAGTGTATACGTTGCAGCGTTAACTCATTGGGCTGCAGCGTCAACTCAGCAAGTATGCACATCGCATTCAGACTTTCAAGTCTATACACTCCATCTTCATAGGTTTAAAATCTGTACATTGGTTCAGACTCCTCAAAGTCTATACAGCGTGAAGTCTAAACAGTATTTTCAGGGCTTGTCTTCGTGTCATTTACTGTAGATACTCGAGTCATTTTCCTGCTTTCTTTGTTTTATCACGTGTCGATTGAAACCGTTCCTGTCTTCTGTCCTCGTGTTGTCTTTCCTAGACCCCGTGTCTTCTCTGCTTTGTGACCACACTTCGTGTCAGTTTTTATTTTCGTCTTCGAGTTGGTTTCAGTCCATGTTGTTCTCGTGCCGTTCTCTTTACTGTTTGTTATGTCGTGTTGCTTTTGTATTCATGTCTTCGTGTTATTTTTGTGTTTGAGACTTCGTGTTATTTCTATCTTCTGTCTTCATGTTGATTTTACTTCGTGCATTCTTCTCTAAGTTCAAGCGTTAAGTGTCTCAAGTCGAGTCTGACTGTACTGTCTCCATGTCGTCCTTAGTTCGAGTCGGTTCTTTGTTATTTCTATCTTCGTGTTGCTTTTTCTAGACCTCGTGTCTTTCTTGTTTTGAAACCACACTTCGTGTCGGTTTCTATTTTCGTGTTTCTCTTGTGTTTATGTCCGCGTGTTGTTTTGCTTCTACCTTCGTCCAGGTTTCCTCTGACCGCGTGTCTTCCTTTTTACCTCGTGATGTTCTCTTTCTACTTCGTGTCGTTCTCTTTGTAGTGTCAGCTTTATTATTGAATATCTCATGTTATTCTCTCTCTACCTCGTGTCGTTCTCTTTGTAGTATCTGTATTGTCACCCTTGGACTTTGTGTCATTCTCTTGGTAGTGTTTGTTTTGTCACCACTGTATCTCGTGTCGTTCTCAGTATAGTGCACCTCTTGTCGTTCCCACATACCTCGTGCAGGTTCAGCTTGAGTGTCAACCAACTCATTTCAGGTAGATATATAGAGCAAACCCTGAGTATTAATAGTTTTTATCTCCTTGTAGGTCCGAGGAAGAGTATTCCCCAATAACTGGGCTGCACGTGATCCTATACTAGAGGAACAAATACGAAAAGGGCACGTGGCAGGAAAGTTCTGGATCAAGCGTGGGAGGCACACGCACTTTGTACCCTATCATCTTGCTGGCTGTTGATATAAATGGAAGAAAGGCTGGTGAAGCACAGTGTAAGCATATGAGCCAAAAGGAATAGAGGAGCAGAGATCGAGAGTGAGAAAAAGAGTAGAAGAAGAGGAGAAGAGAAAGAGAGAAGAAAGTGAGAGAGAAGAGAAGAGGAAGAGAAGCTTACCTGAAGATCTGACTACTGGACCGTGGATCAAATCCAGGCCAGTCAGCTCCATGCGAGCCACATTTGTGTTATCTGTCTTTACAGCTTTCTGATCGCTGTGTATTTTTCCCTTTCTTATTTTTCCGTTTTCATTTGGGTTAGCTCTGTACTTCCGATCCTCTGGACTGAGGTCGGGTCCCTCCTGGTCTGGAGGAAGAGAGGTCTTCGACCTCTAGTCTGCAAGTGGCTGGAAGTCACTTGTGTGTTCCCTCTGGTTTGGAGGAAGGGAGATCTGATCTCTAGTTCTGGGCTTGTGGGTTGCAAGTCCAAGGGTTCCCTCTTGGTATAGAGGAAGAGAGACGCTAGTCTCTGGTTTTCTAGTGACCGAGGGTTGCTAGAGGTTCCCTCCAGGTTGGAGGAAGAGGGTAGTCTGTTCCCCTGGTTAAGCTGTGTACCAGCTTCTGTTGGCAAGCTGTGTTGCCCAGCTGTTAGTGAAGCCACACTTAGTTTGAGTGTGGGGTGGATGTAGGTCTGGAGGACCGAACCACCTAAAAATATCTTGAGCAGTGGTTTGCATTGTGAGTGTGCTTCCGCTAGATGCTTGAATATCCGCGTCTCTTGTGTTTGCTCCTTGGTTCAATTGAATTTGGTTTTATTCTGAGATTGCGTCCAGCACTTGAGTTTTTATTTGGGCATTAATTGTAAAAGGATACATTCACCCCCCTCTGTATCTGGGCATTGCATCCTAACAACCTCGTCAAGAACCTCATGTCTTTTCATAAGCTCAGTCAGTGCAGGAGCACCCTCTAGTCCTCCTTAAGCCACCTCAGCCAAAGTCAGTACTTTCTCCTTCCCCTGTCGATTCTGGCGATGATCCAGCCTCCCTCTCATGCATCTTCGGGTCTCTAGCTCCCCTGCAGCTTATTCGCCCGAAAACTTTGGAGCAAGATGATCTGAAAGAAGCCTCGGTGAATGTCACTCTTCGTAAACGCATTATTCCCCCATCCCAAAGGCAGTCCCAGCTAGAGGAAGGGGTAATCCTCAGGGCCCTCCGACGGAGTATGACATTCTCCAACATCTGGATAGGACCCCAGCTAAGGTTTCCATCTTGGAGCTCATTAAGAAGTCCCCTTCACATCAAGCCACTCCGCTTCAATTCCTCCAAAAAATCATGGTCAATGAAGACCTTCCGGCAAGTGGAGTGACTGAGGCCATCATGGCCCTTACATGTGTACCGTCTATCTCTTTCTCCGATAATTGCTTCGCCAGAAAGTAGGTCACTCCCGTTGTGCCTCACGATCTCTCTCAACGGAGTCAAGGTTGACTCCGCCCTCATTGACACGGGAGCTTCAATCAATGTATGTCCCATATATGAAGACCATTCGAAAGATTGGCCTCCAAGAAGATAACTTAGAGGAGGTATGCACTACCATATCAGCTTATGACAACTCGAAGAGATGTGCAAAAGGGAAGGTGACCCTGCAGCTTGGTCTAGGTCCAACAGTCATGACATCCGACTTCTTTGTCCTTGATGTTGATCCTGCATACAAGGCCATTCTAGGGCGGCCATGGATTGAACATACCCTTGGAATCCCATCAACTGCCTATCAATGCTTCAAGTTTCCTTACAATGGTAGGGTCATCAAAATCAAGAGTATTCCACTGGTGGAAACTCTCAATGCTATCACTTTCGAGCAGATTCCGTTTATGACCATTCCAGATAAGGGTAAGAAACTCGTCCTTTCCATAGAAGGTGCCGTAGGGCCTTCCGCCTTAAGTCCGCCAGATTCCCCCTTCCTTCCTTGGCCAATCACACATTCCAATATCCCTCCCAGTAAAGGATGGGAGATCATGGCCAGAATGGGTTTTACCAAGGGAAAAGGTTTAGGTCAGCTCGAACAAGGCCCCGTGCATAGAAGAAAGCTTAAAGTGGGTAAAGGTCAGGCAGGTTTGGGTTATTCTCTAGAAGACCCGTTCAAGGCTACTCAAGGCAAGGGATTGGTTTGCGGTCACTTTGTCATAGGGCCAGTTCAGCCAGGAACTCAGCCTGAGCCTAGTAAAGAGTCTGAAGTCCCTCAAAGAAAAGGAATCCCACCGGATTTATCACTCGAGGAGGACTTTGGTATCCTCACCCTCATTCATCTAGATAAACCCCCTAACGAGGTTTTCCCCTCTGGTATCTTCCTCGCTTTAAACAGGCCTGCACCTGTCCTTTTTATTCCCTTCCTATTCCACCCGCCGTTTCCTCTGCTCCTCACTCATCCGATTATGGGGCAACCCGCCCATAGGGTTTGCACATTCACCCATCACCACCAAAAAAAAATGCCGATTCTCAAATGTGGGCTTGCGAGCTCACTATTGAAGAAACGGCCTCCTTGGAAAATGGATCGCTCAGCCAAGGGTCGACACTTTCCACCTTGAAATCCCTTCCACAAACTCCCCTTGTACATAGTAGGGTAAAGTCTAGATCAAGTCAAGGCTTGTACATAGCATCCTTTCCTTCCAGTAAGTCTAGTGTTCGTCAGGTTCCCGCGTGATACATCAGCCAGTTGGCTGATAAATGAGCACAGCTCTATCAGGTCTCTGAATTTGCATCTTCTCCCATTCCCCTAAGGGCAGTTGAACTAGATGGATCTTCAATAGATGACGGTCTAGGCTTGTATGTCTTAGAAGAGGGTGATGAGGCAGAAGAAGAAGATCCATTAGAAGATGATAATGATCCCATAGCTTCCTTCATTGAGGGAACCAAGAAATTTGATGAGCCTAATGTTTCCATTAACGAATCCACCAAAGAAATCAACCTCGGCACCAAGGATGATCCGAAGAATATATTGATAAGTGCAAATTTGACTGATGAGGAGGAAGCTGCTCTTGTGGCAGTTCTCAAAGAATTTCCCGATGCTTTTGCTTGGTCCTACGAGGACATGTCGGGTCTGGACCCATCTCTGGTAGAACATTGTTTGATCTTGAAACCCGATGCTCGAGCTGTCAAACAAAAGTTAAGGCGACTTCACCCGAAGCTCGCACTCAAAGGCAAAGAAGAAGTGGACAAGCTCCATAAGGCCAAGTTTATCAAGGTTGTTTTATATCTGTAATGGGTAGCTAACATCGTCCCTATTATGAAAAAGGATGGCAGGGTCCACATCTGCATAGATTTCCGTGACATTAATCATGCTTGCCCAAAGGATGATTTTCCTCTTCCACACATAGACGTCCTGGTAGACAACACCGCTGGCTATGAGATGCTCTCCTTCATGGATGGCTTCTCGAGGTATAACCAGATCTGCCTAGCGGAAGAAGACCAGGAGAAAACTTCCTTCACCACTCAGTGGGGGACTTATCGCTACGTTATCATGCCCTTCGGATTACAGAACATAGGGGCAACATATCAAAGGGCGATGATGGCCATCTTCCACGACATGATGCACGTTCACATGGAAGTTTATGTGAATGACATTCTGGTTAAATCCAAGACCAAGAGTGGCCATGCAGAGATTCTCCGAGCAGTTCTCCAACGGTCGCGGGAGCACCAACTCAAAATGAACCCCAAGAAATGTGTATTCGGGGTTTCTTCAGGGAAGCTTTTAGGGTTCATTGTCAGCAAGAGAGGAATTGAGATCGACCCTAATAAAGCTAAGGCCATTATCGAGATGTCTCCTCCCAAGAACATCAAAGAAGTCCGTGGTTTAATCGGGTGTTTGTAATTCATTAGGAGATTTATATCTCAACATTCTTAGCGATGCAAGCCCTTCTACGACATGTTAAAAGGAGAGGCTAAATTTTATTGGAATGACAAATGTCAAAAGGCATTCGATGACTTGAAGAGGTACCTTTTAAATCCTCCCGTTCTGGCACCCCCGGTCCCGGGTCGGCCTCTATTGCTCTATGTTTCTACCACAGAAGAATCTGTTGGAGTAGTATTGGCCCAATATGATGATGCCAAAAGGGAACACGTGGTATACTATTTGTCCAAGCTGTTCAATGATGCTGAGCAGAGGTACACTGCCATGGAAAGGACCTGCACGGCCGTCGTCTGGGTTGCCCAAAAGCTAAAGCATTATTTCCTCGCACATGAAGTAAAGCTCTTGGCATGAATGGACCCAATTAAGTACTTGCTGGAAAAGCCTGCCCTGACTGATCGTTTGGTGAGATGGCTGAGTTTTCTCAATCAATTCGACATCACCTACGTCAACCAGAAGGCGGTCAAAGGGCAAGCCATCGCCGAGCACCTTGCCCATCATCCACTCCCTACATTCTCCCTTGTCAACGAGAGTTAGGAGCCATTATAGATGGTGAACCTTCGTGGATTCTCTACTTTCACGATGCATTTAATTCCAAGGGCTGTGGAGTCGGAGCCATTCTCCAGTCCCTGGAAGGTATTATCATTCCCCGTGCTTGTCAATTAACCTTCCCTGCCACAAACAATGTAGCTGAATATGATGGGCTTGAAATTGACATTGGCCCTCAGAGTCAAGGAGCTCCGGATCATCGGAGATACCCAGCTTATACTCTGACAATCTCTCAGTAAGTATCAAACCCGAAACCTGAAATTGAAACCCTACCAAGACCTGGTCGGTAGGGTAGTCCGACGGTTTAGGAAGCTTACCCTCGTGCACACCCCAAGGGCTCAGAACATTCTAGCCGACACTTTGGCATCTTTGGCATCTTCTCTTCCAATCCCCGGTGAAAAGCCGTCATCCACTATCAACGTGCAAAGAATGCACATTCCTTCACATTGAGATCCCTGGTTTCAACAGTCCTCTGAGCCTTCCTCTCAAGTCCATGTCATCTCCCATGAGCCTGAGATTGATCTTGAAGACGGCAATCCCTGGTTTTTTGATATCAAGAATTATCTCCGAGATGGTTCCTTCCCTAATTATGCTACCGCCCCTGATCGACGAGCCATTCGTAGAGCCGAGGAATGCTTCACCATCATAGGTGATCTCTGGCATCGCAAATCTCTCAGTGGGGTTTACCTCCGCTGTCTCGATGGGACCGAATCACGTGCGGTCGTCGAAGCTGCACATTCCGGTGAATACGGTGGATATGTGAATGGCCGCATGCTTGCTCAGAAACTCCTTTGTCAATACTATTGGCCTACCATGCATGAGGATTGTGCCCGGCATGTCTGCCATTGCGCTAAATGCCAACTCCATGCGGACAAGGTCCACGCCCCCTCATCTTTGCTCCACCCTCTTATAGTGATGGGGACATCACCTCCCATGCCCACACTCACGGATCGTCTCCTCGCCCCGGAAGCATCCGACATGGTCTAGTCATTTATCTTGAGTCATATGTTGTATTTTCTCATTTTTATTTAAGTCATATCATTGTAGTTTTCCTTTTATTTGAGTCATTTATCTAGGTTAATGAGTCATCTACCTAAGTTAAGTGTCATAGGGTTGATTAGTTTGGTTATTGGGCCCAATTCTTTGGGCTAGGCCCAGGGGCGCCCCCTACCCCTTGGTTATTTGTCATTGTAGCAAGAGTCAGGGACTTTTTGTAAAATTTGGGTTGCCTATATATAGGACCCCATTCCCCCCACTTCAAATGAATGAATGAATGCCAAATTTCCATTTGAGAGTTCAAATTATATAGTTCAAGTGGAGTGAATCCAATAGAGGTGAGAAGCCCTAGGGGAGAGAATCCCCACTCTCTTTCTCTTTCCCTCTCTCTCTACAAGGGGGGCTGCGACCTACCCTCTCTCTCCTCCACCTCACCTGCCACCTCACCCCCCATTCCCTTCCCTTGGTGTATTGGAAACCCCCTCCACCAAATCCCCACCAAATCTTGCTTCTCTCTAGAAGATCCTTAGTCATTCCAACACAATCTTCCCCATTCCAACACAATCTCCTCTCTTCCCCACACAATCTCCCAGCCCCCAAGACCCATTTGAATTTGAAATTCCCTCCATCCCCCAGCCTTAGGTCACCCCCAGCCCTCTCCATTAGAATAGGCCGCCCCTCTCCTTCCCTCCAATCCATTCCACCAAGAGCCTCCACCACCCTTCACTCTCCCTCCACCTTGGCAGAACCATCACCTTGCCCCCCTACGTCCCTCCCCTCTTCCTCCTCCTCCAACACAGCCCTAGCCCTCCCCTTGACTCCCCACACCCTCTGCAACCCTTCCGTCAACCCCTCCACCCATTGGCACCATCTCCACCCCGGCCTTGTAGCAAGTCCCAGCTGACCAGTTCGCAGCTCAGAGTCAGTAGAGGAATGGAAGCTTGCAGAGGCGACCCCAACTTCGTCGAAATGTCCCTGGAGGCCCAAGAGCTACCGTTGGAAGCGTCTCTCCATCCTCTTCGCAACGGCGGTGGTCCCGTCCCGTTCTGAGTTTGTGGTTGCCCAGGGGAGCCGTTCTTCTCCGACTGCGCAAGATAGCTCCGAACAGCAGCCAAAGGACACTTCTAGAAGCTCCCACAGCCACATCCCTCTACTTCTTGAGGCGCCGCTTGGCCGAGAGCTTCTGCTACGAGTCTCCTTCCATCTCCAAGAAGCAGCACTTCGTTCGGCCTCCGGAGCAGTATTTTCTCATTTTTCTCCCTCAGGTGTGCTGGTCTGTCCCCTACTGGACTGGCCCGACACCCGAGCACTCTTTGGGCTGCTCAGGTCTACCCCAACCTCGCCTGGCATCCCCGTGACTCTCGGCTCGAAGAGGACTCGACAACAAATCCGTCGACTCTGGACAAGCCCGATTAGGAGCTCAGGAGAGCCCGGGGTGACTTCATCTTCCTGCTGTTGTAGTCCAGACACAGATAGAGCCAGAACTCTGCTTCCCTGTTCGTGCCTCTACTCCGACCAGCACCGGAAACCTGATAAATCGGAAAAATTTGGACGACTTCCCAGGTCTCCAACGAAGATTTTCCAGCTGGTCTCGTCCCCAAAAAAATTCAGGAGCGGTCAAGCGTCCACATCTTTGACAGTCTGTCTCCACTCACAGAGAGTAGACAGAATTAGCATCATCCACCATTCGGCTTCCATTTGCATTTTCCCCCTCCCCGCCTGGCCGGCTTATAGCCCCTCCCTGTGGGAGGTAGTGTTTGGTTGTATTCATTGACATCCCTTCCCCAAGGTCCCCCCCTTGCATGGGGTGTAGTGTTGTAATGACTTAAGCAGGTCAAGCTTCTCCGGCGCGGCGTGTGGGGAACACATGCTTCCCCGCTCGCCCACGTCTCCAAGCAAGACCGGTTTCTTCAAACCGGTCGAGTAAGTGCTCCAACCTTAGCTCTATTTAGTGCTTGTTTTCCCAATATTAGTTCATAAACTCCGCAGGCTGTGAGAGTGAGAGCTCGATCCTTAAGCTCCATTGCTTCAAGAGATCACCGTGGGGTGAAGAGTGCAACCCGTGCCCTTGGCACATCGTGGGCCTCATTGAGTTGGGCCAGCCATATCCTTGGGGAACCAACCTTGGCTTTGCTAGCCCTCTACCAGCAAGGGCCCAGCCCACACAACCTCCACTCGGTATCGCCGAGTTGCCTCGGGTTCAGGTGAGCGACGGGTGAGTAGCCGCCAATATCGGTCCGTTTGATTGCAAATTGTGCTTGTTTAATTTTGTCCAAGGGTGTGTCACATCAATTGGTATCAGAGCAAGTTCTAGACTTGTCTCTACTAAGTCTTGTTCTAGGGCCATTGCATTTACCCCCCCCCCCCCCCCGTTCATCATGGCCATTTCCTACTTAGCCTACTCGCCACCCATGGACTTCATTCTAGACAAAGATATTACCTTTGACGGATCTCGTTCTAGTGATTACCTTAGGTGGGAGGCTACCAAAGAAAAGTACTTTGAAAACACTTGGGTATATGGACCCGCGAGAGTCCGCAAGGCCAAGGGACGACTTCGGGGTCAAGCCAAGAGTAAGTGGGAGCACATAGAGGACTTAAGGAGGGTTGAAAGACAAGAACCTATTCACTCGTTGGAAGAGATGAAGGTAGAACTTAAGAAGATCTACATCCCCAAATATTCTCACCTCTCCTACTCAAACACCCCTAGCCCGAGGAGCACTACCACTCCTCCATCCCCACCCGGCCAACTTGAGACCACCCTTAGGCCTCCACCCCCACCACTCTCAACAAATTCTCTCTCAACCATTATCACTACACTTCGCCACCAAATCCTCTCCCTTAAGACCCAAATGATCCAAGCATCCACCTCCCCACCTAACCCCATGAGGGTCCCCACACCCCAACCAAAACCCCCTTCCACAACCCTCACTATCCAAGCCCCCTTGGTCCCCACCACTACCCTTATAAGGGACACTCCCCCCAAGACCGACCAACCCAAGCCACCCCAACCAACCCATCTCCCACTCCCTCCCCCAAAACTCCCATGTCCTAGGCCTCCACTACTTCCCCTCCCTATCCCAAACCAAGATTCCCTTTACCCTCCACCCCGGGTGCACCATAAACCAACCATCACTACCCCACCCCCAAAAGACCCTCTCACCTCCTTGGAGGAGGAACCCATACTCGACCCCATAGTGGTGAACACTCTCGACCCTATCCCCACCACGGAGACCACCCATATCCAAGTGGAAGAAGAAACCTCACATGGTGGCCTTCACCTTACACCACCCTCTCTTGTTGGGACCGAGCTTATCTTAGGAGAACCCCTTATTAGTTGGCTAAAGGAGAGCCCAATAAGAGAGATCACGGCCCACGATTTCCCTCCCATGGAGCAAAATCTTCCCATAGTGCCCTTCTTCTCCTATCACACCACTATCCAATCATCTTACCAAGTGAAAACATTAGGGGATCTTCTTAAAGGCTTAGCTTGGCAAATGGAGCTTACGAGCATGTTGACCACAATGGACAACCAACAATAGAGTCTTGACCTCCTACACCTATGTGTCGGGCCCATCACCTCGGTATACACCATTGGTTGCTACACTAGTGACCTCCTTCTATTCCTCCCCACACCCGATGAGCCCAATCTTATCCTCAATTTGGAGCTTCTTATATCGAGTAGAAAGCCAAACCCTCCCCTCATGGCCGACCCACCCACCAAGAACTTCGGCCTAATTGTTTCATTAGAGGAGGATGACCCACCACCATTTGAGGATCTTGAGGACATAAGGCCCCTCCCCCTTGGTAAATGGGAACCGTGGAACCCATGTGACACAACCACCTTACCCACCGACCCTTTCCTACCCTCACCCATAAGGTTGGGCCAAGCTCACCTCATCCATAACCCATGTAACACCAAAGGAGCCATGACCTTAGGCAACACCCACCTAGAGATCGAGGAAATGCCCCACCCCATATCCACCTTCCGAGATCCCTTCGACCCTTTCACATGGAAGTTTAAAGGTCGTCCCACATCTATGCACATGGAAGTCACCTTTGAGATAAGCATGCATGTGTATAGGCTTACCACACCACTTTGCATGAACACTATGTTGGGTCCATTCATTCACATCACCTACATGTCAAGTAGGAAACAAGAGTGGTCCATATTCGAGTGTAATGGTCCTCCTTCATTCATCATGGGTCGTAGGCATGATAGGAGTATTCATGGATGCCCGGGTCCCCCAGCATTTGTCACCCCTATACATGACTGGATCACCTATGGATGCCCCGGTCCTCCCCGTTCCATCAAAGTCTTCTTAGCGTCAAAGCGTGATTGGTCTACTTTTGGTTGCCCAGATCCACCCATCTCCCCTAGAATGTCCACCTTCACAAAATTGCATGAAAATCTACGCAAGCACATCAGCAAGGAAAATGAGATTTATAAAAGGTAGGCTGACTCCCCTCGGTGTCACCAAGAATACCACGTGGGTCACTTTGTGATGGTGAGGTCGGAGAGGCTCTCCCCGGGAGCCATCTCCAAATTGACGCCTCGTGGGGCTGGTCCCTTCCAGGTTCTCAGGTGCATTGGCACTAATGCCTATGAGTTAGATCTTCCCGAGGAGTACGGAGTGAGCCCCACATTCAACGTGGCCAACCTAGTGCCATATAAGGGTCCCACAGTGGTACCTAGTGAGGATATTGAGCCCACTCCCCTCATTGAGAGAGCACCCACCCGTGAGAAGAGTCCACTAGCCAGGAGTGCCCTACGTGAGCGAATTGAGCGAATATTGGATGAACAGGTCACTGCCACCAGGAGCAAGGTGTATGAGCGCTATCTCGTCGGGTGGATGGATCGGTCTCCTTCCGAAGACTTGTGGGCGGTACCACGTCTACACCTCTGAGGAGGGAAGGACTCTTACTCGACGGAGTCGAGTTCTCCGCACCCCGGGAGTATGATGGGGACATCACCTCCCATGCCCACACTCACGGATCGTCTCCTCGCCCCGGAAGCATCCGACATGGTATAGTCATTTATCTTGAGTAATATGTTGTATTTCCTCATTTTTATTTGAGTCATATCATTATAATTTTCCTTTTATTTGAGTCATGTACCTAGGTTAATGAGTCATCTACCTAAGTTAAGTGTCACAGGGTTGATTAGTTTGGTTATTGGGCCCAATTCTATGGGCTAGCCCCAGATGCACCCCCCTACCCCTTGGTTATTTGTCATTATAGCCAGAGTCAGGGACTTTTTATAAAATGTGGGTTGCCTATATATAGGACCCCATTCCCCCCATTTCAAATGAATGAATGAATGCCAAATTTCCATTTGAGAGTTTAAATTATATAATTCTAGTGGGGTGAATCCAATAGGGGTGAAGAGCCCTAGGGGAGTGAATCCCCACTCTCTTTCTCTCTCTCTTTCTCTCTCCCTCTCTCTCTACAAGGGGGGCTGCGACCTACCCTCTCTCTCCTCCACCTCACCTGCCACCTCACCCCCCATTCCCTTCCATAGGTGTATTGGAAACCCCCTCCACCAAATCCCCACCAAATCTTGCTTCTCCCTAGAAGATCCTTGGCCCTTCCAACACAATCTTCCCCATTCCAACACAATCTCCTCTCTTCCCCACACAATCTCCCAGCCCCCAAGACCCATTTGAATTTGAAGTTCCCTCCATCCCCTAGCCTTAGGTCGCCCCCAGCCCTCTCCATTAGAATAGGCCGCCCCTCTCCTTCCCTCCAATCCATTCCACCAAGAGCCTCCACCACCCTTCACTCTCCCTCCACCTTGGCAGAACTATCACCTGCCCCCCTGCGTCCCTCCCCTCTTCCTCCTACTCCAAAACAGCCCTAGCTCTCCCATTGACTTCCCACACCCTCTGCTACCCTTCTCTCAACCCCTCCACCCATTGGCACCATCTCCACCCCGGCCTTGTAGCAGGTCCCAGCTGACCAGTTCGTAGCTCAGAGTCAGCAGAGGAATGGCAGCTTGCAGAGGCGACCCCGGCTTCGTCCAAACGTCCCTGGAGGCCCAAGAGCTACCGTTGGAAGCGTCTATCTGTCCTCTTCGCAACGGCGGTGGTCCCGTCTCGTTCTGAGTTCATGGTCGCCTAGGGGAGCCGTTCTTCTCCGACTGTGCAAGATAGCTCCGAAAAGCAGCCAGAGGACACTTCCAGAAGCTCGCACAACCACATCCCTATGCTTCGTAAGGTGCCGCTTGGCCGAGAGCTTCTGCTAAGAGTCTCCTTCCATCACCAATAAGCAACACTTCGTTCGGCCTCCGGAGCAGCATTTTCTCATTTTTCTCCCTCAGGTGTGCTGGTCTGTCCCTTACTGGACTGGCCTGACACTCGAGCACTGTTTGGGCTCCTCAGGTCTACCCCGACATCGCCTGGCATCCCCGTGACTCTTGGGTCGAAGAGGACTCGACAACGAAGCCGTTGATTCTGGCCAAGCCCGATTCATAGCTCGGGAGCGCCTGAGGTGACTTCGACTTCCTGCTGTTGTAGTCCAGACGCAGATTGAGCCAGAACTCTGCTTCCGTGTTCGTGCCTCTACTCCGACCAGCACCGGAAACCTGATAAATCAAAAAATTTTGGACGACTTCCCGATTCTCCTACGAAGATTTTCTAGCAGGTCTCGTACCCAAAAAAATTCGGGAGCGGTCACATCATCCACATCTTCGACAGTCTGTCTGCACTCACAGACGGTAGATAGAATTGGCATCATCCACCATTCGGCTTCCATTTGCATTTTCCCCCTCCCCGCCTGGCCGGCTTACAGCCCCTCCCTGTGGGAGGTAATGTTTGGTTGTATTCATTGACTTCCCTTCCCATAGGTCCCCCCCTGTATGGGGTGTAGTGTTGTAATGACTTAAGCAGGTCAAGCTTCTCCGGCGTGGCATGTGGGGAACCCACGCTTCCCCGCTCGCCCACGTCTCTGAGCGAGACCGACTTCTTCAAACCGGTCGAGTAAGCACTCCAACCTTAGCTCTATTTAGTGCTTGTTTTCCCAATATTGGTTCATAAACTCCGCTGGCTGTGAGAGTGAGAGCTCGATCCTTAAGCTCCATTGCTTCAAGAGATTACCGTGGGGTGAAGAGTGCAACCCGTGCCCTTAGCACATCGTCGGCCTCATTGAGTTGGGCCAGCCATATCCTTAGGGAACCAACCTTGGCTTTGCTGGCCCTCTACCAGCAAGGGCCCAGCCCACACAACCTCCACTCGGTATCACCGAGTTACCCCGGGTTCGGGTGAGCGACAAGAGAGTAGCCGCCAATAGCGGTCCGTTTGATTGCAAATTGTGCTTGTTTAATTTGGTCCAAGGGTGTGTCACATCAATTGGTATCAGAGAAAGTTCTAGACTTGTCTCTACTAAGTCTTGTTATAGGGCCATTGCATTTACCCCCCCCGTTCATCATGGCCATTTCCTACTTAGCCTACTCGCCACCCATGGACTTCATTCTAGACAAAGATATTACCTTTGACGGATCTTGTTCTAGTGATTACCTTAGGTGGGAGGCTACCATAGAAAGGTACTTTGAAAAGACTTGGGTATATGGACCCGCGAGAGTCCGCAAGGCCAAGGGACGACTTCGGGGTCAAGCCAAGAGTAAGTGGGAGCACATAGAGGGCTTAAGGAGGGTTGAAAGACAAGAACCTATTCACTCATGGGAAGAGATGAAGGTAGAACTTAGGAAGATCTACATCCCCAAATATTCTCACCCCTCCTACTCAAACACCCCTAGCCTGAGGAGCACTGCCACTCCTCCATAACCACCCAGCCAACTTGAGACCACCCTTAGGCCTCCACCCCCACCACTCTCAACAAATTCCCTCTCAACCATCATCACTACACTTCGCCACCAAATCCTCTTCCTTAAGACCCAAATGATCCAAGCATTCACCTCCCCACCTAACCCCATGAGGGTCCCCACACCCCAACCAAAACCCCCTTCCACAACCCTCACTATGCAAGCCCCCTTGGTCCCCACAACTACCCCTCCATCTTCCCCTATAAGGGACACTCCCCCCAAAACCGACCAACCCAAGCCACCCCAACCAACCCATCTCCCACTCCCTCCCCCAAAACTCCCATGTCCTAGGCCTCCACTACTTCCCCTCACTATCCTAAACCAAGTTTCCTTTTACCCTCCACCCCGGGTGCACCATAAACCAACCATCACCACCCCACCCCCAAAAGACCCTCTCACCTCCTTGGAGGAAGAACCCATACCCGACCCCATAGTGGTGAACACTCTCGACCCTATCCCCACCACGGAGACCACCCATATCCATGTGGAAGAAGAAACCTCACATGGTGTCCTTCACCTTACACCACCCTCTCTAGTTGGGGCCGAGCTTATCTTAGGAGAACCCCTTATTAGTTGGCTAAAGGAGAGCCCAATAAGAGAGATCACGGCCCACGATTTCCCTCCCATGGAGCAAAACCTTCCCATAGTGCCCTTCTTCTCCTATCACACCACTATCCAATCATCTTACCAAGTGAAAACCTTAGGGGATCTTCTTAAAGGCTTAGCTTGGCAAATGGAGCTGACGAGCATGTTGACCACAATGGACAACCAACAACGGAGTCTTGACCTCTTACACCTATGTGTCGGGTCCATCATCTCGGTATACACCATTGGTTGCTACACTAGTGACCTCCTTCTATTCCTCCCCACACCCGATGAGCCCAACCTTCTCCTCAATTTGGAGCTTCTTATATCGGGTAGACAGCCAAACCCTCTCCTCATGGCCAACCCACCCACCAAGAACTTCGGCCTAATTATTTCATTAGAGGAGGATGACCCACCACCATTTGAGGATCTTGAGGACATAAGGCCCCTCCCCTTTGGTAAACCTTTTCATGATCCCTTTGATCCCTTCCAATGAGAACCGTGGAACCCATGTGACACAACCACCTTACCCACCGACCCTCTCCTACCCTCACCCACCATGTTGGGCCAAGCTCACCTCATTCATAACCCATGTAACAGCGAAGGAGCCATGACCTTAGGCAACACCCACCTAGAGATCGAGGAAATGCCCCACCCCATATCCACCTTCCGAGATCCCTTCGACCCTTTCACATGGAAGTTCAAAGGTCGTCCCACATCTATGCACACGAAAGTTACCTTTGAGATAAGCATCCATGTGTATAGGCTTACCACACCACTTGGCATGAATACTATGTTGGGTCCATTCATTCACATCACCTACATGTCAAGTAGGAAACAAGAGTGGTCCATATTTGGGTGTAATGGTCCTCCTTCATTCATCATGGGTCGTAGGCATGATAGGAATATTCATGGATGCCCGGGTCCCCCAGCATTTGTGACCCCCATACATGACCGGATCACCTATGGATGCCTCGGTCCTCCCCGTTCCATCAAAGTCTTCTTAGCGTCAAAGCATGATTGGTCTACTTTTGGTTGCCCAGATCCACCCATCACCCCTAGAATGTCCACCTTCACAAAATTGCATGAAAATCTTCGCAAGCACATCAGCAAAAAAAATGAGATTTATAAAAGGCAGGCTAACTCTCCTCGGTGTCACCAATAATTTCACGTGGGTGACTTTGTGATGGTGAGGTCGGAGTGGCTCTCCCCGGGAGCCATCACCAAATTGAGGCCTCGTGGGGCTGGTCCCTTCCAGGTTCTGAGGTGCATTGGCACTAATGCCTATGAGTTAGATCTTCCTAAGGAGTACGGAGTGAGCCCCACATTCAACGTGGCTGACCTAGTGCCATATAAGGGTCCCACGGTGGTACCTAGTGAGGATATTGAGCCCACTCCCCTCATTGAGAGAGCACCCACCCGTGAGAAGAGTCTACTAGCCAGGAGTGCCCAGCGTGAGCGAATTGAGCGAATATTAGATGAACAGGTCACTGCCACCAGGAGCAAGGTGTATGAGCACTATCTCATCGGGTGGATGGATCGGTCTCCTTCCGAAGACTTGTGGGCGGTACCACGTCTACACCCTCTGAGGAGGGAAGGACTCTTACTCGACGGAGTCGAGTTTCCGCACCCCGGGAGTATGATGGGGACATCACCTCCCATGCCCACACTCGCGGGTCGTCTCCTCGCCCCGGAAGCATCCGACATGGTCTAGTCATTTATCTTGAGTCATATGTTGTATTTCGTCATTTTTATTTGAGTCATATCATTGTATTTTTCCTTTTATTTGAGTCATGTACCTAGGTTAATGAGTCATCTACCTAAGTTAAGTGTCATAGGGTTGATTAGTTTGGTTATTGGGCCCAATTCTATGGGATAGGCCCAGGGGCGCCCCCTCCCCTTAGTTATTTGTCATTGTAGCAAGTGTCAGGGACTTTTTGTAAAATGTGGGTTGTCTATATATAGGACCCCATTCCCCCCACTTCAAATGAATGAATGAATGCCAAATTTCCATTTGAGAGTTCAAATTATATAGTTCAAGTGGAGTGAATCCAATAGGGGTGAGAAGCCCTAGGGGAGAGAATCCCCACTCTCTTTCTCTTTCCCTCTCTCTCTACAAGGGGGGCTGCGACCTACCCTCTCTCTCCTCCACCTCACCTGCCACCTCACCCCCCATTCCCTTCCCTAGGTGTATTGGAAACCCCCTCCACCAAATCCCCACCAAATCTTGCTTCTCTCTAGAAGATCCTTAGTCATTCCAACACAATCTTCCCCATTCCAACACAATCTCCTCTCTTCCCCACACAATCTCCCAGCCCCCAAGACCCATTTGAATTTGAAATTCCCTCCATCCCCCAGCCTTAGGTCGCCCCCAGCCCTCTCCATTAGAATAGGCCGCCCCTCTCCTTTCCTCCAATCCATTCCACCAAGAGCCTCCACCACCCTTCACTCTCCCTCCACCTTGGCAGAACCATCACCTTGCCCCCCTGCGTCCCTCCCCTCTTCCTCCTCCTCCAACACAGCCCTAGCTCTCCCCTTGACTCCCCACACCCTCTGCTACCCTTCCCTCAACCCCTCCACCCACTGGCACCATCTCCACCCCGGCCTTGTAGCAGGTCCCAACTGACCAGTTCGCAGCTCAGAGTCAGCATAGGAATGGCAGCTTGCAGAGGTGACCTCGACTTTGTTCAAACGTCCCTGGAGGCCCAAGAGATACCGTTGGAAGCGTCTCTATGTCCTCTTCGCAACGGAGGTGGTCCCGTCCCGTTCTGAGTTCGTGGTCGCCCAGGGGAGCCGTTCTTCTCCGACTGCGCAAGATAGCTCCGAACAGCAGCCAGAGGACACTTCCAGAAGTTCCCACAGCCACATCCCTCTGCTTATTGAGGCGTCGCTTGGCCGAGAGCTTCTGCTACGAGTCTCCTTCCATCTCCATGAAGAAGCACTTCGTTCGGTCTCCGGAGCAACATTTTCTCATTTTTCTTTCTCAGGTGTGCTGGTCTGTCCCCTACTGGACTGGCCCGACACCCGAGCACTATTTGGGCAGCTCAGGACTACCCCAACATCGCCTGGCATCACCGTGACTCTTGTCTTGAAGTGGACTCGACAACGAAGCCGTTGACTCTGTCCAAGCCCGATTCAGAGCTCGGGAGCGCCTGGGGTGACTTCGTCTTCCTGCTGTTGTAGTCCAGACGGAAACAGAGCCAGAACTCTACTTTCCTGTTCGTGCCTCTGCTCCGACCAGCACCGACAACCTGATAAATCGGGAAAATTGGAAGACTTCCCGAGTCTCCTACAAAGATTTTCCAGCTGGTCTCGTCCCCAAAAAATATCGGGAGCGGTCACTGTTGATATAATTTTCCTCTTCTCTTATCTTAAATGGATTTGGTGTGCTATGAATGGATCAATCAAGACAATGAGTAAATGAAGAGCAACAAGAGGAGAAAGGAAAGTGACAGTAACCGTGATCGCCACCAAAGCGCCGGACGTGATGAACCCGCCGTGCTTTGGAAAAGAAACGGAGACACTCGCCTAACTGCAGCATTGATGAGATGAGCGGTCGATGAAGAACCGCCTATAGGACGTGCGGTCTTACGATAGGCCGCCTATGGGTGCTGCAGAACGCACGGGAGGAAGCGCTTCTGGATGATGGACGGTTGGACGTAGACCGCAGGAAGATGAAGGGCGGTGCAGAAGTGGCCGCACGTCTACTTGAATGGGTTGGAAAGAACCGCTCGAGTCCACCACGCCATGATATTTCTAAAAGGTTCACCTCCACCCTCTCCGGCCGGCCAGAGGGGATGGGCCTCGTGTTGATGAAGTGCTGACCTGCAAAATAGCGTGAATACACAAGAAAGAATACCTAGATTATGATAGCGCAGCAAGAGTGATATAGAAGGGGGGGATGAATAGATCACTCCCAATTTGTAGAAACTTAAGCCGAATAAACTTTCTACTGCTAACTCACAAAGATCAGTAAACATTGAGTTTTCAAACTCACCTCCATGGTCAGATTGAATAGAACTAACCTTATACTTCCCTTCTTGTTTGACCTTATTGAAAAATAGATTAAACTTTTGAAATGCATCACTCTTATTTGCTAAGAAAAATATCCATGAATATCTAGAGAAGTCATCTATGATGACATAGCCAAACCTGCTTCCATTAAGACTCTGAGTTCTAGTTGGACCGAAAAGGTCCATATGAAGAAGTTCCATTGGTCTCGAAGACAATGGCTCAGATCTTAATTTAAAAGAGTTTCTGGTCTGTTTGCCTAGAGCACAGGCATCACATGCTTTTGATATAGCGTTGAATTTTAATTCTAGGCATGCCTCTAACTAAATCATGCTTGACCAATTTATTTAAAGTTGAAAAGCTAGCATGACCTAGACGTCTATGCCATTCAAAGGCATCATTTTCAGAATTGGCAGATAAGCAAATAGTAGATTCAGAATTCTCATCTAAGTCTACAATGTAGACATTATTAACCCTGTTGGCTACAAATTTAACCATGTCAGAATTCGTTTCAAGGATTTTACATGAACTATCATCAAATACAACCCTGTGACCCCTGTCACATAATTGGCTAATGCTAATCAGGTTGTGTTGAAGCCCTTCCACAAGTAATACTTTTTCAATGGAATTTGTGGAAGACTTACCTACTGTGCCAACTCCAATTATTTTACCTTTGTTCTTTCCTCCAAACTTGACCAGACCCCCTGGCTTCATCTCTATCTTGCTGAACTTGGATCGGTCTCCTGTCATATGCCTGGAGCAGCCACTGTCGAGGTACCACTTGTTGTCTTCAGCTGCCAGGCCGACCTACACAAGTATATCAAGCAGAGTGATTTGGAACCCAAGATGAGTTGGGTCCAAGGACATTGTTTAAATCTCTGATCAAGTATTTAGGTATCCAGATTTGTTTCAACATGGTTTTCTCTGGCACCTTCCTTTCTGGTTTTTTAAAGTTCAATCCGGCTGAACTGGAGAAGTGAGTTCTATCCCTTTCATTGGTCTTCCTATTCCTAGGAAATTTCCTGTAGGCTTGTTGATTGGCATATCTTTGACCATGAAAGTTATTCCTCCAGTAGGTCTTGTTTGGACCCATCTGATTGTTATAATTCCAGCTTTTATTCTGATTTGTTTTCTTGGTCCAGCTACCATTTGTGTTTTGGTGAATGGACTTAATGTTATTTTTCATAAAGTTCATTCCAATCTTAAATGGTTGTCCAGTACTGGTTTTTGTGTTTTCTTTAGGACTTTGAGTTTCCTTAGAGCTGTTTGAGCTGGATGGTGTGTCCAGCTTTTCTTTTCCCTTCTCTGGACAGAAGGTGATGGTCTTGAATTACAAGGGTCTCTTGTTGGTTGGGTCATAGCCTAGACCTTCCTTATTGAAATTGACCCTAGTCCCTAGTATAGCATCTAGGCTAGTCTTTCCTTGGACAAACTTTTCTAAGACTTTCTGTTTGTCTTCCAGCTCCTTTTGAAGATACTCAGAATTCTTTAGGAGTTCAGCATTTACTTTCTTCACAGCTTCATATTTCTCTGAATTTACTCTAATTTCATTCATGCCTTCTTCAATTTTAGCTTTAAATTCATTGAGCTGTTTTTGACTTTCTTGAATTTCTCCCTTAAGCTTATCATTCTCTTTCCTTAGTGAGGTCATTTCTTCTAGTTGTTCTTTTAGCTTTTCATTTTCCTCACATACCAGAGTTTGTTCTTCAACATTTGTGTTAAATTTTCTTTTCAGAACTCTGTGCTCTTTACTAAGAGAATTAAATTTATCTAACAAATCACCATAAGCATCCTCCCAGTCATTAATTGAGAAATTTTCAAAGACATTTATTACCTCCTCTTCACTGTTTGCCATAAGGCAAATTCCATCTTCATATTCTTCTGAGGAAGCATCTTCAGGGTCTTTTTCTTCCTCGCTCCATGTGCAGACCATCGCCTGTGGCTTCTTCTTATTCTACACCATTATATTTTTCTTCTGAAGATAGGGACCCTTCTTCTGGAGGTCTGGGCATTCGCCTCTCATGTGTCCCTGTTTGTTACAATTAAAACAAGTCAGTTTCTTATGATTTCTATCCCTATAACTGGTAAATTCAGCATTCTTGTTAAAGGGTTGTGGCTTCTTCTTCCTAAAGGTCTTTCCCTTTTTCTTCAAAAATTTTCTGAACTGTCTAGTGAGCATTGCCTGCTCCTCCTGGTCGAGATTTGACAGACCTTCAAGCTCAGACTCGGACTCAGGGCTACTACTGCTGCTTCCACTGTTGCTACCCTTTTTACGGGAAGCTCTTAGGGCTACATTTTTACCCTTCCTCTCACTTCCTTCTCCACTTCCTTGGAAATTCATCTCATAGGTCATCAGAGATCCTATGAGTTCATTCACAGTTAAGACAGTCAAATCTTTTGACTCCTCAATCACAATGGCCTTAGTGTGCCATGCCGGGGATAAAGATCTACGGATTTTCCTGACTATATCTGCCTCAGCAAGATCCTTCCCTAGCCCTTTAAGAGTGTTAGTGATCAAGGATAACCTGGCATACATTTTGGTTATATTCTCATCTGCATTCATCTTAAACATTTCATACTTAGAAGTGTAGAGGTTTACCTTCGAGGCTTTCACTTGAGCTGTACCTTCATAGATCAATTGCAGCTCATCCCACATTCACTTGGCAGTTCTGTATGCAGATATACGAGCATATTCCTCTAGATGAACAGCACACTGGATTATGTTCAGCGCCGTCCAGTTGAGTGACGAGAGCTTCACATGATCATCTGTCCAAGCATCCTCGTTTGGTGGCAGCTCATATGGCCCCACCGTGATTACTCTCCATAATTTATGACTCTGAGCTCTGATGAACACTTCCATCCTGTTCTTCCAAAACAGATAGTTACTACCATCGAAATAAGGAGGGCGACTAATGGATTGACCTTCGGCCATGAAGGTTCTAGGACCACCACCATTTCCTTGACCGTTCGTCCACATGGCGTAAACCTGCTCTGATACCAATTGATAGCGCAGCAAGAGTGATATAGAAGGGGGGGATGAATAGATCACTCCCAATTTGTAGAAACTTAAGCGGACTAAACTTTCTACTGCTAACGCACCTCCTTAAACCGTACACAGAGGGATGTAAATGAGAATGAAGAGCGAATCACATGGAAGCAAAGAGCCGAGCAGATGAAGAGCGTAGAGAACAATAGCAAACCACAAAGAAGGCACTCGATTTTTAGGTGGTTCGATTGCAGTCCACAATCTACATCCACCCCTCACCCCAACTAGAGTGAGGATTCCACTAGACGATGCTAGATCAATGCAGACTCAGTCTGCGAACAACACGCTGCCACACAGCTTGAACACCAAGGGAGACAAAGCCCTTAACCAAGTTCTGCTACCCACAGAACTTGAAACCTGTTCTAGCTCCCAGCTAGAACATGACCGGAGAAACCTCTCCCTTCCTCCACACACCGGAGGGAAACTGTTAATGACAACCAGTCACTAACACCACCAGAGATCACCGATCTCTCTTCCTCTGCAACACAGAGGGAAACTGGAGTGATACTCCCTTCCTCCACACACCGGAGGGACAACAATTCAGATCAGAATAGAAGGACAAAAAATAAACGAAAGCAAAGTGGAAAATGAAACAAAATCAATGAGAAGGAATCGGTTCTGAAACCCAATACAAATGTAGCTTCAAATGAAGCAATTCATCAATCAGCACACACTCTCTCTCTCTCTCTCGACCAAACTCCTCTCAGATATTGAACTCTCTGCTCTTTTCCTTTCTCTTTCTTTCTCTCTACACTTTTCTTTCCTTTTCTGGATCGAAGGACGTATATGATCTCCAGGCTTCTTCTTCGATCTCGCTTCATCAGAAGACGAAGGCTTCATTTTATACCTGGAGCAGCAGCAGGGCGCGTGTGGCTTCCACAGTTCCTGCCCTAAGAATTCGGACCATGTGGCAGCATCCAGTAGACTGTCAGAACACGTGTCCTCATCTGGGCATTCTCCTTATCCTCGGATCACGTGATCAGCACCGGTACGCTTAGCAACTGGAGGTAGATGCCGTCAACTCACTTGCTCCAAAGAGTTGACGCACCCATCATAGATCTTCAACCTTTTTAACCGCTGCGTCGACTCCATCAACCCGTGGCGTTGACGCATCGATGATTCAGTGATCAAGTCTTTATCAGATGGGCGTGCTGCGTCGACGCCGCTCCACTGCTGCATTGACGCTTTGTAGGCAGCCAGAGGTGAGTCGTTCCTTTCTTGGACTGCTGCGTCGACGCTGCCAGTTGGTGGCGTTGACGCACGAATGTGTACATTTCTATACTGGCATCTCTTACTCCGCTGCATCGACGCTTCTTGTTGATGATGTTGACGCAGTGGTAGATTTCGTGAAGGGCTTCATCGCTTGTAAGAGTCTCTGCTACTTTAACAGCTGCGTCGACGCTGCTTGCTTGTGGCGTTGACGCAATAGAAGAAATCGTGAAAGCTTCGTCTACTGATACGTGGACGCTCTAAGCTTCAGGCGTCGACCCTGCTCCCTTCAGCAACAGGAAAGAAGTGTATAGACTTAGTGTTAACGTTGAGCTCAATGTACAGAATCAATCAAATGAGGAGTTTCCAGTGTATGGACTTGCAATTCAAACAGCAATGAATAGACTTTAGAGAAATGAAGTCTAGTGTATAGACATGGAGAGCTGTTCAATGTGTTGGGTTGGGGTTGTATAGACTTTGCTTTGAGCACTTGGGCTGAAGGCAATGTGCAGACTATGCGATGTATAGACTTTGCCCAAAGAACCGAAAGTATAGACTTCGCCACAGTCTAAACAGCATACTTTGCAAAAATGAGCGAGCCAATGTGTAGACTTCACAATAAGCAGTCCGATGTACAGACTTCAAGAAGTCTTGACAACGAACACTGTTCAGACTTTGCAAGCACGAGACGATGTATAGACTTGCTAGTCTGAAGGCCAACTGTTTAGACTAGAATCGCTTGAAGCGATGTACATACTTGGTGAGGCTCAAGCAGTGTACAGAGTTGAAAGTCTCACAAACGAGTGTATAGACTTAGGCTTTTAACACAGTGTTTAACATGCTGAGTTGACGCTGCAGCCCAATGAGTTGACGCTGCAACGTATTACTATTACGTTCAACTGATGATGTATAGACTTAATCAAATGAAGAACCTGAACAGAAGAGTCTACGCATCAGCACACTGAGTTGACGCACTGGTGTGAAGACTGTGCAGACAGAGTGAATAGACTTGAAGGAGTTATGCCAATGAGCAGATGAGTCGACTCATCAGAAGGGGTGGGTCGACCCACTGCTATCAATACTAGCTAAGCAGAGTGTAGATAAAATCATGATAGCATGCTTATCTGACAACCAAATGAACTGTACTCACTCACATGATGAAACAACATTAATCTAGAGATAGAAGATTGATTTATAGTGTGAGACATCATCAAAACCATAGGAATGCAACAGATTAGGATTGAATGGTGTAGTAAATGTCAATATAAGAAGAAGTAAACATAAATAAATGGAAAAAGAGATACCTGGGGGGTTTTAAACCCCTAGGGTGACAAAAATGCGGGTGGAGGCGTGCATGGTGATGAAAACGAAACGGGGCGAGTGGAGAAGACAATGCATGCAAGGGACACGATGAAAACTATAAGAAAGCACAAACGAATCAAGACATGGACTACTCCCTGGACCGGAGGCTCGTATGGACATAGAGAGCCTCCCACCTTGGTGCTAGGTCGCTCAAAAGCGCGGCAGCCCCCCCCCCCCCCCCCCTTTGCAAGTCTGGCTCTTAGGATCTATTTATAGAGCCTAGAAAGCCAGCCCCGAAACTAGGGTTTAGAGCCATTTTCGGGATGAGATTATTGAAGATAAATCATAGATAATATCATTATCTCTCATCCAGTCGAAATGGCAGCCAAAATGGTTGATTATCCACGGAGATATTGATAAAAGAAGTTGGGGATAAAACCATGGATAAAAAGAATTAAAATCTATTAAAATTCAGCAATCGACGGGATGAACGGTCTCACGATAGACCGCTCAACAGATGGGCGGTTACCTTTTGACCGTCCAAGCTCGTCGGTGGAAATTCAAATAATCAGAAAATAAACCCAATTATCCCTCGAACTGACCGGAACGCCCACCATTGGACTCTGAAAGATGGACGGCTCCATGGAGACCGTTCAACTGTAGAGCGAACAAGGGAAAACTGTTCTAGCCTTGTCGGTGATAATTCAACTAATTGGATAATTATCTGAGAAAACTGTCAAGCGTAGGACTCTGAAATATAGGCGGTTGGAATCAGCCCGTTTATTGAGTTGAACGGGCCTAATGGGGCCGCACAAAATCCTGTTGGTGAAAATTCAGAAAATCCTCAGAAATCAACAAAAATGTATGAACGGTCTATATCTAACCGCCCCAGCATTGAATGGCTGATGTTGAACCGTACACGCTCTTGGACACTTGATTTTCATAAACATGTTCAATCACATAAAATCCAAGGCCCATTAAGCCCCGAATCGATACGGACTCCACCAAGGAGGGAGGTTACACATAAAACTGGCCCAAAAAATATACTTGAAAACAGCCTCAACGAGTGATGGTCAACTTAGGGCATCAACACAAGTGAGCAAGAGAAACGACTCAACTTATCGGTATAAAACGGGTGTCAACATATGCCCCTCCTTAACGTCCTCTTTGCAGGGGAGCGAGCGGAGGTGAAGCGGAAGTGACATGGAACATGGAGGTGGAGTGGAAATGCAGCGGAGTGGACCGAAAAAGTGGGCGTTAAGGTAAAATGACACCCGTTTCTACCAATAAGCGACAGGAATCTTTGGGAAACCTTTGAATCAAACGTACGGAATGATTAAACCAGAAGCGACGCCCGTCTGGAGGAACTAAACTAAATAACAAGACCAACCTGATGGGGGACACAATCCCGCGTTCCAATGAAGAGGCCACAAAAGAAAAATAGGTATCAAAAGGAAATAGGCTAAAAACTCCAGATGGGGACCTTTCAATCAACCAAACCAAACGAATCGATCAAAGAAAACCTTCCAATTCAGAGTGGAATTAATTCCTCTTATTCAGGCATTCGATCGCACGGCTGACCATTACTGATGGGACATTCTTCAGGCAAACCATGGGGCATGAAAGCTCAAAAGATGCGTATGATGCATGCTGGGCTAAAAATAAAAGAAATCGTAAAAACAAATGCAAAGAGAGATTAAAATATAAAATACTCGAGAATAATATTGCTAAGCTGAGAAAATCAGAGTCAAGATACCATCTGCAACCACAGCGTGCATGATAGAACCATCCTCCCCGTGACACCCCAACCTAACGGCTTATCCGAAGATTAAGTATGCGCACCTAGATCATCATCATTTTTGTTGAAGGGGAACATCAGATCCTGGAACACGTAGATAACCAACTGGTTCTTGAGATAACATATAATAATACCATATAATAATGCAATAAGGGATGTAGGGATAGAGCATACCTGACTTACCTGTGCAGGGGAAATGGCAGGACTGGATGAAGTGATGCTACATAAGATGGTTAGGCAACAATATTCCCAAAAAATATTGACATTCATGATTCAAATTCATCACCCAGATATAGACGGCCATACGTACACCGTATAACTTATAAGAACGGTTTTCCTCTAACCGTCCGCACCTGGCATTTGAACATATTTTAAATAGGCAGACCACCCGGGATGCACGGTCAATAAAATACTGTCTCATGAAGAACGGTCCACCATGGACCACGTATACCTGGAATTCAAACCGACTTAAAGCTAACGGCCATTGGGGACGTGCGGTCACAAGTTAACCGCTCAAACCAGAAATGGTCTAACGATAGACCGTTCATCTCTGCAACCTCGAAGAACTGAAACCCCTTCACCTCCCTCCACCGTAACCCACGGTGGAGGGGACGAAGGGCTGTCTCTCATCTCCCCCTCTCACATTCTCTCAAGCCCCAAGCCCTCTCTCTTCATTTCAAGACCCCCCCCCCCCATTTCCACGATGACGCGGACAAAGCATCAAGCGGCCCGGCCGTCAGCCACCGGCGAAAGCTCACCGCCGCCACCGCCACCGTCGGTGGGAGAAGAAGGAACGCCGGAGATGACTGCCGAGGAGCTCGCCATGGTCGTTGCCGCTGGAGGAGAGGAGGCTATAGCCGGGGAGGAAGAAGCTACCGCCGGGGAGGACGAAGCTACCACCGGGGAGGACGAAGCTGCCGCCGGGGAGGATGCCCCGGCGGCGAGACCGGCCAAGAAGCCATGGGACCCCGAGGTAGGCCCCACCTTCTCTTTCATTTAAATTTAATTTCGTTCAATGCATGTTAGTTTAGGGTTTTTTTAGGGGGGGTTTTTAGATGCTTTAGGGGCCAGTTAGGGGGGCCATGGCGGCCTTCCTGCCGGTGAGGGGGCTGTTGCCGTCATCGGGGAAGACGACGGTTAGACGGTCCACCAAGAACCGCACAAAACTAAACCATACGGTCCACAATGGGCCGTCCAAACCGATACGGTCAAAGGCTGGCCGTTTAAGCACATCCAACGTTAGGAAGAAAAACGGCATGATATAGGCCGCACAAACATAAAACGGCACAAGGGTGACCGTTCAAGGCATGAGAACCTGATGATTTAGATGGTCCACACAGGACCGTTCAGGAAGATGGATGGTCAGAGAGGGACCATTCACAGCACTAGAAAATGGTGATTTGTTTTATTTTAAGACAAAGAGAATTATTAAAATGCATTATTTTAAATGCCTAAAATAACTTACCAAATGAATAAATGGGAATGAATGCATGGGAAGCGCAGGACCCGCATTTCCTGGCTGCAGGTCCGCGCAGTGTATGACGCACTACCGGATTTTCAGAGGGAGCGGCTAGCTGCCATGGGGTTCGCCCCCTTCCTAAGTATTGAGGTGTGTCAGTTTGACACCGCTCTACTCTACGCCTTGCATGACCGCTGGGATCTAGTGAGTCACGCGTTCCTTTTTCCGTGGGGTCATATGGTCCCCACATTGGAGGACGTGGCCAGGCTTACTGGCCTACGCGTGCACGGGCGACCGGTTAGCGGGACCACTTTTCCCGACTACCGGGGGATGGCTCGGGGATTGCTGGGCTTGGAGCTTCGGCGCCCTGAGAGGCAGTCGACCCTCCTCCCTCGGGCTAGTCTTCAAGACAGCCTAGGACTGCGGCGAGCTGGAGTCGCGGTCGGCTAAGCGACCGGAGGAGCACCTGGAGTGGCTAGTGGATCGAGCTAGCATGACCGAGAGTAGCTGCGGGACCAGGAGCGGAGGCGGATCGAGTTCTACGGTGGTTCCTGAAGCTGTTGTTCGGCCGGCTTCTCTTCTCTACGCGGGTGGATGTGATGAGCTGCCGCTTCCTCCCCTTCCTTCAGGAGCTCGAGCACGTCGGGGACTATGCCTGGGGAGCGGCAGTCCTCGCCTTTCTCTTTGACACTCTTAGTACGACGGCGCGTCGGACAATGCTCGGGGGCTTCTCCCCCTTACTTCAGGTACGACTCTCACCTCAGATTTGATTACCTGACCTCCTCTTGCTTGCTAGATGCTGACACGATGCTTGTGATGCAGGTGTGGGCCTACGTGCATCTACGTGGGCTGGGTAGAGAGGAGGAGACCCGTCCTGGGCTCTTTCCCATTGCCAGGAGGTGGACAGCACCTCGTGAGACATCAGCTCTCCGGAGGCAGATCCGGGAGCTCCAGGATGATTTGGACGGCCTACCGTATGCGTCGGTATGCTACTAAACTTAGACTCTTTAATTAAATGCAATCTTATGCGATTATGATACTGATGAGGCTTCCTATTCTATGCAGGTACGGTGGACACCTTACACAGGGGAGAGGCAGGAGGGCCAACCGTGGGTTGTTGAGGCTCTTGCCTTCTCTAGGCGAGACGTGTGGCTTCACTGCATGAACGTGGTGGAGCCACTGCACTACAGGTTGGTGATGAGGACCATCGGGGTCCATCAGCCAGCCGTGGAGTTCCCTGCGCCTGAGAAAGCGGGGGAGCGAGTGATGAGGATGACACGAGGACTCAGCGAGGCGTTTGATTGGATAGCGAGGAACGCCACTCAGGTCGCCGACTGGATCGCACGAGGGCGAGTAGTGACCGCCCGAGCCGAGAGTGACAGCGCGTACTACACTACCTACGCACGGCACTACCGGGACCAGGTCTTCCGGGGTGCTCACCGACCGGTACGACTTCTAAGCCTAAACTCTCTCTATTATGCTTATGATTCTTATATGATGATGCACTGACACCTGGACTTCTAAATGCAGATCGACCCTGTAGGACGAGTGGCGGAGCTGCGGGGACTCCTGCACTCCACCATCAGGGAGCGAGACGATGCCCGGTAGGCCCTGGCCTTACTGGTGAGTCTTCTAAACCTTACACTCTTTAAATTATGCAATTCTATATGATTATGCATGTGACTGACCTGGAGTATTTGGATGCAGCGCGCCGAGGGAGTTCAGAGGGAGGGACCAGACGCTCCTTCCTCCTCCACGACCCGGTCTCTAGCCGACCGGGCCGAGAGAGACGCAGACTTTGCCAGGATGGTGACGCGGGCCAAGGCGGCTGAGGTGGCGCTCACCGAGAGGGTACGCAACTCTAAACTTCCCTTTGCTTATTATGCTTATGAATGAAATGTTTATGCAACTGACTAACAATGATATGTGGATGCAGACGTCCGAGCTGACCCGCCTCCGAGCAGAGCTGGAGCAGAACCGGGCAGCAGCTAGGGAGGAGGTGGCCCGGGTGCGGGAGGAGGCTGCGCGGAGCCGACCGGCGGATACATTGGAGACGGCACTTCTCCGGGCTGAGCTAGATCGACTCCGAGCAGGTGCGGAGGTGCGGGTCCGAGCGGAGCGGGATCGGGCTCTGATCGAGGCGTCTGGGCTGAGCGGAGAGCTGCGAGCCTATAAGGAGATGAGCCGGCGATCGCGCAGCGGGTGTAGACACGCCAAAATTGACGTTACTATGAGTACATCTCATATTGCCTTGTAATGCCCCAATTTGACCCTCAAATTAGTTCTATTTGAGTGGTTTTTCTCACTTTTCTTGGGTTTCTTCCTTTTTTCCCCCTTTCCTTATTTTTTTCTATTTTCTCCTATTTTTCTGGATTTTTCTAGATTTTTTCTGGATTTTTCTGGATTTTCTGGGCATTTTTCCCTATTTTTCTGAATTAACGACTTGGCTTGGGGCGTCTTTTAAATAACGACTTCACATGGGGCGTTTCTAAAAAAAATTAACGACATATTTTCAGGGCGTCATTTCTATCAAATTCCTATTTTTCTGGATTTTTCTGAGAATTTTTTCGGAATTTTTCGGGAATTAACGACTTAGCATAAGGCGTTATTTTGAATAAAAAAATTAAAAAAATGAATTCACGCCTCAAGTAAGGGCGTGTCTTTCAAATGGAATATTTTATTATTATTTTTATAACCCCTTCCAGAGGTGATTTGGTGGCCTTCCAGGTGTCAGAAAAATTCGCAAAAATAGTCGTTGGAATCAGGGCGACGAGATGCACCTCCACCTAAAAAATGAGAAAATAATATTGAGAAATGAAAAATGGCCCTATTTTGAATATT
The DNA here is from genome assembly GCA_022559845.1 of Amorphophallus konjac. Classification (NCBI taxonomy): domain Eukaryota; kingdom Viridiplantae; phylum Streptophyta; class Magnoliopsida; order Alismatales; family Araceae; genus Amorphophallus; species Amorphophallus konjac. The sequence goes on from CM040124.1 coordinate 235,425,912, forward strand.
TTGAATTAACGTCCTTTGCTAAGGCGTGTTTTAATTAACGCCTTTGAATCAGACGTGTTTCACAATTTTCCAAATAAATTCTAAAATTTGATTTTTGAATTAACGCCCTTATATAAGGCGTGTTTTTAAAAGACGCCCTTTGGTAGGTCGTCAATTATTCAATTGACGCCCTGGTCCAAGTCGTGTTTCAGTTTTGTGTTCCGAACGGATGCAGCCTTTCCCCATAGAGTCACTGCTTCTTTTGGGCTCTTGCCCAGTCTAATCCTCCCCTATTTGGGCTCTTACCCGTTCTTATCTCTTCCCCCTTTGGGCTCTTGCCCCTTCTTATCTATTCCTTTTTTTGATTCCACACTCACGAATTCCCTTCTTCGGCTTCTTCTTCTTTCTTACGTTTTCTTTCTTCTGCCGTCTTCTTCCTCCTTTTTTTTCTTCTTGGATCTTCTTCTTCTCCTCTGATTCTCCTTCTTCTGTCATTTTTTTTTTCCCTTCTTCTTTCTTAGTCTTCTTTCTTAATCTTCTTTTTTATTCTCCTTCTTCGTCTTTTTTTCTCCTGTGTGTTCTTCTTTTTTTTTTTGTTTTGTTTTCCTTTTACAGGGAACCGAAGGTGCTCGGCTGAAGAAAGGGACTTCTTCACATCAACTTCAAGTCTTCGTCCTTTGAAGCTTCTCCCCACCGAAGATTAAAGCCAAAAGAGCAACCAATCAAACAGATTTTTTTTTTATCTCATCTCCTCCCCTTTCATTTTAATTCATAATTCATATGCATGCATCATGTTATTTATACGATTTTTTTTCTTTTATCTTAATCATATTGAGATCTCCCCTTAGTGCACTCTTGCACTCTTTCCCCATTATATTTTGCATGCATTCATATCTTCCACACCCTCATTGCATAGGGGTTTAAGGGCAATCCCCTTAAGGTGTGTATTGTTCATATTTTTCATGCTCACCTATATTTTTATTGAATTTGATGCTACACACCATATTCTAATCCATATTTTTTTTATTGGTGTTTGTCTTTTTTGCAAGGGTAATAAAAGCAAGAACTCTCTTCATCGGCCGGCCGATTTGAAGAGAAAGGAAGCACTCACATCCCCGCATCTTTTGAGGTACTTTTCGCGATCATTCCTCCCATGTTCTTATTGATTATATTTTTGAGACCTAGCGTCTCTGGCGATCACACACATCCCCTTGTGCACCTCGTGCATATATTTTCCTCCATATTGATGCTTATTGCATTGCTTTTCTTTGATATTTTTCTTAAGTGGATTATTCTAAATTAGAGATCTACAAATTGGCGATCACGGTGGGACCCTTTGTGTTCTTCTTTCATTACCCTTTCCCCTTAGGCACCCGCGCGTGCCGTCTCCCCTATTGCACCCTCGGTGCGTCTCCTTTTGTGCCCCTCGGGCACCCTCCACTTGCATTGTACTCTCCCACTTGTGATTTGTTAGTTTGATAGGTTTTTGTTTAGAAAGTCCTTTTTTTTAAATAAAATTGATGAGCATGCTTATTCTATTGATTGCCATGATTGTGTGATTGGGTGTTGATACTGCCGGCCGCGAAGTTTTTCTGGGGAAAGTGAATTCACGCCTCTGGAAGAGGCGTTTTTCTTGATTTAACGCCCTAAGCAAGGGCGTCTGCTTCCTATTTCACGCCCTCTGATAGGGTGTTTTCCAGCACATTTCTGGGTGTTCTTGCTTTATATTGATGCATGTGAATTCACGCCCTGCTACAGGGCGTCTTTTACTTTATTAGCACCCCACATTAGGGCGTGTCTTTTGATTTGACGCCCGTTGAATAGGGCGTCCTTTTATTGGTAGCGCCTCACCATAAGGCGTGTTTTACTCTGCCCCGGGCCCCCACGTTGATTCACGACAGTCACACCGTCGTGTCCTTGTTTAGTAGCGTCCCCTTCCAGGGCGTGTTTTTACTGTGGGTTTCCAGAACCCCCCGGCTGTGATTTTTCATGATATTTCATGCTTATCTTTGTTGATTGATTATATTATTGTGGTTGGCCTGTTTCCCCTGCTGCATTCATATTTGCATTTTGGTTTGGGAGCCCCCCTCCTCTTCATTAGGATCCACACACCCTCTTGGAATCGGGACGACCCTCCATTGAGCATTCCGTCTCTTTGGACCGGAGATCCCTTTTCCAAGCCTCCGTAAGTCCCCGCACCCGTGGATTCCCTCACGGACGCCGGGCAGGTTGTACCCTTTTGAAGTCCCGAGTTAGTGGCCTATACGGTGAGAAAGTGTTCCTAGTTGGCATTGAAGTTCAAATCATATTGAAACTAGGTTCCCCCCTTGTGCGAATCATTCCAAACTTTGCTAAAATCTTTAATTCACCAAGGTTCAAACAAATAAAAATCAAGGTAACCATTCCAACTTGTGTGTTTCTTTGCAAATTGTTTGCACATTATTTGGATTGCGTAATGCCTTATTTTGATAAACAAAACAACATGTTCAATTCAATTCATGAGGATATACAACCTAGCACATCTTATAATCCTCACCTTCAACATGTTCAACATAATTCTCGCCATCTCTCCAAGGGACCACATTCTCACTATTATGGTCATGCCCGACCCATGGGCAATGTCCATTCTCATGGTCCCCCTCCTCAATTGCGAGCCCCTATTCCCTCGGGATCGTCTCCTCCCAATGACGAGAAGGTCTCCCGAATCATCCATGCATTGGATCATCTCACCCCTCAACAGATCCAAGCCCTTAAGGCGGCCGTTGAGGGTGCATCTCATTCACCTCCATCTTCTAATCCTATTCGGGTGGCCCATCACCCACTTCCCTCTTCTATTCACACTCGGGTGGCCCATCACCCACTTCCTTCTTCCACTCATATTTCTAATCGGGTAGCCCATTACCCATCTCCTTCTATTCATGCTTCCTCTCGGGTGACCCATCACCCGCCTCCTTCTATTCCTCCTCCACCGCGGCCCCGAGGCCCATTTATTCCTTGCAATCCGGCCCATCCGGATTCTTCCATGGGCCGGCCCATTAATTCCCCTCCACGGCCTTTTTATGCGTCCCTTCCTCCTTCAAGGCCCTGCCAGCCCTCGGTTGTTCAAGTCACACCCCTCCAACAATCTCTGCTTGATAAGATTACTTTGATGGAGGAACAAATAAAGAGGGTCACGGCTCCTCCTACTCCAGTCAATCCTCTCCATGCCGCTTTGGACGAGATTACAAAGATGGAGAGAGAATGGAAAGACAGGAGGGATGATTACGGCGTCGGCGGTTCAAGTGAGCAAGAGCCGACACTCGAAGTATCCGAGGCAGTATACGATGATGATGAAGCTCCGCAGGCACCCCTTCCGAGTTTCCTTAACTTTCCGCTTTCCCCATTTTCATTCGATGAACCCCCTGCTCAGGAGGAAACCACTCCTAATTCAACCCCTGTTTATGAGACCAGTTGGTGTTACGACGATGGGTCGATATTCCAATCGCCCACACCGGCACATTGTGAGTCTCCTCCTATCCCTGACGCTGCTTACATTACACCTCCACCAGTTATACCATCAAACTTCACACCATCAACCTCCCCTGAGTCTTCCATCAAACCTCCGCCCATTAAACCCTTAACCTCCATACCATCGGCCTCCATTGAGCCCACCGTTGAACCTTCCCCAATTAACCTCCCATTACCACCACCTCGGCCTTCCATTATCCCTTTAAAACCCACTTTGCATATTCCACCATTCAACCCTTTACCCTTACCCATGGCTAATCCTGAGCAGGATCCACCCCTTTTTGCACCCGAGCCCATCCCGACTGCTTCCGAGCAAGGGGAGAAGCTCGACGTGTTTGAACCTCCGCCCCCATTCACCCATTTGCCAACACTTTCCATTATAACTCCACCATCCACGGAGCCTTCCGCCTCCGCCTCACCTCCCTTTGTTACTCGGAAGGGGCGTGCTTCTGCAGCTACTTGCGCCAAGGATAAGCAAGAGCCGGGCAAGAAAACTTTGGCCACGGCCGTGCCATTCGAGATGCAAGAATTCATTTGCCAGATGCCAATCCGGGTTATTGTGCCAATCACGGCCGAAGAAGTCAAGTCGCCGCCATGCCGGGCATTGATGCCGTTTAAGGGTCGGGCAGGGCACCCCTTGTTCCAATTTCCGAATTCCGAATTCATTATTCCTTACAAGGGGCGAATGCCCATTTTGCTCAACTTTCCATATATACCACATTCAATGGGCAATACGATGCTTCCCGTTCCAACTCTCCAACTCCCTCACATTGTTGATCTTTGCCTTCAAAGGGGGTTGCCACTTATTGAAGCTCCTTTTATTGGGCCAATTGGCTATACACTTTCACTGCCGTGGAGGGGCAGTTATCTTGGTGCTAAGGGGCCGTCCCCTATTTGTTCCACCTTTTATTCATCCATTTCTATCACATCATTTTCATGGGCCATTCCCAGGGTTAGGAGGAGGATCTCATCTTCTCGCCCTTCACATTCTTCGTATCCTTTGCATTTCATGCATTCTGTTGCATTCATGCATTCATTGCATCCATTATATCCATCATTTTGCATACATTTGCACCTCCTGCTTCCCGGGTTTCCAAACCCGTATCTTCCCCGCCTTCCGGCACCTCCGGATATTCCGCACTTCCCATCTTATTCATCTTCATCTTTTTATCCACTATCCCTGGGGCATCGCATCCCTTTTCCTGCTATCTCCCTGGAACCTCCAGGAATTTTATCCCTCCTCTTCGGGCATCGCGCCCCTTTTCATCTTCCTCCTCCGGAACCTCCGGACCTTTCTCTCGGGCATCGCGCCCCTTTCCACTTTCCTCCTCCGGAACCTCCGGACTTTCCCCTCGGGCATCGCGCCCCTTTCCACCTTCTTCCTCCGGAACCTCCGGACCTTTCTCTCGGGCATCACGCCCCTTTCCACCTTCTTCCTCCGGAACCTCCAGATTTTCCCCTTGGGCATCGCACCCCTTCTCATTTGCTACCTTCGAAACCTCCGGATTTTCCTCCTGATCCTCCTTCATTCCTCTCTCTTGGGTATCGCGCCCCTTTCTATATTCTTCCTCTGGAACCTCCGAATTCTCCGTCTTATTCTCTCTATCATCTTCCAGGGCATCGTGACCCTCCTGATTTCATTCCCCCGGAACCTCCGGACCCTCCATCTTTCTTCCGATTCATCTTTCTACTCCTCCGGGACATCACATCCTTCATTTTCTTCTTCCTTTTCCATCATCTTTTTCCCTATTTCTCCCCAGGGCATCGCATCCCTTCTTTCAATATTCCTCCGGAGCCTCCAGATTCCTCCTATCATGATTCTCCTCCTCTGCCTCCGGACCCTCCGGATCCACCTCTTTCCATCTACCAATTTCTTCTTCTGATTCCTCCTAATCATGGGTCCGACCCAACTTCTTCCACATCCACTGCCTTGGGCATCTGCCCTTTCTCCCACTGCTTTCGAGGCTTTAGTCCTCACTCCACCTTCTAATTCTCCGCTTCTTCTGTAGACTGTTCCATGTGATCAAGGTCTCCGCACCTTAGTGAGGGAGTTCTAGCCCTCGCCTCTTTTCCTTTTTTCCTTATTCGTCTGAGTCTGGTTTGAGTACCACTCATTCTTGTTAAGCCACTCCCAAAATCCTTTGCTTCCAATCCTTTTGACTGCCAAAGAGGACAAATCCCATGATGATCAACCTCTCGCAGCAGCTGCTTCTACAAAGGTTGCAAGGTAACATATTGGCGTAAGTAAGCATTTTTATGATATCATTTCCTCATTACTTCACGCATGATATTCAAAATGAAGTGCTTCTTAACAAGATTCAAAAGTGATGTTTTAAACCTTTATCTTAAACTTTTGAATTCTCATTAAAAAAAAAGAAAGAGTCTTTAGACTTTCTTTCGCAGCACCTTTGGTTAATAAGAACCCGCGCTGGGAATTCTACATTCTCTCCCCGCTTGTTAAGAGTACCCCTTAGCTGGGCATTCCACACACTTCACGGCGTCCTTAGTCGGCTCCTTTGGTTAAAACACCGTTGCTACTTTGGCCATGCCATGAGTATATCTGAAAGTCTTTTTCTCTTCTTTACTCGGCCGAATGCAGGTGCAAGAGGTTGACGGATGAGATGACCAACCTTGGTAATCCCCAATACGAGAGGAGTCTCAAATAGGGGCAGTCTTGACCCAAAATCAACATCAATATGAGTTTTTATATGAGCTTCATTATACATCTAGCCAAAAGGGCTATTATGAAAATCAAATCAACATTTTGATACAAAAGTATGAATTATGGCATGTCAAGAGGGCAAAGTCCCCGCAGGGAAAACCCTGGTCGTATGCATGTCAAGGGTCTGAAAAGCAAAGGCACAAAGCCCCGGCACAACAGACTACCTCTTTGAAGGGAACACCTTGGAAGGAATTCAAGTCCCGATATCTCCCATCCTGCACAAAGTTTATCCCCAATTATTCTTCTCTTCTCCCTCCAAGACCGAATGTTTCTCGGGTATGGCCTTGGTAGGGGCACCGTTAATCAAAGACGGTCGGTTATAGGATGCCGCTTTCAATGCACGTCCAGCTCTGGGCAGTTTTTAGCGAAAAGGGAAGGAACAAGGACCCCTAGCCAGTGGTTCAGAACACCCTTTGATGCTGCATTAACAATATTTCCAAAATTCCACAAAAATTTGAATATTTCCAAAATCTCCACAAAAATTTGAATATTTCCAAAATCTCCACAAAAATTTGAATATTTTCAAAATCTCCACAAAAATTTGAATATTTCCAAAATTCCACAAAAATTTGAATATTTCCAAAATCTCATAAAAAATTTACATATTTCCAAAATCCAAAAATTTTGCATTGTATTTTCTGATGGTGTTTTGCAGGAACAACTTTCCAAGGACCGAGAGCCCGGGATGAGTCCTCCCTCCACTCATTGTTATCAATCCATTGATTCTTCCCGACATTTTTCATGACTTGCCGCTGGGCATTTGATTATCAATTCCTCATATCTCCCTGGGCATTTTGATTGTTACATCTCCCGGTTATCATCTTGATTATTCATCTCATTATCATTCAATCAACTCCTGCTAATTTTCCTGATCATTTGCCACTAGGCATTTTCTTGATTTTCAATCATTCAGCTCCAATTTTGATTCGCCAGATTGTCTCCTCATGACAACATAACAAATAATGATGCTTTGCAATGCCTTGCTATTCATGTTATCCATGCTTTGCCCTACTATGTGTTATTCATGGCTATTGATGCTTTGCTTTGATGTTATGCTTGCTATGCTTTAAAGGTCTTATTCATTGCTTATTATGTTTTATATCTTGGCTGATGAATTTTTGAGCGCAGGATAAGAAGCTGTTGGTCCCACCGACTGGGCATCATCATCCCAAGCCCCACGGTGCTGACACCTCATTTCTCAGTTCCCCTATGCTCATTGCTATCACCATCCCCCTGTATGCATTCTACTATATGTTATTACGCTATTATATTATATCAAGGACCTTGTGGCTTTGGTAAATCTGGGATTGGAGTTCCCCTTCATCAAAAATAATGATGATTCCAGAGGAGTCTTAGTCATACGGATAGGCCGTTGAGCCGTCCAAGGCTGGGGACGATGGTTCCCTTTTACGAGTTGGTGCGCGGATAAACATGCTTCGGCTTAGTATCAGCTCGCAGAATCGGTTTCTTGACCCAGTCTTGGCAGTTTAACAATATTATCCTTGATTATTCTATATTTTTATTTGATTTATTTTTCCATTTAAACCCAGCATGCATTCATGTAGGAATTTGAAACAATTGTTGAAAAATCATTCTGATAAGCTGGTGCTGAGAGTTGAATTGATCTAAATTTTCCCGATATGAGATATTCATTGCTGAATTGTGTCTTTAGTTCGTTTTGTCGCCGTTTTGGGTCATTTTCTCGAAAGCTCCTTGTTTGGATTTCTATCATCTTATTTTTATCTCCTTTCCTTTGATCCACCTTGGCTGCAGCACGTCCACTGGCTGGTAACCGCTCCCCAATGGTGAAACTTACAGGTTTGTGACCTGAGGTACTTCCACCGCGCTGGAAGTTGATCATTTTTTATCTCCTTCGTGCACCGCGTGCACACCTCCCCCTTTATCCAAACATTGTTGATTTCGTTGGATTTCCCGAGATTGCTTCATCTCGAGCTTTTGATTTCATTCTCATCAAGTGATGTCGATTGCGTGTCTCATCACACCTTGGCATCTACTTTTCAGTTTGCTCTGCTCCCTTGCAAAGCAGACGCCAAGGCGGGGCAGCTGTAGACACGCCAAAATTGACGTTACTATGAGTACATCTCATATTACCTTGTAATGCCCCAATTTGACCCTCAAATTAGTTCTATTTGAGTGGTTTTTCTCACTTTTCTTGGGTTTCTTCCTTTTTTCCCCCTTTCCTTATTTTTTTCTATTTTCTCCTATTTTTCTGGATTTTTCTAGATTTTTTCTGGATTTTTCTGGATTTTCTGGGCATTTTTCCCTATTTTTCTGAATTAACGACTTGGCTTGGGGCGTCTTTTAAATAACGACTTGACATGGGGCGTTTCTAAAAAAATTAACGACATATTTTCAGGGCGTCATTTCTATCAAATTCCTATTTTTCTGGATTTTTCTGAGAATTTTTCGGAATTTTTCGGGAATTAACGACTTAGCATAAGGCGTTATTTTGAATAAAAAAATTAAAAAAATGAATTCACGCCTCAAGTAGGGCGTGTCTTTCAAATGGAATATTTTATTATTATTTTTCAACCCCTTCCAGAGGTGATTTGGTGGCCTTCCAGGTGTCAGAAAAATTCGCAAAAATAGTCGTTGGAATCAGGGCGACGAGATGCACCTCCACCTAAAAAATGAGAAAATAATATTGAGAAATGAAAAATGGCCCTATTTTGAATATTTTGAATTAACGTCCTTTGCTAAGGCGTGTTTTAATTAACGCCTTTGAATCAGACGTGTTTCACAATTTTCCAAATAAATTCTAAAATTTGATTTTTGAATTAACGCCCTTATATAAGGCGTGTTTTTAAAAGACGCCCTTTGGTAGGTCGTCAATTATTCAATTGACGCCCTGGTCCAAGTCGTGTTTCAGTTTTGTGTTCCGAACGGATGCAGCCTTTCCCCATAGAGTCACTGCTTCTTTTGGGCTCTTGCCCAGTCTAATCCTCCCCTATTTGGGCTCTTACCCGTTCTTATCTCTTCCCCCTTTGGGCTCTTGCCCCTTCTTATCTATTCCTTTTTTTGATTCCACACTCACGAATTCCCTTCTTCGGCTTCTTCTTCTTTCTTACGTTTTCTTTCTTCTGCCGTCTTCTTCCTCCTTTTTTTCTTCTTGGATCTTCTTCTTCTCCTCTGATTCTCCTTCTTCTGTCTTTTTTTTTTTTCCTTCTTCTTTCTTAGTCTTCTTTCTTAATCTTCTTTTTTATTCTCCTTCTTCGTCTTTTTTTCTCCTGTGTGTTCTTCTTTTTTTCTTTTGTTTTGTTTTCCTTTTACAGGGAACCGAAGGTGCTCGGCTGAAGAAAGGGACTTCTTCACATCAACTTCAAGTCTTCGTCCTTTGAAGCTTCTCCCCACCGAAGATTAAAGCCAAAAGAGCAACCAATCAAACAGATTTTTTTTTTTATCTCATCTCCTCCCCTTTCATTTTAATTCATAATTCATATGCATGCATCATGTTATTATATCGATTTTTTTTTTCTTTTATCTTAATCATATTGAGATCTCCCCTTAGTGCACTCTTGCACTCTTTCCCCATTATATTTTGCATGCATTCATATCTTCCACACCCTCATTGCATAGGGGTTTAAGGGCAATCCCCTTAAGGTGTGTATTGTTCATATTTTTCATGCTCACCTATATTTTTATTGAATTTGATGCTACACACCATATTCTAATCCATATTTTTTTTATTGGTGTTTGTCTTTTTTGCAAGGGTAATAAAAGCAAGAACTCTCTTCATCGGCCGGCCGATTTGAAGAGAAAGGAAGCACTCACATCCCCGCATCTTTTGAGGTACTTTTCGCGATCATTCCTCCCATGTTCTTATTGATTATATTTTTGAGACCTAGCGTCTCTGGCGATCACACACATCCCCTTGTGCACCTCGTGCATATATTTTCCTCCATATTGATGCTTATTGCATTGCTTTTCTTTGATATTTTTCTTAAGTGGATTATTCTAAATTAGAGATCTACAGCGGGACTCCGAGTGGCAGCCACGGCTCCGTGAGGAGTTTCTTCACGGGTTCCTCCGGTCAGCGGAGGAACGAGGAGGATGAGCGGTGCCGGCGACATCAGCGTGACGAGGCGACATCATCGATGCCTCCCCCGAAGAGGCATGAGGGTGAGGGGGACAGCGACGAGGGCCAGGGAGAGGGAGAGGCTTGACTTTGTACTGGGCCCAACTTTTGTACATGATGTGACATGATATGCATGTTTTGTTTTTTTATTTTGTGGGTGAATGTATGCATGCATGAGTGAGTGTGACTTGACTACTAGAGAGAGTGAGACAGACGGGCGAGGTTGAGAGATGCGCACGACTTGAGAGAGGGACACACACGCCGACTTGAGATGAGTGACACACACGTCGACTTGAGTGAGATGAGTGACGCACACGCCGACTTGAGTGAGATGAGTGCGCCAAATGGGTGAGGTATGAGTGCGCCAAATGAGTGAGGTATGAGTGCGCCAGATGAGTGAGGTATGAGTGCGCCAGATGAGTGAGGACACAAATAGTAGCTAAACAGTTTGACAAAGAGCTGCAAGCCAGATGAACGGTTCCCTGGGAGCCGCTTAGAGATAAGAACGGTTCATACTGGACCGTTCTGAAAAGAATTGAACGGTTTCTTAAAAACTGCTCTATTTGTAGAACGGTCAGTCTCAGGCCGCTTGAAGCCCAATACTCTGGATGATAAACGGTTGATCATGGACCGCATAATAAGATGGGCGGTCTATCGTAAGACCGTCCATAAGGGACACCCTGCGAACCTGGAGGGGACTCTCCTGGAGAGTCCCTAACCAGAGGGAAAACATTTTGGACATATCCAAATCTCATCCGAACTCATCCCAGGCTCATCCAACTCAATCTCAAGAGGTCTAGGCTTCCTAACAAGCCTTATAAGTAGGGGGAAAAGCCTAAATTCGTATCTCTCACAATCCTCCTCTCCTAAGCCCCAAAACCCCTATAATTCTCCATCCAATCATCATAAAGAGGGCCCTAGAGGGAAGCTCCATGGAGGGAAGGTCTTTTGAAGGGCCGAGAGCGGCAAAGAAGGAGCGGGAAGCGCTTCAACGGTTAAGCTCAATTCCTCGGCATCTCAGCGCAACCCCTATGAGAGAAGTAAGTTCATCATGAGTTTATTCAACTTCCATTCCTCAACTTCACTTATATGTCCTCTTCCTCTTGCGCTCTCTCTTTTCTTCTTCTCAGCTCCTTCCAGGCCCGAGGCGTTATTCTGGTTTAAAATGGGTGGCTCCCATGATCCGTGCATTGCCCCTAGGGGTGACTTACCTTCTCAAATCCTGGCACCTACACTCCCTTTTAGTTTTAGGCCAGAACTACCCTAAGCTCTCCTTAGATTGGCACAGCATCTCAGCTTTGATAGAAACCTGGCATCCTCAGACCCATACCTTCTTCTTCCCATCCTTCGAGGCCACTATCCTATTAGAGGAGGTAGAGACCTACTTCGGGTTCCCTAGGTCCAAGGTAGGGGAGGAAGACTTGATATGCCATACTGTTACCCCTATAAACCCAAAACTCATCCTAGGAGGGTTCATACCAGATAGCAGAGACGTTCATTGTAACGACCCAGAGTTCAGTATACCGATATACCGATAACATCGATACACCGATACCAAGAACTGGGGAAGCCACCCAAGAGGCTGATGAGGCCCCTGAAGGGTTGGAAGAAAAGTGTTGAGGGGTATGCATAACGAATTGGAATTTGGAACGCGTAATTTACAATTAAGTAAATAAATTAACACAAGTGCGGAAGCAATTCAAAATAACTAGAGTGATATGTATATACTAGTCCAGAGAAACAAGAGTACTAGCCCAAAAAGGTACAACTACGCGGGGCATACCCCAGCAAAAGTACAACAAGCCTCAAAAGGCGCCTCGACTAAAGCTGACAACTAACACGGTCTCCGAACCAACTCACGAAGCACCGGGAGACGGCGGGCGCGGCTCACCTGAAAAGAGAAAGGGTGAGTCACAGCCAGACTTAGTAGGGGTCACGCGGATCCCTACCTCGCACTAAACAAGCATACATGCATAAATAACAGCAATTAGAGCATGCATTTAAAATAAGCTAACAGGCAATAGCATGGATGACTACTCAAGTAAAGCTGTAAACTCTAACTAAGCAAGTATAACAGCTAAAGCAATGCCACAGCTAACTAAATGCAAGCGTTAAAACCAAAACTACCAAATAGAATAAGTCTTAACTAATCCAAGCAACAAGGAAGGACAACCACTGGAGCAGAAACCAGAAGCGTCCACTGACGACTTACACTGCGTCTCAAGCACTTGCAGTCGACGAAGCGACAAGCTAAGCGCGTAAACAGTACTAAACCAAGTGACCAGTCGGAGTGGCACCCGTCGGTGTCAGTCCACAGTCTCCGACCACATGTGCACACACTGACTCTAGCCTGAGCCAGGCCCTCTAGCTAGTTTTCCCCCTTGGTAGGACGCTACCATTGGCTGGGAGCCCACGGAACTAGCTTACAAACCGTGCATGGGAAACATACCCCTCCGCCATCCCCAAGCGGGTCGGCACTCAACAGACCTTAGGGAAACAACAGTGGCTCCATTGCGTGGGAAGAAAGGCTACTCTAATGGTAATAAAACACGCCACAATACATTAAAACAATATGAATATGGCATGAGTATACGAAGGAACGCATAACGAATGGGCTGGCAACATATTAAAACCATCAGGGAAGCGGCGGTCGAATACCCACGCGCTACTTGAAAGTGACGGTCGGGGACTGGCACGTTACACCAAGAATGACGCGTTGGTCTCCATCAGTTACTTCCACCTGAGTTCCAGCTCAAAGGTGCAAGAGGGAATGTAACGGTAGGGGCCCTATGCGTTACTTCCAAGCAACACGGTGAGTCACCGCCGTTATATCCACCCGAGGCCACCAAATCAACTAACAGCGTCGAAAACGACAGCAGGCGAAGCGACGCTCCGGTCTAAGTGCATCGGAAGTGAACGACGGTCGGTCAATAGACCGCCGGACTCACCGCCTCACCTGGCTAACTGAAAACAACGAGCGAGTAACGGATGGGATTCCCACCGTTACTCTCTGAATGACGCACCCCCGATGGGCTGTTATTTGGAAGCGACGCGTCCACTATGGACCGTCAGGAAAGTGGCGGTTCCTGGCAGGACCGTCACTTCACCTGGGTTACGGGTGGGTACGGTTTGTAAATTGAAGCCCTCCCGGACGACAGAAATCGCCGGGTATCGTCGAAAAACCTGATATCCTGCCAAACCATACAGTTTATACAACAGTTTAACAACTAAATCTAGCACATGCAAGGCCTAAAACGCATTAAACTCAACGATTTAAGCTAAAACCCCAAATATGGAAACATGGGCATCATGCATGCTACGGGGCGCTAATCAACAAACGAGCTAAAGGAAACGATCCTAGCGAGATCGAGATTCCATCCCCCTACCTCTTGCAAGCCGAAACGGATGAATAGGCCGCATGCACCGAGTTAGGCTCACCGAGCCTTCAAGCTCTAACCCGCTCCCACGATCACCGAACCACGCCGAAGTGGACACCTACGCGCTCCTCTCGACGCGAGGAATCCAACGGCGCCAAGCACGCCTCAATCCGACCTCGTCTCGCCCGTAATCCCTAGGGAGGGGAAAGGGACGATCGCACGGAGGAGAGAGAGAGAGGGTGAGAATGAGAGATCGACGGGGAGAAAGAGGGTGAGAGAGGGATTAAAAGAAAAAAAAGAAATTAAAATATATATAATATAATCATTATATATATTAAAATCTCATTAATTCTAATAACCCTCAAATAACTCCAAATAAATCTGGAAAAAATACCAGATAAATTCCTAAAAATCCAGAAAAATAGCCAAAAATTCCAAAACAAATAATAGAACAAAAACCATCAAGGATCCATTAAGGCACGGGCCTTACAGTCCCTCTCTCCTTACAGAAATTTCGCCCACGAAATTTACAACAACCGAAAAGGAGGAAACTGAGAAAGGACTTATACCTCACTGGAATAAAAAGGGAAAAAGCTGACGCATCTCATCTTCACGCTCCCAAGTAGATTCATTACCAGAGTGACGCTGCCAAGCAACCCTTACCAGAGGAATAACCTTATTTCTCAACCGCTGCTCGCGACGGTCTTCAATTCTGATAGGAAATTCTTGTGTGGACAAATCAGCAGTCATCTCAGGCCACACTGAATCATCGAGAACATGAGAAGCATCTGGCACATATTTTCTCAATTGAGACACGTGGAATACATCATGAACAGCTTGCATAGCCGCAGGAAGTTGCAAACGATAAGCCACCTGACCAATAACTTCAACAATCGGAAAAGGGCCAACATACCGCGGACTAAGCTTTCCACGCTTCCCAAATCTGGAAACACCCTTCATCGGAGATATTTTAACAAACACCATATCTATAGGTTCAAATTGTAGTGGACGTCTGTGCTGATCTGCGTAGCTTTTCTGTCGACTCTGAGCCGTCAACAATCTCTGCCTGATCAGACGAACCACATCAGAACATTGCTGCACCATATCAGGTCCTGTCAACAATCTATCTTCAACATCAAACCAATTCAGAGGAGTACGACAAGGATGACCATAAAGTGCTTCATAAGGAGTTATACCAATACTGGAGTGAAAACTGTTATTATAAGCAAATTCAACAAGTGGCAAATGCTGACTCCACGAACCCTGCCAATCAAGGCAACACAATCTCAGCATGTCCTCCAAAGTCTGAATAGTCCTCTCTGACTGTCCATCTGACTGAGGGTGATACGCTGAACTGAAGGCTGACTCAGTGCCTAAAGCTTTCTGGAAACTACGCCAGAAGCCGGAGGTGAAACGCGGGTCGCGATCTGACACAAGTGAAACAGGAACTCCATGCAGTGGCACGATCTTCTACACATAAAGCTCGGCCAATCTCTGCACATTCCAAGCAACCTTAATCGGCAACAATCTGGCAGTTTTAGTCAATCGGTCGACCAACAACCAGATGCCATCAAAACCCTGAGAAGTCTGAGGCAAACCCACCACAAAGTCTGTAGTAACATGGTCCCATTTCCACATCGGAATCTCTAACGGCTGAAGCAAACCACCTGGCTTTTGATGTTCGGCTTTAACTAACTGACAAGTCAAGCACTTTGAAACAAATATAGCCATGTCTTTCTTCATACCTGGCCACCAGAACTACTTCTTCAAATTCTGATACATCTTGGTGACACCCGGATGAATAGCAAAACGAGAACCATGGGCCTCACTCAGAATCTCAAGTCTCAAATCATCATCAGCGGGAACATATAATCTGCCTTGGAAACTTACAACTAGCTCGTCATCAAAATCTACATCATAGCTTGATATAACACGAGCCAAATCAGAATCAGCCTGCTGGGCATCTTTAATCTGATGATATAAAGCTGAACCCAAAACCAAGCTAGCACAAACTGCCATCTTCGGATCAACAGGAAACTCTGCACTAAATGCCTCACTTGGAAGCTGTTCCCATAATTTCCATTCATGAAGCAACAAATAACTGACATGCACTTTCCTGCTCAGAGCATCGGTCAGAACATTCATTTTACCAGGCTGATAGGAGAGTGTAAAGTCATAATCCTTCATGAATTCCATCCATCGCCGCTGCCTGAGATTCAGATCTTTCTGGGAGAAAATATACCGTAAACTCTGATGATCAGTAAAAATCTGAAATTTCTCACCATACAGATAATGTCTCCAGATCTTTAAGGTAAAAACAACCGCAGCTAGCTCTAGATCATGCGTGGGATAATTCCCTTCATGCTGTTTCAACTACCGGGATGCATATGCGATAACCTTACAATGTTGCATTAGCACTGCACCCAAACCTACTCGAGAAGCATCTATACAGACCATAAATCCACCCGAGCCGGAAGGCAAAGTCAACACAGGAGAAGAAGTCAATAGCCTTTTCAATTCAACAAAGCTAGTCTCACACTGATCCGACCAGACAAAAGACACATCTTTACGAGTCAATCTAGTCATCGGGGCTGCAATCTTCGCAAAGTTTTGAATGAATCTGCGGTAATACCCAGCCAAACCTAGAAAACTTTGAATCTCTGTTACAGTTCTCGATCTCTGCCAACTCAAAATAGCATCGATCTTTGTAGGGTCCACTGCCACTCCATCACCAGAAATCACATGACCAAGAAAATGAATTTCCCAAAGCCAGAATTCACATTTACTAAACTTCGCATAAAGCTCGTGATCTCTTAGAGTCTGCAGAACGATCCTCAAATGCTGCACATGATCATTATCAGAGGCAGAATAGATCAGAATATCAGCAACAAAGATCACCACAAACTGATCAAGAAATGGACGAAAGATACGCTGCATCAGGTCCATGAAAGCTGCTGGGGCATTAGTCAACCCAAACGGCATGACTAAAAATTCAAAATGACCATATCGAGTACTGAAAGCAGTCTTCTCCACATCGGATTCCCGTATCCGTAACTGAAAGTAGCCAGACCTGAGATCAATCCGTGAAAAGACGGTAGCAGACTGTAACTGGTCAAACAAATCATCAATCTTGGGAAGCGGATATCTATTCTTGATAGTCACCTGATTCAACTGCCTGTAATCAATACAAAGCCTCAGGCTTCCATCCTTCTTTTTCACAAACAGCACTGGGGCACTCCACGGAGAAAAATTGGGACGAATGTAACCTTTTTCCAGTAACTCTAGTAGCTGTGCTCGCAGTACGTTCAATTCAGCTGGGGCCATACGGTACGGTGCCTTTGCTAAGGGGCCGGTACCTGGAATCAGTTCAATCACCATCTCAATCTCTCGCTCTGGGGGCAAGCCTGGCAACTCGTCAGGAAACACATCAGGGAATTCACAAACAACCGGAATATCACAAACATCCCATCGTGATTTTTCAACAATAACCACTGAAGCAAGGAATCCCTGGCAACCTGCATTAAGTAACCTATAGGCCCGAATAGCAGAAATAATCATACGAGAAGATCGGGATCGAATACCTTGAAAATAAAAGGCTGATTTTCCCTGTGGCTGAAAATAGACTTTCTTCGATCTGCAGTCAACCACAGCTCCATAATGCTCCAACCAATCCATTCCCAGAATAACATCATAATCTGCCAGCTGCAACGCATACAATCTTGCCGGCAACTGGTGATCATCGATCATCACAGGAGATTCTTCCAGGCACAAAGGTGTAACCATGAAATCTCCATAAGGCAATTCAACAAACATCTCACAAGATACCTCGGAAGTCGATTCCTCAATACAGGCCATGAAATCCTTAGAAATAAAAGAGTGAGAAGCACCAGAATCAAATAAGACACGAGCTGAATGACCATAAAGCATAATCGTACCTTCCACAAGATGGGACGCAACAGCATCAGCTCTAGTCAAATGAGAAACCTTGCCTTTCTCCTTCTTAGAACCAACTGAAGATTGCTGAGAAGACACCGACGCTTGAGAGAAAAATTGCTGAGCTTGAGGTGCAGTCGGAGGTCTGAATTGCGGCTGCTGAGGTTGAGAAAACTGAGGAACTTGCAAATGTTTCGGCCTCAGCGGGCAATCACGAACCACATGACCCGGCTGATCACACCTAAAGCAAACAACAGGAAGAGAACACGGCTGGCCCTTATGATGACCACCGCATCTCCTACACATCCATGGCTGACTGACAGCTGAGCTCTGCCGAGTCTGAGAAGAAGGTGCTGTCGGCTGCTGAACAGAATCTGTACCAGACGGCTGTTGGAAAAACTTCTTCTTCTTCTTGAACCTTTTAAACTTGGGCTTGGAAGGAGAGGAAGCACTAGAAATCTCTGACTGGACCGAGGGAACACCTGGCACTGACGGTCGGTAAGTCTGCTGCGACTGAGCTACCGGCTGCACTGACCCTGCCTGAGGATATCCACCAGGTCTCGTCATCTCCAGCTCTAAAGCCACCGCTATCTGGCACGCACTATCAAGATCCGCAACACGACTGGCGATAAGAGGCATCTTCAATTCGGGCCTCAAACCTCGTAAAAATTGCTGAGTCTTCAAAGCTTCACTAGCCAGCACATGAGGCTCATACTGACCCAATTCCATAAACCTATTCCGGTACTGGAGCACAGTCATACCGCCCTAAGTCAGTTCCATAAATTGATACATCTTGTCCATCTGAAGACAGGCGGGAGTATAAGCACGCTCGAAAGCAGCAACAAACTCTGCCCAAGTGATCTGCCGAAGAGGTCTTGAATGAAAGGCAATCTGCCACTCGGCTTTCCACCACGTGATGGATGTACCCTGGAGTTAGAAAGCAGCAAGCATAACTTTTTCATCTTCAGCACACTCCATCGATACGAACACACGCTCGATTGCATCCAACCATTGCCTTGCCACCTCTGGATCAGCTTGACCATCGAACGCAGGCAGATTGAACATAAGAAATTCTTTCAATGCCTTGCCTCGACTGCCAGGCGCTTCAACTGGAGGAGCAATAATTGGCGCTGGAGGAGGAATAACTGGAACAGCTGGAACTGCAGGAGGAGGTGCAGAATCACTATCTTCCCTGGGCGCATCTCGAGGAACACAAGGAGCTCGAGGAGGTCTTCCTCGACGGGGAGGCATAATTACACTGCCAAAACACAAATCAATCGCAATTAATCAATCATACGGAAAACATCCTATGCCAGCAATAGACGACAACAGGACTAGCTCTGGACAAAACACAAATTTCAATTCCTTATACAATTCCTCAAACAACGCTCTGATACCAACTGTAACGACCCAGAGTTCAGGATACCGATATACCGATAACATCGATACACCGATACCAAGAACAGGGGAAGCCACCCAAGAGGCTGATGAGGCCCCTGAAGGGTTGGAAGAAAAGTGTTGAGGGGTATGCATAACGAATTGGAATTTGGAACGCGCAATTTACAATTAAGTAAATAAATTAACACAAGTGCGGAAGCAATTCAAAATAACTAGAGTGATATGTATATACTAGTCCAGAGAAACAAGAGTACTCGCCCAAAAAGGTACAACTACGCGGGGCATACCCCGGCAAAAGTACAACAAGCCTCAAAAGGCGCCTCGACTAAAGCTGGCAACTAACACGGTC
This sequence comes from Amorphophallus konjac, assembly GCA_022559845.1. Lineage (NCBI taxonomy): Eukaryota > Viridiplantae > Streptophyta > Magnoliopsida > Alismatales > Araceae > Amorphophallus > Amorphophallus konjac. The sequence continues at coordinate 235,445,273 of CM040124.1, forward strand.
TCCGAACCAACTCACGAAGCACCGGGAGACGGCGGGCGCGGCTCACACAGCCAGACTCAGTAGGGGTCACGCGGATCCCTACCTCGCACTAAACAAGCATACATGCATAAATAACAGCAATTAGAGCATGCATTTAAAATAAGCTAACAGGCAATAGCATGGATGACTACTCAAGTAAAGCTGTAAAATCTAACTAAGCAAGTATAACAGCTAAAGCAATGCCACAACTAACTAAATGCAAGCGTTAAAACCAAAACTACCAAATAGAATAAGTCTTAACTAATCCAAGCAACAAGGAAGGACAACCACTGGAGCAGAAACCAGAAGCGTCCACTGACGACTTACACTGCGTCTCAAGCACTCGCAGTCGACGAAGCGACAAGCTAAGCTCGTAAACAGTACCAAACCAAGTGACCAGTCGGAGTGGCACCCGTCGGTGTCAGTCCACAGTCTCCGACCACGTGTGCACACACTGACTCTAGCCTGAGCCAGGCCCTCTAGCTAGTTTTCCCCCTTGGTAGGACGCTACCATTGGCTGGGAGCCCACGGAACTAGCTTACAAACCGTGCATGGGAAACATACCCCTCCGCCATCCCCAAGCGGGTCGGCACTCAACAGACCTTAGGGAAACAACAGTGGCTCCATTGCGTGGAAAGAAAGGCTACTCTAATGGTAATAAAACACGTCACAATACATTAAAACAATATGAATATGGCATGAGTATACGAAGGAACGCATAACGAATGGGCTGGTAACATATTAAAACCATCAGGGAAGCGGCGGTCGAATACCCACGCGCTACTTGAAAGTGACGGTCGGGGACTGGCGCGTTACACCAAGAATGACGCGTTGGTCTCCATCCGTTACTTCCACCTGAGTTCCAGCTCAAAGGTGCAAGAGGGAATGTAACGGTAGGGGCCCTATGCGTTACTTCCAAGCAACGCGGTGAGTCACCACCGTTATATCCACCCGAGGCCACCAAATCAACTAATAGCGTCGAAAACGACAGCAGGCGAAGCGACGCTCCGGTCTAAGCACGTCGGAAGTGAACGACGGTCGGCCAATAGACCGCCGGACTCGCCGCCTCACCTGGCTAACTGAAAACAACGAGCGATTAACAGATGGGATTCCCACCGTTACTCTCCGAATGACGCACCCCCGATGGGCCGTTATTTGGAAGCGACGCGTCCACTATGGACCGTCAGGATAGTGACGGTTCCTGGCAGGACCGTCACTCCACCTGGGTTACGGGCGGGTACAGTTTGTAAATCGAAGCCCTCCCGGACGACAGAAATCATCGGGTATCGTCGAGAAACCTGATATCCTGCCAAACCATACAGTTTATACAGCAGTTTAACAACTAAATCTAGCACATGCAAGGCCTAAAACGCATTAAACTCAACGATTTAAGCTAAAACCCAAAATATGGAAACATGGGCATCATGCATGCTACGGGGCGCTAATCAACAAATGGGCTAAAGGAAACGATCCTAGCGAGATCGAGATTCCATCCCCCTACCTCTTGCAAGCCGAAACGGACGAATAGGCTGCATGCACCGAGGTAGGCTCACCGAGCCTTCAAGCTCTAACCCGCTCCCATGATCACCGAACCACGCCGAAGTGGACACCTACGCGCTCCTCTCGACGGGAGGAATCCAACAGCGCAAACCACGCCTCAATCCGACCTCGTCTCACCCGTAATCCCTAGGGAGGGGAAAGGGACGATCGCACGGAGGAGAGAGAGAGAGGGTGAGAATGAGAGATCGACGGGGAGAAAGAGGGTGAGAGAGGGATTAAAAGAAAAAAAAGATATTAAAATATATATAATATAATCATTATATATATTAAAATCTCATTAATTCTAATAACCCTCAAATAACTCCAAATAAATCCGGAAAAAATACCAGACAAATTCCTAAAATCCAGAAAAATAGCCAGAAATTCCAGAACAAATAATAGAACAAAAACCATCAAGGATCCATTAAGGCACGGGCCTTACATTCATACCTTTGTAGGCCCTCGTCACATTCACCTCCTTCCTCTTAGTCAGTGGGTAGTGGAGCATTGTAAGAATAAATGTGGGTGGACCGAAGCCATAGCCAAAGCTGCATCCATCTACCTATGCGGGGCCATCCTTTTCCCTTCTGCTGACCATGTCTTAGAGATCCCCTTACTTAGCACCATTAGTGGCCTGTGGCAGGGACTTTCCATCTCCCAGGCTGTCTTAGCCTACTTGTATGAGGGTCTTAGCTCCGTAGCCCTAGGAGGTCCTCTTTTTGGCTCTATGATTCTATTGGAGTGTTGGATGGGGGTTAGGATGAAGTTCATTCAGAGGGAAGATACTACTTCGGTTAGCAGGATCTTCGGGAGCCACCCCCTTCTCTTCATAGGAGGCGCCTTCAGGTTCTCTCCACAGGTTGAGTGCAGGACGGCTGAGATGAAGACCAGGGACGAGTGGCGCCCATACATCAACAGGCTGCCCCAGGATAGATTTGTGATGCGTCCAGACTTCCTTCACGACACCACCATCTGGCTACCTAGGAGAGCAGGCTTGGACTTGAGGCTCGTGAGCGACACTGGCTTGGCGATGTACAGCCCACACCGGTGCTACCTACAGGTTGGACTACCCCGGACCGTGCTACCGGAGCTACCCCACCTTCCCGTGCTACAGGCGAGGAGGATGAGCAGGCGGTCAGGAGAGCACTGATTACGTGGGAGGTGAGCAGGGTGCGCACCCTACCGGCGGAGGTTGAGGAGGCTCCAGAGACACGACAGGCTTACCTTAGGGAGCTGAGAGAGATACGTCCCCGCGGGGATGCCCCGCGGCGGACTGAGTTATCTTTTTCATGATGATATAGATATAGAGATGGATGATTTAGAGTTTGATATGATAATGAATAAGATTGATGGTTGAGTTGATTTTGAGTTTGGACTTTCTCTGATGTGATTGCGTGCGTCCATGGCTTGGCTGTATCTTCAATCTTCTGTCTGCCCCTGTGCTTACGCAAAACAAATAAGAAAAATAGGTCAAATCTGTTTTAGGCTTAAACCCTTGCCTGCAGCAAGTTTAGAAAGTGACCAATCCTTGATTTTGGTCAAGGGGGTAAGCCTTATCAGCATAGGCGAAAAAACAATGAAATGTATGCGATGCATATGATGGAAAACCCCAAATCTTTTTGAGATTTTGAAATATTCGATTTCTTTGAGTTTCGAACTATTTGATTTTTTTGAGTTTTGAAATATTTGATTTTTTGGTTTTAAAATGTTTGATTTTTTGGGGGGGTTTTGAAATGTTTGATTTTTTTGAGTTTTGGAATATTTGATTTTTTGAGTTTTGGAATATTTGATTTTTTTTTGAGTTTTGGAATATTTGATTTTTTGAGTTTTGGAATATTTGATTTTTTTAAGTTTTGAAATGTTTGGTTTTTTTGGGTTTTGGAATGTTTGATTTTTTTTGGTTTTGAAATGTTTGATTTTTTGGTTTTGAAATGTTTGATTTTTTTTTGAGTTTTGGAATCATCTCAAGCTTAACAACGAGGAACCTCCCGTCTCGCTGTGGGTTTCCCAGATCCAGCATGTGCGAAAAAAGGGGGCCGCCTGTGGCCGGGGTCAACTTGCTCAACGATGCCTCTGTCGAGGCCATACCCGGGGTGGGATTCGTTCCTTGGAAGATTGAAAAAGATTCAGTAGGGAAGCTGGTGGTAGGCGTAGAGGTTTTTAGGGCTTGAGTTCTTCCCAAGACACTCCCCCTTTTCAAAGAATTTGGCCTATTGTGCCGGGGCTTTGTGTCAGTTATTGAACCTACATCCGCTCTAGGCACGCATACGACCGGGCTCATAACGTCCCGCGGGGAAACTGTACTGCCACTCTTGCCAGGCCTAGTTTATCATTTGGGGACTTCCAAAATTTTGAGAGCTTCGAGCTTTGTGCCTTCAGCTTTGACTCTTGATTTTGCCCCTTTGTCATTCTTCCTTTTCTTGCTTTTCTTTTACCCTTTTTTGCGGAATAAGGTCTTAACGGACTGCCCCTATTTGAGACCTCTTTTAGAGGGGGGATCCAGGTCAGTTCTCGCCCCCCTTATTCACCACTTGCCCCTATTTTCAGCCGAGAGAGAGGAAAGACAAGGACCTTCACTTTCCCCCAAGCATGGCCAAGGGAGAAACGGTGTCGTGCAAAATAGAAGAAAACTGAACCACAGGCGGTTGTGTAGTGTGTGAGATGCTGGACCGAGGTCTTCCTTTCACGATCAGGTGGGGTGCACCCTGCCATCGAGCCGTTGCTGGTTTCGACTCTATGGATAGAAACGTTTTAAATATAGCCCATTCCATGGGTTTGGCAATTCTTCACCCTCCGCATTGATTAGACGATACGCGTTACCCGGATAGGCTTCCTTGACTACGAATGGCCCTTCCCAGTTGAGTTGCAGCTTAGACCTGGGACCTGCTGATCTGATGAATTTGCGTTTCAAAACCATATTACCCACTTGAAATTTTCTTTCAATGACCTTCTTTTAAAAATACCGCGAGACACGCTTTTGATATACCGAAACATGATTGGCCGCGTTAAGCCTCTTCTCATCTAAGAGTTCCAGTTGGACTAGCAACGCCTCTCGACGCTCGTCGAGATTAAGTTCTTTGTCCAGCTGCACTCTTACGAAAGGGATCAAGATCTCATACGGGAGTACCACCTCCATCCCATAGGTGAGAACAAAAGGAGTTTGCCCCGTAGGGGTGCAGACGGAGGTGCGATAAGCCCATAGAGCTTCTACCAATTTGTCGGCCCAATCAGCAAATTTATGTGATTCGCATGTTTTCTTGATAATTTTAAGAAGTGTTTTATTCGTGGCCTCAGCCTGGCCATTACCTTGAGGGTAGTATGGTGATGAATGATGCAAAGCTATATTGAATTTCTTACAGAGGTCCCGGAGTTCTTGTGATACGAATTGGGGCCCGTTGTCTGTGACGATGTCACTTGGCACTCCAAACCGCGAGATGATGTTCTTCAAAATAAAGCGGCATACTGTGGTGGCTTTGATCTCTGCATAAGCTTCAGCTTCCGCCCATTTGGTGAAGTACTCCGTAGCTGTCAAAATGAAGGATTTCTGCTTGACTGCAGAATTCGTGTCACTGAGGGGTCCGATGATATCAAAGGCCCACATGGAGAATGGCCAAGGAGCAGCAAGAGGATGAAGAGAAGAAGCAGGAGCATGGATTTTGTTAGCATGGAGCTGACACTGAAGACACCTACGGACATAGGTGGAGCAATCTTCATCTAGGGTCGGTCAGTAATAGCCCTGCCTAAGGATCTTCTTTGCCAACGCCTGTCCATTTACATGCTCTCCATATTTACTGGAGTGAGCTGCTTCTACTACTTTCCAAGCTTCTTCGTCATCTAGACACCTCATTAGAATTCCGTTCAGAGCCCGCCTGTATAAATCACCAGCAACAATTGTGTATCTTGCGGCGACCCTTCTAATGGCCTTTCTCTGTTCAGCATTCGCAGCCTCCGAAAATGTACCATCCCTGTAATATTGCTCAATTTCATAGAACCACGGCAATTCTTCCTTTTCGATGATTTCCTCAAGCTCAGTTAACGACACTTCTTTCACCTCTTCCCTTTCTGTCTTCCTTTCTACAGACTTCCTAAGGTTGTCGAACCAGGGATCCTGAAGAGAAGGAACATCTAGCCGCTGGACCACAATGGTCTCAGTGGCGCGACTGAGGGGGAACGATAGGGAAGAAGCGAGTGATGCAAGTGCATCAGCCAAGATGTTTTGAGAGCGAGGGGTATGAATATAGATAAGTTTTTGGAATTGCCTAGCCAAGAGCGTGACCAGATCTTGATAGGGCTTAAGCTTAGGGTCACGGGTGCGATAAGTTGACATAACTTGGCGCAGCACCAATTGAGAGTCTCCTATGATGTTAAGATATCGCGCGCCCATGAGGTAGGCGTGCTTCAGACCGGCAAGGAGAGCCTCATACTCGGCTATATTGTTAGTGGTAGGAAATGAGAGCTGATAAGCGACAGGGATGGTTACTCCTTCCGGAGTAAGGAGAACGGCGCCGATTCCACAGCCCTGGGAATTAAGAGCACCATCGAAATGAAGAGACCAGAAAGGGAGACGAGTGATTACCGCCAAGTGTTCATCAGGGAACTCGTCCTGGATCGAATCAGTACGAGGGATAGGAGAATGAGCGAGGTGCTCAGCAATAGCATATCCCTTGATTGCTTTCTGAACGATGAAGGTGATGTCGAACTGGGAAAGAAAGCTCTGCCAGCGAGCTAGTCGGCTAGAAAGGACAGGCTTTTCCAAGAGGTAACGAATGGGGCCCATTCTAGAGATCAGCCTAACCTCGTGGGCAAGAAAATAGTGTTTAAGCTTCTGAGCTACCCACACTAGCGCTGCACAGGTCTTCTCCATGGCAGTATACTTGGATTCAGCGGGATTGAATAACCTTGAGAGGTAGTATGCTCCCCTTTCCCTTCCTTCATCATCCACCTGCGCCAGGACAGCTCCTAGGGAGTCCTCAATCACAGAAATGTACAAGATCAGAGGTTTCCCATGGACGGGTGGTTGCAGAACCGGGGGATTAGAAAGGTAAACCTTAAGTTCCTCATAGGCCTTCTGACATTGCTCATTCCATTCAAATTTCACGCCCGCCTTTAACAATTCATAAAATGGGCGGCATCTTTGCGAGTGCTGAGATATGAATCTCCTAATAAATTGGAAATGCCCAGTCAAGCCTCGAAGTTTGGTAATGTTCCTTGGCGGTGGCATTTCCATGACGGCCTTTGCTTTATTTGGATCGATCTGAATCCCCCGTTTACTAACTATGAACTCAAGCAATTTCCCCGATGCAACTCCAAATACGCATTTCTTTGGATTCATTTTTAACTTATACTCCCTAGCCCTTTGCAACACTTGGGCTAGAATGGCGGGGTGTTCTTCTTGAGACCTCGACTTGACCAAGATATCATCCACATAAGCTTCCAAGTAGACGTGCATCATATCATGGAAGATAGCCATCATCGCCCTTTGATAAGTGGCACCTGCATTCTTCAATCCAAACGACATAACGACATAGCAGTACGTGCCCCAGGCCGTAGTAAACGAGGTCTTCTCTTGATCTTCCGGAGCTAGACGAATTTGGTTATATCCCGAATAACCATCCATGAAAGAGAGGGCTCCATACCCAGCTGTATTGTCAACTAAGACATCGATGTGAGGAAGTGGAAAATCATCTTTCGGACATGTCTTATTCAAGTCCCTGAAGTCAATACAAATCCGAATTTTGCCGTCCTTCTTCATCACTGGGACTATGTTTGCCACCCATTGCGGATATAGTACAACCCTGATAAACCTGGCCTTATGCAATTTATCAACTTCTTCCTTAATTCTCAAGGCCATCTGCGAGTGGAATCTTCTTGCTTTCTGCTTAATGGGTGTTGCCCCTGGTTTCAGAATCAACCGATGTTCAACCAGCTTGGGGTCAAGACCCGGCATGTCCTCATAGGACCAGGCAAAAGAATCGATGTACTCCCTCAAAACCTTGATAAGCTCCTCTTCGACCTGAGGAGGGAGGTTGGCGGAAATAAGTATGGGCCTGGGATCCTCTTCTGTTCCGAGATTGATTTCCTTAGTGGGTTCATCCACTACCGAGGAAGGTTCATCAAATTTCTTCAAGCCTTGCGCGTACAAGTCGGCAGTGTCATCCACCTCATCTTCCTCATCATCAGCTGGGTCCTTCTCATTCACAATCTCATATACCCCTAATCCATCATTGCTCCGTACCCCCTCTAATTCCTCATCATCTTCTAAGACAATCGCGGTCTCTACAAATTCAGGGCATTTCAGAAGGGCGTGGCATCTTTCAGCCAGATCTTGCAGAAACCTATCGGGAATGGTTTTGGGGTGACGCATCACGGGGTGCGTCGTAGACGCGGACGGGCTGACTGGACTTGAACTAGATTCTACCCCGACCGACTCGACTAACCTAGGAGACTCTACACACTGTACATCTACCCTAGAGGAGAGGAAGTCTATTGGAAAAGAAACAGGGGTCTCGTGCCCCTGGGAACCTGAGCAGAACACAGCGTAATCTTCCACTAAGACCTCCGTTTTAAAATTGGCATTTTTTTTTGGAGGCTGGAGGTGATGACGCAGCAGGAGGAAGAAGAAGACGGAGGAGGAGGCAGCTGCATGGGGAACAATTCAGGGAATATGCAGTCAAAGAAAGGATCGGAGGAGAAAAACCACATTTCATGGAGCTGAGCTCCGGGGGGGAGGAGTAAACAATGTTGAAAGATCAATAGGCGGGCAGCGCCCGCAAGCACAGGGAACGAATAGAATTTCAGGTCTCTCCATGAAGTACGGGTCGACCAAGATTGGAGGAGGATGGGGAACAAACGCCAATTGTTGAAACCAAGAGGCAAGACGGGACGGGGACATAGAATAAGTAATGACATAGCTCCCCACTTCTCGTGGCTTCTGACGGACCAATGGCATCGGAGGACGCTTCACCAGTTGCGCCTCCTTCTTCTTCGGATGGCTTTCTTTTTCATGAAACAACTTCACAAAACAATCAGAAAAATCGTCTAGATCACCAACCAGCCCTTGCGGCGGCGGTGGTGGGTCAGCAACAACACAGGCCTCATATGCCTTTTCTTTAAGACTGGACGGCGATTTCTTCAAGGTACCAGGCTGTAACAGGCCCTTCACAAAATGCTGGCGGTAGTCCCACGTTAATGGCCCGGAGTCTCCAAGTACTAACATTACGGAATCGCGATAGCCGAGGCCTCGGCGGCCCATCTTCCTTCCTTTGGGAACAGGGTTGGTCCGGCCCTGTAACTGTGCGCCGAGACCCAGGCCCGACTGGTAGCCCAGTTTTAGAATCATGTGCCACCCTTTGGAATCTCTCATCTTGGACTTGACTTTCACATTGATTGGTGCGGTAGAGGGCTTGCGTGACGCATATGCCTACGGATAATTCAAGTCCATTACTGACAGAACTGGCCTATTACTTGGCCACAATGTAGGCGGAATCTTGGCTGCTATCGCATCAACGTTCTGGACTGTAGAAATACTTTTTACCTTGACCACCCGCCCTTGGAAGGGAAACTTCAAACATTGGTGGGCGGTTGAGGGGACGGCATTTAAACTGTTCAACCATGGACGACCAAGAAAAGCTTTGAACATCGGGTCTATGTCTAGCACATAAAATTCCACGTCCATAACAAAAGGCCCTAGGTCGGCCTGTACAGTCACGACCCCGTGACAAGCATGTCTGGAATTATCATAGGCTGCTATTGTAGTCGGTCTTGGTTTGAGCATGTCTTCTGAGATGTTGCAGGCACGGAGGGTACTTAATGGACACACATTTATTGACGCTCCTGTGTCCACAAGTGCAGATTCTACGGTGTCACGCCCCGAGCGCGGAAGATTACCTGGAGGCGTGACGCGTCTATATAGATCGTGTCAATCATGTAAATATCAGAGTACGCAAATAACTAAGATTTAACTTGAAATTAATACAAATAGTACGAGCTGACAATTGTCACAACTAATCAAAGGACAAATACATATGTTCCCAGAGTCCAACGACTAGGCTTCAAATCTTAAGCAGTTCTAATCAAGTTGACTAATACAAATGACATAGATGAATTGATACAACTAACATAAGTGAACTAATACAATAACACAAAGGACATGACAATTTGATAACTTCACTCTAACACTCATCACTCAGTCTCATTCCCTTCCGAGTGTTGGTTGACATCCAAATTACCTGAAAATATTGAAAAATAACTAGATGAGCAAATCGCTCAGTAGGAATTACATCTCAAGATTTAACATGCTTTAAGTGATTTACAAGTTCAATTAATGTCAGTAAAGCTATGCATGTATATGAGTAGATATCAAGGATTATAAAAATCGACAAGAGCAGTGAAGGAATAACAAGTGAGAGTATAAGGATTCCAACTTCAATGTAGCAATAGAAAGAGGTTCGAGCAAGTAATGACTGGAATTAACATAATCTTTCCAATAGAGTAAGAACTCATGTCAAGCAAGTAATAGAAAGTAATATAAATTCAAGCATGTAAAACTGGAATTGGCTATTTATCAATTTCATTCAAGCAAAAACTTTTACCCTACTGCGGGTCTCAAGTCAAATCAATCAAGTAATATCACGAGAATGAGTGGAATGTCTAAAGCCTAGCCAGCAAGTACTCCGGTGCAATGCCAAACACCGTGGTCAATAAACTCCCATGTGCACAAGTACCTTCGGGTGCTCCCCCCAGGACCAGACCGGGCCCTATATGCACAGCATTTCATGTAATACCTTTGACATCCACTTTCATTTATAGCCAATATAGAATTTTAAGAATCTAGAAACGTAGTATTACAGACGAGATTAACTAGTCACTTGGTTATGGAGGATTCTAGAGGTGGCCCCTACAGGCTCAAGAGGTGGCTCCCGTCGTATAGCACTTTGCGTCGTACGGCCTCAAGAGGTGGCTCCCACAACGTAGCACTTTGCCCTGCATGGCACTTAGTTCCTACACTCCCAAATGGTAGTTTAAGAGTTTCAAGGTTTGACCATGTAGGGAATAGAATTCAAGAATTTGTGAAAAACTCATGATTATAATCAGGGTTTACGGGTGGCAATTTTTGCCCATTTTATGTTTAGAACAAGTGTATGTTGTATAGTCATTGTTATAGTGTCTGGGTCATGGGCACACTTCAATTAAAGCTGATTTATGTAAAATTGAGGACATTGACAGATAAAGAAATTTGTGCGGTTTACATGCATTCGTTTCATGCTTTACATATCAAATTTGTAATATTTCGTATCATACTAGTTTACATTTTACAGGAAACTTAATGGAGACATAGTTTCTAGATAGGCATAACTCTATCTATACCAAATCTGGTGTATAGATTATGTAGACTAACAAGTTAATTAGGTATGCTAATTGATGAGTATATCAACTAACAGGTTAAGTATTACCCTGAATTGAAGTTAATACATGCTGATTATTACGGGGTATGAGACTAAACTTGCTGGTGTTGACACAAATGTCGATATTAGTTTTATATATATATATTTTTATCCAATAAGTATATATATATATATATATATATCCGATTATAAAATTCTGTCCAATATATATATATAATGGAGGTTATAGATATGTATATCTTTTGTCCGATATATATATATATATATATATATATGAGTTAGTCAAAATGGTAATTTATTATCATAATCAGAATTTGATTATGAAAATAAATTTTTATGTTGAAAATAGTTCTAATTTGCTAAAAATAATATTAACATGCTGAGAATGAGTTTCATATGTTACTTTACTGGTAAGATGATAAAAATAAATTTTTCATGTTGGATTTTATTTTTACATGCTGAAAATTAATTATTAACATGCTAAAATTAATGCTTAACATGCTAAAATAATTAGCTTACTGATAGGATAATAAGATAAGGTTTCCATGCTGATTACAGAAACTTTCTGATAGCAACATAATTTTTTTCATGCTAAAAATTATTTTTCTATATTTATTTGCTAATTATTTGATAGGGAAATAGAATTAACATGCTGAAAAATAGTTTAATACACTAAAAATAATTATAACATGCCAAAAATAGTTATAACATGCTGGAATAAATTTACCATGCTGGAAGAAATGTTATCATGCTAAAAATTATTTTTCTACACTTATTTGCTAATTATTTGATAGGAAAATAGAATTATCATGCTGAAAAATAGTTTTAATACACTGAAAATAATTATAACATGCCAAAAATAATTATAACATGCTGGAATAATTTTACCATGCTGGAAGAAATGTTATCATGCTAAAAATTATTTTTCTACACTTATTTGCTAATTATTTGATAGGAAAATAGAATTATCATGCTGAAAAATAGTTTTAATCCACTGAAAATAATTATAACATGCCAAAAATAATTATAACATCCTGGAATAATTTTACCATACTGGAAGAAATATTATCATGCTGGAAGTAATTTTCATGTATCAATTTACTAATTTATTTAATAGGAAATTAAGTTTTATATGCACAAAAATAGCTTTAAATAGATTTTAACATGCTGAAAATAATTTTTATATCTCAGTATGTATAAAATAATTCTATCATATTGGAAGTCACTTTTAACATGCTGGAAATAGTTCTAACATGTTGGAGATAATTTTTAGTATGTATAAACTAATGTGGTGAAAATTAGATTTTTACATGAAAAAAATAATTTCATTCTACAAATATATATATATACTCTGTAAGAATAAAGGAGTCCATTTTATATTATATTCCGTTCTCTATATATATATATATTCGGTGAGAATGGAGGTGTAGACATTAGTTATATATATATATATATATATATATATATATATATATATATATATATATATATATATATATATATTCTTGTCTAACAATATATAATGGTGTTTTGTATATACAATTAATGGAAGTATATATATAAATTTATATACATATATAATGAAGGTGTTTTGTATATACAATTAATCGAAGTATATATACTTTTTTTAAGGTGTCGGGTGTATATATATAAGGTATAAATTATTCACATTTTACTTTTGTTATTTTTCAACATGTTTTCTGCATGTGTCGACACCAAGTGTCGACATTTACTGTTCCTTTTTACTCTCTATTGTACAGTGTAGTTACAGGTTTTTATACACCTGTACTATCGACATTTATCTTTGAAGTGTCGACACCTTACCTTCATACCTTCATTTGTAGGTGTCGACATTTACTATATACATTGTCTAATATGTATATATATATATATATATATATATATATATATATATATATATTTATATACATTGCTGTTATATATATATATGTGTGGAAGTGTCACGCACCGAGCGCGGAAGATACCCGGAGATGCGCGACGTGTCTATATCAATCATGTCAATCAGAGTGGTCGTGTATTCGACACAAAGACAGAGATGCGCAAAATAGCAAGATAACCCAATCCTTTATTTCATAACGGATAGACTATTACAAATCCAATACTCTGTTTAATAAAAAGGAAAAGAATACATATTTGACTCAAGAAACTATGGAAAAGACTAGACGACACTTGAGCAGCTCTATCACTTTCACTCTTGAACATTCCCATCCGATTGACTTCCATCGTCGTCGGACTTACCTGAAAAGTAAAAAGGGACAAACGGAATGAGCGAACGCTCAGTAGGAAATTATATCCCAAGTACTAGCAAGGGGTTTAAGTAATTACATTTTCATGAATGCAATAAGGCTATGCATGCTCGCACGAAACGACAAGATAGAGAGAATGTAATATCAAGGAAATAAGATGAACTTATCATGAACTTTCAACAAGATACAAGTTATTCAAGATATTCAAGCAAGTACCATTATCGAGTCATGTCAAGAACTTTGGCTATCATGTATCAAGCAAGTAAATTACCCTCTTTCGGGCCACGCATTTCATGTAAAGTCAAGTACGATTCAAGTACAAGATGTGTGTGGAATGTCCAATCAAGCAAGTCAAGTACTCGGTATAATGCCAGATACCTTATCATTTTAATCCCATGGGCACAAGTACTTTCGGGTGCTCCTCCTAGGACCAGATCGGGCCCTATATGCACAGGCATTTATCATGTATTTTTGACATCCACTCTTGTTTATAGCCATCATAGAATTTCAATAATCAAGCTTGTAGACACGTACGACAACTTTGATAGAATAGAGTCCAAAATATGACACAGGACATAGAATGGCGGTAATAACGGTATAATCACGATATCGATAAAACTAGGTAGAATATGGTTCCCTTAACTTAGGTACCATGACAAATCAATATGGACATTCTTTATATAGAATTGAGGTCCACATGAACAGTATATCAAAGTAAGATACCCTCATTCTTATCATAGAATTGGGGTTTACAAGAACGACATGATATGGCATGATATCATCATCCCATTAAGAATTTTCTTATGATATACTCTTTGTACAATCATAAGGGCCGGTATACCATGTTTCTTTAGAGTGACATGGCATCAATAGTGTAATGGGTTTTTAGGGTACAACCAGCTCAGTCAGCCTTGAGGGAATCCAAGGCTACGAGGAGTCTTACGGAGGTCTCTATGACTAACTCGCTAGTCCAAAGGAACGGAATGTCCAATGGAGAGCTTGTATGTCAATGAGAGTTGAGTGTGATCGATAAATCAACATGAAACGTGGGACTATACTCACGGAGTGGAGAATAGTGCCGATATATATATATATTATGATATATAAAACCATCGGTTAGCAAATCAGAGGAAAAATCAGTTTACAGTAAAATAACGACTTAGGTCAAGTCGTTTCTCAAGTAATTAACGCCTAACAGAAGGGCGTTTACATATGGTCCGTTTTGCAGAATTTTTAATAATTCAATAATTTATCTAAAACGCGCCTTCGTCAGGGGCGTTTCTTCAAGAGTTGATGACTACATTAGCAGGCGTCTTTTATTTACAATATTTTTTCAGAACATATTTATTTTCAGAAATTATCAAAAACGCGCCCTTGGTAGGGGCGTTAATCATTAAATTCTTATTTTCTCAGAATATATATTGCAGGATTTTAACAGATACGCGCCCTAGTAAGGGGCGTTTATTTTTAATTCACGCCCTGTGATGGGGCGTTACCACAGGGAAAACGACCTAGTCTAGGTCGTGAATTCAAGAAATATCAAGAATTTACATGATTAGCAAGATTTGCACGATAATCAAGGATAACAATCATATAGTCATGACAGGAAAATTGGCAGGAATTCACATGCAGTATATCAGATTTGATGTTTCATGTTTATTGACTTTTAACCGTTAACAATTATTGATTTGATTTCATGTAATTGCATGGATAATCAGTTCTTAAGATTTACATGAAATTAACGCCTGTGTATAGGGCGTCAAATATGAAATTGACGACCTTGGTAGGGTCGTGACTTGTAAATTAGCGCCCTAGTCTGGGGCGTGTATTTCATAGTCACGCCCTTGCTAAGGACGTTTCTTTCAAGAAATTTAACAGAAAGTCGTTCAGAAACTATAGTAAACCAAACCATGTATATGCATGATAATTATTGTACTGTATCAATTTAGTTTGGGCTACAGTGACTTGAGAAAATCCTACCTTTAATGGTTGATTTGGTTTAATCGAAGGGACGAAGAATCCCGCTGGTAGCAGTAAGAAGAGAAGGTGATTGTATTTGATGAGGATGATGAAGATATTGATCTTCTGTCTTCAGGAACTTCACCCAACAATCGATCTGTAAGGAAAAGAAAAGAAGATGAGGAAGATGGGGACATAACCGTAGTTAGGAAAAGTTTTAGAAGAACCTTACCTATTTTCTTCACTGCGTGTGCTCTCTCTTCATCCTGTAAGAAGAGAAGGAGGTGAAGAACGTTAGTACTTCATACACTCGAAACAGAAAGAAAGGAATAAGAAGAACAGTTCTGTTCTTCACTTACCGTCGCAAAGGCTTGAATCAAATAGGTTTAGGGTTTGTTCGATCAAGACTATTTATAGGATTTTGGACGTCCTGTTAGGGTTAGTGTTCTAGTGGAAGTAATACTTCTATGATAGAGTCATTACCACGTTTGAGCTCTTTCTAATGCTTATCACTTACCCTGGATAAGTTCTGGGTTCGAACGGGTCACGAACTGAATTAACGCCTTAGGTAAGGGCGTCGATTCTTTAATTAACGACCTAGTTCAGGTCGTTTCTTAAGAAACGTCTTGGATAAGGGCGTTCCTTGTTTTTGAACCACGCCCCATATATGGGCGTTTCTCTTACTTGCCTATTCGGTCGTGAGAGTTGACGACCGCACGTGTGGGCGTCCTTTCTTTAGTCACGCCTTTGATAGAGGCGTTTCTTTTTGAATTAACGCCCTAATAAGAGGCGTTATTTTAATTTTGTTTTACTTCATCTAATTAATCCTATTCTCATTATCTATATTACTACTGTAATATATATATGTTTTAATTTATTTCTAATATTCATTTATCAGGGTTGCTACACCCTCCCCCACTTAAAAAGAATTTGGTCCCCAAATTCAATATATATATAATTATACATGTGGAGAGCGTAGAACATATACCTCTTAGAATAACTCGGGAAATCGTTTCTTCATAGATTCTTCGGTCTCCCATGTCGCTTCGCGTTCAGGATTCTTATTCCATTGCACCTTGAGCATGGGAATAACCTTATTCCTTAGAGCTCGTATTTCTCGATCTAATATCTTCATAGGCTTCTGTTCATATGTGAGATCTTTCTGGATCACCAGATCTCCATGTTCAATAATATGAGATGGATCGTGCACATACTTCTTCAACATAGATATGTGAAATACATTGTGTACCTCGGACAACTGAGGAGGCAACGCGATGCGATAAGCAACCTCGCCAACTCTTTCGAGTACCTCAAATGGTCCGATGAATCTTGGCGTAAGCTTGCCCTTAACACCAAATCTTCGTATGCCACGTCCAGGCGATATCTTGAGAAATACATGATCTCCGATTTGGAATTCAAGATCTCTTTTCCTGGTATCAGCATAAGCCTTTTGCCTGGTCTGAGCAACTTGTAATCTTTCCCTGATTACTTGTATCTTCTCGGTTGTATCCCTTACCATGTCTGGACCTAACAGTTGTTTTTCTCCAACTTCGTTCCAACATATGGGAGATCGGCAACTCCTTCCGTATAAGGCTTCGAAAGGTGCCATTTGGATACTAGCTTGGTAGCTATTATTATATGCAAATTCAACTAAAGGTAAGTGGTCATGCCAGCTTCCTCCAAAGTCAATAATGCATGCTCTCAGCATATCTTCAACAACTTGATTAGTTCGCTCGGTCTGACCATCCGTTTGTGGGTGAAAAGCAGTACTAAAGTTGAGCCTTGTCCCCAACGAATGTTGTAATCCCTTCCAAAAATGAGAAGTAAAACGGGGATCTCTATCAGACACGATTGAGACAGGAATCCCATGTATCCTGACTATTTCTTTGATGTATAGTGCAGCTAGCACATCAATTGACCATCGGCTTTTGATTGGCAAGAAATGTGCCGATTTAGTCAATCGGTCAATGATAACCTAGATTCCATCATGTCCTCCTTTAGATTTAGACAAACCCATGATGAAGTCCATACCAATATCCTCCCATTTCCACTTAGGAATATCTAGAGGATGTAGTTTTCCCGCAGGCTTTTGGTGTTCCGCCTTGACCTGTTGGCATGTGAGACAGCGTGATACATAGTCCGCTATTTCTCTTTTCATATTAGGCCACCAAAAGTTCCTCTTTACATCTTGGTACATTTTGGTTGATCCTGGATGAATAGTGTACCTTGATCGGTGAGCTTCATCTAAGATCTTCTTCTTTAATTCCGGACAATCAGGTATACAAGTTCTATCTTTGAACGATAATCTTCCATCAGAAGTTAGTTGAAAATCAGATTGTCCTTCTAATCTGCCCTTGATTTCTACTAACATAGGATCATCATCCTGAAGTGTTTGTATCTCAGATAACAAATCTGACTGTATGCTTACATGAGATAGTGTGACAAATTTGGATTCCGTGTCCAAGCTTATATTGAGCTCGGAGAATTGTTCAAGTAACCTCCATTCTTGTATCATAGAATTTGCTATCATTGCTCTCGGCTTTCGACTAAGGGCGTCAGCAACATAATTACCCTTTCCGGGATGGTATTGTATATTGAAGTCGAAGTCCTTGAGATATTCTAGCCAGCGTCTTTGTCTCATGTTTAGCTCCTTTTGTGAAAATAGATATTTGAGACTTTTGTGATCGGAGTAGACAGTGAACTATACTCCATAGAGATAGTGTCTCCATATCTTTAGGGCAAATACTACCGCGGACAGTTCTAAGTCATGGATGGGGTAATTCTCCTCATGCTTCTTCAGCTGACGTGAAGAGTATGCTATGACCTTTCCTTGTTGCATTAGGACACATCCGAGGCCAATGCCAGAAGCATCAGTGTAGACCTTGAATTTCTCTCCTTCTATCGGTAGAGCTAAGACCGGAGCTGTGGTGAGATGATCCTTGAGAGTTTGAAAACTTCTCTCACATTCCTCACTCCATTCGTATCGGATCTCCTTGCGAGTTAACCTTGTAAGGGGCACGGCGATCCTAGAGAAATCTTTGATGAATCGCCGATAATAGCCTGCAAGACCTAAGAAACTTCTGATCTCGCTTGCATTAGTGGGTCTTTCCCAGTTTCTCACAGCTTCAACTTTTGACGGATCTACAGATAATCCGTCCTTTGTTATGACATGCCCGAGAAAAGCCACTTCTTCAAGCCAGAACTCGCATTTGCTGAGTTTAGCATATAATTGATTTGTCCTCAAGACTTGCAATGCAATCCTCAAATGTTCTTCATGTTCTTCCTTAGTCTTGGAATATATCAATATATCATCAATGAAGACTACTACGAATTGATCCAAGTAAGGCCTGAATATGCCATTCATTAACTGCATAAAGGCAGCAGGGGCATTTGTTAGTCCAAAAGGCATAACAACAAATTCGTAATGGCCATACCTGCTTCTGAATGCAGTCTTGTTAATGTCATCGTCCTTGATTCTTAATTGATGGTATCCCGACCTGAGATCAATCTTGGAAAAATATTTGGATCCTGAAATCTGATCAAATAATTCATCGATTCTCGGCAGTGGATACTTGTTCTTGATAGTAAGATGATTCAATTGTCGATAGTCGATACACAATCTCATGGATCCATCCTTCTTCTTTACAAATAAGACTGGTGCTCCCCACGGGGAAGTACTTGGTCTAATAAACCCTTTTCGGATTAGTTCCATCAACTGCTCCTTCAACTCCTTGAGTTCAGCAGGGGACATTCTATATGGTGCCTTTGAAACGGGACCAGCACCAGGGACTAAGTCAATGGTGAAGGCTACATCTCTTTGAGGGGGTAATCCCGGCAAATCTTCCGGAAATACGTCTGGAAATTCTCGCACTACCTGAATGTCCTCTATCTTGGTTTCTTTAGCTTCTTTAATAGTGACAAAAGCAAGGAAGGATACACATCCTTTCTTGACGAGCTTGCTTGCTCGAAGAGCCGAAATAAGAGGGAATTTGCTTCGACTCTTAGGACTAGTATAAGTCAGTTCCAGAAATTCCTTGAAAACAATCTTGTTATCACGGCAATCAACCGTTGCCTGGTATTTGGATAACCAATCTGCTCCTAGTATAACATCATACTCTTTTAGATCTAAGCAGATAAGATCAATAGGAAAATTCTTTCCTCGAACCAATACCTCACAGTTTTGGTAATGATGTGTGATATCCGTCTCGTTTCCGAGAGGAGTAGACAATATTAACTTCATCCATTCTGGTTCTAGAGGTAATGGGTCAGCAAACTTCTTGGAAATAATGGAATGCGATGCACCCGTATCAAATAAGACATGTGCATATTTGGAACAAATTTTTAATGTACCTTCCACCAATCCGCCTTCTTCTTCTGGTTCGTACTCTTGGATTGCATGAAGACGCGCGTTCCTTGTCACTGGGCGTTTACCCTCACCGTCTTGGTCATTCATTAATGGACAATCGGGAATCCGATGTTCACGACTCCCACAACGGAGACATGCTCCTAATTTCCTCCAGCATTCTTCTGTTTTGTGACCAGCCTTGTCACAATGCTTGCAAACTGTATTCGAAGGGGTAGTGGTGATAGAGAAAGAACCTCCATTATTGGGCCTCTTCTTAAAGTTGGGTTTAAAAGAACCCGAACTTGTGACTTGCTCCTTTTTGTCTTTCCCACGGATCCTATCAGATAGTTCCGTGGCATCTTCAAACAACTGAGCTCGGCGCACTATTTCGGTATAAACTTGAATATCCATAGGCGCCAGTTGAGTAATGTAGTGGGGCCTAAGCCCATTAAGAAATCTACGGGCTTTCATCTTTTCCGTGCTAATTAAATGCTTAGCATATCTAGATAGTCTAGAGAACTGTGCTTCATAATCAGCCACCGATAAAGATCTTTGCTTTAATGCGGCAAATTCGGCGGCCTTCTTTTCCTGGACCCTATCAGAGAAATATTTGGCGTTGAAATATTCAACGAATTCTCCCCATGTAACTTGAGTTGGGTCTATAGTAGCTTCAATCGACTCCCACCAGCATCTAGCATCCTTTTCTAACTGGAAAGTAGCTAATAAGACTTTGTCCTGATCCGTGCATTGCATGACACGGAATATACGTTCAATCTCCCGAACCCAATGCTCGGCATCGTCTGGATCGGTCGATCCCATGAACTTCGGGGGATTCATATTCTTGAATGCTTGGTGTAAGCTTCCAGCTCGTGGAGCACCACCTTGTGCTACCTGTTGTAGCACTTGGGTCATCCCTTGAAGGGTACGCTGCATGTTGCGCCATTGAGCACGTTCGGCAGCCATTATCCTACAATTACAATAGCTATGTTAGTATTATATCACTATGATCTTATAAAGGACTCCATGATCATTTAACCCTTGGTTCTACCCACTCTCACTTGGTTAAAGGTTTTGAAACCTATCCTTGGACTTGGGTTTCCTAGGAATTGAATACCTTAGGCTCTGATACCACAAAGACTGTCACGCCCCGAGCGCGGAAGATACCCGGAGATGCGCGACGTGTCTATATCAATCATGTCAATCAGAGTGGTCGTGTATTCGACACAAAGACAGAGATGCGCAAAATAGCAAGATAACCCAATCCTTTATTTCATAACGGATAGACTATTACAAATCCAATACTCTGTTTAATAAAAAGGAAAAGAATACATATTTGACTCAAGAAACTATGGAAAAGACTAGACGACACTTGAGCAGCTCTATCACTTTCACTCTTGAACATTCCCATCCGATTGACTTCCATCGTCGTCGGACTTACCTGAAAAGTAAAAAGGGACAAACGGAATGAGCGAACGCTCAGTAGGAAATTATATCTCAAGTACTAGCAAGGGGTTTAAGTAATTACATTTTCATGAATGCAATAAGGCTATGCATGCTCGCACGAAACGACAAGATAGAGAGAATGTAATATCAAGGAAATAAGATGAACTTATCATGAACTTTCAACAAGATACAAGTTATTCAAGATATTCAAGCAAGTACCATTATCGAGTCATGTCAAGAACTTTGGCTATCATGTATCAAGCAAGTAAATTACCCTCTTTCGGGCCACGCATTTCATGTAAAGTCAAGTACGATTCAAGTACAAGATGTGTGTGGAATGTCCAATCAAGCAAGTCAAGTACTCGGTATAATGCCAGATACCTTATCATTTTAACTCCCATGGGCACAAGTACTTTCGGGTGCTCCTCCCAGGACCAGATCGGGCCCTATATGCACAGGCATTTATCATGTATTTTTGACATCCACTCTTGTTTATAGCCATCATAGAATTTCAATAATCAAGCTTGTAGACACGTACGACAACTTTGATAGAATAGAGTCCAAAATATGACACAGGACATAGAATGGCGGTAATAACGGTATAATCACGATATCGATAAAACTAGGTAGAATATGGTTCCCTTAACTTAGGTACAATGACAAATCAATATGGACATTCTTTATATAGAATTGAGGTCCACATGAACAGTATATCAAAGTAAGATACCCTCATTCTTATCATAGAATTGGGGTTTACAAGAACGACATGATATGGCATGATATCATCATCCCATTAAGAATTTTCTTATGATATACTCTTTGTACAATCATAAGGGCCGGTATACCATGTTTCTTTAGAGTGACATGGCATCAATAGTGTAATGGGTTTTTAGGGTACAACCAGCTCAGTCGGTCTTGAGGGAATCCAAGGCTACGAGGAGTCTTACGGAGGTCTCTATGACTAACTCGCTAGTCCAAAGGAACGGAATGTCCAATGGAGAGCTTGTATGTCAATGAGAGTTGAGTGTGATCGATAAATCAACATGAAACGTGGGACTATACTCACGGAGTGGAGAATAGTGCCGATATATATATATATTATGATATATAAAACCATCGGTTAGCAAATCAGAGGAAAAATCAGTTTACAGTAAAATAATGACTTAGGTCAAGTCGTTTCTCAAGTAATTAACGCCTAACAGAAGGGTGTTTACATATGGTCCGTTTTGCAGAATTTTCAATAATTCAATAATTTATCTAAAACGCGCCTTCGTCAGGGGCGTTTCTTCAAGAGTTGATGACTACATTAGCAGGCGTCTTTTATTTACAATATTTTTTCAGAACATATTTATTTTCAGAAATTATCAAAAACGCGCCCTTGGCAGGGGCGTTAATCATTAAATTCTTATTTTCTCAGAATATATATTGCAGGATTTTAACAGATACGCGCCCTAGTAAGGGGCGTTTATTTTTAATTCACGCCCTGTGATGGGGCGTTACCACAGGGAAAACGACCTAGTCTAGGTCGTGAATTCAAGAAATATCAGGAATTTACATGATTAGCAAGATTTGCACGATAATCAAGGATAACAATCATATAGTCATGACAGGAAAATTGGCAGGAATTCACATGCAGTATATCAGATTTGATGTTTCATGTTTATTGACTTTTAACCGTTAACAATTATTGATTTGATTTCATGTAATTGCATGGATAATCAGTTCTTAAGATTTACATGAAATTAACGCCTGTGTATAGGGCGTCAAATATGAAATTGACGACCTTGGTAGGGTCGTGACTTGTAAATTAGCGCCCTAGTCTGGGGCGTGTATTTCATAGTCACGCCCTTGCTAAGGACGTTTCTTTCAAGAAATTTAACAGAAAGTCGTTCAGAAACTATAGTAAACCAAACCATGTATATGCATGATAATTATTGTACTGTATCAATTTAGTTTGGGCTACAGTGACTTGAGAAAATCCTACCTTTAATGGTTGATTTGGTTTAATCGAAGGGACGAAGAATCCCGCTGGTAGCAGTAAGAAGAGAAGGTGATTGTATTTGATGAGGATGATGAAGATATTGATCTTCTGTCTTCAGGAACTTCACCCAACAATCGATCTGTAAGGAAAAGAAAAGAAGATGAGGAAGATGGGGACATAACCGTAGTTAGGAAAAGTTTTAGAAGAACCTTACCTATTTTCTTCACTGCGTGTGCTCTCTCTTCATCCTGTAAGAAGGAGGTGAAGAACGTTAGTTCTTCATACACTCGAAACAGAAAGAAAGGAATAAGAAGAACAGTTCTGTTCTTCACTTACCGTCGCAGAGGCTTGAATCAAATAGGTTTAGGGTTTGTTCGATCAAGACTATTTATAGGATTTTGGACGTCCTGTTAGGGTTAGTGTTCTAGTGGAAGTAATACTTCTATGATAGAGTCATTACCACGTTTGAGCTCTTTCTAATGCTTATCACTTACCCTGGATAAGTTCTGGGTTCGAACGGGTCACGAACTGAATTAACGCCTTAGGTAAGGGCGTCGATTCTTTAATTAACGACCTAGTTCAGGTCGTTTCTTAAGAAACGTCTTGGATAAGGGCGTTCCTTGTTTTTGAACCACGCCCCATATATGGGCGTTTCTCTTACTTGCCTATTCGGTCGTGAGAGTTGACGACCGCACGTGTGGGCGTCCTTTCTTTAGTCACGCCTTTGATAGAGGCGTTTCTTTTTGAATTAACGCCCTAATAAGAGGCGTTATTTTAATTTTGTTTTACTTCATCTAATTAATCCTATTCTCATTATCTATATTACTACTGTAATATATATATGTTTTAATTTATTTCTAATATTCATTTATCAGGGTTGCTACAGGAAGTGTCGACATGAGGTGTTTACATTAGCTATGAAAGTGTCGACACTTGTAAATAGCTTTGAGATATGAAAGTGTCGACACTTGTAAATAGTGTGAAAGTGTGAAAGTGTCGACATTTGTATATGGAGGTGTCGCGAAAGTGTTGCCAAAGTGTTGACCCCTCGGGTAGGTGGGTGTTGCCAAAGTGTTGACACCTCGGGTAGGTGTCGCCGAGGTGTTGCCAAAGTGTTGACACCTCGGGTAGGTGTGTTGACACCTCGGGTAGGTGTCGCCAAGGTGTTGCCAAAGTGTTGACACCTTGGGTAGGTGTCGCCAAGGTGTTGCCAAAGTGTTGACACTTAACTATATATATAGACACGAGGGTATATATTTTGTAGATTAACAGGTTAATTAAGCATGCTAATATATTAGGTATGCTATTAGATTAGTTAATAAAGCTAATTCATATTAGTTATCTAGGGCATGAGACTAATACTTGCTAATTGTCCCAGATTGAAGCTATTGCATGCTAATTATCCTGGTTGTGAAACTAATTACTTTACTAATTTTACTACTTTTCTTAGATTAAAGCTAATACATGCTAACTATGAGGCTAACACATGCTGTATAAACACGAAATATCGCATGGAGATGAGCCTAAGACTAACTACCTAGACTAATCATCATAGATTAGCTACTAGTTTAGTTAAAAATTGAGAACACCTACTAAGCATGCTATATCATTACCTAGATTAACTAGGGTTTAGCCAAAAATTGAGAAAACCTACTTTGTTGGAAGATCGTAGTAGCAGACCCTTCTTGCGCAATCCCTGCAGAGCTTTGCCCCAACCTTAGCTAGCCTAGAATGGGGTAGCCTCGGGTATGTTTATAGGGTCTGTTATGACCGAATAGGGGGCAAGATCTGGAATAATGGGGCTTTACAGCTTGTACAGGCTGGAGAGATGAGAGATACTGTTTGTACAGCTAATCCATGGCCCAAATCGTAAGTGCAAGTTTTGATAGCTTATAACATATAATTATTTGGCAAAAAGTAAATGGTGTGGATGCTAGGATTGGAACCCTGGTCACTAGGTTGAAAGACACATCACTTAACCAACTACTCTAGGAAGCCACTTGTTAAGTGAATAATCTTTACATATGATGACTCCGTGTTCCAACTTCTTACATAAGCTTCCTATACAGTTTATCTAATATTTTTTTTTTCATTTTCATTTTTTTTATACGGGGTGCTACACCCTCCCCTACTTAAAAGAATTTGGTCCCCAAATTCAATTGTATAAGGGTAAATTCAACCACATAAGGATACTGTAGAAAGTATAAGATACTTGCCGACTAAAATAATTCTGGGTCTCTTCTCTTCATAGATTCCTCGGTCTCCCAAGTTGCTTCTTGCTCCAAGCATCGATTCCATTGGATTTTTACCATAGGAATCGTCTTGCTCCTTAGAACTCGAACTTCGCGGTCGAGGATCTGCATCGGCCTTTGCTCATAAGTAAGATCCCTTTGAATCACCAATTCAGCATGATTGATGATGTGAGAAGGGTCGTGCACATATTTCTTCAGTATAGATATATGAAATACATTGTGCACTTCCGAGAGTTGAGGAGGTAAGGCAATGCGGTAAGCCACCTCGCCTACTCTCTCCAATACTTCAAATGGACCGATAAACCTTGGTGTAAGCTTGCCCTTAACACCGAATCTTCTAATACCTCGGCCGGGAGATACCTTGAGAAATACATGGTCACCCACTTGAAATTCCAATTCTCTTCTTCTGTTATCAGCATAGGATTTTTGCCTGCACTGAGCTATCTTGAGTCTCTCTCGGATAAGGTGTATCTTTTCAATTGAATCTCTAACCATATCTGGGCCTAGAATTTGTTTTTCACCGACTTCATCCCAGCATATGGGAGATCGGCAACTCCTGCCATATAATACCTCAAAAGGTGCCATTTGTATGCTGGATTGATAGCTGTTGTTATATGCAAATTCGGCTAGTGGTAAGTGGTCATTCCAACTACCGCCGAAGTCTATAATGCATGCCCTTAACATATCTTCCACAACTTGATTAGTCCTCTCGGTCTGTCCATCTATCTGGGGATGAAAAACAGTGCTGTAGTTGAGTCTCGTCCCCAAGGAGTGTTGCAGACTCTTCCAGAAATAAGAGGTGAAGCGCGGGTCTCGGTCAGATACGATCGAGACGGGAACTCCATGCAATCTAACCATTTCCTTCATATATAGGGCAGCAAGTACATCGACTGACCATCGACTTTTGATGGGTAAGAAATGGGCCGATTTAGTTAACCGGTCGATAATTACCCAAATTCTATCATATCCGCCCCTAGACTTGGGCAAACCCATGATAAAGTCCATGCCAATGTCTTCCCACTTCCACTTGGGAATATCCAGCGGATTTAACTTTCCGGCGGGTTTTTGATGTTCCGCCTTCACTTGTTGGCATGTGAGGCAACGAGACACAAAGTCTGCTACCTCCCTTTTCATGTTAGGCCACCAGAAAGTTCTTTTCAAGTCTTGGTACATCTTAGTGGCTCCAGGGTGGATTGTGTACCTCGATCTATGAGCTTCTTCAAGAATCTTCTTCTTCAATTCGGGACAGTCGGGCACACATGTCCGTTCATGAAATAGTAATCTGCCATCAGGTGCCAGCTTAAAATCCAGTCTCTCGTCCAGCTTGTTCTTTATCTCCACTAGCGAGGGATCCTCTTCTTGTAACTTCTTGATTTCAGGTAGCAAATCTGGATGTAGGCTCATATGAGATAGAATAATACACATGTTCTTCTCATCTGTGCTGATATCAAGTTCAGAGAATTTCTCCAGCAGTTTCCATTCTTGTATCATGCAGTTGGCCAATATTGTTCTCGGCTTCCGACTAAGGGCATCAGCTACAGAATTACCCTTACCAGGATGGTACTGTATAGTGAAGTCGAAATCCTTGAGATACTCGAGCCAACGCCTTTGCCGCATGTTTAGTTCCTTTTGGGAGAATAAGTACTTGAGGCTTTTATGATCGGAGTACACAGTGAATTATTCTCCGTAAAGATAGTGCCTCCAGATCTTTAAAGCGAATACTACTGCGGCCAGTTCTAAGTCGTGAACTGGGTAGTTCTCTTCATGTTTCTTCAATTGTCGGGAAGAGTATGCAATGACTCTCCCATTCTACATCAATACACATCCGAGGTCAATACCAGAAGTATCGGTATATACTTCATATTTTTCTCCTTCAATTGGTAATGATAAGACTGGAGCAGTGGTCAAGAGATCCTTCAAAGTTTGGAAACTTTGTTCACAGTCTTCTTTCCACTCATAAGGTACTTCCTTGCGGGTTAACCTTGTCAGGGGAACAGCAATTTTGGAGAAGTCCTTTATAAAATGTCGTTAGTAACCAGCTAGACCCAAGAAGCTCCGAATCTCAGTTGCATTTGTGGGTTGTTCCCGGTTCTTCACGGCCTCGACCTTTGATGGGTCAACAGCAATCCCGTTCTTCGAAATGATATGGCCTAAGAAGGATACTTCCTCGATCCAAAACTCGCATTTGCTGAATTTGGTATATAGCTTGTTTCCCCTTAATATCTGCAACGCCTTCTTGAGGTGTTCTTCATGTTCCTCTTAGGTCTTTGAATAGATCAGAATATTATCAATAAAGACCACAATAAATTGGTCTAAATAGGGCTTGAATATGCTGTTCATTAACTACATAAAAGCTGCGGGGGCATTTGTTAGTCCGAAAGGCATAACAGTAAATTTGTAATGCCCATACCTGCTTCGGAATGCAGTTTTATGAATGTCTTCTTCTTTGATCTTCAATTGGTGGTAACCAGAACGAAGATCAATCTTGGAGAAATATAAAGCTCCAGATAGTTGATCGAATAGCTCATCAATCCTTGGAAGTGGATACTTGTTCTTGATTGTCAGGTGATTTAGCTGCCGATAATCTATGCATAATCTCATCGATCCATCCTTCTTTTTGACGAATAGCACGGGTGCTCCCCATGGGGAAGTACTCGGCCTGATGAAACCCTTGTTCAATAACTCCATTAGCTGCTCTTTTAGTTCCTTCAGCTCAGTAGGGGACATTCTGTATGGTGCCCTGGAAATAGGACCCGCACCAGGGACAAGGTCGATTGTGAACGACACTTCCCTTTCCGGGGGTAAGCCGGTTAAATCTTCTGGAAAAACATCACGAAAATCCCGAATTACACGGATGTCTTCAAGTTTAACCTTCTCGACTTCTGTGGCAGTCACGAATGCTATGAAAGCCATGCATCCCTTATTCATAAGTTTACTAGCTCGGAGTGCTGATATAAGAAGTGATTTACTCCGAGGGCTATTGTAAACTAGCTCTGGGAAATCTACGAAAGTTACCTTGCCATGTCGGCAGTCTACAGTTGCTTGGTATGTGGATAGCCAGTCGGCACCTAGTATGACATCATAACCCTTCATATCTAGGCATATCAGGTCAGCAGGCAAATTGCTTCCCTTAATCCTCACTTCACAATTTGGATAGTGGTGAGTGATATCAGACTCATTCCCAAGGGGTGTAGATATGACCAAATCTAATAGTTCATGTTTCTTAGAAAATGAAGCAGCAAAGTTCTTGGAAACGAATGAATGAGTTGCTCTAGTATCAAATAAAACTTGAGCAATTTTTGAACAAATAGTGAGAGTACCTTCCACAATTCTACCTTCAGTGGTTCCGTCTCTCGGAGAGCTTGTAGACGGCCTTGTTTCTTTATCGGACGCTTCTCGTCCTTGATGTCATGCTCCTTCATCAGTGGGCAGTCTGGGATCCGATGCTCTCAGCTCCCGCATCGAAGACAAGCTCTTAACTTCCTCCAGCATTCCTCGGTCTTATGGCCAGCTTTATCACAATACTTACAAATTTCCTTTGATGGTGTGGTGGTGGAGAATGGCCTGTCATTCTTCTGGAATTTCTTTTCCTTGGAGGGCTCCCCTCCCATGAAGAATCGCTTCTTGTTGAAGGATTGTCTGAATTTTCCCGGGCTGGTGACGGGTTCCTTCTTGTCTCTTCCTTGGATTATCTCAGATAATTCGGTGGCATCTTCCAGCAGTTGAGCACGCCGAACCATCTCCGAATAGACTTGGATGTCCATCGGGGCAAGTTGTGTGATATAATGGGGCCGAAGCCCGTTGAGGAATCTTCTCGCCTTCATCTTTTTTGTACACACCAAGTGGGGTGCATACCTAGATAATCTGGAGAATTGGGCCTCATACTCGGCCACTTTCAAGCCCCGTTGTTTTAGAACGGCGAATTCCGTGGCCTTCTTTTCCTGGATATGATTGGAGAAGTACTTGTTGTTGAAATGCTCCGTGAATTCATCCCATGTGACATGGTATTCTGGCAGTGTTGCTTCTATGGATTCCCACCAGCATCGGGCGTCCCGCTCTAGTTGGAATACGGCCAGTAAAACCTTCTCGTCGTCCGCACATTGCATCACACGGAAGATTCATTCCATCTCTTTTAACCAATTCTCGACGTCCTCGGGGTCGGACGAACCCGTGAATCTTGGTGGGTTCATGTTACGGGAACTCCTGTGGAGGTCACCCGCTCCACGGTTAGCTCCGCCTTGGGCCACTTGCTGTAGTGCTTGTGTAAGGCCCTGCACGGTGCGCTGCATCTCGCGCCATTGTGCTCTTTCAGCAGCCATGATCCTACAAAATGTTTAAAGTGTTTAAGTAAGATAAGGGTCGGTTTTACTTATAAGGGTAAAGTCATTAGAAATCTTAACCCATGGCTCTATCCATCTCACCAGGTAAGGTCTACTTATATCCTTAGACTTCTCTAACCCTGGATTTAGGTTTTTACCTATCCTTGGACTCAAAATTTTATACCTTCTAGTTTTCTCCTAGATTTAAAAACCTAGGCTCTGATACCACGAAGACTGTCACGCCCCGAGCGTGGAAGATTACCCGGAGGCGTGACGCGTCTATATAGATCGTGTCAATCATGTAAATATCAGAGTATGCAAATAACTAAGATTTAACTCGAAATTAATACAAATAGTACGAGCTGACAATTGTCACAACTAATCAAAGGACAAATACATATGTTCCTAGAGTCCAACGACTAGGCTTCAAATCTTAAGCAGTTCTAATCAAGTTGACTAATACAAATGACATAGATGAATTGATACAACTGACATAAGTGAACTAATACAATAACACAAAGGACATGACAATTTGATAACTTCACTCTAACACTCATCACTCAGTCTCATTCCCTTCCGAGTGTTGGTTGACATCCAAATTGCCTGAAAATATTGGAAAATAACTAGATGAGCAAATCGCTCAGTAGGAATTACATCTCAAGATTTAACATGCTTTAAGTGGTTTACAAGTTCAATTAATGTCAGTAAAGCTATGCATGTAGATGAGTAGATATCACGGATTGTAAAAATCGACAAGAGCAGTGAAGGAATAACATGTGAGAGTATAAGGATTCCAACTTCAATGCAGCAATAGAAAGAGGTTCGAGCAAGTAATGACTGGAATTAACATAATCTTTCCAATAGAGTAAGAACTCATGTCAAGCAAGTAATAGAAAGTAATATAAATTCAAGCATGTAAAACTGGAATTGGCTATTTATCAATTTCATTCAAGCAAAGACTTTTACCCTACTGCGGGTCTCAAGTCAAATCAATCAAGTAATATCACAAGAATGAGTGGAATGTCTAAAGCCTAGCCAGCAAGTACTCCGGTGTAATGCCAAACACTGTGGTCAATAAACTCCCATGGGCACAAGTACTTTCGGGTGCTCCCCCCAGGACCAGACCGGGCCCTATATGCACAGCATTTCATGTAATACCTTTGACATCCACTTTCATTTATAGCCAATATAGAATTTCAAGAATCTAGAAACGTAGTATTACAGACGAGATTAACTAGTCACTTGGTTATGGAGGATTCTAGAGGTGGCCCCTACAGGCTCAAGAGGTGGCTCCCGTCGTGTAGCACTTTGTGCCATACGGCCTCAAGAGGTGGCTCCCATAACGTAGCTGGTGCGGACACCCGAGCTGTTGATCGGCACGACACACCGAGCCACCGATACCGCACACGGAGCACGACACGAGCCACCTCAGCGTCCATCTGGCTCGGAGACAGCTTGGAGACTCCGCCTTGAGCCTCCCCATTTATTATATTTAGCTAGACTTTATGTGTGTATAATTTGTATTTATTTCATTGCATTCGGTTTGCCATTTTGAGTGTAATAGGGGCTTACGAGCATTTCGGACCCCGTGGGCCCCACGGGCCCCCCGGGCCCCACCACATTGGGCCACCTCAGCCTAGGGTCCTACATGGGGCCAGTCAACATGCCACATGGGAGCATCTAGAAGTTTGAATGGTATTTGGACACATGGGGGACAATGGACTTGAAAAGTCCAAATGAGAGGCCACCTACCCCCACCTACCAAGTCCAACTTCCACATCCTTGCCATTCTAGTCAATAGGCCGCCCCCCCCTTTATTTTTTTTTAATTTTCATTTGTGTGGATGGTCACATGCAATCCTAGCCCTCAATCTCCCACCCCTAGATCCAACGGTGGAGGATTGATTAGATTGGTGACCTATATATGCTTGTAATTTCCATTTTTGATGAATTAATGCCATTTGGAATCAAGAAATTGTTGGAGCTCCAGCTTGGTGCGCCCCTCTCTTCCCCCTTGCAGCTGTGAAGGTTGCCTCTGGAGGTGTGACTCCTCCCCTATCAGTTCCGGTCATCGCCGCCGCCGCCACGAGCCGCCACCGCACCGCCATCGCCTTCGCCAGAGTTCTGTCCGCGCAGTACCACAGCCACTTCCACGAAATTCCAGTCTCAGCCACGGCCTCAGATCGAGCTGGAACTTTTACTGGATGTCCCAGAGGTGTCCAGCACATCCTCAGAATTTTTGTTGGTCATAAAGATCTCATTTGGTATTTTTTGATTTTCGTCCAATCACAGTTTCCAGATCTGTCTACTGTCTGTTTCCATTTCCACCCGCCCAGAGTTTCAAGTCTTAGGTCCTTTTTTTTGATTTTCTTTGGTTCGCCCAATTTAACTGGGTGTCCCTTGCACCCATCCCTTCATCCACCATTTTTTTAATTTTTGGTTCGTCCATTTCATATTTTCTAAAATTCGTTCTCAGTCCTAGCTACAGTACTTTCTGCCAGTTCCCAGATCCGATCACCAGACACTCCAAAAATCCTATCAAATAACCACCAGCTCCAAATCCAATTCTAAAAATTTTCCCAGCTTCATGGTTTGAATATCTACAAAGTTGAAGAAGAGCTTGAAGTCTGATTCCTACGGAAAGTAGGCGGTCAACGGTGGTTCTCAGACAAATACCCTGTAAAAGTGATGTCTCGGTTACTGTACAACAGGGATTTGTAAATTCATTAAAGTCTAGATCCGGCTAGATCCATCAGATCTCTTTGAGTCTAGATTGAAGCATTTGAAGAGAGCTTTCCAACGATAGCTCATGCGTCCCGATCCGACGTCGGGATCGACCGCAGCGGCTGTTTTCGCCGGAGCGCGCACCTGAAAACAGCAAGCAGAAATCCGTGGGCAGCATTCCAAAAGCTTGGAGATCGGAGTTGTTCGGCCACCGGTCGGTGTTCCCGGCCGACCGCCTTCCGTGGAGACGTGCCACCAGGGGTCCCCATCACAGTGGGACCCACTCCTGCAGAACCGGAGGCCAGCGCCACCCGTGGGCCCCACGGGCCCGCAGAACCCGCCGTTCGGAAAGCACTAAAACGCGGAGTTCGACACCGCCGGGTGACATCAAGATGCTGCCCGTCAACCCGAGTTGCGTGATTCCCGG
Source organism: Amorphophallus konjac (assembly GCA_022559845.1). Lineage (NCBI taxonomy): Eukaryota > Viridiplantae > Streptophyta > Magnoliopsida > Alismatales > Araceae > Amorphophallus > Amorphophallus konjac. The sequence continues at coordinate 235,477,950 of CM040124.1, forward strand.
GCTCCACATGTGACCTTTTACCTCCCTGCGTGGAGTGGGTCAAATCTTTGTATTGCTGTGATATTGTTTAACCGGGAGTCCGTGATTCGGCCGGGGTTGTCTTCGCCACGCCGGGAGCGTGGAGGTAATGGTCCGAACCTCTTGGCGTTCATTTGCTTAGCTAGTATACGGTCTTTTGCCGCTGCCGAGAGTGTAGGTACTAGCCCGTGTGTCCATGTCACCGCTGTGAGAGTGAGAGTGACCCGTCCCGCGACTCGATCCGAGTCCGGAAGTTGAGTCGGACTACCCTTGACCTCCGCCGGTTCCTTAACCGCGCACGGTCCGCGCTTTCCCTCGCTTGGGACGACGAGTGAGCTTCCACTTCTGTTAGCGACGTTTTACCACTAGGAGCTCGTAGTGTCGGGCTTAGTGTCTCCCTGGTGTGTGCTGCTGGTCGCGTCTTCATCTAGAGTCCGAGGGTGGCACCATATAGTGTCGTCTCCTGAGTCCGTCCCGCATCAGTTTGGTATCAGAGCAAGTCGAGTCTAGGATAGTCGTTGCATAAGTCTTGCATAGTCTAAGGTTACCCCACACACACCTTCACTCGGTATATCCAAAGGTGTTGTCCGACCGTTAGGCTTCGCCTACCGGGAAGACCACACACTTGCGCGAGTGACCTTCGGGTCGATTACCTCCGCCGCGTACCGAGTCTTGGCCGTGTCTAGGGTGTAGTCGAGTCTCATTCTTTTCAAAAAAAAAAAAAGTGTTTTAAATTGCATTCTTTCAAAATACCAAAAAAAGGAGTGTTTTCAAATTACAATTAGGTCTAAGTGTATCATTTAGTGTGTTTGCATTAGTCGGTCGTTGTCACCTAGTCCGTACGTCTTTGCATGCCCACCCGTCGAGGCACCCAATACTCGCCACCACCACCTATGGCGGACTCCCGAGCCCGTAGTTCCGATGAGTCTTCCACGGCCGAGATGTTCCGGGCCATCATGGATCGTTTAGACACGCGTATGGATGGTCTTAGTACGCGTATGGATGGCATAGGGACGCGTCTAGAAGGGAGGATGAAGGTCCTCGAGGATCGGGCCGGGGTTTCGGAGCAGTCCATTCAAGGCCTTGTTGGGAGGATTGCCGTCCTAGAGAGGGGCCCAGTAGCGGCGCAACCCGCGCCGATGAACGGCCAACAAGAGCCGGTGCAGCAACCCGCTGTGCCAAGGGCTCAGGTAGAGGATGTCGGGAGGCAACAGGCGCCTATAGTGGATGATTATGCCTCCGACAATGATCACGGGGGTAACAGTCGTCGTCATCAACGACGGAATCGTGATGACGAGGATGACGACCGCATTCTTAGGGGTGTGCGTGCGGACCCTCCCACTTTTAGCGGGTCCTTGGACCCTAGGGTGTATCTAGATTGGGAGGCCGGTATGGACCGGTACTTCGAGTGGTTTGAGATGACGGACCACCGAAGAGTCCGATATGCGAAGATGAAGCTGCAAGGGCAGGCCCAAACTTATTGGATCAATGTGGAGAGCCTGCTCAACCAGCGACGTCAACCCCAAATCGGTACCTGGGATGATATGAAACTCAAATTGAGGGAGAAGTACCTTCCTGCCTCATATCGCCAACGTCTTATAGACAAGTGGCAAAGCATCTCCCAAGGGAACCGATCCGTGACCGAGTACACCGCCGAGTTCGATGAGTATTATTTGCGGTGCGGGGTCACGGAAGAGAGCACCATGACGATATCCCGCTTTCGGAGAGGTTTGCGGCCTAATTATCAATATGAACTCTTTCGCCGCAATGCCACCACTTTGGAGCAGGCATATCAGATTGCTCTCGAATTGGAGCAGTTCGAGGCCGAGTTCGAGTCACCCCATCGGTTGGGCTCCTTTCCCCTTCGTAGTGTCGAGTCCCGTGGCTCATCTGGCACATATCCGAGGGCCCCCATGGCTCGACCTCAGGAGCCCGCTCGCCACGAGCCCTTTGCTCCTAGGCCTCGCCCTCCACCCCCGAGGGACCTTCCTCGTCCCCAGCATCTTACGGCCCCACCCATAGCCCGTCCACCGGCACCTGCACCACCCGCACGTCCTTTGTTGCCTACGCCTCCTATCCGTCGGGAGGATAAAGGTAAATGACCTATGATTGGGGAGCCTAGTGGATCACGGCAGCAGTGTTATCGCTGCAATGGGTTTGGCCATTTCGCCAACCAGTGTCCCACTCGCCCATCTCTTCACATTGGGGACACACAGGCTGAGGATACCATCCCTGCGGGCCTAGAGTTAGTCAGCTATGAGGCAGATGAAGAGCTAGCTGACGAGTACTATGAGATGGGAGGTGAGGCCCAGGATGCCCAGCAGTTAGATGATACCCATGTGGGGGTCGTCAGATGTATCCTCACCCAGCCACAGGTCAGTGATGACTGGCGTCGGACCACTATCCTTCATGTATTCTGTAGGCTGGGAAAGCAAATTTGCAAGGTGGTCATCGATAGCGGGAGTTGTATCAATGCAATCTCCACGAACGCTGTCACTCGTCTTGGTCTCACACCCGTAGACCACCCTTGCCCCTACCAGGTATCATGGGTGGATACAACTTCCATTTCGGTCAGGCTGCGGTGCTTGGTCCCGCTGCAGCTCCACTCCTACCGTGACGAGATCTGGTGTGATGTTCTTCCCATGGAAGTGGGAAGTATCATTCTTGGTAGGCCGTGGTTATTCGACCGAGATGCCACACTCCATGGTCGGTCGAACACCTGTACCTTCGACCACGATGGCCAGCGGGTCACCCTCCAACCCGTTCGGCCCAGGAGCCCATCTGTTAGGGGTCCTACTGGCCCTAGTACTCCGAAGCCTTCCGTTCCCGGGCCTAGTACCCCATCCCCAGCTCGGGCTATGACCGTTACCTCTGGCCCAGGAGAGCCCTCGACGAGGAGATTGATGATGATTAGCTCCCGGGAAATGGAGCAGGAGCTTAGTCAGGGCTGTCCGGTGTTTGCCATTACGGTCCGAGAGGTGGAGCGGGACTCCGAGGGTGAGCTCCCACCCGAGGTTGTTCCCATTCTGCAGGAGTATGCTGATGTATTCCCCGATGAGCTTCCCGAGGGACTCCCACCTATGCGGGATATTCAGCATGCCATCGACCTTGTTCCGGGCTCTTCTTTGCCCAATCTTCCTCATTATCGAATGAGCCCCACGGAGCATGCCGAGCTTAAACGGCAGGTCGATGAGCTTGTGCAGAGAGGATCTGTCCGGGACAGCATGAGTCCATGTGCTGTACCCGCATTACTCGCCCCGAAGAAGGATGGCACGTGGAGAATGTGCATTGATAGTCGTGCCATCAACAAAATCACCGTGAAGTACAGGTTCCCTATTCCCCGCCTTGATGACATGCTGGACATGATGGCAGGTGCCACTATCTTTTCGAAGATCGATCTTAAGAGCGGCTATCATCAGGTGAGGATTAGGCCAGGTGATGAGTGGAAGACCGCATTTAAGACCAAGGACGGTCTATATGAGTGGTTGGTCATGCCTTTTGGGTTGACCAATGCCCCTAGCACTTTCATGCGGCTCATGACTCAGGTCCTTCGACCTTTCATTGGAGTCTTTGTAGTGGTGTATTTTGATGATATCCTTATCTATAGCCGCACCACAGGAGACCACTTAGACCACCTTCGGCAGGTCTGTATACTTCTTCGGCGAGAGCAGTTGTTTGCGAACCCACAGAAGTGTGCTTTCATGACATCTCAGCTTACCTTCTTGGGTTTCATTGTGTCTAGTACTGGGGTCTCCGCCGATCCGGAGAAGGTCCGGGCCATTGTTGAGTGGCCGGAACCCCGTACGGTTCATGATGTCCGCAGCTTTCATGGCCTTGCGACGTTCTATCGTCGCTTCATCCGCGGATTTAGCTCCGTCACTGCCCCGATCACGGATTGCATCCGTAAGGGCACATTTGTATGGACGAAGGCCGCATCTGCTGCCTTCAGGGACATCAAGGAGCGCATGACCCAGACACCTATCCTTCGACTGCCTGATTTCTCGAAGGTGTTTGAGGTCTGTTGTGATGCGTCGGGTGTTGGGATAGGAGGAGTTTTGAGTCAGGAGTCCCACCCGATCGCATATTTCAGCGAGAAGCTGAATGATGCGAAACTGCGATATTCCACATATGATAAAGAGTTTTACGCAGTTGTTCAGGCTCTTAGGCATTGGAGGCATTACCTATTACATCAGGAGTTTGTCGTATACTCCGATCATGAGGCTTTGAGGTACCTCCATTCCCAAAAGAAGCTGAATTCGCGTCATAGTCGTTGGGTTGAGTATCTCCAGCAGTTCACCTTTGTGCTAAAACATAAGGCTGGAGTGGAGAACAAGGTGGCCGATGCCTTGAGTCGGCGAGCATGTCTTCTTACCACCATGAGTGCCGAGGTCATAGGGCTAGAGAAGATGAAGGAGGCCTATGTTGATTGTCCTGACTTCGGTCAGATTTTTACTACTCTCCAGGCCGGGCCCTCGAGAGACCATGATGATTATGTGCTTCAGGAGGGTTACCTCTTTCGAGGTAGCAGGCTATGTGTTCCCCGAACTTCGGTTCGAGATTTCCTAGTGTGGGAACTACATGCGGGAGGTCTAGCCGGCCACTTTGGTCGGAACAAGACTATTGAGGCAGTGGAGCATCGATTTTATTGGCCGAGCTTGAAGCGCGATGTTGCTAACATCGTGGCTCAGTGCCGTACATGTGCTACGGCCAAAATGAAGAAGCAAAGCTCGGGACTTTATACGCCTCTCCCCGTGCCTGATGCCCCGTGGCAGGATGTCAGCATGGATTTTGTTTTGGGATTGCCACGTACCTCCAGGAAGCATGATTCGGTCTATGTGGTGGTTGACCGTTTCTCGAAGATGGCCCTCTTTATCCCTTGCTCAAAGACTTCGGATGCTTCTAGGGTAGCCCGCCTATTCCTTACTCATGTGGTGTGCAAGTTCGGGTTGCCTCGCACTATAGTGTCTGACCGTGATGTTAGGTTCACTTCCTATTTTTGGAAGACACTATGGCATATGATGGGTACGCACCTCAAGTTTTCCACTGCATACCATCCCCAGACAGATGGTCAGACCGAGGTGGTCAATAGGAGTCTGGGTGATCTTTTGAGATGTCTTGTTAGGGACCGCATTGGGGATTGGGATCTCATTCTACCTATGGCTGAGTTTGCATATAATGATTCGGTGAATAGGTCTACTGGCATGAGTCCATTTGAAATTGTCACAGGTCGTAGGCCTAGGAAACCCGTTGACCTTGTCCCCATGCCTGTCCATGCTAGAGTGTCGGAGTCGGCCGAGTCATTTGCTAGGCATGTTAGGAGTTTGCATGACGACATCCGTCGTCACATTGAGTCCAGCAATGCACGGTACAAGGAGTTAGCCGATGCCCACCGACACCACCGAGAGTTCCACGAGGGCGAATACGTCATGATCAGGGTAAGACCTGAACGGTTTCCCTCTGGAACCGTTAAGAAGTTGCAAGCTCGCGGAGCCGGTCCATTCAGAGTGTTGAAACGTGTTGGATCCAATGCGTACGTTGTGGACTTGCCCGAGGAATATGGTATAAGCTCTACCTTCAATGTATCGGATCTTGTTGCATATAGGGACCCAGCGGTGATCCCTAGTGAGCCTTTTGAGCCATCTCCTCCCCTTGAGAGTGATCCCACACCTGAGTGTCCACTTCCACCTCCAGCCCCTTTTTCACGGCAGCGTGAGCATATAGATCGTATATTGGATGAGCAAGTGACGGTTACTAGGAGTGGATCTTACCCGCGCTACCTAGTGCGATGGAGAGGACGGCCCGCTACTGAGGACACATGGATCACACATGGTGAGTTGCAGCAGATTGATCCGGACCTTTTGGAGCGATACAGGAGCGATGCAGACCCTTACTCGACAGGGTCGAGTTTCTCCCACCCGGGGAGAATTGGTGCGGACACCCGAGCTGTTGATCGGCACGACACACCGAGCCACCGGTACCGCACACGGAGCACGACACGAGCCACCTCAGCGTCCATCTGGCTCGGAGACAGCTTGGAGACTCCGCCTTGAGCCTCCCCATTTATTATATTTAGCTAGACTTTATGTGTGTGTAATTTGTATTTATTTCATTGCATTCGGTTTGCCATTTTGAGTGTAATAGGGGCTTACGAGCATTTCGGACCCCGTGGGCCCCACGGGCCCCCCGGGCCCCACCACATTGGGCCACCTCAGCCTAGGGTCCTACATGGGGCCAGTCAACATGCCACATGGGAGCATCTAGAAGTTTGAATGGTATTTGGACACATGGGGGACAATGGACTTGAAAAGTCCAAATGAGAGGCCACCTACCCCCACCTACCAAGTCCAACTTCCACATCCTTGCCATTCTAGTCAATAGGCCGCCCCCCCTTTATTTTTTTTTAATTTTCATTTGTGTGGATGGTCACATGCAATCCTAGCCCACAATCTCCCACCCCTAGATCCAACGGTGGAGGATTGATTAGATTGGTGACCTATATATGCTTGTAATTTCCATTTTTGATGAATTAATGCCATTTGGAATCAAGAAATTGTTGGAGCTCCAGCTTGGTGCGCCCCTCTCTTCCCCCTTGCAGCTGTGAAGGTTGCCTCTGGAGGTGTGACTCCTCCCCTATCAGTTCCGGTCATCGCCGCCGCCGCCACGAGCCGCCACCGCACCGCCATCGCCTTCGCCGGAGTTCTGTCCACGCAGTACCACAGCCGCTTCCACGAAATTCCAGTCTCAGCCACGGCCTCAGATCGAGCTGGAACTTTTACTGGATGTCCCATAGGTGTCCAGCACGTCCTCAGAATTTTGGTTGGTCATAAAGATCTCATTTGGTATTTTTTGATTTTCGTCCAATCACAGTTTCCAGATCTGTCTACTGTCTGTTTCCATTTCCACCCGCCCAGAGTTTCAAGTCTTAGGTCCTTTTTTTTGATTTTCTTTGGTTCGCCCAATTTAACTGGGTGTCCCTTGCACCCATCCCTTCATCCACCATTTTTTTTAATTTTTGGTTCGTCCATTTCATATTTTCTAAAATTCGTTCTCAGTCCTAGCTACAGTACTTTCTGCCAGTTCCCAGATCTGATCACCAGACACTCCAAAAATCCTATCAAATAACCACCAGCTCCAAATCCAATTCTAAAAATTGTCCCAGCTTCATGGTTTGAATATCTACAAAGTTGAAGAAGAGCTTGAAGTCTGATTCCTACGGAAAGTAGGCGGTCAACGGTGGTTCTCAGACAAATACCCTGTAAAAGTGATGTCTCGGTTACTGTACAACAGGGATTTGTAAATTCATTAAAGTCTAGATCCGGCTAGATCCATCAGATCTCTTTGACTCTATATTGAAGCATTTGAAGAGAGCTTTCCAACGATAGCTCATGCGTCCCGATCCGACGTCGGGATCCACCGCAGCGGCTGTTTTCGCCGGAGCGCGCACCTGAAAACAGCAAGCAGAAATCCGTGGGCAGCATTCCAAAAGCTTGGAGATCGGAGTTGTTCGGCCACCGGTCGGTGTTCCCGGCCGACCGCCTTCCGTGGAGACGTGCCACCAGGGGTCCCCATCACAGTGGGACCCACTCCTGCAGATCCGGAGGCCAGCGCCACCCGTGGGCCCCACGGGCCCGCAGAACCCGCCGTTCGGAAAGCACTAAAACGCAGAGTTCGACACCGCCGGGTGACATCAAGATGCTGCCCGTCAACCCGAGTTGCGTGATTCCCGGGCTCCACATGTGACCTTTTACCTCCCTGCGTGGAGTGGGTCAAATCTTTGTATTGCTGTGATATTGTTTAACCGGGAGTCCGTGATTCGGCCGGGGTTGTCTTCGCCACGCCGGGAGCGTGGAGGTAATGGTCCGAACCTCTTGGCGTTCATTTGCTTAGCTAGTATACGGTCTTTTGCCGCTGCCGAGAGTGTAGGTACTAGCCCGTGTGTCCATGTCACCGCTGTGAGAGTGAGAGTGACCCGTCCCGTGACTCGATCCGAGTCCGGAAGTTGAGTCGGACTACCCTTGACCTCCGCCGGTTCCTTAACCGCGCACGGTCCGCGCTTTCCCTCGCTTGGGACGACGAGTGAGCTTCCACTTCTGTTAGCGACGTTTTACCACTAGGAGCTCGTAGTGTCGGGCTTAGTGTCTCCCTGGTGTGTGCTGCTGGTCGCGTCTTCATCTAGAGTCCGAGGGTGGCACCATATAGTGTCGTCTCCTGAGTCCGTCCCGCATCAGTAGCACTTTGCCCTGCATGGCACTTAGTTCCTACACTCCCAAATGGTAGTTTAAGAGTTTCAAGGTTTGACCATGTAGGGAATAGAATTCAAGAATTTGTGAAAAACTCATGATTATAATCAGGGTTTACGGGTGGTAGTTTTTGCCCATTTTATGTTTAGAACAAGTGTCTGTTGTATAGTCATTGTTATAGTGTCCGGGTCATGGGCACACTTCAATTAAAGCTGATTTATGTAAAATTGAGGACATGGACAGATAAGGAAATTTGTGCGGTTTACATGCATTCGTTTCATGCTTTACATATCAAATTTGTAACATTTTGTATCATACTAGTTTACATTTTGCAGGAGACTTAATGGAGACATAGTTTCTAGATAGGCATAACTCTATCTATACCAAATCTGGTGTATAGATTATGTAGACTAACAAGTTAATTAGGTATGCTAATTGATGAGTATATCAACTAACAGGTTAAGTATTACCCTGGATTGAAGTTAATACATGCTGATTATTACGGGGTATGATACTAAACTTGCTGGTGTTGACACAAATGTCGATATTAGTTATATATATATATATTTATCCAATAAGTATATATATATATATCTGATTATAAAATTCTGTCCAATATATATCTATAATGGTGGTTATAGATATGTATATCTTCTGTCCGATATATATATATATATATATATATATATATATATGAGTTAGTCAAAATGGTAATTTATTATCATAATCAGAATTTGATTATGAAAATAAGTTTTTATGTTGAAAATAGTTCTAATTTGCTAAAAATAATATTAACATGCTGAGAATGAGTTTCATATGTTACTTTACTGGTAAGATGATAAAAATAAATTTTTCATGTTGGATTTTATTTTTACATGCTGAAAATTAATTATTAACATGCTAAAATTAATACTTAACATGCTAAAATAATTAGCTTACTGATGGGATGATAAGATAAGGTTGCCATGCTGATTACAGAAATTTTCTGATAGCAACATAATTTTTTTCACGCTAAAAATTATTTTTCTATATTTATTTGCTAATTATTTGATAGGGAAATAGAATTAACATGCTGAAAAATAGTTTAATACACTGAAAATAATTATAACATGCCAAAAATAGTTATAACATGCTGGAATAAATTTACCATGCTGGAAGAAATGTTATCATGCTAAAAATTATTTTTCTACACTTATTTGCTAATTATTTGATAGGAAAATAGAATTATCATGCTGAAAAATAGTTTTAATACACTGAAAATAGTTATAACATGCCAAAAATAATTATAACATGCTGGAATAATTTTACCATGCTAAAAATTATTTTTCTACACTTCTTTGCTAATTATTTGATAGGAAAATAGAACTATCATGCTGAAAAATAGTTTTAATACACTGAAAATAATTATAACATGCCAAAAATAATTATAACATGCTGGAATAATTTTACCATACTGGAAGAAATATTATCATGCTGGAAGTAATTTTCATGCATCAATTTACTAATTTATTTAATAGGAAAGTAAGTTTTATATGCACAAAAATAGATTTAAATAGATTTTAACATGCTGAAAATAATTTTTATATCTCAGTATGTATAAAATAATTCTATCATATTGGAAGTCACTTTTAACATGCTGGAAATAGTTTTAACATGTTGGAGATAATTTTTAGTATGTATAAACTAATGTGGTGAAAATTAGATTTTTACATGAAAAAAATAATTTCATTCTACAAATATATATATATACTCTGTAAGAATAAAGGAGTCCATTTTATATTATATTCCGTTCTCTATATATATATATTCGGTGAGAATGGAGGTGTAGATATTAGTTATATATATATATTCTTGTCTAACAATATATAATGGTGTTTTGTATATACAATTAATGGAAGTATATATATAAATTTATATACATATATAATGAAGGTGTTTTGTATATACAATTAATGGAAGTATATATACTTTTTTTAAGGTGTCGGGTGTATATATATAAGGTATAAATTGTTCACATTTTACTTTTGTTATTTTTCAACATGTTTTCTGCATGTGTCGACACCAAGTGTCGACATTTACTGTTCCTTTTTACTCTCTGTTGTACAGTGTAGTTACAGGTTTTTATACACCTGTATCGACATTTATCTTTGAAGTGTCGACACCTTACCTTCATACCTTCATTTGTAGGTGTCGACATTTACTATATACATTGTCTAATATGTATATATATTTATATATTTATATACATTGCTTTTATATATATATATATATGTGTGGAAGTGTCGACATGAGGTGTTTACATTAGCTATGAAAGTGTCGACACTTGTAAATAGCTTTGAGATATGAAAGTGTCGACACTTGTAAATAGTGTGAAAGTGTGAAAGTGTCGACATTTGTATATGGAGGTGTCGCGAAAGTGTTGCCAAAGTGTTGACACCTCGGGTAGGTGGGTGTTGCCAAAGTATTGCCAAAGTGTTGACACCTCGGGTAGGTGTCGCCAAGGTGTTGCCAAAGTGTTGACACCTCGGGTAGGTGTCGCCAAGGTGTTGCCAAAGTGTTGACACTTAACTATATATATAGACACGAGGGTATATATTTGGTAGATTAACAGGTTAATTAAGCATGCTAATAGATTAGGTATGCTATTAGATTAGTTAATAAAGCTAATTCATGTTAGTTATCTAAGGCATGAGACTAATACTTGCTAATTGTCCCAGATTGAAGCTATTGCATGCTAACTATCCTGGTTGTGAAACTAATTACTTTACTAATTTTACTACTTTTCTTAGATTAAAGCTAATACATGCTAATTATGAGGCTAACACATGCTGTATAAACACGAAATATCGCATGGAGATGAGCCTAAGACTAACTACCTAGACTAATCATCATAGATTAGCTACTAGTTTAGTTAAAAATTGAGAACACCTACTAAGCATGCTATATCATTACCTAGATTAACCAAAAATTGAGAAAACCTACTTTGTTGGAAGATCGTAGTAGCAGACCCTTCTTGCGCAATCCCTGCAGAGCTTTGCCCCAACCTTAGCTAGCCTAGAATGGGGTAGCTACGGGTATGTTTATAGGGTCTGTCATGACCGAATAGGGGGCAAGATCTGGAATAATGGGGCTTTACAGCTTGTACAGGCTGGAGAGATAAGATATACTGTTTGTACAGCTAATCCATGACCCAAATCGTAAGTGCAAGTTTTGCTAACTTATAACATATAATTATTTGGCAAAAAGGGTAAATGGTGTGGATGATAGGATTGGAACCCTGGTCACTAGGTTGAAAGACACATCACTTAACCAACTACTATAGGAAGCCACTTGTTTGGTGAATAATCTTTACATATGATAACTCCGTGTTCCAACTTCTTACATAAGCTTCCTATAAAGTTTATCTAATATTTTTTTTCATTTGGAAATAATAATAATTTTTTCATTTTCATTTTTTTTTAATACGGGGTGCTACATACGGCCATTTTGTTCAGAGAAATGGTAATGCATAATGGCATCTGCCGTGCTTCTGGGGGTGCTAGTTCTGATTCAGAAAATGAAATGGAAGGCCCCTTGATAATTGTTGCCAAAATCGACGGCAAGCTATCCACTGCCACGTCCTCACTCACCATGACCTTCTGCAGAAAAGTCTTCAAGGCGTCCTGGTGTAGTGGCGACCTTTTAATCAATTCCAAGACTGAGATCTTAGCCGGCATCCGGTCCAAATGCTGCAATAAATCATATTTCGTGCCCGGCACGGGGTCTACCTCTTCTGTCTCAACTGTGGGGGAAGGAACTTGCAGGTTGGGTGCAGACGCACCGGAGGGAGGAAACATTCTTTGGAAAGGACGCCCGCTCCGAAGGGCGCAGTTTGGTGCCAACACGGCCTGAGATGGACCCCCACTTGGCCCGGTGGGGTAGGTGAAAGGTGTAGAAATGGGGGTAAGGATGACGGAAGCGGGTCTAGTAGGCCCTGGTGGAGGGGAGATAGGCGAGGGGTTAAATGGAGGGGTGATGACGGAGGGTATGGGGGGTGGTGGTGCAAGGACTGGTCGCGTGGAGGGGAATGTGACGGGTCTGATGGGTGATGCGGAGGGAATAATGAGTGGTGTAGTAGTCAGAATGGCGGGCCTGAGGATGGAGGGGGTAGCAGGTGCGGGGGAATGGTTATGGTGGAAGGCCAAAAGGTGTGCGGGGGTTTCATCATCAAAAGTCCACCCAGCGTTGGGGGCTGGGTGCTGGACAATGTTGACCTATGCTGGTGCTGGTGCCGGCGGCTGTTGTTGTTGCTGAGGAGCGGGTTGATGTATCGGCATGGGATTCTGATGGATCCCGAGGTCTTGTTGCCGCTGCTGGGATTGCTGTTGCTGCTGGGGTTGCTGCTGCTGCTGCTGCTGAGGTGCCTCCTGCTGCGGCCTGGCTTGTCTCTGCCTCTGCTTGATGTCTTCAATCAGCTGGTGCATCTGGGCCTAATCAATCCTCTGGCCCTCATGCAAATCATACACGAGGCCTCTGAACTGATAGCACTGTTGTATTGTATGCCCGGGTTGCCGATGGAATATGCAATATCGAGACTGATCGACGGCCGGATTCCAATTTGGACGCTTAGGAGGCAACTGAAGATCACCAGTATACATCAGAGTAGAGAAGATATCGGGCAAGGTCTCAGGAAGAGGAAGGTAGTGGGCCCTTTTTGGACTCGGTCGAGCAGATCCATAAGCAGCGGGTAGAGGAACATTGTTGTATTGAGGCGGCCGCTGAGGCTGTTGGGGTGGCGGTGGTGCTTGTTGCGGGTATCGTGGGACTTGGAAGGTGGGCTGGGGAACTTGCGGAGTGGCGAATTGGGGGTTGCGCGGAGGCTGCGGGAAGCGAGGTGAAGCGGCCTGGTGGGGGAACTGAACAGCCTGGACTTGCTCATTAATCTGTACTCCCTCAGTGACGGGACCCTGAGATTTTCTGGCAGTTTTGGGCTTCTGGGCCTCAAACAAAGAATGAATGGGCGAGTCCTTGAACTGGGTTTGAATAAACCGAGCTCTGCTGTATAACTGGTGCATATTGGAGATGTCATTCATCGCCAAGATATTCCTGAATGTTGGCGTGGCATTAGAGATCAACAACTTCACTTTCTCTTCTTCCGGGATTTGCCCGGGCACACGTGAGGCCATCTGCCTCCATCGATCTACATAAGTCACAAAGTCTTCCTCTGACTTCATCTTCTCGATGGGGGTCAGCAAGTCACAAGCACGATGGGCACTAGGAGTCCCACCGTGATCACCACAAAAGAAGGGTGTTGATATATTTTTCCTCCTCTCTTATCTTAAATGGAATTGGTGTGCTATGAATGGATCAATCAAGACAATGAGTAAATGAAGAGCAACAAGAGGAGAAAGGAAAGTGACAGTAACCGTGATTGCCACCAAAGCGCCGGACATGATGAACCCGCCGTGCTTTGGAAAAGAAAGGGAGACACTCGCCTAACTGCAGCACTGATGAGATGAGTGGTCGATGAAGAACCGCCTATAGGACGTGCGGTCTTACGATAGACCGCCTATGGGTGTGTGGGGATGTTTTTTGTTTAGGTTTATTTTTACTGGGTTTATTAGGCGTGCCAGTCACCGGAGTGACGATTCATTGTGCGCTCGACTTGACTCAGTCAGTCGATTGTGATATTCGTGTCAGGACACTGAGTCCGTCATACCATAAAGGCTATGACGTTAATTACGTCCTTCCAAAGAAGGACAACCCTTGATTATATGCCAAGAAAGGATGCCTCGGGGGCAAAATGAGATACGACTATTACGCTAACTCCGCTAACGGGATGCGAAACATGCATAGAGAACCGTGCTATGCCGGACATGATAGCGATGTTATAACGCAAATCCGGCAGCACGTCCCCTTATTTGGGGCTATGCCAAAGGGAAATATAGGTCATTCACCCACGAAATGTCGGGATGAAAGCCAAAAGAGAGACGGGCGTAGCCCTGGATCCAAAAGGATTTGAATGTGACGGGACAGTGTCCGCTACCATATCGTTTGTTGATGTTCCCCTCAAAGGACCATTGGAGGACATGCAGTGGCAGAACTCCGAGGGTCCGTGAGGTGACAGAAGAAACATCATATTCGGTATAATGTAGGGGTAAAACCCCCATTAATGTATCTCCGTGGACCTGGGTGAAAAACCATAATTCCCTCGTAAGGTGACGAAGGTTAGCATGGAGGTTGACAAGAAGGGGACATTTGAGTTTAGACTGCATTTGGGTTTAATGGGATTTTTGAGACGTCAGGCTTTGGATGGCACCTGTTAGTGAGACGAAACGGCGTGGATAGGAGTCGGCGTGAGGGGATCCCGGCACGACGGGAGGCCAAGGGGCAGACGGCACGGGCGGCAGACGGCGCGGCATGGTCCCGTCGCGCCCTTCACCCGGCGCGAGTTTGGCGCGAGTTTGGCGCGGGGAGGAGGTGGCGCCGGGAGGAGACGGCGTCGGGAGCCATTTTGTTGGTTTTCTTCAGATGTTATGAGGGGTTCTGATGAATTCAAAAGGGGATCCTCTATATTCAACGGGGATTTTATGGCAATAGTTGGGTGAGATAGAAGATGAGGGTGGACTCATTCACAAACGGGTTCAAGGAGATCATGTAACTGTAAGGTATGTTCCCTGTGGTGGCCAAGATACCATGAGATGATATAGCTCAGCTTCTTGCCACGCAGTTAGGGGTTAAATGCACAATTCTGATGAAAACATCATACTATGCGATCAAGTAAAAGTCTGAATAGATTTTGACAGCACCTCCCCTTATTTTGGGAGCGTGCCAAAAGGGTATTATTGGACATCCACTCACGAACTGTCGGAGTGGAAACCAAAATGAGAGCCGGGCGTAGCCCGAGATCCAAGGGATCTAATTCATGTGGGACTTTATCCCCCCCTATTGTGATTTCCCCGGTATAGTCAACGGAGAACCTGCAATGGCAGGGCTCCATGACTTGATGGGGTTGTAGAATGTAGGGGAATGAACCCCTTTAATATGGCTCCCGTGAGGACGGAGGGAAAGGTAGTACGTCTCCATAGGACAGGGTATGATGAGCGAGGTTGGCATAGCCTAGCGGCATTGGCACAAACGCATTGACGTGGCCAGAAGATGTAAAGGTATCGGCGCGAAGAAGGAGTTAGGCCTCGGCGCGAAATAGGAAACCCAACCGATGCGGCAAGCCCTCGGCGTGAGACTTGCGCCAAGAGGTGCTCGCGCCGGGAGGCTTAGGTGAGGTTTTTAGAAGGGTTTTAAGGCAGGGGCTTTGGGCGTTTGAAGAAAAAGGGTTTGTTCAACAATTTGAAGACCGTTTTGGATGATCGTAGAGAGGATGATTCGGGGTGGAGACAACCTTCCTTCTGGGGCCTCACTAGGAGCAGAACCATTCACGGAAACCTCACGATCCAGATTCATCCCTTCTCGTTTCATAGACGAGAAGCCATGAGATAGGCTGTCTCAGGCTCTCGTTGTAAGTGTAAAGTTGAAAGAATCATACGATGTAAGAACGTTCAACATAATTGGAAAATAGAGACGGTAAAGCATACGTAGAGGTGCAGCCATCAATATCCATAGCATATAGTGCAGAAGCAGAAACAAAAGAATAATGATGGGGGAGAACCCAACCCATCTTTCGTTAACTATTTCATCGAAAAAAAAAGGGCGTACACAAGTTTAACTCGGGAGAAGAAGAAGCATACACCTACTCTATCCCTGAGGATAGGGTTACATTGGCATTCAGTGCTACAGGAGCAGAGATGCTCGAAAATAGAGATACAAAGGAAAAGGGGAACGATATTCAGATAGAGGAGACAGGGGGAAGAGAAGCTGCAGCTGCTTAGGACGTCGAACGGCACACCCCACCTGACTTCTCCCTTCGAGCCTCTGACCCTCTCTTTTCTTCAACTTCTATGGAGGGCTCTCGAGCTTCCCCTTTCTTTCTTTTTCTTCTCTCTTTTATCTGTTGCCTCCCTTGCCTCTCTCTTGTTTCTTCTCCCTTGTTTTCCTTTCCCTTGTTGCCTTTTTTTGTTTCTTCGAAGGGCAGCCTTCTTATAGAGGGATGACCCTCATTCTCTCGGCCTGAGCTTCCCGGCGTGCCAGCATCCATCTTCCCGGCGTGGGCAACCCTCGGCGCGTCTCAGTTCACATTTGGGCTTGGCCCATTTTCCTGTCATTCAGCATAGGATCCACCTAATGGACTCCTTCCGACAGTGGGCTTCTTGGCATATATATCAAGACTTCATGGTGCTTGTTTAACACCTTGCATTCACAAACACGTGTGAGGCACTGTGCATCCCACCTTCGGAGAATCAGAATTATCTGAGCATCCTTTTTTTAGCAGACAGATGATTGTCTGAATGTTGGTATGGTTTTATCAGCCCGACTACCTAAATGATAGCCGTACTGGACAGCGGCCTAGCCAGAGATGGCTTTAGCCGAACAAAGTGTTAGGAATAGCGGGTCTCTTCTATTCTAATTCTCAAATCTTCCAGGGATGGAACAGGAGCCGCACCCTCGACTGGTCTTCAAAACTATGAATTTACTTTGGTCTCTTCTGGTATATTTTGGGTGTCAACAAATGCCCCCCACCCGTAGGTGGCGTAAGCGAAGAATGAGTGACACGGGACATGCGGGTGCACACTGCATCACGCCTCGTAATTTCTTCAGGTCTGCTCCTGTTCATTGTTCATTCTTGTGACTCTGGGTCTTCATTCTGCTTGGACAATCCCAGTACTTTGTCAGTATACTCGGACAAGTATCAGCATTCTTGATTTGATCTTCTGATTGTAGCACCCTGGATGAATCGAACGGCGCCACTGACGATTGGGCTGCAGGCATTAGGTTGTCCCTTGGACACCTGGACCCAGCGGGTGCTGTTCCTGTTAAAATTCGTAAACCACTGGGACTTTCTTGGGAGAGTGATGAATGACCGACTAGCGGCCCTAAAATTGTAGAAAACTGACTGTCAGGTAGAGCTGACATCTCTGATTTCTGATCTTCATAAAAGCAAAGCTCATGTTGAAGCATCTACTGCTCGGGCACATATTCTGCGTAGCCGACGAGAAGAACTCCGGGCTGAATTGGCCACCATTGAGGCCGAGATACCACAGTTGGAGGCTGCAGAAGCACAAGGCATCGAGGAAACTTCTTTATTGGAGGGTCGGGTCGCGTCCTTGGAGACTGAGGTGACTCGCGTTCAGGAGGAAGAAATGCAGCTCCATGAACTGGGAGCGGCTCCACATGTTGGGCTCATTGACTTTGCAGATATTTTCAGGCGGTCTTAGCTGATCTGCCTTTGTAATTCACCCCCTTCGAAGGGCCCTTTTTGAATTCATCCCTTCCCTTTTGTAATGAAATACAAGCTTCCTTCACTGTTTTCGGTGTCCATCTTTGCACCTATATTCTGTTACATCTTGTGGCAATTTTGGCGACCCGTTTGGAAGTGTACCCATGTCTGTGCCGCAGGAGAGCGTCCACCCTTTCAAGGAAAGGATGGGGGCTTCGCTCCACCGCGTGACGGGGTTCCAGAGGTTGCCAGGTTGGTGCAGACGTGAGTCTTGCCGACAAAAAATGTCGGAAATACGACTACTGGCTAATGAAAGGTCCATCCAGGATAGGCTTCATCATTGGTAGGGCAACTGATGGGAGTGCGACTTAGAGGCATAGCATATACCGTATAGTAATCCCATTATTGACCCTGGTTCGGGGAAATGTTGGCCGACCTTGTCGATGATGACAAGGGTCGAAAAGGTAGCGACCGATCTTGCCGATGGTGACAAGGGTCGAAAGGGGTAGACGGTCTTGCCGATGGTGACAAGGACCGGAAAGGGTAGCGACCGATCTTGCCGATGGTGACAAGGGTCGAAAGGGTAGACGGTCTTGCCGATGGTGACAAGGACCGGAAAGGGTAGCGACCGATCTTGCCGATGGTGGCAAGGGTCGAAAGGGTAGAGGGTATTGCCGATGGTGACAAGGACCGGAAAGGGTAGCGACCGATCTTGCCGATGGTGACAAGGGTCGATAGGGTAGACGGTCTTACCGGTGGTGACAAGGACGGGAAAGGGTAGCGACCGATCTTGCCGATGGTGACAAGGGTCGAAAGGGTAGACAGTCTTGCCGATGGTGACAAGGACCGGAAAGGGTAGCGACCGATCTTGCCGATGGTGACAAGGGTCGAAAGGGTAGACGGTCTTGCCGATGGTGACAAGGACCGGAAAGGGTAGCGACCGATCTTGCCGATGGTGAGAAGAGTCGAAAGGGTAGACGGTCTTGCTGATGGTGACAAGGACCGGAAAGGGTAGCGACCGATCTTGCCGATGGTGACAAGGGTCGAAAGGGTAGATGGTCTTGCCGATGGTGACAAGGACCGGAAAGGGTAGCGACTGATCTTACCGATGGTGACAAGGGTCGAAAGAGTAGATGATCTTGCCGATGGTAACAAGGACCGGAAAGGGTAGCGACCGATCTTGCCGATAGTGACAAGGGTCGAAAGGGTAGACGGTCTTGCCGATGGTGACAAGGACCGGAAAGGGTAGCGACCGATCTTGCCGATGGTGACAAGGGTCGAAAGGGTAGATGATCTTGCCGATGGTGGCAAGGACCGGAAAGGATAGCGACCGATCTTGCCGATGGTGACAAGGGTCGAAAGGGTAGAAAATAGATACATGTAGGTGGGACATTGGATGAAGACTCCGCTTCGACCCTGTAAAGGGTCTTCAGGACGGAGGGTGGATCATCACTATTCATCATTCATTTATTTTTTTTATTCACATTACTGACCTAAGCGCCCTTTCGTTTCACCAAAGTCAGCCCCCTCTTGCTTTTGCCCACGCGCCCTCTCGGGTTTTCACGTGGCGGGATACCCGATTTTGCCTGCAACGCCCTTTCGGGTTTTCGCCACAGCTGGGTTATTGTGACGACCCAGAGTTCAGGATACCGATATACCGATAACATCGATACACCGATACCAAGAACTGGGGAAGCCACCCAAGAGGCTGATGAGGCCCCTGAAGGGTTAGAAGGAAAGTGCTGAGGGGTATGCATAACGAATTGGAATTTGGAACGCGCAATTTACAATTAAGTAAAGAAATTAACACAAGTGCGGAAGCAATTCAAAATAACCAGAGTGATATACATATAAGCTAGTCCAGAGTCACAAAGCACTAGTCCATAAAAGTACAACTACACGGGGCATACCCCGGTAAAAGTACTACACAAGCCTCAAAAAGGCAGCTTGTGCACAGCTGGCAGCTAGGAACAGTCCCGAAACAGCACACTAAACTCCGGGAGACGGCGGGCGCGGCTCACCTGAAAGGAGAAGGGTGAGTCACAGCCAGACTCAGTAGGGGTCACGCGGATCCCTACCTCGCACTAAAAAAATAGACATGCATAAATAACAGCAATAAGAGCATGCATTTAAATAAATAACAGGCAATGGCATGATTAACTAATCATAAGAAAGCTGTAAACTCTATATAAGCAGGTATAACAGCTAACACATGCCAATAATAATTAAATGCAAGCGACTGAAACTAAAACTACCAAATAGAAGAAGCTGCGACTAATCCAAGCAACAAGGACGGACAACCACTGGGAGTAGAAACCCGATGCGTCCAATGACGACTTACACTGCGCCTCAAGCACTCGCAGTCGGCGAACGACAAGCTGAGTGCGTAAACAGTACCAGACCAAGTGACCAGTCGGAGTGGCACCCGTCGGTGTCAGTCCTCAGTCTCCGACCACGTGTGCACAAACTGACTCTAGCCCCGAGCCCGGCCCTCTAGCTAGTTTTCCCCCTTGGTAGGACGCTACCATTGGCCGGGAGCCCACGGAACTAGCTTACAAACCGTGAATGGGAAACACCCCTCCGCTATCTTCAAGCGGGTCGGCACTCAATAGACCTTAGGACTACAACAGTGGCTCCATTGCATGGAAAGAAAAGCTATTCTATTGGTATAAAACACGCCACAATATATTAAATCAATGCAAATATGGCATGAGTATAAAAAGGAACGCATAACAAATGGGCTGGCAACATATTACAGCCATCAGGGAAGCGGCGGTCGAAGACCCACGCGCTACTTGGAAGTGGCGGTTGGGGACTGGCGCGTAATATCAGAAGTGACGCGCTGGTCTCCAGCCGTTACTTCCACCTGAGTTCCAGCTCAAAGGTGCAAGAGGGAATGTAACGGTAGGGGCCCTATGCGTTACTTCCAAGCAACGCGGTGGGTCATCGCCGTCACATCCACCCGAGGCCACCAAAACAACTGACAGCGCTGAAAGCGACAGCAGGCGAAACGACGCTCCGGTCTAAGGGCGTCAGAGGTGAATGACGGTCGGCCGATAGACCGCCGGGCTCACCGCCTCACCTGGCTAACGGAAAACAACGGGCGAGTAACGGATGGGACTCCCACCGTTACTCTCCAAATGACGCACCCCCGATGGGCCGTTGTTTGGAAGCGACGCGTCCACTATGGACCGTCAGGCAAGTGACGGTTCCTGGCAGGACCGTCACTTCACCTGGGTTACGGGAGGGTACGGTTTATAAACCGAAGCCCTCCCGGACGATTGAAATCGTCGGGTATCGTCAAAAAACCAGATATCCTGCCAAACCATGCAGTTTATACAACAGTTTAACAACTAAATCTAGCACATGCAAGGCTTAAAACGCATTAAGCTCAAAGATTTAGGCTAAAACCCCAAAAATGGAAACATGGGCATCATGCATGCTACGGGGCGCTAATCAACAAACGAGCTAAGGGAAACGATCCTAGCAAGATCGAGATTCCATCCCCCTACCTCTTGCAAGCCGAAACGGACGAAAAGGCCGCATGCACCGCGGTAGGCTCACCGAGCCTTCAAGCTCCACCCCTCTCTCACGATCACCGAACCATGCCGAAGTGGACACCTACGCGCTCCTCTCGACGCGAGGAATCCAACGGCGCCAACCTTGTCTCAATTCGACCTCGTCTCGCGTGCGTTCCCTAGAGAGGAGAGAGGGGCGATCGCACGGAGGAGAGAGAGAGAGAAGGTGAGAATGAGAGATCGACGGGGAGAAAGAGGGTGAGAGAGGGATTAAAAGAAAAAAAAATTAATATATATATAATATAATCATTATATATTTTAAAATCTCATTAATTCTAATAACCCTTAAATAATTCCAAATAAATCTGAAAAAATGCCAGAAAAATTCCTAAAAATCCAGGAAAATAGCCGGAAATTCCAGAATAAACAGTAGAACAAAAACCAACAAGGATCCATTAAGGCACGGACCTTACAGTCCCTCCCTCCTTACAGAAATTTCGCCCCCGAAATTTACAATAACCGAAAAGGAGGAAACTGAGAAAGGACACATACCTCGCTGGAATAAGAAAGGAAAAAGCAGGCGCATCTCATCTTCACGCTCCCAAGTAGACTCATTACCAGAGTGACGCTGCCAAGCAACCTTTACCAGAGGAATAACCTTACTTCTCAACCGCTGTTCACGACGGTCTTCAATTCTGATAGGAAACTCTGGCGCGGCCAAATCAGCAGTCACCTCAGGCCATACTGAATCATCGAGAACATGAGAAGTATCTGGCACATATTTCCTCAACTGAGACACGTGGAACACATCATGAATAGCTTGCATGGCCGCCGGAATTTGCAAACGATAAGCCACCTGACCAATAGCTTCAATCATCGGAAAAGGGCCAACATACCGCGGACTAAGCTTTCCACGCTTCCCAAATCTAGAAACACCTTTCATCGGAGATATTTTAACAAACACCATATCTCCAAGCTCAAATTGTAGAGGACGTCTGTGCTGATCTGCATAGCTTTTCTGTCGACTCTGAGCCGTCAACAATCTCTGCCTGATCAGACGAACCACATCAGAACATTGCTGCACCATGTCAGGTCCTGTCAACAATCTGTCACCAACATCAAACCAATTCAGAGGAGTTCGACAAGGACGACCATAAAGTGCTTCATAAGGAGCCATTCCAATACTGGAGTGAAAACTATTATTATAAGCAAATTCAACAAGTGGCAAATGCTGACTCCACGAACCCTGCCAATCAAGGCAACACAATCTCAGCATGTCTTCCAGAGTCTGAATAGTCCTCTCCGACTATCCATCTGACTGAGGGTGATACGCTGAACTGAAAGCTAACTCAATGCCCAAAGCTTTCTGGAAACTACTCCAGAAGCCGGAGGTAAAACGTGGGTCACGATCTGACACAAGAGAAACATGAATTCCATGCAGTGGCACGATCTTCTGCACATATAGCTCGGCCAACCTCTGCACATTCCAAGTAACCTTAATAGGCAATAATCTGGCGGTTTTTGTCAATCTATCGACAAGCAACCAGATGCCATTAAAACCTTGAGAAGTCCGAGGCAAACCCACCACAAAATCTGTAGTAACATGGTCCCATTTCCACATCGGAATTTCTAATGGCTGAAGCAAACCACCTGGCTTTTGATGTTCGGCTTTAACTAACTGACAAGTCAAGCACTTAGAAACAAACATAGCCACGTCTTTCTTCATACCTGGCCACCAGAACTGCTTCTTCAAATTTTGATACATCTTGGTGACACCCGGATGAATAGCAAAACGGGAACCATGGGCCTCACTCAGAATCGCATTCCTCAAATCATCATCAGCGGGAACATATAATCTGCCATGAAAACTGACAACTAGCTCCGTGTCAAAATCCACATCATATTTTGATATAACACGAGCTAAATCAGAATCAACTTGCTGGGCATCTTTAATCTGATGATATAAAGCTGAACCCAAAACCAAACTAGCACAAACTGCCATCTTCGGATCAGCAGGAAACTCTGCACTGAATGCCTCGCTCGGAAGCCGTTCCCACAATTTCCATTCATGAAGCAACAAATGACTGACCTGTACTTTCCTGCTCAGAGCATCGACCACGACATTCATTTTACCTGGCTGATAGGAGAGTGTAAAGTTAAAGTCTTTCATGAATTCCATCCATCGACGTTGCCTGAGATTTAAATCTCTCTGGGAGAATATATACTGTAAACTCTGATGATCAGTAAGAATTTGAAATTTCTCACCATACAGATAATGTCTCCAGATCTTTAAGGCAAAAATAACTGCAGCTAGCTCCAGATCATGCGTGGGATAATTCTCTTCATGTTGTTTTAATTGCCGAGATGCATATGCGATAACCTTACCATGTTGCATCAGCACTGCACCAAGACCTACTCGAGAAGCATCAGTACAAACTAGAAAACCACCCGAGTCGGAAGGCAAAGTCAACACAGGAGAAGAAGTCAATAGCCTCTTCAATTCAGCAAAGCTAGCCTCACACTGATCCGACCAGACAAATGGTACATCTTTACGAGTCAATCTAGTCATCGGTGCTGCAATCCTCGCAAAATCCTGAATGAATCTGCGGTAATACCCAGCCAACCCTAAAAAGCTTCTTATCTCAGTGATGGTCCTCGGTCTCTGCCAACTCAAAACAGCATCAATCTTTGCAGGGTCCACTGCCACTCCATCACCAGAAATCACATGACCAAGAAAATGAATTTCCCGAAGCCAGAATTCACATTTACTAAGCTTCGCATAAAGCTCGTAATCCCTTAGAGTCTGCAGAACGATCCTCAAATGCTGCACATGATCTTCATCAGAGGCAGAATAGATCAAGATGTCATCAACAAAGATTACCACAAACTGATCAAGAAACGGACGAAAGATACGCTGCATTAGGTCCATAAAAGCTGCTGGGGCATTAGTCAAACCAAACGGCATGACCAGAAATTCAAAATGACCATATCTAGTACTGAAAGCAGTCTTCTCCACATCGGATTCTTGGATCCGTAATTGAAAGTAGCCAGACCGGAGATCAATCCGCAAAAAGACAGTAGCAGACTGTAACTGGTCAAACAAATCATCAATCCTGGGAAGCGGATACTTATTCTTAACAGTCACCTGATTCAGCTGCCTGTAATCAATACAAAGCCTCAGGCTTCCATCTTTCTTTTTTACAAACAGCACTGGGGCACTCCACGGAGAAAAACTGGGGCGAATGTAACCTTTTTCCAGTAACTCAAGTAGCTGTGCTCGCAGTACTTTCAATTCAGCTGGAGCCATACGGTACGGCGGCTTTGCTAATGGGTCGGTACCTGGAATCAGTTCAATCACCATCTCTATTTCTCGCTCTGGGGGTAAGCCTGGCAACTCGTCAGGAAACACATCAGGGAACTCACAGACAACCAAAATATCACAAGCATCCCGTCATGGTTTTTCAACAGCAACCACAGAAGCTAAGAATCCCTGGCAACCTGCACTAAGCAACCTGAAGGCTCGAATAGCAGAAACAATCATACGAGAAGAACGGGATCGAATACCTTGGAAATAAAAAGCTGAATTTCCCTGTGGCTGAAAATAGACTTTCTTCGATCTGCAGTCAACCACAGCTCCATAATGCTCCAACCAATCCATTCCCAGAATAACATCATAATCTGCCAGCTGCAACGCATACAATCTTGCCGACAACTGGTGATTATCAATCATCACAGGAGATTCTTCCAGGCACAGAGGCGTGATCATGAAATCTCCAGAAGGCAATTCAACAAACAGCTCACAACATACCTCAGAAGTCGGTTCGTCAATACATGCCATGAATTCCTCAGAAATAAAAGAGTGAGAAGCACCAAAATCAAATAAGACACGAGCTGAATGACCATAAAGCATAATCGTACCTTCTACCAGATGGGACGCAACAGCATCAGCTCTAGTCAAATGAGAAACCTTGCCTTTCTGCTTCTTAAAACCAGCTGAAGATTGCTGAGAAGACGCCGACGCTTGAGAGTAAAATTGTTGTTGAGCTTGCGGTGCAGAAGGTCTAAACTGCGGTTGAGGTTGAGAGAACTGAGAAGCTTGCAATTGCTTCGGCCTCAGCGGGCAATCCCGAACCACATGACCTGGCTGGTCACACCGAAAGCAAACAACAGGAAGAGAACACGGCTGGCCCTTGTGATGACCACCGCATCTCCGACACGTCCATGGCTGACCCTCAGTGGAGCTCTGCCGAGTCTAAGAAGAAGGTGCTGTCGGCTGCTGAACAGAATCTGTACCGGGCGGCTGCCGGAAAAACTTCTTCTTATTCTTCGTGAACCGCTTGAACTTGGGCTTGGAAGGAGAGGAAGCACTGGAAATTTCTGACTGGAACGAAGGAACACCTGGCACTGGCGATCGGTAAGCTTGTTGAACCTGAGCTACCGACTGCACTGACCCTGCCTGAGGATACCCACCCGGTCTCGCCATCTCCAGCTCAAGTGCCACAGCTGTCTGGCACGCACTATCCAAATCCGCAACGCAACTAGCAATCAGAGGCATCTTCAACTCTGGCCTCAAACCTCGCAAAAATTGCTGGGTTTTCAAAGCTTCACTGGCCAGCACATGGGGCGCATACTGACCCAACTCCATGAACTTATTCCGGTACTGAAGCACCGTCATACTACCCTGTGTCAGCTCCATAAACTGATACATCTTATCCATCTGCAAGCAGGCAGGAGTATAAGCACGTTCAAAAGCAGCAACGAACTCTGCCCAAGTGATATGCCGAAGAGGTCTAGAATGAAAAGCGATCTGCCACTCGGCCTTCCACCACGTGATGGATGTACCCTGGAGTTGAAAGGCAGCAAGCATGACTTTCTCATCTTCAGCACACTCCATTGAAACAAACACCCGCTCGATCGCATCCAACCATTGCCTTGCCACTTATGGATCAGCTTGACCATCGAAAGCAGGCGGGTTGAACATAAGAAATTCTTTCAAAGCCTTGCCTCGACTGCCAGGCACTTCAACAGGAGGAGCAACAATCGGCACTGGAGGAGGAACAACTGGAACAGCAGGAACTGCAGGAGGAGGTGCAGAACCACTATCTTCCCTAGGCGCATCTCGAGGAGCACGAGGAGGTCTTCCTCGACGAGGAGGCATAATTACACTGCCAAAAACACAATCAACGATAAAATCCATCAATCACACGGAAAACATCCTATGCCAGCAATAAACGACGCAATGGACTAGCTCTGGACAAAGCGCAAATTTCAATTCCTTATACTAATCCCCAACTAACGCTCTGATACCAACTATGACGACCCAGAGTTCAGGATACCGATATACCGATAACATCGATACACCGATACCAAGAACTGGGGAAGCCACCCAAGAGGCTGATGAGGCCCCTGAAGGGTTAGAAGGAAAGTGCTGAGGGGTATGCATAACGAATTGGAATTTGGAACGCGCAATTTACAATTAAGTAAAGAAATTAACACAAGTGTGGAAGCAATTCAAAATAACCAGAGTGATATATATATAAGCTAGTCCAGAGTCACAAAGCACTAGTCCACAAAAGTACAACTACACGGGGCATACCCCGGCAAAAGTACTACACAAGCCTCAAAAAGGCAGCTCGTGCACAGTTGGCAGCTAGGAACAGTCCCGAAACAGCACACTAAACTCCGGGAGATGGCGGGCGCGGCTCTCCTGAAAGGAGAAGGGTGAGTCACAGCCAGACTCAGTAGGGGTCACGCGGATCCCTACCTCGCACTAAACAAACAGACATGCATAAATAACAGCAATAAGAGCATGCATTTAAATAAATAACAGGCAATGGCATGATTAACTAATCATAAGAAAGCTGTAAACTCTATCTAAGCATGTATAACAGCTAACACATGCCAATAATAATTAAATGCAAGCGACTGAAACTAAAACTACCAAATAGAAGAAGCTGCGACTAATCCAAGCAACAAGGACGGACAACCACTGGGAGCAGAAACCCGATGCGTCCACTGACGACTTACACTGCGTCTCAAGCACTCGCAGTCGGCGAACGACAAGCTGAGCGTGTAAACGGTACCAGACCAAGTGACCAGTCGGAGTGGCACCCGTCGGTGTCAGTCCTCAGTCTCCGACCACGTGTGCACACACTGACTCTAGCCCCGAGCCAGGCCCTCTAGCTAGTTTTCCCCGTTGGTAGGACGCTACCATTGGCCGGGAGCCCACGGAACTAGCTTACAAACCGTGAATGGGAAACATCCCTCCGCTATCCTCAAGCGGGTCGGCACTCAACAGACCTTAGGGCTACAACAGTGGCTCCATTGCATGGAAAGAAAAGCTATTCTATTGGTATAAAACATGCCACAATATATTAAATCAATGCGAATATGGCATGAGTATAAAAAGGAACGCATAACAAATGGGCTGGCAACATATTACAGCCATCAGGGAAGCGGCGGTCGAAGACCCACGCGCTACTTGGAAGTGGCGGTCGGGGACTGGCGCGTTATATCAGAAGTGACGCGCTGGTCTCCAGCCGTTACTTCCACCTGAGTTCCAGCTCAAAGTTGCAAGAGGGAATGTAACGGTAGGGGCCCTATGCGTTACTTCCAAGCAACGCGGTGGGTCACCGCCGTCACATCCACCCGAGGCCACCAAAACAACTGACAGCGTTGAAAGCGACAGCAGGCGAAACGACGCTCCGGTCTAAGGGCGTCAGAGGTGAATGACGGTCGGCCGATAGACCGCCGGGCTCACCGCCTCACCTGGCTAACGGAAAACAACGGGCGAGTAACGGATGGGACTCCCACCGTTACTCTCCAAATGACACACCCCCGATGGGCCGTTGTTTGGAAGCGACGCGTCCACTATGGACCGTCAGGCAAGTGACGGTTCCTGGCAGGACTGTCACTTCACCTGGGTTACGGGCGGGTACGGTTTATAAACCGAAGCCCTCCCGGATGGCTGAAATCACCGTGTATCGTCGAAAAACCTGATATCCTGCCAAACCATACAGTTTATACAACAGTTTAACAACTAAATCTAGCACATGCAAGGCTTAAAACGCATTAAACTCAAAGATTTAGGCTAAAACCCCAAAAATGGAAACATGGGCATCATGCATGCTACGGGGCGCTAATCAACAAACGAGCTAAGGGAAACGATCCTAGCAAGATCGAGATTCCATCCCCCTACCTCTTGCAAGCCGAAACGGACGAAAAGGCCGCATGCACCGAGGTAGGCTCACCGAGCCTTCAAGCTCCACCCCGCTCCCACGATCACCGAACCATGCCGAAGTGGACACCTATGCACTCCTCTCGACGCGAGGAATCCAACGGCGCCAACCTTGTCTCAATCCGACCTCGTCTCGCCCGCGTTCCCTAGAGAGGAGAGAGGGGCGATCGCACGGAGGAGAGAGAGAGAGAAGGTGAGAATGAGAGATCGACGGGGAGAAAGAGGGTGAGAGAGGGATTAAAAGAAAAAAAAAGAAATTAAAATATATATAATATAATCATTATATATATTAAAATCTCATTAATTCTAATAACCCTCAAATAATTCCAAATAAATCTGGAAAAATGCCAGAAAAATTCCTAAAAATCCAGGAAAATAGCCAGAAATTCTAGAATAAACAATAGAACAAAAACCAACAAGGATCCATTAAGGCACGGGCCTTACAGTTATAGCCATTTTTGCACTTATCCTAATACATGAGCAAGTCTGGCGGGGTATCTATATTTTTAACCCCATTTTTCTTTTCTTTCTTTTCTCTTTTTTTTTTTGATCTCGAATTCGGAGTACAAAGAACTGGGCTACTAGAATGTCGACCGGCCTTGCTGATGATGTCAAGGATCGGTCCCGGGTTTAGTTCGTCGACACTGGTTAAATGCCGAAGCAAAGGTCATGGTTTGTTAACAAGGACGTAAGGTCCGAGTTAAGGGTAGAGGTCGACCGATCTCGCCGATGATGACGAGGGTCGAACATGGGTTTGTTCATCAGCATGGGCCACATGCCGAAGCAAAGGTAGGATTATTAACAGGGACGGAAGGTCCAAGTTAAGGGTAGAGATCGACCGATCTTGCCGATGATGACGAGGGTCGAACATGGGTTTGTTCATCAGCATGGGTCACATGCCGAAGCAAAGATAGGATTATTAGCAGGGACGGAAGGTCCAAGTTAAGGGTGGAGATCGACCGATCTCGCCGATGATGACGAGGTTCGAACATGGGTTTGTTCATCAGCATGGGTCACATGCCGAAGCAAAGATAGGATTATTAAGAGGGTCGGGAGGTCCAAGTTAAGGGTAGAAATCGACCGATCTCGCCGATGATGACGAGGGTCGAACATGGGTTTGTTAAAGGATTTCCGGAGGGACTTTGGATGATTGTCCCTTTTGGAGTTTCATCGGTGAAGGACAAGGAGAAATTCTTTTTAAATTACCACTTTACTGACTTAAGCTCCCTTTCAGGTTTTCGCCGAAGCCATCCCCCTCTTACTTTTGCCCACGCGCCCTCTCTGGTTTTCACGTGGCGGGGTACCCGATTTTGCCTGCAGCGCCCTTTCGGGTTTTCGCCACAGCTGGGTTATAGCCATTTTTGCACTTGTCCTAATATAGGAGCAAGTCTGGCAGGGTATGTATATTTTTAACCCCATTTTTCTTTTTTTTCCTTTCTCTCTTTTTTTTATTTTTTTTAGGATATAAAAGGCGGTAGGTTGAGGTGTGATGTCCGACCGTTGGTTGATCGTAGGCGGCTGTTGGCCAGAGTACCAGGCCTTGTGCCAAGCAGAATGGTTCATTCGTTAGCAAGGGCTCAATGATAACGCAAAGGAATGATCTTTCGTCGATTCGAGCGTAAGGCCCGTAATGGCAACAATGTGAGAAGGCCGGCTAGGACATGAAGTCTTCAGTCGAAAGGGTTTATTCGTTAGCAAGAAGATAATGCTAACACAAGGGGGGATTTCATGCCAGTTCAGATGCAAGGTTCGTAATGGTAGCCTGGCGTATTCTTTTGAGAGCTTGGCCAGGGCAGAGTGCCATTAAACCAAGGGAAGGTAGCTCGGTTAGGGCGGAGTGCCACTAGACCAAGGAATGGTAGCTCGATCAGGACGGAGTGCCACTAGACCAAGGAAAGGTAGTTCGATTAGGGCAGAGTGCCACTAGACCCAGGAACGGTAGCTTGGTTAGGGCGGAATGCCACTAAACCAAGGAAAGGTAGCTCGATCAGGGCGGAATGCCACTAGACCAAGGAAGGAGTAGCTCGATCAGGGCGGAATGCCACTAGACCAAGGAAGGATAGCTCGATCAGGGCGGAATGCCACTAGACCAAGGAAGGATAGCTCGATCAGGGCGGAATGCCACTAAACCAAGATAAGGGTAGCTCGGCTAGGGCAGAATGCCACTAGACCAAGGAAGGATAGCTCGATCAGGGCGGAATGCCACTAAACCAAGATAAGGGTAGCTCGGCCAGGGCGGAGTGCCACTGAACCAAGATAAGGGTAGCTCGGCTAGGGCGGAATGCTACTAAACCAAGATAAGGGTAGCTCGGCTAGGGCGGAGTGCGACTGAACCAAGATAAGGGTAACTCGGCTAGGGCGGAATACCACTAGACCAAGGAAGGATAGCTCGATCAGGGCGGAATGCCACTAAACCAAGATAAGGGTAGCTCCACCACGGCGGAGTGCCACTGAACCAAGGAAGGATAGCTCGGCTAGGGTAGAGTGCCACTGAACCAAGAAAGGATAGCTCGATCTGGGTGGAATGCCACTAGACCAAGATCGGGGTAGCTCGGCTAGGGCGGAATGCCACTAAACCAAGGAAGGATAGCTCGGCAAGGGCAGAATGCCACTAGACCAAGATAGGGGTAGCTCGGCTAGGGTGGAATGCCACTAAACCAAGAAAGGGATAGCTCGATCAGGGCGGAATGCCACTAGACCAAGATAGGGGTAGCTCGGCTAGGGCGGAATGCCACTAGACCAAGATAGGGGTAGCTCGGCTAGGGCGGAATGCCACTAAACCAAGAAAGGGATAGCTTGATTAGGGCGGAATGCCACTAGACCAAGATAGGGGTAGCTCGGCTAGGGCGGCATGCCACTAAACCAAGGAGGGATAGCTCGATCAGGGCGGAATGCCACTAGACCAAGATAGGGGTAGCTCGGCTAGGGTGGAATGCCACTAAACCAAAAAGGGATAGCTCGATCTGGGCGGAATGCCACTAGACCAAGATAGGGGTAGCTCGGCTAGGGCGGAATGCCACTAAACCAAGAAAAGATAGCTCAATCAGGGCGGAATGTCACTAGACCAAGATAGGGATAGCTCGGCTAGGGCGGAATGCCACTAAACCAAGGAGGGATAGCTCGATCAGGGCGGAATGCGACTAGACCAAGATAGGGGTAGCTCGGCCAGGGCGGAGTGCCATTGACCCAAGATAAGGGTAGCTCTATCAGGGCGGAATGCCACTAGACCAAGATAGGGGTAGCTCGGCTAGGACGGAATGCCACTAAACCAAGGAGGGATAGCTCGATCAGGGCGGAATGCCACTAGACCAAGATAGGGGTAGCTAGGCTAGGGCGGAATGCCACTAAACCAAGAAAGGGATAGCTTGATCAGGGCGGAATGCCACTAGACCAAGATAGGGGTAGCTCGGCTAGGGTGGAATGCCACTAAAACAAGAAAGGGATAGCTCGATCAGGGCGGAATGCCACTAGACCAAGATAGGGGTAGCTCGGCTAGGGCGGAATGCCACTAAACCAAGAAAAGATAGCTCGATCAGGGCGGAATGCCACTAGACCAACATAGGGATAGCTCGGCTAGGGCGGAATGTCACTAAACCAAGGAGGGATAGCTCGATCAGGGCGGAATGCCACTAGACCAAGATAGGGGTAGCTCGGCCAGGGTGGAGTGCCACTGAACCAAGATAAGGGTAGCTCTATCAGGGCGGAATGCCACTAGACCAAGATAGGGGTAGCTCGGCTAGGACGGAATGCCACTAAACCAAGGAGGGATTGCTCGATCAGGGCAGAATGCCACTAGACCAAGATAGGGGTATCTCGGCTAGGGCGGAATGCCACTAAACCAAGAAAGGGATAGCTTGATCAGGGCGGAATGCCTCTAGACCAAGATAGGGGTAGCTCGGCTAGGGCGGAATGCCACTAAACCAAGGAGGGATAGCTCGATCGGGGCGAAATGCCACTAGACCAAGATAGGGGTAGCTCAGCTAGGGCGGAATGCCACTTAACCAAGAAAGGGATAGCTCATTCGGGGAGCGCCGGCTGAACCGTGTGGCATACCTTTAGGTGCTTCCCATTGAGGGGAGAGAATTGGATGACTCATTTGTGATCCGCAAGGATGTATGCACCCCCTTCAGATACTCGGTGGATGACATATGGTCTGACCCAATTTTCAATCAACATCCCCTTGGCGTTGGAGGCCATTACTTCTCTTCTTTTGACCATCACCAGGTCTCCTTTCTTGAATTCTCGACCCTTGACCAGCTTATCAAAAGCACGGGCCATATGGGCTTGATAGAGTTGAATATTCTGTTGCGCCCAAAGGCGCTTTCCTTCAAGCTCGGCGAGCTCTTCTAATCTTCTTTCTATGTTGACCTGCTCGTTGCCTGCCAATCCGTGCTGGATGGCGACCCGCAATGAGGGGATCTCCAGCTCCATCGGCAGCACGGCCTCTGACCCATATACGAGGGAGTAGGGAGAGCAGCCGGTAGGGGTCTTGTAGACCGTGCGGTAAGCCCATAGTGCCTCATACATTCTTTCTTCCCAATCTCTTCTGTCAGTCTTGATAATTTTCGCCAGCAGGGTGCATAGCGTCTTGTTAAAAGCCTCTGCAAGCCCGTTGGCCTGAGGGTAGTAGGGAGATGATGTTCTCCAATCAATCTTGTATTTGTCAGCTAGCCGATAAACCTCCTGATTTCTGAAGTGGCTGCCATTATCGGAGATGATTCGGCTGGGACTCCCGAACCGAAATATTACATTCTGTCGGAAGAATCTTGCAACTGCTTCTCCCATGACTTCTTTTAGTGCTACTTCCTCCGCCCATCTGGAGAAGTAATATGTAGTTGCTAAGATGTATTTGCACCCTGATGAAGATGCTGGTAGTGGCCCCACCACGTCTGTACCCCACTGGGCAAATGGCCAGCTTGGTAAGGTGGGATCGATGTAGAGGCACTGGAGGTCTTCATGATACATTGGCATGCTCTTGACATTTCTGACATGCCTTGGAAAACTTGCAGCAATCATCAAATATGGTGGGCCAATAATAACCCAACTTCTTTATTTCGATTTTCATTTTCGGACCGGCTTGGTGCGCCCCGGCTGATCCGGCATGGACTTCTTGCATAACCTGCCTGGCTTCCTCTGGAGATAAGCATCGAAGTAATACCTTCTTCTGGGCATCTGCCATTATTCGGAACAATGTCCCATTCCTCATCTCATAGGAATCTTTGACTCTCAGGAGTTTCATTTTCTGTTCTTTCACCTTCGGAAGCTGTTGGTGTTGGAACCAATGCAGGAGGTACTCCCGCCAGTCGGGCTGCTGGACTGCTTCAGCAACTGCTACTTCATCGGGTTGTTCACCGGCTAGAGCTTCTATCATGCTGGGGACCTGCCGCCGATTGATAACTGATATATTCAGGCTCGTATCAGGCGGGACCGCCAAGGAACTTGCCAACTTTGTGAGGGCATCGGCTTGAGCATTCTGCCCCCAGTTGATGTGCTTGATGCTAATGAGGTAGAATCTTGTCATTAGGCGCAGGGCCAGAAGGTAGTAAGGGACGAGCTCCTGCTTTCGTACCTCAACTCCCCTTCTAATTGTTTTATAACCAGCATGGAGTCCCCGAATGCCTCTAGCATCTGAATCCCCATGGATAGAGCAACCTTTAGCCCGATTATGAGGGCCTCATATTCAGCTTCATTATTTGTGGAAGGCTTATTTATTGAGCAAGATGTGTGTATGACTTCCCCTTCCGGGGACTTCAAGACTATGCCTGCTCCTTCGCGGACTCTGGCTGACCCCGCTGCTTTGGTGTCAATTCTAGAGGCACCATCAAAATACAGCTGCCATAGGGAGGGCCACACCTGGCTGACCTCCAAAGTTTCATCTTCAGGAAGCTCTAGTTCTAGAGGGCAGTCTTCGGGTACTGGATGTTCAGCAAAGAAGTCTGTGATAGCTTGACCCTTGACGGCCCTTTGCGGTACATAGGAGATGTCGTACTCCATAAGAATCACCACCCATTTGCCCAGGCGGCCTTTGAGGGCCGGCTGAGACATGATGTATCTAAGCGGATCCTCCCTAGAAATCATCTTAACTTCATGCGACAGCATGTAGTGCCGCAGCTTCTTGACCGCGAAGACCAATGCCAGGCAGATCTTCTCGATGTAAGTGTACCTTTCCTCAGTTCTGACCATTCTTCGGCTGACATAGTAGAGGGCTTGTTCTTTTCCTTCTTCATTATTCTGGGCTAGCATTGCCCCCAGAGAATTGTGTGTGGCTGCTATGTAGAGGATCAGCGGCTATCCTTTCACCGGCGCACCCAGCACTGGAGAGTTTTCAGGTAATCTTTCAGTCTATCGAAGGCTAGCTGGCATTCCTTGTCCCAATAGAAGGGAACGTCTTTCATCATCAGTTTGTGAAAGGGGTGGCACCGCCCTGACAAGTTGGATATAAACCGCCGGACGTATGCCAGGCGGCCCTGAAGAGATCTTAGCTCAGAGAGATTCCTTGGCGAGGGTAACTCCTGAATCGCTTTGATCTTTGCGGGGTCTATTTCAATTCCCCGATACCTGACAATGAAACCCAAGAACTTTCCGCTCGAGACTCCGAACGCGCACTTCATAGGGTTCATTTTTAATTCATACTACCGCAGCCTCTGGAAAATGACTCGGAGGTCCTGCAGATGGTCTTCTTTCTTTTTGGTCTTGACTACCAGGTCATCTATGTAGCACTCGACCTTATGGTAAAGCAGCTCATCAAATATTCTAGTCATCACCCGCTGATAAGTTGCGCCGGCGTTCTTTAATCCGAATGGCATTCTTTTGTAGTGGTAAATGCCTTTGGGTGTTCGGAAGGCAGTGTGGACCCGGTCACGTTCTGCGATCCATATCTGGTTGTAGCCAGACGACCCATCCATGAATGATAAGGCCTCATGACCAGTAGTTGCATCTATCATGACTTCCGTTATCGGCACTAGAAAGTCATCTTTAGGGTAGGCTTTATTCAGATCCCGGAAGTCAACACATATCCAGATCTGTCCATTCTTCTTCTTCACGGGCACGATGTTAGCCAGCCATGTGGTATATTGATTTTCCTCGACGAAACTCACATCAATGAGCTTGTCGACCTCTTTGTATATTTGAGTGATGAGCTCTGGCCTCATACGCCTAGGGGGCTGTTTCACCGGCTCTACCACAGGGTTTATGGTCAACTCATGCTGTAAGACCAAGGGGCTTAATCCTGGCATCTCTCTGTAGGTCTAGGCAAAACAGTCCCGGTATTCTTGTAGCAGCTGGATGTACATCCGCTGTTCTTCAGCAGATAGTTGGGCACTGAGGAACGTTGGTCTGGGGTCATCTTCATCTCCCAGGTTGACTTCTATCAGTTCATCGACTATTGCCTGACCTCCGTCTTCTATCTCAGGGGGTGCAGGCTGGAGGTCGACAAAGTCTGGTATATCATCTTCGAGGTCGAGGACCTCGATCCCTTCATCTTGACTTATTTGAGTTCTGCCAAAAATATCTTGTTCGGCTGACAATGGGTGCATGCACTGTTCTGCCAACAAGTTTACCTTATCATCGGCTTCAAGGGGCGAGCTGATTGCCTCACTCCCTGCTGAGGGGATTGCAGTCACCATGGGCTGGCGATTATTTGTCATTGGGTCAGAGTGGCCTTGCAGCTCTTTGGCAAAGGGTGAAGAGATCTCGGTCCCCTGAGTTACCATGCCCTCAGTGAAGGCAACCATTTCTCTTCTAGCAGCATCTGTCTCTCGATCAGGCTCGGGGGAATTTTCTAGTGCGGACACCCGAGCAGTTGAGCGGCGCGATACACTGAGCCACCGGTACCGCACACGGAGCACGACTCGAGCCACCTCTGCATCTATTTGGCTCGGAGACAGCCTGTAGACGCCCCCCTGAGTCCCGGCATTTATCATATTTAGTTAGACTTTATGTGTGTGTAATTTATGTTTATTTCATTGCATTCGGTTTGCCATTTTGATTGTAATAGGGGCTTATGTGCAATTCGGACCCCGTGGGCCCCACGGGCCCCCCAGGCCCCATCCCATTGGGCCACCTCAGCCTAGGGTCCCACGTGGGGTCAGTCAACATGCCAAATGGAGGCTTCTAGATGGGTGGGCCAAGTGGGGGACAAGGGACTTGGAAAGTCCACATTTGGCCACCCACCCCCACCTACCAAGTCCACATTCTACTCCTTGGTCCAAGGGCCGCCCCCCTCCTCGTTTTTATAAATTATTTTTTGTGTGTGTGTCACACTCAATCCAGGCCACTCATTCCCTACCCCTAGATCCTACGGTTGTGGATGGATGTGAGATGTAACCTATTTAAACTTGTATTTTCCATTTTGGAGAAATTTTAATGCCATTTGATTCAAACTAATTCAAGAGCAAGGGCTGGTGCGCCCCCCTCCTCTCTCCTCCCCCTCCCCCTTGAAACTGTGAAGGCTTCCATTCTGAGGTGTGACGCCTCGTGTATCGGTTCCGACGATCGCCGCCGCCGCCACGAGCCGCCACCGCACCGCCATCGCCATCAACGGAGTTCTGCCCGCGCAATACCACAGAAGCTTCCACGAATTTCATGTCTCAGCCCCGAGCTCAGATAGATCTGGGGATTTTAGTGGATGTTCCAGAGGTGTCAAGGACATCCCACAAATTTTGGTTTGCCATTCAGATCTCGTTTCATATTTTTTGATTTTCGTCCACTCTTCCATTTCGGTTCTGCCAGAGTTCTGTCCAGATTCATCCCCGCCCTGAATTTCCTATCTTAGGTCCACTTTTTGAGTTTTATTGGTTCGCCCAGTTTTACTAGAGGTTCCATTCATCCACCCCTTCATCCAAAATTTTTCTTAATTTTTCATTCACCCATCTCATATTTTCTAAAAATCATTCTCAGTCCCATCTACAGTTCTGTCCTCATGTTCCCAGATCCGACCACCAGTCACCCCAAAAATCATAGTAACTCACCACCACCTCCAAAGCAAATTCCAAAAATAGTCCCCGTTCCGTGGTTTGATACCCTACAACTTTGAAGAAGAGATCAAGAGCTGAATCGGAGGTTTACTAGGCCGTCAACGGTGATTCTCAGACAAGTACCATGCAGATCTGAGATTTCCGTTACTGTACAACAGGGACTTGTAAATTCAATAAAGTTCTGATCCGACCAGATCCAGCAGATCTCTCTGGGTGTAGATTGAAGCACTTTAAGAGAGCTTTCCAACGATAGCTCATGCGTCCCGATCCGACGTCGGGATTGATCGCAGCGGCCATTTTTGCCGGAGCGCACGCCGGAAGACAGCAACCAAAATCCGTGGACAGCTAGTTCATCAATTGGGAATCGGGGCCGATCGACCCCCGATCGGTGTTCCCGGCCAACCGCCATCCGTGGAGGCACGCCACCAGGGGTCCCCATCACAGTGGGTCCCACCCCCGCAGATCCGGAGGACAGCGCCGTCCGTGGGCCCCGCGGGCCCGTAGAAGCCGCCGTTCGGAAAGCACGAAAACGCGGAGTTCGGCACCGCCGGGCGACATCAAGATGCTGCCCGTCAACCCGAGTTGCGTGATTCATGGGCTCCACATGTGACCTTTTACCTCCCTGCGTGGAGTGGGTCAAATCTTTGTATTGCTGTGATATTGTTTAACCGGGAGTCCGTGATTCGGCCGGGGTTGTCTTCGCCACACCGGGTGCGTGGAGGTAAAGGTCTTAACTCCTTGGCGTTACATTGCTTAGATAGTATACGGTCTTAGGCCGCTACCGAGAGTGTAGGTACTAGCCCGTGTGTCCATGTCACCGATGTGAGAGTGAGAGTGACCCGTCCTGTGACTCGATCCGAGTACGGAAGTTGAGTCGGACTACCCTTGACCTCCGCCGGTTCCTTAACTGCGCACGGTCCGCGCTTTCCCTCGCTTGGGATGACGAGTGAGCTTCCACTTCTGTTAGCGACATTTTGCCACTAGGAGCTCGTAGTGTCGGGCTTAGTGTCTCCTTGGTGTGTGCTGCTGGTCGCATCTTCATCTAGAGTCCGAGGGTGGCACCTAATAGTGTCGTCTCCCGTGTCCGTCCCGCATCATTTTCCCTAACTAGTCTGAGAAGTGCCAGCATCATGAGTAAAGGAGGGCCATCGGCGGGAGGCCACCCTGCTTCTTCCACCTCTTCGGCTTCACTGCTGCTAGCTGTGTCAAATTTGGCCTGAAGAGCTGTATCTTCTGGGTTGACCTGTTCCCAGCAGCAGCAGGGGAACACAACCTCGGATTCCGGGTTTCTTGACTGAGCTGGCTGAATGCACTCAACTTCTGTCGGGTGTTCATCAATAGCTGCCCCTAGTGGGTTATCTTCCATCGGGTAAAAAGCAGAGACGGTGTCTACTTCATAGTGCCCGCTGTAATAGTATTCTTCGAGGGTGAAGCCCAATCCCGGATGCTGAGTGACACGCCTCATTTCTTTGTCCAGGCTCGGAGGGTACCATAGCTTATGGAATGCTTCTTTTTTCTTGTGAGGCTGGCCGGAAGGGATGTGTTCCTTCTGGAACATCTTGGCCATTTGATTTGTCATAAATGTCATCCCCTGTATAGGCATTGAGGGGTTCTCTATGTCTTCAGGCAGATGACAATCAGTGTCTTCTTGTGTAGGGTGCTCTTCAGCTGTGTAGAACAAGCTGCTGGGACCACCTATCTGTGGCACCTCCCATGCCTTGAAAGGCTCGACAGTAGCATTGTCGAGGCTGAGAATTGGCTTGGTAAGACCTTCGGAGACTCCGATGTGGTCATGCTGTTGATCAACCCTGAATTCATTAGTTTCGGGGTAGATGGCGGGAGGTGCTATCCGGCCTACATCCCCGGTGACAGTGATGTGTGAAACCACCTTGGGCTCGACATATCCTCGCGGCAGCGGAGGGAACCATTCTGCTTTGGGAGTGTCTTTTATTATGCTAGAAGGGGTCTTGGCTGCAGGGGCCCTCTGCGACCATTCTGCATATAAAGGGGCGTCTGCCAAGTGGCATTCGAATACTTCGAATGGGTGGAGATCAGTAAATACTCTTTCCTCTCTCGCATCCGTGCTGTATTTGATGCATTGGTGAAGTGTGGAAGGTACCACCATATTCTTATGTAGCCAAGGGCGACCAAGCAGCGCCTTATATGAGGTGCAGGAATCAATGACATGAAACTGCACCTTCGTGACGAAGTCCCCTAGGGTGAGCGTGAACTTTGCTACCCCTAGCGACACTTCGCACTTCTGATTGAAGCCGACAATACGCATATCCCCGACCTTTTGTAGGTGCACGCTGAAATAGTACCTCTCATAGATCCTGTAGGGTAGAATGTTGACAGCTACCCCTGGGTCCACCAGGATTCTGTTTAGCTCTCGTCCATTCAGGTCTCCCCTCATATACAGAGGTCTGTTATGACTGGTGGTGGGGAGCAACATGTCCTCCTGGGTGAAGGTCATGCTGGCCTCCGGCAGTGCCTCAGCTAGGCAGGCTTCATATTGGGCAGGCGCCTGGAGAGCAGTAATGATCTCCTGTCGGGTCTCATCACTGAGAGAGAGGATTTCCCAGACAGTGAACCTTGCTGGGAGCTTCTTCAAGAGCTTGACCACCCGACTTCCAGCTCGGACATTGGACAACTTCATTTCATCCGCCCACTTGGGCTTGGAAGATTCTTGGACTGTGGCTCCTGATGGACCTGCTTCATTAGACTTAGAGGCTGCACCCTTTTGCTCGGGATTACTTACTGGCTGCTCCTCACAGGCCTCTGCCGGGCGAGTTTCTACCCCTTCTGACAATCTGGGAGATTGCTGGAGCTGTGGGTGATTGCCCCCGGTCGCCGGTTCAACCTCCCACATGGCTGCTTTCCTTTTGACATTTTTATGAACTCCAGAAATGAAGGAGCGGGAGTGCCATCCCCGCTTTGGTTGTATAAGCCTGAAGGAGGGGGGATTTGAATTCCTCTGACCTCCGGAGGGGGTATCTTGTAGGGTTTCTCCCCTCTAAAGATAATATTATGATTGGCGGGCGGCTGACGCCCCCATCTTCGGCCCGACCGGGTTGCATGTGCGGCCGTTGCGGCTTCGGCCTGGCTTTCCTTAGAGGTGGGCGTGAAGCAAATCTCTTCTTCATCCTCCTCACCGGGCAAATTAAACAAGGCAGAGAGGGTATTGCAAGACAGGGTCACTCCCGTTGTAGCCTTGCCGGTCCCCTTTTTCCTTCTTTATCTACTTTTCTTTTCTTTGACTGGCACCTGCCCCCAGAACAGGCTGCCATCTTTGTCTGATGCCTTGTCAGCTTCCCCTTCCTGCTTTAGTGAAAGCTGTTCTAGCTCCCGCCATGGGAGATAATCTCGTACCAGCAAAGGTTCTAGCTCGGGCTGCACATACTCTGTCACGCCCCGAGCGCAGAAGATACCCGGAGACGCGTGACGAGTTTATATCAATCATGTCAATCAGAGTTGTCGTGTATTTGACAGAAAGATAGAGATGCACAAAATAGCAAGATAACCCAATCCTTTATTTCATAATGGATAGACTATTACAAATCCAATACTCTGTTTAATAAAAAGGAAAAGAATACATATTTGACTCAAGAAACTATAGAAAAGACTAGGTGACACTTGAGCAGCTCTATCACTTTCACTCTTGACCATTCCCATCTGATTGACTTCCATCGTCGTCGGACTTACCTGAAAAGTAAAAAGGGACAAATGGAATGAGCGAACGCTCAGTAAGAAATTATATCTCAAGTACTAGCAAGGGGTTTAAGTAATTACATCTTTCATGAATGCAATAAAGCTATGCATGCTCGCATAAAATGACAAGATAGAGAGAATGTAATATCAAGGAAATGAGATGAACTTAATCATGAAAATAACAAGTTATTCAAGATATTCAAGCAAGTACGTTTAACAAGTCATGTCAAGAACTTTGGCCATCATGTATCAAGCAAGTAAATTACCCTTTTTCGGGCCACGCAATTCATGTCAAGTCAAGTACGATTCAAGTACAAGATGCGTGTGGAATGTCCAATCAAGCAAGTCAAGTACTCGGTATAATGCCAGATACCTTATCATTTTAACTCCCATGGGCACAAGTACTTTCGGGTGCTCCTCCTAGGACCAGATCGGGCCCTATATGCGCAGGCATTTATCATGTGTTTTGACATCCACTCTTGTTTGTAGCCATCATAGAATTTCAATAATCAAGCTTGTAGACACGTATGACAACTTTGATAGAATAGAGTCCAAAATATGACAAAGGACATAGAATGGCGATAATAACGATATCGATAAAAACTAGGTAGAATATGGTTCCCTTAACTTGGGTACCATGACAAATCAGTATGGACATTCTTTATATAGAATTGAGATCCACATGAACAGTATATCAAAGGTAAGATACCCTCATTCTTATCATAGAATTGAGGTTTACAAGAATGACATTATATGGCATGATATCACCATCCCATTAGGAATTTTCTTATGATATGCTCTTTGTATAATCATAAGGGCCGGTATCCCATGTTTCTTTAGAGTGACATGGCATCAATGGTGTAATCGGTTTTTAGGGTACAACCAACTCAGTCGACCTTGAGGGAATCCAAGGTACGAGGAGTCTTACGAAGGTCTCTATGACTAACTCGCTAGTCCAAAGGAACGGAATGTCCAATGGAGAGCTTGTATGTCAATGAGAGTTGAGTGTGATCGATAAAACAACGTGAAAAGTGGGACTATACTCACGGAGTGGAGAATAGTGCCGATATATACGTATATGTATAATATGAAACCATCGGTTAACAGAATCAGGATAAAAATCAGTTTACAGAAAATAACGACTTAGGTCAAGTCGTTTCTCAAGTAATTAACGCCTAACATAAGGGCATTTACACGTGTTTCCATTTTTGCAGAATTTTAATATTTCAATAATTTATCTAAAACGCGCCCTGGGCAGGGACGTTTCTTCACGATTTGACGACTATACCAGAAGGCGTCCTTTTTATTCACAATATTGGACAGGATATAATTAATTTCAGGAATTATCAAAAACGCGCCCTGGGCAGGGGCGTTACTATTTAATTCTATTTTTCAGAATATATAAATTTTAGGATTTTAACCGATACACGCCCTAGGAAGGGGCGTTACCTTTCAGATTCACGCCCTGTTCTGGGGCGTTAACATATGGAAAACGACTTTGTCCAAGTCGTTAATTCAAGTTTCTTCAGAAATTTTAAGGACAGTAATAATTCCAGGATAACAGAGGAACGAATATATTATCATGACAGTAAAGTTAGCAGGTTGAAGACATAGGATCATGCATATATTTATAATCATGATTTCTTAGATAATCAGTTCTTAAGATGGGTGATTAACGGTTTAAAGAAATTAACGCCTGAGTACAGGGCTTTAAACATGAAATTAACGACCTGGGAAGGGTCGTTTCATGTGAATTAGCGCCTTTGCCAGGGGCGTCTCTTTCAAAATATTTCAAAAAACGCATGGAAACTATAATAACCTTATGCATGACATGCTTATATATATATATCTTGCATTAATTTCATTTGGGCTACAATAACTTGAGAAAACCTACCTGAAGATTTGAAGATTGATATGAAAGGGGACGTTGTTGCCTTACAGCAACAATAACAGGAGGACGAGAAGGCTTTGATGAAGAACCTTTGTTCTTCGGTTCTTTAACTCCTACTGTAGACACGCCAAAATTGACGTTATGTTGATCAAATCTCATGTCGTTATGATAACGCCCCAAGTGGACTTCAATATTCCTATAACATGAAGTTTTTCCATTTTTTGTGAATTTTATGCATTTTTCGTGATTCACGACTTGACGAAGGGCGTTACTTCCGAAAGTAACGACCTGTCATGGGGCGTTTCAAAAGAAAGGATGACCATACTTGAGGGCGTCAATTCTTGGTATTATCCGTTAATTTCTGGAATTATCTATTTTCAAAATAAAAGCATTTTCTAAGTAACG
Organism: Amorphophallus konjac; assembly: GCA_022559845.1. Taxonomy (NCBI): domain Eukaryota; kingdom Viridiplantae; phylum Streptophyta; class Magnoliopsida; order Alismatales; family Araceae; genus Amorphophallus; species Amorphophallus konjac. The sequence continues at coordinate 235,521,252 of CM040124.1, forward strand.
TCCTTCCTCAGGGCGTGTTTTCACTAAACGCCGTTATCTCAGGCGCGTTTCAAATAAAGAAAGTTTTTATTTCCAAAATTAAATCCAGGAAGAAACGGCCTTTCATAGGTCGTGTTTTAAGAAACGCCCTGTCTTAAGGCGTGTTTCACTCCAGAGTCCTTCCTTTTTTTGTCTTTCCCTCACAGTTCCCTACCATCCCTGAACTCTTGCTCGATCTTAATCCTTCCCAGGATGCCTCATTACCCGTTCTTATCACTTCCTTGTTTGATCATATCCGATTGAAGCTATAAAAGAAAATCTCGTTTGATCGTGTAAAAGGTTAACAACTCAAAGGGTTAGGAGGTTGATCATTCAACAGGCACGTTCTGCATCCTTCTCTGCATCCAATCAAGCGCCTGTTGCCTTCATCCTTTCTGCATCCGTTTAAGCATCTCCACGGTTTTCCCTTTACTCTCGTCAGGGAGAGCAGGGTTCTATCTGTTGTTTCGTTGTTCATCTCCTCTTAACATCTCCTCATTATCACCCGGTCGTTAGTTATTCTATTGCATTAAGTATCATTTTTCATATCCTTTCCCTAGTTCCCTGCTAGGGGTTTAAAAAAACAAAAAAAAAAGAGGTGCGCTGTTGATGCCTTTTTCATCATTTTGTGTTAGTTTGGATTGATACTATCTGCACCTTGGCTGATCCCCTCTCTTTTGTCTATCTTTTATTGTCTTTTTTTTTACAAGGTAATCAACTGAAGAGAACCCACTTCATCGGCCGGCCGATTGAAGTCGGAGGAGGAAATCCACATCCATCCCGCATCTCAATTTCCACCAGGTATACGCGATCTCTTGTTCTTCTTATTGAGGTAACCCCTATGGCGATCACACAAATTCCCCTTGTGCACCTCGTGCATGCTTTTCTCCCTATCATTTTATTGATTATTATTGTCTTATTCTTCGTATTTTGCTTTAAGTGGATTTTAAATAGAATCTACAAATTGGCGATCACGGTGGGACTCCCACTGTTTTCTTTATTGATTACCATCTCCATTGGCACCCTCGTGTGCCCTTTCCCCTTTGACACCCTCGTGTGTCCTCTCCCCTTAGGCACCCTCGTGTGCCCTTTCCCCTCGGTAGCCTCGGTACCCTCTCCCTTACTGTGCACCCTGCACACTCCCCGGATCAGTCAATTGCTGTTTAGTAACGCCTTCCACTACGGCGTCTTTTGATTTAACGCCCCCCACAGGGACGTATGTTATTGATTAACGCCCCCTTTCAGGGCGTGGGTTTATTGCATCTGCTGGTGTTCTGCTTACTCATCATATCGTCTGCTATTTAACGCCCCTCCCAGGGACGTGTTTATTTGATTAACGCCCACTTCCAGGGCGTCTTTTACCATAACTGCTGTCTGCCGCTTGCTCATAATATTGCCTGTGGATTAACGCCCTCCCCTGAGGCGTTTCATTTCTTATCAGCGCCTTGCTTTAGGGCGTTTCTTTTCATCATAACTGCCGGTAATTGCTGCTTCACATATTGTCTGTGGATTAACGCCTCCCTCAGAGGCGTTTCAGGTTTTTAGTAACGCCTATAAGCAGGGCATTTATCTGAGTTTTGACGCCCTCCAGTGGAGGCGTCCTTTCTGCATAACGCCTCACTTCAAGGCGTGTTTTCTTACCGTCTGTGAGCCCCTCACAACATTTAACGGCAGCCACGCTGCCATGTTTTCTTGTTTGTCACGACCTACCGCAGGGCGTGTCTTTTCCTCCTGCTGTGAAAACGCCCTTTCCCAGGGCGTTTCTTCACTATTCTTTTTCACAGATACTGTCCCCTGTGCTTAGCTCTTTATTATATTTGTCTTGATATTATATTGCTGGACTGTCTTGATTTGTTGGTTTGGTTGAGAGACCTCCTCTCTCCATCCTAGGATCCACACACCTTTCTTGGAATCGGGACTACCCTCCATTGAGCATTCCGTCTCTTTGGACTGGAAATCCCTTTTCCAAGACCTCCATAAGTCCCCGCACCCGTGGATTCCCTCACGGACGCTGGGCTGGTTGTACCCTTGAAGTACCTGGAGATTAGAGAACCTATGCGTTGTTAAAGAGAGAGAAGAAAAACTTAGTTGACCCGGAGGTTACACTTGGATCAAACTAGGTCTCATTTGGCAAAAGAGTGAACGTTCACAAATAACCCACTCTAATTCAAACATCAAACATTAAAATCTTGCGTTTCTTGCCAACCTTGTTTGCATAAACATAGTTGGGTGATTTGATTGCTTGGTTTGGATTAAATATTTTGTGATAGTTCCTTCATTAAACACTCTCTCTCTTAAGAATGAAACTCCGTTCAGGTAAAACCATCAACATGTCAGGCAACGGGTACTCTTATGATGATGAGAATGAGAACATATTTGGTCAATATGAGGACCCTCTCCAGGATTCTGTTTATTATGAGGGGAACTACCTTCCTCCTCACCCCCATTACTCACAAGTTCATGTGGTTGATACCACTACTCATGAGGCGGACCCTTCGTCTCAAGTTCCATCTTCCAATACTTCGGGGAACCCTTCCCCATCTATTAATGTCACATATTTGATCCAGGCTCTCTCCCAGTTGGATGACTCCCAGCGGCAAGCCATTCAGGCCGCTTTAAAAGGGAAGTCGGTTCTTTCTTCTTCTTTTAATCCCCCTCCGGCCGTGAGTGGCCATCAGATTGTTAATGACCAGGCGGTCTTGCATCACCCCTCCTCTCGTCCACAAACGCCTACTGCGGCTATGCCGGCCCAGCAGGCATGCTATTCAGCGGTTAGGCATCAATCTTTCCAACCTCCTCGGATTCTACGAACGCCTATACCGCATTCTTTTGCTCAGAATCAGGCCCCGGTCGAGCCCGATACCAACACTCTCTTGCTTCAGAAGCTGGCCAGCATGGAGGAACAGCTCAAGAAGGTTACGGCGACTAAGAATGCTCCGGAAATTTTCCTTCCTACATTGCCAGTGTTCCATTTACCACCTTCTGAAATGCCGAATTTCCGGCGATATAATGGGACGGGCAACCCATTCATTCATTTAAAGGATTTTCGATATGAGACTTCCTTTTGGCAGAACAATAAGGCCTCCCTGGCCTACTTATTCAGGAGGTCTCTTGAGGGGCCAGCCCTTGAATGGTTTTATTCTCTGGAGCCAGCTGATGCCGGCGATTTTGATGTTATTCAAAGAAAATTCCTGCAAAAGTACAGAGACCGGGTGGGACCTTCCCTTTCTGTTACAGATTTAGTTACCGAGAAAATGAAGCCCGAGGAGGACTTCATTGTATTTGCTGATAGGTGGCGGTCTATGGCCGAGAAATTAAAGGACACATTGTCGGAACAGGAGCAAGTGAAAATGGTCATTTCTAATGCAACCCCCCAATTCCGGCACATTTTGGCCATGAATCGGCTGACAACTATGGAAGAGCTCTATGAAAGAGCTCGTTATATACAAACGCAAATGAAGGACTCGCCCATCATGGGCATGTTTGAGCCGAAGCCTCGGCTATTTAAAAAGAATACAAATGTCAACAGCGGGCCCACGACTGAGGGCACTGTTACAAATGAGCAAGTTGGCGTAGTTGGCAACCCCCATAATCAAGCTAACCCACGTCCATCACCACCTCCACGACAGAACCCTCATTTTAACCCTACTCCACCACCCCAATTCGTGCCTCAACGCTCCTTTGCTCCATCACAAAACCAAGCCCCCCGCATAGATCCCCCAGCTCCACCACAATACCACCAAGTACCCCCACCAGCCAACTACGGCCAACAACAACAACGGAGACCGCCACTTGGCCCCAAAAGGGACCACTATCCTCCACTCCCTGAAAGTCTCCCCGATATTTTTAATGCCCTGATGGCCGCCAACTTACTCGCCCTGCCAAGGGAAAGAACCGTGTGGCCCGCTAATGTTGACACATCCCGCTATTGTGCCTTTCATCGTGGCCCTGGTCACAACCTGGATCGTTGCTTCCACTTCAGAGATTACATCTACGATCTAAATGACCAGGGTGACATTAATTGGGATGAGATGAGACAATACATAGCCGCTATGAAAGAAAGAAGGGCTTCTCGGCAACAGCAAAATCAGCAACAACAACAGCCAGCTCCGCAGCAAGTTCAGCCACAGCAAGCTCCAGCACCCCAGCAGGATATGGGGATCGTCCGTAATCCATTGCCGGAGCACGCTCCTAATCAACATGTGAACCCTGTCACGTCTCTCTACGAGGTGGAGAGAGGACAGGGATGGCACGAAGAAAACGCCTCTGTCGGGGCATTTCACCATGATCCAACTCAAAATCAAACTCCGCGCCTTTTGCGCACACCTTCTTCTTCTTCTATTCTCCTATCGGGACATCCCCTTTTACGCCCCGTCAATCCTTCCACCTCCACCAATTCCACGGCCTTGCCGGTTCGCTCTTTTCTTACCCGCCTACCACCTCTACAACCTATCATTCCACCTTCCACCACCAATCCCACACACGCGCCATCCAGGCCACTCCTACTCCGCTCACCGCCAGCACCCGCTACCCCCTCTACCACTCCTACACCGGCAAGAGTTCCTCCGTCATCAGTTCAACCACCTTTTGTGCCACGATCTCTCCTTATTCCACCACCTGCCAATGCTCCTCGCATTCGAATATCCCTCTCTTCTCCCACGCCCCCTGCAAGGGCACCTTCATCAAATACTCCTCCCATGCCTCCCGCGGGGGCATCTTTGTTAAACACCACTACCACGTCTTCTTCGGAGGCGCCCCTTTCATTGAATTCCCCTTTGATATCCCCTAGCAGGGTTTCTGCTACCAACATTCCTTCTTCTTCTTCCAACCCTCCTCCTAATATTACCCCGACCGAGGCGCGTCAAGGCGTAGCACCACTCCGCAGTGGACGGATATTCCACCGTATTTTCCCACAGAGAGAGCTAGAGCCTGTGCAGGGGCCACAAGAGCAAGAGCAGGAACAAGATTCAGTGCCGGGAACTCAGTATGATTTATTAAAGCACTTAGATCGCACTCCAGCCAGAATCTCCATTCTTGAATTAATCAAGAGGTCCACCACTCATCAGCTGGCCCTGAAAGAATATCTGCAGAAGGTCATGGTCAATGAGGACCTTCCAGTCGAACAGATAATTACAGTCTTGACCCCTGCTAGCAGTCAGCCAGCAATCACATTTCATGAACATGAGTTAGCACCCCTACCGGCAAGAAAATATGCCCTATGTATTACGGTAGATATCAACAAGGTGGCTGTCAAGCAATGTTTGGTAGACACCGGTGCATCTATCAATGTGTTGCCGCCGAGCACTCTGAAGCTATGTGGTATCCCTGAAAGCCAGATTCGGCCATCTACTATTACTGTCACGGCATACGACAATACAAAGAAACCCCCTCTGGGTATGATTACTCTCAAAGTCAGTTTGGGTCCAGCCACCATTACAGTAGATTTTCATATTCTGGATATGGATCCGACTTTTAACGGCATTCTGGGTCGCCCTTATATTCAGCAGCTTGACGCAGTGCCCTCTACAAACCATCAGTGCCTCAAGTTTCCGCACAAGGGCCGCATTATCAAGGTGACCAGCGTGCCGATCTTGCCAGAGGAAGACATTCATGTAGCTTCATCAGTTCCTTCTATATGGCCTGCCAACAAGCCGTTATTATCTGTGCTGGACGTTCCCCGTCCACGGCCGATGCTATCTGAGACTGTTACCACAGTTGCTATGACACCCCTGCCTTCTAAGGGGAAGAAGAAAAAGAACATGATTAAAACCCCTGGCTGGAACATTCTATTGAAAATGGGATATCAAGATGGCAAGGGCCTGGGCGCCAAGCTCCAGGGCAGGATTAGGCCTTTTAAGCCTCAAAATATGATTGCACGAGGCGGCTTAGGCTACAAAGCACCGGGCAAGAATGAAGGAGAGCCGTGGGCCGTTATGACATCCACTTTCAAGCCAGACCGCCAGCCGCTCACCTGGACTTTAAAGACACATTTTGTTACTGGTGGCATTCAGAATAATGAGCAGACTACCGTCATTACTTCATTACTTGATTGTCAAGATGTGCACGCCAGACAGTTTGCTCATCACATTGCACCATTGGCTACCTACAAAGCCCTGGAGTCTTTAAGAAGAAAAATGGGTGATCCAGAATGTGACTGGTACAGGTGGTTTGACATGAACGACATCACTATTTCTTTAGGCCGCCTATTCATGCCAACAGATCTAGAGTGGCCGCCGCTGATTCAAGAACTGATTGAAATGCCAGAAGCAATCACAGATAAAAGGCAGATGTTAAGTGATTACACAGATACTGGGGAGCCAGATGTCCCTTTTGAAGAAGGTTTTTCCGTGGATAGGCTGTGGGCCGGCCTTTTCTCTCTCACTTCTGTGCATCCATCTGTGTTGGCGTCTCTCTATTCCCATTGGTTTGGTCACGTGCCGCGACCACCACCAATTACCATCAACTTGTCTCCCGATTCAATTCAGATTTCCCTCCCGATTGCTCCTTCACTCCTCGAGCGATTTTCTAAAATCTCCATCTCGCCCCCGAGTGGGCCATCTTTGATTAAATCTTTCTCCAATCTTGCAATCTCCACTCCTCCTGCTATTCTCCCTTCACATTGCTTCTTAATGGAAAAAGAAAATAAAAACAAAGGAAAAGCTAAAGACGAAAAAAACAAAAACGCCAAATCTTCAACATTCCAATCCTCCATTTCTATTGAGGAGACCTCCTATTTTTCTCCCGAGTGCGTCCCAACCCAGGGGACGCTCTTCCAAGATTCCTTGGTAAGACTCTTCTCCCCCTCTGGTGAGGGGCCCTCCTCTGTATCACCTCCTGTATCCGCTTTTTCATCTCCTTCCCCTGGTCAAGCTAGTTGTTCCTATTCTTCCTCCTTTCCTTCTAATAATAAAAATCAGGGGATAGTTCCACATAAGAAGGCCAAGGGTAGGCAGATTCCCCGAAGATTTTTGTTGGAGTTGGCTGTCAGATGCCAAGCTTGTTTAGCAATCCCTGAATTTGTGGAAGAACCGATCATCCTGCCGAAATTAGAATATGAGGATTCTGTTGCTGCTTATGAGGGTTTGGGCATTTATGAAATCATGAATGATGAAGACCCTATTGAAGAGGGGGAAGAAAGTTATGAAGACTATGAGGACGAGGCTGATGCCTTTGCTAGTGGCATGAGACGATTCGACGAACCATCAGCCTCTGTAGAAGAGCCAACCAAAGAAATCAATCTGGGTACTGAGGAAGACCCTAGGATTGTCCTCATCAGTAAGAATTTACCGCCCTCCGAGGAGGAGGCGCTCATTTTGGTTCTGCAAGAATACAAGGACACGTTCGCATGGAGCTATGAAGATATGCCTGGATTAGACCCTGCGCTCGTTGAACACCGCCTTACACTTAAGCCAGGGTCTGTCCCGGTCAAACAACAGTTGAGGCGTTTCCACCCTAACATGGCTTTGAAAATGAAAGAAGAGGTCGATAAACTCCATAAGGCTAGATTTGTTAGAGTCGTCCTCTATCCCAATTGGGTGGCTAACATTGTCCCGGTTATGAAGAAAGATGGAAAAGTTCGAATTTGCATAGATTTCCGGGACCTCAACCGGGCGTGTCCTAAAGATGACTTCCCCCTCCCTCATATTGATGTTCTGATCGACAACACGGCAGGATTTGAAACTCTTTCATTTATGGATGGCTTTTCAGGTTACAATCAAATTCGTCTGTCTAAAGAGGATCAAGAGAAAACATCATTCACTACACCATGGGGTACATATTGCTATGTGGTTATGCCCTTTGGACTTAAGAATGCTGGAGCCACCTACCAGAGGGCTATGATGGCGATTTTTCATGACATGATTCATATTTATATCGAGGTGTATGTGGATGACCTGGTAGTGAAATCTAGGACAAGGATTGAGCACCCTGGGGTTCTGGCCAAGGTTCTACAGAGGTCACGAGAATATCAATTGAAAATGAACCCCAAGAAGTGCGTATTTGGCGTTTCTTCAGGGAAGTTGCTTGGATTCATTGTCAGTAAGAGGGGAATTGAAGTCGATCCCAACAAGGCGAGAGCCATTAGAGATATGCCTCCTCCCAAGAATTTGAAGGAAGTTCGAGGATTAATCGGGAGGTTGCAGTTCATTCGCCGCTTCGTCTCCCAGCATTCACAAAGATGCATGCCGTTTTACGAGCTCACCAAGCCGAGAGTCAAGTTTAATTGGGATGACAAGTGTCAGGCAGCCTTTGACGGATTGAAGGATTATTTGGCCAATCCACCTGTCCTGAGGCCGCCAATTCCAGGCAAACCACTTATTCTGTATGTTTCAGTCCTGGATGACTCTATAGGTGCTGTCTTAGCTCAAGTGGATGAAGAAAGTAAGGAGAGGGCAGCATACTACTTATCTAAACTTCTTAACCCCTGTGAGCAGAGGTACTCAGCCATGGAGAAGACTTGTGCAGCTTTGGTTTGGGTAGTTCAGAAATTAAAACACTATTTCCTAGCTCACGAGGTTCACCTCATTGCACGCATGAATCCAATCAAATTCCTCCTTGAAAAATCTGTCCTCACTGATCGATTAGCACGCTGGCAAAGCTTCCTCTCCCAGTTTGATATCACTTACATTCAACAAAAAGCTATCAAAGGTTATGCCATCGTCGAACATCTTGCTCATCACCCTCTACCTCATTTTGATCCTGTTAATTCTGAGTTCCCAGATGAAGAATTAATGTCCATTAATCAACCCCTTGATCCTATGTGGACGTTACACTTTGATGGAGCTCTTAATTCTCAAGGAAGAGGGATCGGCATGGTTCTTTTAACACCTGAAGGGGTCACCATTCCATTTGCTGCTCGGCTCACTTTCCCCGTCACCAATAATATAGCCGAGTATGAAGCTCTTTTGGCCGGTCTGCAAACCGCTCATCGATATGGTGTCACTCACTTGTGGATTGTCGGTGATAGTCAACTCATTTTGCGCCAGGTGTTGGTCAAGTGCCGCACTATCAATCCTAAGCTTAAACCCTACCAGGAACTCGCTTCAGTTTATGCCAAACTCTTTACCAAGTTAATCTTCGTTCACGTACCTCGCAGTCAGAACATTCTAGCTGATGCTCTTGCTTCTTTAGCTTCTGCTTTAGTCTTTCCCCCTGAGCGTGATTTCCATGTCCCTCTGATTCATCAGCGTGACACTCCAGCTATTAAGGACCGTGCTTTCCTTTATATTAGGGATCAGGTGCTCGAGAAGGCCAAGCAGAAAGAAACTCTTAAAGGCAAAGAGGTCATGCTTTTGGACTGGGAAGAAGAGTTGGCTGACGAAGAGAAGCCTTGGTATTATGAGATTGCCAGATACTGTAATGATCAGTCTTATCTCGAGGAAGCCACAGCAGAAGAAAAGAAAGCAATTAGAAGAGTGGCTCAACGTTATACTTTGGTTGGAGGTGTGCTCTACAGAAGAGGGCTCACCGGTGTTTTATTGAGATGCCTCGACGATGATGAATCTTGGAAAGTCGTGGAAGAGACGCATTCTGGTGTGTGTGGTGGTCATGTGAACAGCCAGATGTTAGCTAAGAAAATCCTTAGGCTAGGTTTCTATTGGCCCACTCTAGAAGAGGATTGCTCTATCTACGTTCGTAGGTGTGTTAAGTGCCAGCTACACGCCGACAAGATTCATTCCCCTGCTTCTTCACTCCATCTTACGTCCTCCCCATGGCCTTTTTCCATGTGGGATTTTGATATCATTGGACCTCTTGGTGATTTGAACCTCCTGACCAAGCAAAAAACATTCATTCTCACGGCAACGGAGTACTTCACCAAGTGGGCGGAAGCAGAAGCTTACGTGGAAATTAAAGCATCAAACGTCTGCAAATTCATCATGAAGAACATCATCACGAGGTTCGGCATCCCGAGCACCATCGTCACCGACAATGGACCTCAATTTATCTCTCAAGATCTCAAGGATCTCTGCAACAGGTATAACATTACATTGCATCATTCTTCTCCCTATTATCCGCAGGGCAATGGCCAAGCAGAGGCAACTAACAAAACTTTGATCAAGATCGTTAAAAAGACGTGTGAGGCTAATAAATTTTTGGACTGGCCAGACAAGCTGGTTGAAGCTCTTTGGGCCTACCGCACTTCCATTCGCACTCCCACTGGGCAAACCCCTTTCGCCCTCACTTATGGGATGGAGGCAGTAGTCCCTTATGAGATTCTTATTCCCTCTCTGCGAGTACAATTGGATGAGGAACTTTCTATTGATGAACGTCGTGATTCACTCCTTGCCCAATTGAAACTCCTAGATGAGAAGCGTCTGGTCGCCGCTGAGCATGCGCGCGTTTATCAAAATAGGCTCTCACGTTTTTACCAAAAGAAAGTAATTGAGAGAAAATTTAAAGTCGGTGAAATGGTAATCAAGAGAATTTTTGTTAAGCCGGGTGGCCCCCGTTCAAAACTCCAACCAAATTGGGAGGGACCGTTTGTTATAAAAGAAGTTTTTCCTGGCAATGCTTATAAATTAACTAATGCTGAAGGTGAAGAATTAACTCACCCTTGGAACGATTTATATCTTAAGAAATATTACCCCTGATTTTCCAAAATCAAACAAAAAAATGAATATTTTCCAAAATCCACAAAAAATGAATATTTTCCAAAATCCAACAAAAAATGAATTTTTTCCAAAAAAGCCCACAAAACAAAAAAATGAATATTTTCTAAATCCAAAAAAATTTAGAATATTCGCCAAAACAAAACAAAAAAAAAACAGAAACTAAAAACAAACAAAAAAGGGCTTTTGTCATGGCACACAAAAGATCAAGGTCCGAAAGGTCAAAATTCAGAATTCATTTATCAGTCTTGGTAACTTAAAAACGGGGTTGACACACGCACACACTACACGCTTTATTCTTGAACTCAAGCAGTGCAAAATCTGATAGAAAGTCAAAAACCTGACTAAAAGTGAAAGACAATACCCGTTCTTTTCTTATTCGGCCCATAAGGGAGGAAGGGAGACCTCGAGGCAGATGCGCCGAGCCTGCTAGCCGCCCTAGTAGGTGGAAGTCAAGGTCCAAAAGGGAGCAAATGTCATAAAAGCCCAAGTACAATTAGGTTTATTTTTCATCAATGCAAATCAATTCCAAAGTGAAAGTCAAGTTTTGAAAAGAAAAGCATGTCAAGAGGGCAAAGTCCCCGCAAGGAAAACCTTGGGCGTATGCATGCATTATAAATGGGCAAAAAGGCAACAAAACATCCCTACGCCAAAGACCGAACCCCAACATGCATAGGGCAGGGGAGGTAACTTTACTTTGAGCATCCCAGAACCCCTTATGGGCTTCCCTTATATTTTCTTCCATCCTTTCTATGTGGTAAAGTCGCGAACTGGCAGGATGGTCAAGACGAACTTAAGAAATTGCACTGTGCGAAATCTCGAATATAAGTCAACTTTGAGCACGTCGACTCCCTTTTAATTATTCAAGAAAGATTAATGAATCCTAGATGGTGACCGTGTAGGGCCCGCGATCTGGATAGCCTTGACAATCTTGTTTGAAGTTTCATATAATTCACGCCTTTCATTAAGGCGTTTTTAATTTAATTAACGCCCTTGTGAGGGTCATCTTTATAAAATTAACGCCCTTGTTCAGGTCGTCTTTTCGTCAAATTCTAAAATCCTTTCAAAAGTGCACGCCGTCTGCGAGGGCGTCTTTCACTTGAGTCACGACCTAATCTAAGGCGCGTTTTTCAGGAAAATAACAAAAAAAAATATAAATGATGCATTCTTCATTCACATGCTTCCATTTTGCATGTGCATATTTTGATTTATTGTTTGCATATGTGTGCTTGCATGATGCATCTCTCCTTTATTGGTTATTTCACTTTACCTTATTTGATTAAAGGCTTGGCCCCTTGACCCGTCATTAAGGTCAGAATATTGCCACCCCTTGCTCATTGGGCAAGGGGCCGAGTCGAATAGATGAATTAACCTGTTTTATTCAAGTGAAAACCGCAGCTGCAGATACAGGGCAAAAGTAAAGTAAACACGAAGGACGTGAAAAGAAAAGTACACAAACACAAGTCCACAACCACACAAGTGCTCAGGTAACAAAAGCTCAAATCTCATATATATATATATCATCATGTCTATCATGTACAGGTGTGAGGGTGGAGGAGTACAAGTAAGTCTCTCAGCTCTCGCCTCCACTCTCCTCTACTCTCCTACTCTCAACCTCCTCCTCGCCGTCCCGAGCTGGTGCTGGTGGAGGAGGCATGGGCCCCCGTGAAGAAGCTGGAACTCGAGCCTGGCCCCCTGCCTCACTCCTCTCTCGAAGAGAAGAACCTGCAACAAAAGTGGAGCTAGTAAAGGAGTACCCCGCGGCCCGTGCTCGCTCACGCCCTCGCTGAAGACGCTCCTCGGATACTCGTAGCCGCTCCTAAGAAAGGATCAACTGAGTCCTCGAGTCGGCTAGCTCTCGCTCCCGTACTGCCACCTGCTCAAGGAACCGGGCACGCTCCGCCTGCTGAAGCTCCTGGAACTGGGCACGCTCCGCCTGCTGAAGCTCAAGGAACAGGGCACGCTCCGTCTGGTGCTCCTCTCGCTCTCGGGCACGCTCTCGCCTCTCCATCTCAAGAGCCACCCGCAGCTCGGCCACGTCCTGAGGAAGCTCCTCTCGTCGCCTCTGGGACCTCTCAAGCTCTGCGATCCGCTGGTCACGGATCGCCAACTCGGTACGTACCGCCCGAAGCTGAGCCACCTGCAAAAGGGTAAGCAAATCATCAATTCCACAATAAATGCAATAATTCAATAATTTAACGATGCATGATTGAATTACTCACCTTTGAGCTCGACGCTCGGAAGCCCTCGTCTACGCAAACAAGAGCAGCTCGAAGCTCTTCGGTCTGTAAGAATGAATTTTTATCAGTACACAATGCTATATTTAATCAATAATTGAACTGACTGAGTTTGAGTTCAGAATTTACCCGTGAAGCAAGGTCGCGCTCCGCTGCCTCGGCTCGTGCAACGGCTCCAGCTAGCTGCTCTGATAGCGCGGTCACCTCTGCGCTAGGTCCCCTCGAGCTGGAGGCCTCCCCTGGATCTCTCCTCACTATTCCCTGCTGGGCACGCTGCATTCATTAAGATCGTCAGTGGCTAATCATCAATAATTCAACAAAAAGTTTCATTTGCATATAGAAGTAATTTAAACACTCACCAGGGTCTCTAGGTCTGCACGCGTGGCAGCTAGCTGGTCCTCCAGGCTGTGTAGGTGGGCCTGGGCGTCTATCGCCGCTATGTCCCTCGCATCCTGCATCCACTACATGTTAGTCGCATGATAGAAACATAAACATTTTGCATTCAATTTAGAAATAAGTGCATTCATACATACCCCTAAGACCCTCATCTGGGGTCGACCGGCGTGTACCTCCCAGTAGCGCCGGAGGTACTCGGAGCTGTCAGTCACGCGAGAGGTGCCTCTGGTCCCGCCACGCTGCCAGTCGGCGTACTGCTCCTCGAACCGTACCCGCTAGTTGGTCGTCTTGGTGCGACCACGGGTCTTCTTTCCTATGCCTCGAGGCTCTCCGACCTCGATCCACTCCTGGGGCAGGCCCAGGGTCCTCATCACCAACCGAAGCCGTAACGGCTCGATCTCGCTCAGGCAATGCAGCCATAGCTCACGCCCAAAGCGAGGTCGTCCCGATACGACCCAAGGTTGGCCCTCATCTGTCATATCCTCGTAGGGCCTCCACCGCACCTGCATTCATACATATCATTATCATTTCATCACAATCAATTCAAATCAATTCAAAAGAAATGCATACCATTCATTCATACATACCAGCGAGGGAGGAAAGTCGCGGAACTCTCTCCGTAGAACCCACAACTCGTAGTCGAGTGGGGCACCGAAGACGACCGGTAACCAGCGTCGCGCCAGAGGGAAGGATCCCTCAGCTCCGGGCCGTGGGTCAACGCGCCCCATCGGCATGTATAGGTGGCTCCACACCTGCATCCATGCATTGCATTAGTAAGGCATTCACATGCAAAAGAAAAAGAAAAAAGACATGAAAATGAGAAAATTGCACACCTGAAGAAAAGGTGAGAAGCCACTAACGGTCGTCTCTCGCCCCGTCCCCGTGGACAGATCAGCTATCAAATGCGCCAGCAGCGCTGCACCCCAAGCGTAAGTGCCAACGGTCTCCAGGTCCTCCAGGATGCCCAAGAAGCGGCAGTTGATGACGTTGGCTTTCGTCCCCAGCAATAATCTACCGAGCAGCAGCAGCAAGAACCTCCTCAGGTCTCGATCCGCTCTCTCACGGTCAGTCGGGTCTTGGCAGCATGCCGCTCTCACCCCGTCGGTCAGCCTCTGTGCGAACTCACCTAGGGTCTCCCCTGACCTGTGCCTGGCGTCCCCCAAACCCATCACCGTGGTCAGGTCCGTACGGAAGATGGTCCTACACTCACTCGGCACCACGTAAACCATATCTAGCCCCAGTAACCTCTGGGCCATCTCCGTGTAGTCAGGGTAGGTGAACCCGCTCACAGCCTCACCATCCACCCTCAACCCCGTAATCCTAGCCACATCCTCTAGGGTAGGAACCATATGCCCCCAGGGCATCAGGAAAGTCCGGCTCACCCTATCCCAACGCTCACGCAGAACCTGGATAAGTGCTAGGTCGGGTCTAAATGGCTCGATGGATAGGAAGGCTCCAAACCCCATAGCGTCTACCCTAACCCTCTGAAAGTCAGGGAGACCCTGGTATGCTGCCCAGACCATGACCCATGAGATGCGGGTCCTCATCAGCCCCTGCATGCATTAAAAGAAAGAATTTTGCTTAATGGTTTGATTAATCATGTATAATTGCATTTGGTTTTGCTTGAGCATGTTTTGGAAGTCACGCCCTTCCTAAGGCCGTTTCTTAGTGATTTCACGCCCTTAAAGGGGGCGTTTTATATTGAAGTAACGCCCTGGCTGAGGGCGTTTTTCATTTTTGCAACGCCGTTGTACAGGGCGTGAGCATGTTGTTAATTTCTAAAATCCTAAAAATGTTTTCAAATCACGCCGTCGGCTGGGGCGTTTTATTTTGATACTGTTCAGTTCAATTGGAGAGTTTTTTGAAGAGACGCCCTCTGGTTTGGGCGTTTCTTGGTGAATCACGCCCTGGTGAGGGGCGTGGCTATCATGATTTTCAGAAAAAAAAAATGACAGCATGCAAATTAATTAATAATGATTAATGAAAAACATTTAATGGTCATGGCATTAATGAAAAATCTCTTTTTTTAAAACAACATGCTTCAGGGCGTTTTTCATGAAAGGTTAATAATGTTTAAGAAAATAAAAGAGTTCACGCCCTGGGTCAGGGCGTTTCATTTGTGATTAACGCCCCCGTGGGAGGCGTGTCTTTTCTGAGTTGCAGATTTTGCCCCCGAGGGCTATGGAAAATCAGGAAAAATTTAAATAAAATAAAAAAATTGGAATTGGGGAGGGGAACTTACCTTCTTGTGCTTCTGGGGTTGTGGCCGAGGCAATGGCCGTCTTGGCCGCCGGAGTTGGCCCCGGGGAGCGACCGCCGCCGCGGGCGGTGGTCCTTCACCTTCCTCTTCCTCTTCCTCTTCATCTCCCTCCTCTTCTCCATCTTCTTCCCCTTCCTCTCCTTCTTCTCCTCCTTCTTCTGCTCCTTCTTCACTGGCTCCGTCGCCGCCGCCGACCACCGCCGGTTCTTCAACCGCGACAATGGCGAGCTCCTCCACGGCGGGTTCTTGGGCGTGGGCAGCGTCGAGGTCAACGACCTCAGGGGCACTGACCCTCTGGCGTTTGGCCATGGCTCGGGTTAGGGTAGGAAGAGAGACAGAGAGAGATAGAGGGAGATTGAGAGAAGAGAACGAGAGAGGGAGATCGAAAGAGAATGGGCGGTCTCGGTTAGGGTTTGCAGAAGGGGGGAAAATGAAAACGGAAGGAGGAAGAAGAAAGGGGCCGATGACCTTTGGGTTTCGAAAAGAAGACACGCCCTTAAGTAAGGCGTTTTTAATGGAATTCACGCCCAGGAGTTGGGCGTTTCATAAAATCAGACGACGTATATTAGGGCGTTAATTTGTTCTGCATGGGGAACGATAACCGTCGTCAGACGCATTGAATGGGCGTTGATTGATGTGATGAGAGTCATCATGGCTGGTTTAGAGTCACGCCTCTGTTGAGGGCGTGTTATTTTTAAGAAGTGACTAAGGAAAAGGCGTTACTTTTGATGATTCAACGATTATATTCTTTGGGGTTTGAATATTCACGCCTTGTCTGAAGTCGTTATTTAAGTCACGCCCACTCCACAGACGTTAACTGTGGAGGATGGGCCGATTGAAGCGCCTTGAGGTAAGGCGTCCCTTCTTGAATTCACGCCCTGTGTTGAGGCGTTATTTGCAACAGAAACACAGGTTTTGGATGATTTTGATCATAATCACAGTAATATTGGCTCAATCAGAAAATAATCTTTATTGCTTTAATAAGAAAGAATTCAATGACTAATGAGCCACTTTGGGCCTTAATTTTCTCAATGAGATTACATAATTTTTCCACTGTTCTTTGTCTTCATCCAAGTCTTCTACAGGTTGATGAAGTTTGCTTAGCTTCCATAGAGCTTGAATAGTGATAGCCTCCTCCCCATCTCCATTACTGCCTAGGTCCCTTGATTTGATTGGAGGGAGATGGGAGATGTCTTCTAAGTGTTACCTTGAAAGCCCAATTTGAGGAAGGCACCTGTGAGAGTTGTACAAGACGAAGTCTGAAGCGCCAATGAGACGAAGGTCCGTCCCGATGGAGAAGCGTGCACGAAGTTCCTGCATCTTAAATACACCCGGGGCGCAAGTAAAGAGATTCTTTGGCATTACCTTTAAGTGCTCCCTCCAATCCCCTCTCTTCTTGATTTGAGGAACCCGGTTAGTCACTCTATTGCTTATTCCTAATGAGCCGGTTATATAGGAGAGTGGGCTCTTTGAGAAAATTCTTGAAGGTTTTTGGGCTTCGTGGCATGGGTCGAATTTGAAGTGTAGATCAATCCAACTAGAGAGTGCTAGCATGCACCCGTAGATGGGCCTTCCCATGGCCGCCGAGGTGAGCCCGCTATAAAGATATGCTAGGATCGCCGGTCCAACTCTTTCTTCCTCCCATAAGCTCACCACTGCGCTCAATTGGGACTCCTCTAGAAAGTCCTCCGTGGATGGGAATATGAGTGCTCCTGCTAAGCACACCACGAAGGCTTTGGTCACTCTTTCTATCTCCTCTTCCTCTTTAGCTTGATCCGCTCTCTTGTACACCCACGAGGCGAGCTTCAAGAGGTTAATTCCTTTAGTGACCTTGATTTGGTTCACTATATTTGGGCTAGGTATCAATGAGGTTAGCAACTCATGGGAGGAGATTGGCCTTGGCATGATGGCCATCTTTTCTTCTTCTCCTTGTTTCATCCTTTTCAAGCCTAGGATTGTCTCTACTTCTTCCAGCAAGATAGTGGCTTCGAATGTGGAAAATAAGAAGGTATGGGTGGAAGGATGCCATGTTTCAATCAATGCACCTATGGCAGCCCAATCAAGATGGATTTGGTCATAATGTTTAGCATGGGTTATCAACCCCAAGAGATGCCATCTAGCTACATATACCCTCATATCTGAAGTAAACTTGGAGAGGATGAGGGGCAACCATTTGATTTGGATGTACCTTCTAGCTCCCGGAAGGATTGGGTAATCCTGTAAAGAAGAAACATGAAGCATGCAATGATAAGAATAAGCATATGAAATATGAGATGAGAGTTCGGCCGAAGGCACAGTAAAGCAACTAACAGAAAGATAGCTTACCTGGCTGAAAGCAATTCGATTGCTTATGTGCCCTTGTATTTCAATAATCCTGGGAGTAGATATCCTAGGTTTCTTCATCACTCTGTCCATCTCTTTCTTTTGCAGAAGAAGCTCGCGCAGAGGCTTGAAGAAGAACAGAAGCAGAAGAACGAAAGCTTGTAGAAGAAGAGGCAATCCGGTTGCAGAAGAGTTTCGATGGGTTTGTGAAGGACAGCCTGCCTTTTTATAAGGATTTGAAGAGTCCTAAAGAGTTCTGAAGATAGAAGTTTGATTGGGTTAAGGACTGTGTTCTTGATTTAGAAACGGGTGTTCGTGCTGAATTAACGCCTTTGGTAAGGGCGTCTCTTTTCGATTTGACGACCTAACCCGAGGTCGTGTTTTATGTAACGCCCTTGATGAGGTCGTTTTACTTCTACGCTTCCGTTACTGTTTACGCCTTTGAGTAGGGCGTGTTTTAAATGATTAACGACCTACGGTCAGGCGTCTTTCATGATGATAACGCCCTGTTCTTAGGCGTGTTTTTCCTGGATTACGGATCTTTGACCTCTCCATGCTTTTGATGAACTTAAGTGCTATTATTTGGTGAAATTGTTTATGATTAAGCACTTATGATCATGTCATGTTCTGAATTGATGAATGAAAGCTAATAAATTTCAAAGTGCAGAAGTTTTGCAGGATCCAAGGCGCTTGGACCGCTCGTGGGAGTAACATCTTGTCACCTTGTATCTGTTTCTTGTAAGCATTATTATTATATGATATCTACACTATTATAGTATGTCAAGGACCTTGTGGTTCTGATGAATCTGAAATTTGAGTTCCACTTCATCAAAAACGATGACGATTTCAGGAGAATCTTGATCGCACGGATAGGCCATTGAGTTGTTAAAGGTTTGGGACGATGGTTCCACTTTCTGAGTTGATGCGCGGACAAACGGGCCTCGGCTTAGTGTTAACTCAGAAATATGGATTCTTGACCAGATCTAAATAGCTTAGCAATATTATCCTTGATTATATTCTATTTTTAGTTTGGTTTAATCTTTTCTTTTAGCCCAGCATGCATCATGTAGGACTTTGAGTTTCATGCTGAAAATCTTCATATTATGGCAATAATGAAATTCACTCGCTCTTGATTGAGTTGACATGAGATATTCCACTTCAAATCAAGTACTTCATTCTGTTTGAAGCCGTTCAGGCTGATTCCTTGAAAGTGTCCCTTTTGTTGGATCTCTATCCCAATTCCCTTTACTTTTCTGCACTATTTATCTTGGTTGTAGCACGTCCACGTTGGCTGGTAACCGCTCTCCAATGGTCTTTCCCTGTCGTGCCCACGCGCACACCCTTTATTTACTTAGTTAAATCTCCTTTTATCCAACAAATCGATGTTTCCTTGGAACCACCAAGAGTTGTTTCATTCAGAATCTTGGAAAGATTTCAAATGCTTAATGTTCTGAGGCGTGTCACATCACACCTTGGCGTCTCCTTATCAGCTCATTCCACTTCATTCCTTTCATTACAATTCATTCCATTTCCGTCTCACTCCCTTGCAAAGCAGACGCCAAGACGGGGCAGCTGTAGACACGCCAAAATTGACGTTATGTTGATCAAATCTCATGTCGTTATGATAACACCCCAAGTGGACTTCAATATTCCTATAACATGAAGTTTTTCCATTTTTTGTGAATTTTATGCATTTTTCGTGATTCACGACTTGACGAAGGGCGTTACTTCCGAAAGTAACGACCTGTCATGGGGCGTTTCAAAAGAAAGGACGACCATACTTGAGGGCGTCAATTCCTGGTATTATCCGTTAATTTCTAGAATTATCTATTTTCAAAATAAAAGCATTTTCTAAGTAACGTCCTTCCTCAGGGCGTGTTTTCACTAAACGCCGTTATCTCAGGCGTGTTTCAAATAAAGAAAGTTTTTATTTCCAAAATTAAATCCAGGAAGAAACGGCCTTTCCTAGGTCGTGTTTTAAGAAACGCCCTGTCTTAAGGCGTGTTTCACTCCAGAGTCCTTCCTTTTTTTGTCTTTCCCTCACAGTTCCCTACCATCCCTGAACTCTTGCTCGATCTTAATCCTTCCCAGGATGCCTCATTACCCGTTCTTATCACTTCCTTGTTTGATCATATCCGATTGAAGCTATAAAAGAAAATCTCGTTTGATCGTGTAAAAGGTTAGCAACTCAAAGGGTTAAGAGGTTGATCATTCAACAGGCACGTTCTGCATCCTTCTCTGCATCCAATCAAGCGCCTGTTGCCTTCATCCTTTCTGCATCCGTTTAAGCATCTCCACGGTTTTCCCTTTACTCTCGTCAGGGAGAGCAGGGTTCTATCTGTTGTTTCGTTGTTCATCTCCTCTTAACATCTCCTCATTATCACCCGGTCGTTAGTTATTCTATTGCATTAAGCATCATTTTTCATATCCTTTCCCTAGTTCCATGCTAGGGGTTTAAAAAAACAAAAAAAAAGAGGTGCGCTGTTGATGCCTTTTTCATGATTTTGTGTTAGTTTGGATTGATACTATCTGCACCTTGGCTGATCCCCTCTCTTTTGTCTGTCTTTTATTGTCTTTTTTTTTTACAAGGTAATCAACTGAAGAGAACCCACTTCATCGGCCGGCCGATTGAAGTCGGAGGAGGAAATCCACATCCATCTCGCATCTCAATTTCCACCAGGTATACACGATCTCTTGTTCTTCTTATTGAGGTAACCCCTCTGGCGATCACACAAATTCCCCTTGTGCACCTCGTGCATGCTTTTCTCCCTATCATTTTATTGATTATTATTGTCTTATTCTTCGTATTTTGCTTTAAGTGGATTTTAAATAGAATCTACACCTACAAGAACAGAAGAAGAAACATTAGTATTTCTTCATACTACCTGACCGAAAGTAAAAAGGGAAAAAGAACAATACCTTTGTTCTTCACGTACGCCGCCTTCTTAACCTATAACAGAAGAAGATGAAGAACTGTTAGTTCTTCATGTAACAGACGTAGAGAAAATCAAAGGAACTATTCCTCTCTCACGTACCTTGCAGATTCCGAACGCCAAATAGCGTTGAAGGGTTCGAGCAGTAGATTATTTATAGGGATTTAGGGGGTCCTATTAGGGTTAGAGTCCTAGTGGAGGTAATGCTTCCAATATAGAGTCCTTGCCCTATTTAAATACTTACTAGATTAACATAATCCTTCCCGGGATAAGCTCCCGTGGCGAACGGAACTCGAATGGAATTAACGACTTTGGTCAGGGCGTCGATTCCTGAATTGACGACCTGGTTCAGGTCGTTTCTTAAGAAGCGCCTTTCGTTAGGGCGTTTCTTTGTTTAAAACACGCCCAAGATAGGGGCGTTTCTTGGCCTTACCGTTTTTGGCGTTTAGAATTTGACGCCGTGTTGTCAGGGCGTCCCTTCTTGAATCACGCCTTTGCTAGAGGCGTTTCTAATTTAAATAGCGCCTTTATCCGAGGTGTTATTTTATATTGTTTTATTTATCTATTTATTTGATTTATTTTAAAATCTTTATTGTTATTAATATTTTATCAGGGTTGCTACACCCTCCCCCACTTAAAAAGAATTTGGTCCCCAAATTCAATTGCATATCATGTATACACGCGGAGAGTGTAGAGTATATACCTCTTGGAACAACTCGGGAAATCGTTTCTTCATAGATTCCTCGGTCTCCCATGTCGCTTCGTGTTCAGGATTCTTATTCCATTGCACCTTGAGCATGGGAATAACCTTATTCCTTAGAGCTCGTATTTCTTGATCTAAGATCTTCCTAAGCTTCTGTTCATAGGTGAGATCTTTCTGGATCACCAAATCTCCATGTTCAATAATATGAGATGGATCGTGCACATACTTCTTCAACATAGATATGTGAAACACATTATGCACGTCGGACAATTGAGGAGGCAACGCGATGCGATAAGCAACCTCGCCAACTCTTTCGAGTACCTCAAATGGTCCGATGAATCTTGGCGTAAGCTTGCCCTTAACACCAAATCTTCGTATGCCACGTGCAGGCGATATTTTAAGAAATACATGATCTCCAACCTGGAATTCAAGATCTCTTCTTCTTGTGTCAGCATAAGCCTTTTGCCTGGTCTGAGCAACTTGCAATCTTTCTCTGATTACTTGTATCTTCTCAGTTGTATCCCTTACCATGTCTGGACCTAATAGTTGTTTCTCTCCAACTTCGTTCCAGCATAAGGGTGATCGGCAACTCCTTCCATATAAAACTTCGAAAGGTGCCATTTGGATACTAGCTTGGTAGCTATTATTATATGCAAATTCTACAAGTGGCAAATATTCATGCCAGCTTCCACCAAAGTCAATGATGCAAGCTCTTAGCTTATCCTCAACAACTTGATTAGCTCTCTCGGTCTGACCATCCGTTTGTGGGTGAAAAGCAGTACTAAAGTTGAGCCTTCTTCCCAACGAATGTTGTAATCCCTTCCAAAAATTAGAAGTGAAACGGGGATCTCTGTCAGACACGATCGAGACAGGTATACCATGTATCCTGACTATTTCCTTGATGTATAGTGCAGCTAGCACATCAATTGACCATCGGCTTTTTATTGGCAAGAAATGCGCCGATTTAGTTAATCGGTCAATGATAACCCAGATTCCATCATGTCCTCCTTTTGATTTAGATAATCCCATGATGAAGTCCATACCAATATCCTCCCACTTCCACTTAGGAATATCTAGAGGATGTAGTTTTCCAGCAGGCTTTTGGTGTTCCGCCTTGACCTGTTGGCATGTGAGACAGCGAGATACATAGTCCGCTATTTCTCTTTTCATATTAGGCCACCAAAAGTTCCTCTTTACATCTTGATACATTTTGGTTGATCCTGGATGAATAGTGTACCTTGATCGGTGAGCTTCATCTAAGATCTTCTTCTTTAATTCCGGACAGTCGGGTATACAAGTTCTACCTTTGAATAATAATCTTCCATCAGAAGTTAGTTGAAAATCAGATTGTCCTTCTAATCTGCCTTTGATTTCCACTAATATAGGATCATCATCTTGAAGCGCTTGTATCTCAGATAATAAATCTGACTATATGCTTACATGAGATAATGTGACAAATCTGGCTTCCTTGTCCAAGCTTATATTGAGCTCGGAGAATTGTTCTAGCAACCTCCATTCTTGTATCATACAATTGGCTATCATTGCTCTCGGCTTTCGACTAAGGGCATCAGCAACATAATTACCCTTTCCGGGATGGTATTGTATATTGAAGTCGAAGTCCTTGAGATATTCTAGCCAGCGTCTTTGTCTCATGTTTAGCTCCTTTTGTGAGAATAGATATTTGAGACTCTTGTGATCGGAGTATACAGTAAACTGCACTCCATATAAGTAGTGTCTCCATATCTTCAGGGCAAATACCACCGCGGCCAGTTCTAAGTCATGGATGGGGTAATTCTCCTCATGCTTCTTCAGTTGACGTGAAGAGTATGCTATGACCTTTCCTTGTTGCATTAGGACACATCCGAGGCCAATGCCAGAAGCATCTGTGTAGACCTCGAATCTCTCTCCTTCTATTGGTAGAGCTAACACCGGAGCTGTAGTAAGATGATCCTTGAGAGTTTGGAAACTTCTTTCACATTTCTCACTCCATTCATATCGGATCTCCTTACGAGTTAATCTTGTGAGGGGCACGGCGATCTTGGAGAATTCTTCGATGAATCGTCGATAATATCCTGCAAGACCTAAGAAACTTCTGATCTCGCTTGCATTGGTTGGTTTTTCCCAGTTTCTAACAGCTTCAACCTTTGACGTATCTACAGATAATCCGTCCTTTGATATGACATGTCCGAGAAAAGCCACTTCTTCAAGCCAGAACTCGCATTTGCTGAGCTTTGCATATAATTGATTTTCCCTCAATACTTGCAATGCGATCCTTAAATGCTCCTCATGTTCTTTCATAGTTTTGGAATATATCAATATATCATCAATGAAAACCACCACAAATTGATCTAGATAAGGCCTGAATATGCTATTCATTAACTGCATAAAGGCAGCAGGGGCATTTGTTAGTCCAAAAGGCATAACAACAAACTCGTAATGGCCATACCTGCTTCTGAATGCAGTCTTATGAATGTCATCATCCTTGATTCTTAATTGATGATATCCCGACCTGAGATCAATCTTGGAAAAATATTTGGATCCTGAAATCTGATCAAATAACTCATCGATTCTCGGCAGTGGATACTTGTTCTTGATAGTGAGATGATTCAACTGTCGATAGTCGGTGCACAATCTCATGGATCCGTCCTTCTTCTTCACAAATAAGACTGGTGCTCCCCACGGGGAAGTACTTGGTCTAATAAACCCTTTTCGAATCAGTTCCATCAACTTCTCCTTCAACTCTTTGAGTTCCGCAGGGGACATTCTATAGGGTGCCTTTGAAACTGGACCAGCACCAGGGACTAAGTCAATGGTGAAGGCCACTTCTCTTTGAGGGGGTAATCCCGGCAAATCTTCCGGAAATACGTCTGGAAATTCTTGCACTACCTGAATGTCTTCTATCTTGGTTTCCTTAGCTTCTTTAACAGTGACAAAAGCAAGGAAGGATACACATCCTTTCCTGACGAGCTTGCTTGCTCGAAGAGCCGAAATAAGAGGGGATTTGCTCCGACTCTTGGGGCGAGTAAAGACTAATTCTGGAAAATCTTTGAAAGCAATTTGGCTATTGCGGTAATCAACCGTTGCCTGGTATTTGGATAACCAGTCCGCTCCCAGTATAACATCATACTCCTTTAGATCGAGGCATATGAGATATATAGGTAAATTCCTACCTTGAACCATTACCTCACAGTTTTGGTAGTGATGAGTAATATCATTTTCGCTTCCAAGAGGAGTAGTTAGAACTATTTTTATCCATTCTGGTTTTAACGGTAACGGGTCGGCAAACTTCTTAGAAATAAAGGAATGCGATGCATCCGTATCAAATAAGACATAAGCACTTTTGGAACAAAGTGTTAATGTACCTTCTACCAGTCTACCTTCTTCTTCTGGTTCGGTCTCCTGGATTGCATGAAGATGAGCATTATTTGTCACCGGGCGTTTACCGTCACCGGCTTGGTCATTCATTAATGGACAATCGGGAATCCGATGTTCGCGACTCCCACAACGGAGACAAGCTCCTAATTTCCTCCAGCATTCTTCTGTCTTGTGACCAGCCTTGTCACAATGCTTGCATACTGTATTAGAAGGGGTAGTTGTGATAGAGAAAGGCTTGGTCTTTTTGAATTTCTGATCTTGAGAGGAAGAACCTCCATTACTAGTCCTCTTCTTAAAGTTGGGTTTAAAAGAACCCGAACCTGTGACTTGCTCCTTCTTGTACTTTCCACGGATCCTATCATATAGTTCCGTGGCATCTTCAAGTAATTGAGCTCGGTGCACTATTTCAGAATAACTTGGATGTCCATAGGCGCCAGTTGAGTAATATAGTGGGGCCTAAGCCCATTAAGAAATCTTCAGGCTTTCATCTTCTCCGTGCTAATAAGATGCTTAGCATATCTAGACAACCTGGAGAACTGAGCTTCATAATCTGCTAATGATAAAGATCGTTGCTTTAATGCCGCGAATTCGGCAGCCTTCTTTTCTTGGACTCGGTCCGAGAAACATTTAGCATTGAAGTATTCCACAAATTCTTCCCATGTTACTTGAGTAGGATCGATGGTTGCTTCAATAGACTCCCACCAGCATCTAGCATCTTTCTCTAACTGAAATGTAGCTAATAGCACTTTATCCTGATCCGTGCATTGCATGACACGGAATATGCGTTCGGTTTCCCGAACCCAATGCTCGACATCATCCGGATCGGTCGATCCCATAAACTTCGGGGGATTCATGTTCTTAAAGGCTTGGTGTAAGCTTCCAGCTCGTGGAGTACCACCTTGTGCTACCTGTTGTAGCACTTGTGTCATCCCTTGGAGGGTACGCTGCATGTTGCGCCATTGAGCACGTTCGGCAGCCATTATCCTACAATTATAATAGCTATATTAGTATTATATCACTGTGATCTTATTAAAAGACTCATTGACTCTTACCCCTTGGTTCTACCCAATCTCACTTGGTTAAACGTTTAACTTATCCTTGGACTTGGGTTTTTCCTAGGAATTGAATACCCTACGCTCTGATACCACAAAAACTGTCACGCCCCGAGCGCGGAAGATACCCGGAGACGCGTGACGAGTTTATATCAATCATGTCAATCAGAGTGGTCGTGTATTCGACACAAAGACAGAGATGCACAAAATAGCAAGATAACCCAATCCTTTATTTCATAATGGATAGACTATTACAAATCCAATACTCTGTTTAATAAAAAGGAAAAGAATACATATTTGACTCAAGAAACTATAGAACAGACTAGGTGACACTTGAGCAGCTCTATCACTTTCACTCTTGACCATTCCCATCCGATTGACTTCCATCGTCGTCGGACTTACCTGAAAAGTAAAAAGGGACAAACGGAATGAGCGAACGCTCAGTAGGAAATTATATCTCAAGTACTAGCAAGGGGTTTAAGTAATTACATCTTTCATGAATGCAATAAAGCTATGCATGCTCGCATAAAATGACAAGATAGAGAGAATGTAATATCAAGGAAATGAGATGAACTTAATCATGAAAATAACAAGTTATTCAAGATATTCAAGCAAGTACGTTTAACAAGTCATGTCAAGAACTTTGGCCATCATGTATCAAGCAAGTAAATTACCCTTTTTCGGGCCACGCAATTCATGTCAAGTCAAGTACGATTCAAGTACAAGATGCGTGTGGAATGTCCAATCAAGCAAGTCAAGTACTCGGTATAATGCCAGATACCTTATCATTTTAACTCTCATGGGCACAAGTACTTTCGGGTGCTCCTCCCAGGACCAGATCGGGCCCTATATGCGCAGGCATTTATCATGTGTTTTGACATCCACTCTTGTTTATAGCCATCATAGAATTTTAATAATCAAGCTTGTAGACACGTATGACAACTTTGATAGAATAGAGTCCAAAATATGACAAAGGACATAGAATGGCGATAATAACGATATCGATAAAAACTAGGTAGAATATGGTTCCCTTAACTTGGGTACCATGACAAATCAGTATGGACATTCTTTATATAGAATTGAGGTCCACATGAACAGTATATCAAAGGTAAGATACCCTCATTCTTATCATAGAATTGAGGTTTACAAGAATGACATTATATGGCATGATATCACCATCCCATTAAGAATTTTCTTATGATATACTCTTTGTATAATCATAAGGGCCGGTATCCCATGTTTCTTTAGAGTGACATGGCATCAATGGTGTAATCGGTTTTTAGGGTACAACCAGCTCAGTCGACCTTGAGGGAATCCAAGGTACGAGGAGTCTTACGGAGGTCTCTATGACTAACTCGCTAGTCCAAAGGAACGGAATGTCCAATGGAGAGCTTGTATGTCATTGAGAGTTGAGTGTGATCGATAAAACAATGTGAAAAGTGGGACTATACTCACGGAGTGGAGAATAGTGCCGATATATACGTATATGTATAATATGAAACCATCGGTTAACAGAATCAAGATAAAAATCAGTTTACAGAAAATAACGACTTAGGTCAAGTCGTTTCTCAAGTAATTAACGCCTAACATAAGGGCGTTTACACGTGTTTCTATTTTTGCAGAATTTCAATATTTCAATAATTTATCTAAAACGCGCCCTGGGCAGGGGCGTTTCTTCACGATTTGATGACTATACCAGAAGGCGTCCTTTTTATTCACAATATTGGACAGGATATAATTAATTTCAGGAATTATCAAAAACGCGCCCTGGGCAGGGGCATTACTATTTAATTCTATTTTTCAGAATATATAAATTTTAGGATTTTAACCGATACACGCCCTAGGAAGGGGCGTTACCTTTCAGATTCACGCCCTGTTCTAGGGCGTTAACATATGGAAAACGACTTTGTCCAAGTCGTTAATTCAAGTTTCTTCAGAAATTTTAAGGACAGTAATAATTCCAGGATAACAGAGGAACGAATATAATATCATGACAGTAAAATTAGCAGGTTGAAGACATAGGATCATGCATATATTTATAATCATGATTTCTTAGATAATCAGTTCTTAAGATGGGTGATTAACGGTTTAAAGAAATTAACGCCTGAGTACAGGGCTTTAAACATGAAATTAACGACCTGGGAAGGGTCGTTTCATGTGAATTAGCGCCTTTGCCAGGGGCGTCTCTTTCAAAATATTTCAAAAAACGCATGGAAACTATAATAACCGTATGCATGACATGCTTATATATATATATATCTTGCATTAATTTCATTTGGGCTACAATAACTTGAGAAAACCTACCTGAAGATTTGAAGATTGATATGAAAGGGGACGTTGTTGCCTTACAGCAACAATAACAGGAGGACGAGAAGGCTTTGATGAAGAACCTTTGTTCTTCGGTTCTGTAACTCCTACAAGAACAGAAGAAGAAACATTAGTATTTCTTCATACTACCTGACCGAAAGTAAAAAGGGAAAAAGAACAATACCTTTGTTCTTCACGTACGCCGCCTTCTTAACCTATAACAGAAGAAGATGAAGAACTGTTAGTTCTTCATGTAACAGACGTAGAGAAAATCAGAGGAACTATTCCTCTCTCACGTACCTTGCAGATTCCGAACGCCAAATAGCGTTGAAGGGTTCGAGCAGTAGATTATTTATAGGGATTTAGGGGGTCCTATTAGGGTTAGAGTCCTAGTGGAGGTAATGCTTCCAATATAGAGTCCTTGCCCTATTTAAATACTTACTAGATTAACATAATCCTTCCCGGGATAAGCTCCCGTGGCGAACGGAACTCGAATGGAATTAACGACTTTGGTCAGGGCGTCGATTCCTGAATTGACGACCTGGTTCAGGTCGTTTCTTAAGAAGCGCCTTTCGTTAGGGCGTTTCTTTGTTTAAAACACGCCCAAGATAGGGGCGTTTCTTGGCCTTACCATTTTTGGCGTTTAGAATTTGACGCCGTGTTGTCAGGGCGTCCCTTCTTGAATCACGCCTTTGCTAGAGGCGTTTCTAATTTAAATAGCGCCTTTATCCGAGGTGTTATTTTATATTGTTTTATTTATCTATTTATTTGATTTATTTTAAAATCTTTATTGTTATTAATATTTTATCAGGGTTGCTACATACTCATCTAGCCCATTTATATAGTCCTGCAGCCACTGAGCTTCTAGGCTGATCTTCTTGACCACCGGCAATGGAGTCTGCCTCCTCCGATTGCGGATAGGTATCGGGATAACTGCTGGTGGGTTGGTCCACACAGGTGTTGTTACCAGTGGAGGGGGTCGTGGTGTGACGCCACGAACATGTGCTCCCGGTGTCGGGCAAGGTAGGCCTTTTTCTTAGTTCTTGCGGGGACTTGCTGCCATCCCTCCTGTTCTTTTATTGGGGACAGAAAGCAGGCTTCATATGTATGCTGAGTACTGGCTTCTGCGGTCTCCTCAGGCAAGGCTTGATACAAAGAAACCATATTGACGGCGACTCTTCTTATGGGCGCCGCATGTGGTTGTGGAGGGTCGACCTTGTACTCCCCCAATTCTATTTCTTCCTTTTTTATCATGCCTTCGATGATATCCTTGAAAATATAACAGTCTTCAATTGGATGCCCCAGCATCTGGTGGTAAGGACAAATTCTTGGGCTGTCTCTTCTCTTTAGGTCCTCCGGCCTCCTTGGCTCAGGCAGGGTGACCTTATCATACTGGGTAACCCAGTCAAATAGGATCCTGGTCTTCTCCTTTGGGAAAGAGTAGGGCTTCTTCATTTTATCCCGAGGGATGGGCCTTCTTCGCCGTCTCCGGTCTTGGCAGGCTGAGGAGCAGCTGTCTTCTTGCCTTTATCTTTTTGTTGTTCAAATGTCTTGATATCAAGGGCATTTGCTTCTTTCAGTGCCTGGCGCCGTTCTATTGCCTTTCCCTTTTGTGCAGTAGGGGTGTTTGGTGTGGGGGCTGGTTTTGCTAGGAAAGCCTCCACTTCGGCAACAATATTGTTCAGACGGTCGAACGACCGGATTTCCATGCCAATCATCTTCTCCAGCACCTCTCTCCTGAGGTTCTGTTTGCAGATCTGCACAGCGTCCTACTGGTGCGGGGGCCGCTTGCATCTCATTCCAAGGTTCCTCCACCTCTTGATGTAGTCGAGAGCAGTCTCATATGCCCTTTGTCTTGTTAAATAAAGTTCAGCCACAGTGACCTCCCTCTCTGTAACATGAAATCTTTCTCTGAACTTCCTCTGCATGTCCGACCAGTCGCTGATCGACTTGGCCGGGAGGCTGGAGTACCATTCAAAGGCGAGCCCTGTGAGTGAGGACCCGAAGAACTTCAGTAAATATGACTCGTCGGTGGCTAAGTCACCCATGACGATCATGTAGTAGGCGACATGTTCCTTCGGGGATCCCTTCCCGTTGAACTTGTCGAACTTCGGCGGCTTGCTGATCCCGGGAGGGAGCCGCTTAGCAGCATGATGCGGTGGATATGGCATCCTATATGCATCGAACATAACATAGTCACCTTCAGCTCTTTCAGCGAGCTTCATCTCGATCATCCTTTCTACCATCATCTTGCTCATGGTGGTTGGGTCGACCGGTTCCGGGTAGAAATGCGCCGACTGCAAATAGGGGGTGACCAGGGTGGTCGCCTGTGGAGGAGGACGCAGCAATGGAGGTGTCTGGTGCACCTGAGGCAGCACCGGGGGAGCCAGTGATTGCGATGGGCGTTGTTGAGTTGTCGCCAAATTTGACTCCGCTTGCAGAGGGGGGGTATAGAGTGGCGGGAAGTCGTTCTTGCCGACGGCTCCCCTTGATGATTCGGCCTGCACATTAGGCCGCTTGGAGGCGGAGGACTGCTCTGCCTTTTCCGTCAACTGCTTCTTCAGCTGTTCTATCTCCTGACGGTACCTCTGGAGCATCATTAGTACAGCTTGATCCATAGCTGCTGTGTTGGGGATGGCCTCTGTCGTCTCGCCAAATGCACCCTTAGGCAGGATGTCAAGCAAGACATCTTCATCTTCATCTGCCGTTATCACATTTGCTGTGAGAATAACGGCCTTGTCATGCTGTTGGAGGCAGGGCATGGCTTGCTTTCCCTGGGTCGCTGCCAGCATCTGTTTTGCGGCCTCTACTCTTCTAGTGCTTGGCCCTAGTCTGTCGACTAGCCAGGCCAACTCTTGAGGCTCTTCGGGTAGTTTTCCATTGTGGCCATCTATCCCGGCCATATTGCATGTAAAGATCTACATCCTGCGCCTCTGTCTGCGAACCTTCCTCTTGGCATTCTCTGGGAAGGTAAGCCTTTCGAACACAGAGATCCTTTTCCTTTCCCCTTGATGGGGGATAGTTTCATCGGCTTGAGTATCAGAGCCGTCTCCATATCCATTGTCATCAACCGATGACATCATCCTCCTATCTTCTTCTTCTCCCGCTGCCATTAATGGACAGTGGTCTTCTTCAGCTGCGGCTGCCTACAACAGCCGTTGTTGGCCCAAAGAGGGGTTGCCCAACCCCCTAAAATAGCTTCTGACCATATTGGTCATTTCATCTTGCCCTCGGCCCGAGTGCGGGGTCGGGGACAGTTGTTGACCTCTCATCGGAGGAATGTGAGTAAACCAAGTCCTCTCGGCAGTCTGCTGTAATCTTCTTCCCACAATAGGGATATTGGCTTGTCGGGCGCAGGCCCTAAAACTTTCTCGGCATGGCGGATCCACGATTGTCTCTTCCTTCCTTGTGATAAGGTTCCTCTTGTTGTTTTCTTCTGCTCTGGTGGATCTGGGGTGATACTGCACTGGAGCTTCTTGCTGGACAGGCTGGACCTTTTTGGGGACCCAAACCTGCTTGAATCTTCTTGGCTTAGGAGCCAACATCCTCTGGCCATGACGGCCGGCTTCTTCTTCTTCGGCCCTTCTTCCAGCGAGAGCCTGGTAGGAGTTGCGGACTGGCACAGTAGGGATTACCCGGTCTGGGCTCACTCGAGCCTTGCGCCCGTCCAGAAAGACACGGAGGCCACCGACCAGCATAGACTTGCCGGATGCGGAGGGTCATCCGGTCAAAGCAGCATCAGCCTTCCTTTGGGGGTTCCGGTGTCGGCGTCTCCCGAAGCTCTTGGCAAGGACGGGGCGGGCCCCGTGAGCAATGTGATGCACCATGCAGCTGGCAACTTGGGATGGACTTGCGGACGAGTTGTCACAGTGTCGAGCCTCCGGGGCCTCGACCTTTTCAGCAACCTTTTCTTCGACGGTCTCCAGGGAATCCGTCTGCAACATGTCAACGAAGGCTAACCCCAAGAAGTTGGGGAAGCCTACAGCTGGTGGGAAATATCCGAAGACCATGGGTACCGCCAGGTACCCGTGCTCCGCATGGTCGGCTATGATTGCGGGGCCGAAGCCAACACTAGTGAGTCTGGATGACGTCATCGTTTGCCTGAGACAAATAGACAAACAATCAACATTCTTGGGGTAAGCCCCCGAAGGTATCCTCTCTTGGCAAAGAGATGACGGAAGACTCAGGTCTCACCGGGCGTGCCAGACTTGTGGGGATGTTTTTTGTTTAGGTTTATTTTTACTGGGTTTATTAGGCGTGCCAGTCACCGGAGTGACGATTCATTGTGCGCTCGACTTGACTCAGTCAGTCGATTGTGATATTCGTGTCAGGACCTTGAGTCCGTCATACCATAAAGGCTATGACGTTAATTACGTCCTTCCAATGAAGAATAACCCTTGATTAATTGCCAAGAAAGGATGCCTTGGGGGCAAAATGAGATACGACTGTTACGCTAACTCCGCTAACGGGATGCGAAACATGCATAGAGAACCGTGCTACACGGGACATGATAGCGATGTTATAACGCAAATCCGGCAGCACGTCCCCTTATATGGGGCTATGCCAAAGGGAAATATAGGTCATTCACCCATGAAATGTCAGGATGAAATCCAAACGAGAGACGGGCGTAGCCCTGGATCCAAAAGGATTTGAATGTGATGGGACAGTGTCCGCTACCATATCGTTTGTTGATGTTCCCCTCAAAGGACCATTGGAGGACATGCAGTGGCAGAACTCCGAGGGTCCGTGGGGTGACAGAAGAAACATCGTATTCGGTATAATGTAGGGGTAAACCCCCATTAATGTATCTCCGTGGACCTGGGTGAAAAACCATAATTCCCTCGTAAGGTGACGAAGGTTAGCATGGAGGTTGACAAGAAGGGGACATTTGAGTTTAGACTGCATTTGGGTTTATTGGGATTGTTGAGACGTTAGGCTTTGGATGGCACCTGTTAGTGAGACGAAACGGCGTGGATAGGAGTCGGCGCGAGGGGATCCCGACGCGACGGGAGGCCAAAGGGCAGACGGCACAGGTGGCAAACGGCGCGGCATGGTCCCGGCGCGCCCTTCACTCGGCGCGAGTTTGGCGCCGGTAGGAGGTGGCGCCGGGAGGAGATGGCGCAAGGAGGAGGTGGCGCCGGTAGCCGTTTTGTTGGTTTTCTTCAGATGTTATGAGGGGTTCTGATGAATTCAAAAGGGGATCCTCTATATTCAACAGGGATTTTATGGCAATAGTTGGGTGAGATAGAAGATGAGGGTGGACTCATTCACAAAGGGGTTCAAGGAGATCATGTAACTGTAAGGTATGTTACCTGTGGTGGCCAAGATACCATGAGATGATATAGCTCAGCTTCTTGCCACGCAGTTAGGGGTTAAATGCACAATTCCGATTGAAACATCATACTATGTGATCGAGTAAAAGTCTGAACAAATTTTGACAGCACCTCCCCTTATTTTGGGAGCGTGCCAACAGGGTATTATAGGCCATCCACTCACGAACTGTCGGAGTGGAAACCAAAATGAGAGCCGGGCGTAGCTCGAGATCCAAGGGATCGAAATCATGTGGGACTTTATCCCCCCCTGTTGTGATATCCCCGATACAGTCAACGGAGAACCTGCAATGGCAGGGCTCCATGACTTGATGGGGTTGTAGAATGTAGGGGAATGAACCCCTTTAATATGGCTCCCGTGAGAACGGAGGGAAAGGTAGTACATCTCCATAGGGCAGGGTATGATGAGTGAGGTTGGCATAGCCTGGCGGCATTGGCACAAACGCATTGACGTGGCCAGAAGATGTAAAGGTATCGGCGCGAAGAAAAAGTTAGGCCTCGGCGTGAAATAGGAAACCCAACCGGCGCGGCAAGCCCTCGGCGTGAGACTTGCGTCGAGAGGTGCTCGCGCCGGGAGGCTTAGGTGAGGTTTTTAGAAGGGTTTTAAGGCAGGGGCTTTAGGTGTTTGAAGAAAAAGGGTTTGTTCAACAATCTGAAGACCGTTTTGGATGATCGTAGAGAGGATGATTCGGGGTGGAGACAACCTTCCTTATGGGGCCTCACTAGGAGCAGAA
This sequence comes from Amorphophallus konjac, assembly GCA_022559845.1. Taxonomy (NCBI): domain Eukaryota; kingdom Viridiplantae; phylum Streptophyta; class Magnoliopsida; order Alismatales; family Araceae; genus Amorphophallus; species Amorphophallus konjac. Next base: position 235,555,526 of record CM040124.1, read on the forward strand.
CCATTCACGGAAACCTCACGATCCGGATTTGTCCCTTCTCGTTTCACAGACGAGAAGCCATGAGATAGGCTGTCTCAGGCTCTCGTTGTAAGTGTAAAGTTGAAAGAATCATACTATGGAAGAACGTTCAACATAATTGGAAAATAGAGACGGTAAAGCATACGTAGAGGTGCAGCCATCAATATCCATAGCATATAGTGCAGAAGCAGAAACAAAAGAATAATGACGGGGGAGAACCCAACCCATCTTTCGTTAACTATTTCATCAAAAAAAAAGGGCATACACGAGTTCAACTCGGGAGAAGAAGAAGCATACACCTACTCTATCCCTGAGGACAGGGTTACATTGGCATTCAGTGCTACAGGAGCAGAGATGCTCGAAAACAGAGATACAAAGCAAAAGGGGAACGATATTCAGACAGAGGAGAAAGGGGGAAGAGGAGCTGCAGCTGCTCAGGACGTCGAACGGCACACCCCACCTGACTTCTCCCTTCGAGCCTCTGCCCCTCTCTTTTCTTCAGCTTCTATGGAGGGCTCTCGAGCTTCCCCTTTCTTTCTTTTTCTTCTCTCTTTTCTCTGTTGCCTCCCTTGCCTCTCTCTTGTTTCTTCTCCCTTGTTTTCCTTTCCCTTGTTGCCTTTTTTTGTTTCTTCGAAGGGCAGCCTTCTTATAAAGGGATGACCCTCATTCTCTCAGCCTGAGCTTCCCGGCGCGCCAGCATCCATCTTCCTGGCGTGGGCAGCCCTCGGCGCGTCTCAGTTCACATTTGGGCTTGGCCCATTTTCCTGTCATTGGGCACAGGATCCACCTAATGGACTCCTTCCGATAGTGGGCTTCTTGGCATATATATTAAGACTTCATGGGGCTTGTTTAACACCTTGCCTTCACAAACACGTGTGAGGCACTGTGCATCCCACCTTCGGAGAATCAGAATTATCTGAGCATCCTTTTTTTAGCAGACAGATGATTGTCTGAATGTTGGTATGGTTTTATCAGCCCGACTACCTGAATGATAGCCATACTAGACAGCAGCCTAGCCAGAGATGGCTTTAGCCGAACAAAGTGTTAGGAATAGCGGGTCTCTTCTATTCTGATTCTCGGAACTTCCAGGGATGGAACAGGAGCCGCACCCTCGACTGGTCTTCAAAGCTATGAATTTACTTTGGTCTCTTCTGGTATATTTTGGGTGTCGACAGGGTGCTGCAGAACGCATGGGAGGAAGTGCGTCTGGATGATGGACGGTTGGACGTAGACCGCAGGAAGACAAAGGGTGGTGCAGAAGTGGCAGTACGTCTACTTGAACGGGTAGAAAAGAAACGCTCGAGTCCACCACGCCAGAAGTTGCTAAAGGCTTCACCTCCACCCTCTTCGACCGGCCAGAGGGGTTGGGCCTCGTGCTGATGAAGTGCTGACCTACAAAACAACGTGAAGGCACAAGAAAGAATACCTAGATTAGGATTGAATGGTGTAGTAAATGTCAATATAAAAAGAAGTAAACATAAATAAATGGAAAAGGAGATACCTGGGGGGTTTTAAACCCCTAGGGTGACAAAAACGTGGGTGGAGGCGTGCTTGGTGATGAAAATGAAAGGGGGCGAGGGGAGAAGACAATGCATGCAAGGGACACGGCGAAAACTATAAGAAAGCACAAACGAATCAAGACATGGACTACTCCCTGGACCGGAGGCTCGTATGGATGTAGAGAGCCTCCCACCTTGGTGCTAGGTCGCTCAAAAGCGCGGCTGGGCTTCGCCGTCGATCAAAATCTCCCCCCCCCCTTTTTAAGTCTAGCTCTTAGGATCTATTTATAGAGCCTAGAAAGCCAGCCCCGAAACTAGGGTTTAGAGCCATTTTCGGGATGAGATTATTCATGATAAATCGTAGATAATATCATTATCTCTCATCCAGTCGAAACGGCAGCCAAAATGGTTGATTATCCACGGAGATATTGAAAAAAGAAGTTGGGGATAAAACCATGGATAAAAAGGATTAAAATCTGTTAAAATCCAGCAATCGACGGGATGAACGGTCTCACGATAGACCGCTCAATAGATGGGCAATTACCTTTTGACCGTCCAAGCTCGTTAGTGGAAATTCAAATAATCAGAAAATAAACCCAATTTTCCCTCGAACTGACGGGAACGCCCGCCGTTGGACTCTGAAAGATGGACGGCTCCAACTGTAGAGCGGACAAGGGAAAACCGTTCTAGCCTTGTCGGTGGTAATTCAACTAATTGGATAATTATCTGAGAAAACTGTCAAGCATAGGACTCTGAAATATAGACAATTGGAATCAGCCCGTTTATTGAGTTGAACGAGCCTAATGGGGCCGCACAAAATCCTGTTGGTGAAAAATCAGAAAATCCTCAAAAATCAACAAAAATGTATGAACGGTCTATATCTAACCGCCCCAGTATTGAACGGCTGATGTTGAACCGTACATGCTCTTGGACACTTGATTTTCATAAACATGTTCAATCACGCAAAAACCAAGGCCCATTAAGCCCCGAATCGATACGGACTCCACCAAGGAGGGAGTTACAGATAAAACTGGCCCAAAAAATATACTTGAAAACAGCCTCAACGAGTGATGGTCAACTCAGGGCATCAATACAAGTGAGCAAGAGAAACGACTCAACTTATCGGTATAAAATGGGTGTCAACAGTCACAGCGTCAACATCTTCGACAATCTGTCTGCGCTCACAGAGAGCAGATAGAATTGGCATCATCCACCATTCGGCTTCCATTTGCGTTTTCCCCCTCCCCGCCTTGCCGGCTTACAGCCCCTCCCTGTGGGAGGTAGTGTTTGGTTTTAATCATTGACTTCCCTTCCCCAAGGTCCCCCCCTTGCATGGGGTGTAGTGTTGTAATAACTTAAGCAGGTCAAGCTTCTTCGGCGCGGCGTGTGGGGAACCCACGCTTCCCCGCTCGCCCACGTCTCCGAGCGGGACCGGTTTCTTCAAACCGGTCGAGTAAGTGCTCCAACCTTAGCTCTATTTAGTGCTTGTTTTCCCAATATTAGTTCATAAACTCCTCTGGCTATGAGAGTGAGAGCTTGATCCTTAAGCTCCATTGCTTCAAGAGATCACCGTGGGGTGAAGAGTGCAACCCGTGCCCTTGGCACATCGTCGGCTTCATTGAGTTGGGCCAGCCATATCCTTGGGGAACCAACCTTGGCTTTGCTGGCCCTCTACCAGCAAGGGCCCCGCCCACACAACCTCCACTCGGTATCGCCGAGTTACCCCGGGTTTGGGTGAGCGACGGGAGAGTATCCGCCAATATCGGTCCGTTTGATTGCAAATTGTGCTTGTTTAATTTGGTCCAAGGGTGTGTCACATCATATAGCTCCCTGGCCTTTTGCCATTGTTGACACCCGTTTTATACTCAATAAGTCAGGTCATCTCCTTATTTATTCAATATGATGCTCCGAGTTGTTCACTCTTCATTGAATTCCTTTTAGTCAGTTGAAGCCTATTTTCTGGGTCTCAATTCCTGGATTAGACCTGGTTCCTGGTGGCACTTCGTTCAAAAGCTTGGCAATCCCTCCATTCTATTTTCTTGAAAATCAATGATAATAACGGTCTGGACTAGGCACGTCATTTCATAATAACGCATGAAGCCTGGGCCGTTACGCTTTGAAGAGTCCCAAGATTTAGGGCCTCGTTGTCCTTTGATAATAACGGTCTACTCCCTAGCCGTTGTTTCCTTATGACGCCCTATTCCCTGGCCGTTACTTACTTGTAGAGTCCTATTGTTTAGATCTTCTTCCCGTCGATCTTATCCTTTGGATAGGGTTGAAAATGACGGTAATGCCTTGGTGCGTTATTTCCAAGTGGCGGTCTATCGTAAGGCCGTTACTTCCTTCAGAGAGTCCTGACAGTTCAGGCCTTTTCTCTGCTACTCCGTGGACGAGATAGGGTTTTGGATTGGCATTATCTCCTTCAATTCTAATCCTCAGGACCTCTCATTTGTTTCTTTGGACTCTTGTTGATTTTATCCTCAAGGATTTGCTAAGGATTATCCCCCTTTCTTGGCTGATTTATCTTCAACTCGACCTGAGAGTTTGAGGGAGTCTATAAATAGAACCCTTGATTTCATGACCCAAGGGAGGAAGATTTGATTCACGACGAAGTGCTGCCAAATTCAGAAGTCATCTACATCCAGGAGGAGCTGCTTCCCACGTCCATCTTCCAAGTCAAGGGAGTAATTTTGGGTTTTAGCTTGTCAAGATCATCATCATTACATGCTCAAGTTTCCCTTGGTTTTATCAATCAAAAGCATTGTCCCTCCTCTTCCTCCACGTTTTTTTTTCACTGTTGCTAAGCATACACATATCCTCCTAAACTTAAAAACGCCCAGAGGGGTTAAAAAACCAACAACTCCCCGGTAATCCCCTCTCCTTTTGATGTTCTTAAGCTTTTTAAGGATTGATGCTATACTTATGTTGAGGGCTAATTGAGGTTGTGTTGTTTTACTTTCTACATCATTGGCAGGTTTTACAGGATCACTAGCACGAGGCCCAAGCCTTCTAGCCGGCTGGAAGGGTTGGAGTTCAAAGAGTTCATATCTTTTCACTGCAGGTTATCTGACGGTCAGGTGCAGGAGCGTTATTTCCTTCTGGCGGTCTATCGCACGACCGTTACTTCCAAGCGACGCATAGGGTTTGGACCGTTATTTGCAAGTTGATCTGCAGGCTTTCCTTGGTTTTTTCTCCCGTGGGTGGGTGTTTCATCCACCTATTTCCAAGGTATATTCGAGTCTTTGACTTGTGTTTACTTTGGTGGCGATCACGAATTTCCTTAGTGTTGGGCACTAGCTGTCTTTTTCATCAAATCTCTTTATTCTCCTTGATTGTTCCACCCCTAGCGGTGTGTTTTTATTTATCTTTTCTCCACGCCCCGGCGTGTGTTTTTGTTTTTCCCTTAGCGTAATTTGATTGAGATAGCATGCCCATGCTAGAGTTAGATTTGATTGCCTAGGTTCATGTTCACATGTGCATAGGTTGAGCTGATCTTTGGTAGCTTATTTATCATCTCGCCATATCTTTTTTCAAAACCCTCACAATCAGCAAAAAAAGAAAGAAGATAAGAAGAGATAGGTAAACAAACAATCAACAGATAATTTTTTTGGCGATCACGGTGGGACAACTAGTGCCAATCGTGTTTCTGATTCCTGTTTAAACCTACCATCATCTGTTTGTTCAGTTGTCTTTTGATCCCTTTGTTTTCACCCCTCTTTCTGGTTTTCTGAAACATACGACGGCCCTGTCTCGGCGCGTTACATTGTTCTGACGCAGGGACATCAGGCCGTCGCTTGTCTCTGTGGTGTGAGCTTTCACGGGTTTTCCTGTTACTTCAGTTTCTTTTTTTGTTCCCTGGCTCATACGACGGTCTGGAACCCCTGCGTTACATTATTTATGGCGGTCTGGTCTCTGACCGTTATTTGGCTCTGACGCAGGGGCCTTCGTCCGTCACTTTCCTGGCAGGTACGCATCCGAGGTGCAGTTATTTCCGCAGTTTTTGGCTGTGATTTATTGCTTGGGTGCTGCTTGATTTCTGCCATAATTCCATTCATATCTTCATATCATTATGTGCACTGGTGCTTGCTAGATTCTAGGCTAGACTTTGCATGCACTCCGGTGCACATAGGGTCATCCATCTTTTCATATATTAGACTGCATTTTCCTACCTTGTTGTGAGGACCTCTCGTCTCCATATTCCTTGGGGCCGACTAGGAAATCACAGCAGGGACCTCCATAAGTCCCCGCGAGCCGTGGATTCCTACACGGACGCCGGGCCGGTTGTACCTTTCCCCCCCTTGTGTCTAGGGTTGCATAAGTGAAGGAGTGGTCACACTTAAAGTCAAGCCAAGTCCATATCCACCTCCTATTAGGAACCCATTTGGAGAGAGCACATATCGATCAATTCACTAAAGTTCCAAAGGAGAAACCATAAAGAAACTTTGTTTGCATCATCTTAAGCTACTTGGTTGGCTTTTGAGTGTCTTCATTCCCTATCACTTATATCTTGTTTGAATCACCTAGGTGCGGTTGCTCATTGTGTGTTTGTTGTGTTTATTGTTTTGCATTTATCAAGGTTGTCCGTTGCATGTGGAGTTGTTTTCATTCGTCCGAATCATCTCCTCGAGTCGCTTCCTCCTTCACATTTTATTCCAATCCCCTCTTCGAATCTACCATGGCATCCTGCAATCCTCCTCGCTCCCAAGAGGATTCCCTTCCTCAAGGGCTCCTTGAGAACCCCCCGAGGGTTATTTCTTTCCCCGCTGGAGAGGGGACCGCCCCTCTCTCATCCTCCACTCCCATAGAAGGTGGTCAGGTCATCCCTTCTTTATCCATTCCTTCCGCGGGCTCTGTCCTCCATATGATGGCCCAGTTGGATCCGGCCCAACTCCAGGTCCTCTATCAGGCCATGCAAGGGTCCAATCCTCCTCTCTCCGCTACCGTCCAGGGGCACTCTAATTCTTCCATTATTGGGCCGTCTGTTCAGCCCACCCCGATTGAGCTCACCCCGGTCCAGCCCCGGACCATCACCTTTGCTGGCATGGAGATGGGTCAATCCTCCAATTCGACCCATCAATCTTTTGATAAGGGGAAATCGCCTATCCCCTCTCTTCCGATGGATTATCACCCCTCTGCTCTGGCGGCTCCACAGGTCCTCGTGGGCCCATCTGATTTCTTGCTCCAACAGCACGGGGTGGCCTAATTTCACTCCAATCCGGGTCTATCTCAGGCCCAGTATCCTTCTTACGGCCCCCCTAATTCCACTAGTTATCCTTCTGCTCCGTCCTATGGGCTCCCGCCCTCGGCAACCGCCATTCCTCCTGCTCACCAGATACAATCAACTCCCTTCACTGCCCCTGCTCCCTCTCGAGAGCAGGATTTGCTTAATAAGTGGGCCACCATGCAGCAACAACTTGATTTTCTCCAGAAGAAGGTGGGCCCACAATCCTTGGCTGATATTCCCGTCCCAAGCTTCCAGAACATCCGTTTCCCTCCGCAGTCTGAGCTCCCCAACTACCGTAAGTATGATGGGAACAGCAATCCCTTCATCCATGTGAGGGATTTTCTGTATGAATCGGCGCAGTTCCAATATGATGATCACCTTATGGCGTACCTATTCCGCCGATCATTGGATGGCGTTGCTCTGGAATGGTTTTATTCTCTGCCCCTAGAAGAGGCCGAGAGCTTCAAAGTGGTCAAGGACAAGTTTATTCAACGGTTTCAAGACCGGGTCGGCCCGGAATACTCATTCACAGATCTGGTGGCCGAGAAAATGAAGTCGGATGAGGAATTCACAACTTATGCAGATAGATGGAGGCAGATGGCCGCCAGGGTGCCCGGCCATATTCCAGAGGAAGAAAAAGTTAAGCTGCTGATTTCAAATGCTACGCCCACCTTCAAGAACATCCTGGCAATGAACGATATAGCCAATATGCATCAACTGTATAGCCGGGCGCGATTTATACAAACTCAGTTTAAGGACTCCCCTATCCATTCTCTTTTCGAAAACCAAAAGCCCAAGTACCATAATAAACCACAGGGGCCGGTTACCGAAGGAGTCCAGACAAATGAGCAAGTACAAGCTGTTGCTTTTCCCTACCAAGCCGCACCATTCTGCTACAACCAAAGCCCCCGCAATCCGCAAAACTCCGCTCCGCAACACTTTCAAAACACTCCACAAAACCCTCCGCCTACCTTCACCATCCCGCAAAACACCTTCACCGCACCACGACAACCACCACCATCACCGCAATACCATAACGTCCCTCCACCCGGCGGCTACAACAATAATAATCCCAACAGCAAGCGCCCGGCTCCCAGAAGAGCCCAGTATCCTCCATTGCCAGAGACACTTACCGACATATTCTCAGCGCTCATGGCAGTAAATGCAATTCAACTTCCTCTAGAAAAGACTGTCTGGAACCCAGCTGTTGATCAAACTAAGTATTGCATGTTCCACCGGCAGCCGGGTCACACTATAGAAGGATGCTTTCACTTCTGAGATCTCGTGTACGACTTACACGAAGGACAGAGAATAGACTGGGCCGAGATGCATAGGGCCATTATGGAGATCAAAGAGAAGAGAAGGCAGCCGCAGGGGCAGCAAGTGCAGCAGCATCCAGCACCGCAGCCGCAGCAGCCGCCACAATAGCAGCCGCCGCAGCAAGCACAAGATCTGGGCATCCATCAGAATCCGATGCCAAACCATCAACCCGCTCCTCCGCAGCAGCCGCCAGCACCGGCACAAGTTAATGTAGTCCAACCACCGGCCTCCAACGCCGAGTGGTCATTTGATGATGATGGCGCTGCACCACAGGTCATGGCCTTCCACCACAAGCCTTCCTTCATCCTCCCTACACAACCAACACCCTCTCCGCTCATCCCACCATTCACACCCGCTCCACCAAATCCGCTCACCATCCCGTCGTATCCTTCGCCAACCCCCATCACCGTCATCACACCACCATCCAATCTCGCACCTATCCTTACCCATCCATTCACCCTGCCTTCACCAGCATCTACGTCCATCACCACCCTACCACCCACCAATCCTTCACCTATCATCCGCGCATCCCCCATTAACTTCACCAACCCTCCGCTTTACCAAACTGCCTCCCCCACACCACCTATTCCACTCATTTGCCCCGCAGGGCCCATCATACTATCCCCCGATGCCGCGGCAAATTGTGCTCTAAGGAGCGGGAAGATGTTCCATCGGAACTACGCCACTACTAGCAATCCCCAGTCTTCCCAACCGATGGCCGAGCAAGAGGAAGCTGAACCATTACCGGGGACTCAATATGATTTACTGCATCATCTAGATCGGGTACCCGCCAAGATATCTGTGCTGGAGTTAATCAAGAGGTCCACTCTCCATCAAGATGCACTGAGGGATTTTTTGCAGAAGGTCATGGTTAGTGAAGACATGGCAGTCGACAGTCTACCAACGGCACTAGCAACTATCTCTAAAGGGCCGGCAATCACATTCTCTGAGACCGAGCTTGCACCTCCGGGGGCTCGGCAAATGCCGCTCTGCATAACAATTACTTTGAACAAAGTCGACGTTGAAGCAGCACTGGTCGACACTGGGGCCTCAATTAATGTCTGCCCCCTCAGCACTCTCCGAGCCTGCAATATATCTGAGGAGTTACTATGGTCTACCCCCACCACTATAGCAGCATACGACAACTCAAGGCGGGCATGTCACGGGGTAGTCACTATTCAGGCTGAGCTCGGGCCTCTTTCCATGGCTGTAGAATTCTATGTACTTGATATCGACCCTATGTTCAAGGCTATCTTGGGTCGTCCCTGGATCGACACACTTGGCGCCGTGCCCTCTACCGCGCACCAATGCATTAAATTCCCTTTTCAAGGGAGGGTCGTCAAAGTTAAAAGTTTATCCACTGTACAGTCAGTGAAGGCCATCTCTGAACAGATTCTTCCTACTCTCTGGCCAAGCAGCTGGCCCGTGCTATCAGTGCTAGACCTAAACTTTCCTTGGGCTTACACCACTCCTAAGCCCGTCACTACCCCGGTCAATATCAAGGCAAAGCCGCAGATTCGAGATTCAAAGGGGTGGAACATTATATTGAAACTGGGCTATCAACCGGGGAGAGGCCTCGGTGCACAGCTGCAAGGGATGACCAAGCCCATACCAAAAGGAAGAAAAATGGGCAGACGAGGTCTCGGTTACAAGGAGACAGCATTATCAATGATGGGTGACTCTGGGCCGCTTACCTGGGATTACCGTCAGCATTTTGTCAGAGGGCCCCCACAGCCGGGCATGTTAGCTGCGAAGCCAGTCCAGTCAGAAACCGACACGGTTTGTCCAGTCGCCATTCCACCCCCGTTGCCAAGGGGGCTAAATGACGATGTGATCGACTACAGTTGGGCCCTCCAGGGGCTGTTTTGTGAAAGAGGCAGCCAGAAGCCACAGAAGGATCAGCTTATGCAGTGGAGGCCGAAGAAGCGGCCTGGTGATGGTTCAAAGAAAGAAGGGAGCTCGCTGATTGCTCTTTCTCTATCTCCCTCTCATTTTCAGTGCATGATCCAGTTGAAGGGGTTTGCACCCCGTCCTCCTCCGATTATGATTAATCCATCCTTCAGTGATCCATTCCAGATTCCAATCAATCCTCCTGCTTATGGGCCTCGCTGCCCCATTAATCTCCCTGCTTTCCCCATCCCTCCGTTTTTTAACTCTCAAATCCACGAGATGTGGGGTTCCTCCTTTTGTGATCTTTTCTTCGATTGCATCTTTCCTGAGCTGTTCCCTATGCAGCTCCCGCCTCCTCCGTCGTGCTGCGTGGTCTCCACTGATCTCCAAAAAAAAAAAACGTCAAATTTGAAACGGAGATTTCAGTGGAAGATTATGCTATCCTGTCTCCATCCTCCTCGTCCCAGGGGCACGATTCCCCTGCTCCTTCCCTTCCATTAAGCTTCCTCTCTCCTAGGTCAGAGTTAGGGTCTAGCGAGTCTAGAGAAGTAGAGTCTGTTAGGTCTAAAGAAGTAGGGTTATGTTCTAGGTCGTTCAACCATTCCCCTCCTGAGCCGCGCTCGCTTGCGCATCTTTCTCGATCTATTCCTGATAGGTTCTTGCAAGATCTAGCTCAGCGGTGTCATGCCCTTTTGAAGTGCCCAGAATTCGTCGCCACGGCGATTGCGATTGAAGATGAAGAAGAAATAGAAGGGGTGTGGAGCGATGACGGATTAGGCGTCTATGAAGTGCTGGATGAGAAAGACCCAATTGATGAAGACAGCGATGTAGAGGACACTGCCGACTTATATGCAAAGGGACTGAAGAGATTTGACCAGCCGTCGACGGCAGTGGATGAACCTACAAAGGAAATCAACTTGGGAACAGAAGAAGATCCAAGGCCCATCAATATTTCAGCTAATCTCCCTCCACAGGTAGAAGAGGATCTAATTAAGGTACTGAGGGAGTATAGCGATTCTTTTGCCTGGTCTTATGAGGACATGCCAGGTCTTGACCCCTCCTTAGTGGAACACCGACTCGTGCTTAAACCAGGGGCAACACCTGTTAAACGAAGGTCGAGAAGATTTCACCCCCACATGGCCTTGCGGATTAAGGAAGAGGTCGACAAACTTTACAAGGCTAAGTTCGTCAGAGTAGTTTTATATCCTCAGTGGGTGGCAAACATAGTCCCTGTTCTCAAGAAGGATGGAAAAGTGCGCATATGCATTGATTTCAGGGACCTTAACAAAGCATGTCCTAAAGATGATTTCCCGCTGCCTCATATAGACATCCTTGTTGATAACACTGCCGGGTACGAAGCTCTATCGTTCATGGATGGGTACTCGGGCTATAATCAGATCCGTCTCGCTCCTGAAGATCAAGAGAAAACTTCCTTCACCACGCCCTGGGGCACATACTGCTATGTAGTTATGCCTTTTGGATTAAAGAACGCAGGCGCCACCTATCAAAGGGCGATGATGGCTATCTTCCACGACATGATGCACGTCTATATGGAAGCTTATGTGGATGACATTTTGGTGAAGTCAAGATCAAAAGAAGAACACCCCTCTATTTTGGCTAAAGTGCTGCAGAGAGCCAGGGAGTACAAGCTAAAGATGAATCCGAAGAAGTGCGTATTCGGAGTCTCCTCGGGGAAGCTGCTAGGTTTCATAGTGAGCAAACGGGGGATCCAGATTGATCCTAACAAAGCACAGGCCGTCATGGATATGCCTCCGCCAAAGAATATTACGGAACTTCGAGGACTGATTGGTAGATTGCAATTCATTACAAGATTCATATCCCAGCATTCTCAAAGGTGCCGTCCGTTTTATGAATTGCTCAAGGCGGGGGTCAAGTTCGAATGGAATCAAGATTGTCAAAAGGCCTATGAGGACCTCAAGGAATATCTATCCAATCCCCCGGTTTTGCAACCTCCTGTCCCTGGGAAACCCCTGATCCTATACATCTCGGTCATTGAGGACTCCCTAGGGGCGGTTTTAGCACAAGTGGATGACGAAGGAAAAGAGCGGGCTGCGTACTATCTTTCTCGGTTGTTTAATCCAGCTGAATCTCGGTACACCGCTATGGAGAAGACTTGTGCTGCCTTAGTGTGGGTAGTTCAGAAGCTTAAACATTACTTTCTCGCCCACCCAGTTAGGTTGATCTCTATAATGGACCCGATCCGTTACCTCTTAGAAAAGCCCGTTCTTTCTAGTAGGTTAGCTCACTGGCAGAGCTTCCTCTCTCAATTCGGTATCACCTTTGTCGTTCAGAAGGCAGTCAAAGGATATGCCATTGCTGAGCATCTTGCACATCTCCCTATTCCTCACACCGACTCTATTCAGGACGATTTCCCTGATGAGCATCTCTCTGTCCTTTCTCAGCATCCCTTCTGGTCTCTGCACTTTGATGGTGCGCTTAATTCACAGGGCCAAGGGATCGGTGCTGTCCTGCTTACTCCTGAGGGTGTGACCATCCCCTTTGCTTATCAACTTCGATTTCCTGCTACCAACAACATCGCTGAGTATGAGGCTCTCCTGGCCGGCTTGAAACACGCCTATCTCTTAGGCGCGCGTTATTTAAACATCATAGGAGACTCTCAGCTCGTCTTACGGCAAGTTCTGTCCACTTACCGTACCCGTGACCCCAAGCTCAAGCCCTATCAAGATTTGGTCACACTCATCGCTAAGCGATTCCGCAAGCTAATCTATATCCATACTCCCCGTTCTTTGAACATTCTGGCGGATGCATTGGCATCTCTGGCCTCCTCCTTATCCTTCCCTCTCAGTCGTAATACTGAGACTGTCGTCGTCCAGAGGATGGACGCACCCTCTCTCCAGGATCCTTGGTTCACCAACCTTAGGAAGTCTGCAGAAGTGAGAGCTGAAAAGGAAGATCTCAAGGAGGTATCATTGGCAGAACTAGAGGAAATTTTGGATGAAGAAGAATTGCCTTGGTACCATGAAATTGAGTTATTTTGCAAAGAAGGGGCATTCCCAGAAGGGGCAAGAGCTGAGCAGCGCAAAGCAATAAGAAGAGCCGCCGCAAAGTACACTATCATTGCAGGAGAACTGTACAGGCGCGCTACTAATGGAATGCTCATGAGATGCCTAGATGATGTGGAAGCTTGGAAAGTAGCAGAAGCAGCACATTCTAGCGAGTGTGGAGGTCATGTCAATGGCCAGGCTCTAGCGAAGAGGATTCTTAGGCAGGGCTACTATTGGCCCACTCTGGAGGAAGATTGCTCCCTCTATGTCCGGAGGTGTCTTAAATGCCAACTCCACGCTGATAAAATCCACTCTCCAGCTTCATCTCTTCATCCTATGACCGATCCTTGGCCATTCTCTATGTGGGCTTTCGACGTCGTCGGCCCACTCGGTGATCCTAATTCTCAGACCAAGCAGAAATCATTCATTCTCACAGCAACTGAGTACTTCACCAAATGGGCCGAAGCCGAGGCGTACGCAGAGATCAAAGCTACAACGGTGTGCCGCTTTATCATGAAGAATATCATCTCGCGGTTCGGAGTGCCAAGCAGCATCATCACCGACAACGGACCCCAGTTCGTCTCCCAGGAGCTTAAAGACCTCTGTAAGAAGTTCAAAATTACATTGCATCATTCATCACCATATTACCCTCAAGGCAACGGTCAAGCCGAAGCCACTAATAAAACTCTTCTTAAAATCATTAAGAAAACATGTGAAGCACACAAATTTTCTGATTGGCCTGAAAGATTGGTGGAAGCTCTGTGGGCTTACCGCACCTCCGTCCGTACTCCTACGGGACAAACTCCCTATTCTCTAACCTACGGGATGGAGGCGGTGCTCCCATATGAGATCTTAATCCCTTCACTGAGAGTACAGCTCGATAAGGAACTTAATCTCGATGAACGTCGAGAGGCGTTGCTGGTCCAGCTGGAACTCCTAGATGAGAAGAGGATGAATGCGGCCGATCACGTATCTGTTTATCAAAAGAGAGTTTCGCGTTATTTTCAAAAGAAGGTAATTGAACGAAAATTTTGCAAGGGTGAAATGGTTTTGAAACGCAAATTCATTCGGTCTGCAGGTCCTAGGTCTAAATTGCAGCCTAACTGGGAAGGGCCGTTTGTAATAAAAGAAGCTTATTCAGGGAATGCCTATCGTCTAATCAACGCGGAAGGTGAGGAGCTCTCTCACCCGTGGAATGGGTTGTATCTTAAGCGTTTCTTTCCTTAAAAATCTAAACCATGTGCTTTTCCGGCAATAAGAAATGCCTCCCTATCTTCAAAAGAGAGTCTTGAGTAAGGCAAACACACACTACACGACGCCCCTGGTCGGGTTCCTTGCTTAAAAAGACACCGTTTTTCCTCGGCCATGCTTTGGGGGAAAGTCAAAGTCTCTGTACGTTTCATTCTTCGGCTGCATCTAGGGGCAAGGAGTAAATAAGAAGGAGACAACCGATCCAAACTCCCTAACGAGAAGAGGTCTCAAATAGGGGCAAGTCCGTTATGACCTGACTCCACGTAAAGAAAAGAAAAGTAAAGGAGTGCTCTTTACCATGAAATCAAAAGCATCATCTCTGAGTGAATTCTCAAAAGCTCCAAAGGAAAAGAATTAGGCATGACAAGAGTGGCAGTACAGTTCCCCGCGGGACGTTATGAGCCCGGTCGCATGCATGCCTAAGTGGATAAAGGTTCGATGACGGACATAAAAAAGCCCCGGCACAACAGACCAAATCCTTAATAAGGTTGTACGGTGAGGGAATCAAGTTCTAAAAACTTCCATATCTGGCCTAAGCTTACCCCCCGTATTCTTTTTTCTTTTAAGGACTGAGACGAGTACCCTAGGTATGGTTTTGGTAAAAACACCGTCACGATGATCAGGTCTCGGCCAGGGGTCGCCACGCTATTGCACGCCGGTCTCGAGACTAAAACTAAAACAAGGGAGGTCTCGTGTTGCTAGAGAGGCACTGGTTTTCCAAAAATCCAAAAACATCAAATATTTCCAAAATCCAAAAACAACGAATATTTTCCAAAAATCCAAAAATAACAAATATTTTCAAAATCCAAAAACAATCAAATATTTTCAAAATCCAAAAACAACAAATATTTTCAAATTCCAAAAACATTAAAGATTTTCCAAAACCCCCAAAATACCATCATATGCATAGCATGCATCGCATTTTTATTATGTTTTTCGCCTATTTAATAAGGCTCCACCCCTTGACTAAATATCAAGAAACGGTCATTTTCTAACTTGCTTCAAGGCAAGGGGTTGAGTCTAAGAACAGATCTAACTTGTTTTCATGTCTAAGTGTGTGCAGAATACAGGAACAAGCCCAAAAGTAGAAGCTCACAGCTATGTAGGTTCAGAGCGTGTAACGCGTCAGGATCGGACCGTTACAGTCATATAACGGGCCCCTCTTTGACCGTCACTTACCCTTGGCATGGGCCCCTTTTCCTTTCACTTAAACCATCATTATAACGGTCTGAGACCTACCGTTAATTAAAAATAACGGCTCAAGACCCATCCGTCACATCCTTCAGGGACTGAGCTCTTGTTACTTCCATTATGACGGCCTATCGCAGACCGTCATTTCAAAATAACGGCCCAGAGTACATCCGTTACAGCCTCCAGAAGCCCTGTCTGCTCACATCATTCTAGCATTCCACATGATGGAACTCAAGATCCCTCAACTGTGGCAATCTCATCTCATTCAAGCAAAGATTAATGAAATATAGATCTTGATGAATTCAACTTTGATTGTCCATTACATGATATCTCTCATAAACAAAGGAAAATCAAGATACATTCAGTTTCGTATCCGCAAGAGGGCGGATTCTTCTCAACCCTTTCACGTAATCTCGGCGTATTTCATCGTTCTCTTCAACCTCTGCCTGCCACAGAAGCACCTTGCTGATCTCCCACATGGTCAGTGCGTTCCGGATCGATCTTTCATCTTCCTCGGTCCCCATCTTCCTAGGTAGAAGGGGAGGGTAGTGTGATAGTGCAGAAACGCCGATTCGAGGTAATCCGATCTGAAGATGGCATCGGTGCGGGTTGTAGATCGCCATGGTAGTGTTCCCTACTAGCTGGAGGTCCAGGCCTTGACGCCGCGGTATTTTGAGAAGAATGCTTCGAAGAACGCTTGGTCGCATGATGAATTTTTCAAGAGGCAAAGCATTGAAGAAGAGGCGCCATTCATCCCGCGTTTTCTTATCCACCGTCCTGCATTCAACATGAGAAGAATATCCAAAAGCCCCTCCAATGAAGAAGAGGGGGTGGCTCCTGAAGATCCGGCTCGCCGAAGTTATATCTTCCTTGGGAAGGAATTTGATTCTCACTCCTATCCAACACTCAAGGAGTATCATGGAACCGAACAAAGGCCCTCCAAGGCAAGCCGAGCTTAGTCCTTCATAGAGGTATGAGAGGACCGCTTGAGAAATAGACATACCCCGCCACAGTACACTAATAATGCTAAGATTTTGGATATCTAAGAGGTGGTCGGTTGTGGAGAAAAGGAAGACCCCGCACAAGCAAACCGCCGCCGCCTTGGCTATTGCTTCGTGTCTCTCCCACTTGTTTTTACAGTGAGACACTATCCATTGTGCCATAGGGATCATGTGAATGTGGCGCGGGCTGATCATGGTTCGCACGTCCTTTGGGTTATGAATGAAGTCGCTTAAGATCAAGGACGGATCAATAGGTTCTATTGTATAGCAAACCCGAACCTCATCCCCCACCTTAGTCTTAGGAAGGGCTAGGTAGGTCTCTACCTCCTCCAATAGGACGGTTGCTTCGAAGGAGGGGAAGATGAAGGTATGAATTTGTGGATGCCATAGTTCCACAAGGGCTGAAAGGCATGGCCAATCTAAAGACAATTTTTGGAAGTTTTTGCCTAGAACCAAGAGGGGTTGGAGGTGCCATGCTTTGAGGATTGACACCACCTCTAAAGGGAGTGCCTTTACCATGGGAGCCACCCACTTCAGGTTGGAGTAACACCTTGGGCCAGGAAGAGGCTTGAAGAAGAAAAGAAGAAGGAAGGTTATGAAGAAAATTAAAGTGCAGCAAAAAATCTGAACTTTGGATGAAGTCATGCAAGCTTACCACCCTTTGGACATTAGAGCTTAGATGCTTGGGGATCGAGGACAGCCGTTGAAGCTCCCCATGTTCCCTCCTTGCAGCCTTAGGGCCGATGTAGATCTTCTCTTCCATAGTCGCCATCTCGAAGCACCTCTTCATCTTGATTTCTGCTTGTTAGGGAGAATTCTTCAACCCTAGAACAGAGGTTTTTGTAAGCTGCGATTTTGGATAAGTTTCCCAAGTTGTTGGGGCTTTTTAAGGATAAGATTGGAGTTGGGAGGCTTTATCTGAAATTTGATAAGTTCTAGCAAGAGATTAAGTGGCTGAACCTCGGACTCTAAGCTCTCACGGCCGAATCCATTTTGGAAACGACCCAGACTCTGACGGTCTGTCGTAGGACTGTTACTTCACTCTGGCGCGCCTACCCTGGGCCGTCACTTTTTCTGTGGGTTGGGTCTTCCTTAAAACATGTTCTGTGGCTGATTACGGTCTGGTCTCAGACCGTTGCCTTTCAACGGACGAACCCTAATCCGTTATATCCTTCAAATCGCTCAAGTTTCTCTCTTCTGGGCTGAACGACATGTAACGGTCAGGTTAGGACCATCGTTTCATTATGACGCGTCTCCTTCAGGCCGTCGCATTTTCTACGAGTAATTTTAAAAACCATGTTCTGCCATGAACAACGGTCTGGTCTAGTACCGTTGTTTTCTTTTAACGCTCCTACCATGGGCCGCTATTTCCTCTGCAGCCTAGCTATCAGAATAAGATACTTCATGAATGACGGCCTAAGGTAGGCGCGTCGTTTTATTATGACGGTCCAAGACCAAACCGTCATTTCCTCTGTTACTAAATTCAGGCAGTTAGTCTATCCTTTGCCTAGACCTGGCGGTCTTTCACATCTGTACACCACACCTTCTCCACACAAGCATCCATTTCACATACACATCCATCATACATACTCTCAATCACTCATTCGTGCATATCCATTCATACATCCACATAAAAAAAGTCAACAAAATTTCATTTTCATAAAAAGACATGTACAAGTGGTAAGAAAAGCATAAAAATACATCATTCGGCCGGCTTATCCGTCGGGCCGCCCTCATCCTCTCCACCCTCGGGTTTCCTGGGTGGCGGTGCTATGGAAGCACTCTCCTCCTGCTGTCCTCTCTCTGCCCTCTCATTTCTCTGTTGGCCGGCGGAACTAACTAGGAAATCCCCAACCGAGCCACTAGGGGCAGCACTCCTGTGAGCCCCGCTCCGGGAAGAACTCCGCTCTGGTGCCCGGCCTAGCATCCGGACCGTCTGCTCCATTGTCTGCAGCCTGATCTTCAGTGTGAAGATCTGGCGTCGCGTCTCCCGTGCCTCGGTCCGGTAGCGATCAAGATCTGCGGTCCCAAGGCGAAGATCCTTCACCTCGACCTGCGCCCGTGCTAAGTCTGCCCGAAGTCGCTCCATCTCCGCATCGTCCACATGACGAGGGGTCTCCGCTCTCAGTCGGGCTATCTCTGCCCGCACGAGCTCCGTCTCGGCTCGAGCTCGATCAGTCTCGGCCCGGCTCCTCTCCACCTCTGCCCTCGCCTGGGTGGCCTCCGCCACTACCGCTGCCAGCTCTATCACCTGTAGATTGCATTGCATTGCATATAGGTTAGTCATATAAATTTAATTAGCATAAGCATAATCATAAAGCATGTAAGTATCTTACCCGCTCCGCGAGGGTGGCCTCCGCCTCCTCGGCCCGAGCGACCGCCCGAGCAAAATCAGCATCTCGCCCAGCCCTGTCTCCCGCAGGCTGCGAGGACGACGATGGGGCATCCGGTCCTGCTCGTTGAGCTCCCTCTGCCCGCTGCATTGTCATAGCCGAAGCATTAGCATCATGCATAATCATAGTCATATCATGAGCATTTAGAATCTCACCAGGAGCTCCAGAGCAGTCCGGTACTCATCCCGCTGCAGGATGGTAGAGTGGAGTAGTCCCTCTAGCTCAGCTATCCGCCCCTCAGGATCGAGCTGCATGTAGAAAGCATGAGCCAGCATGTCACATCCACATTTCATCATATAGAAAGAGTTTCTTAGTTTAGAATTGCATACCGATCGTCGGGTACCGCGGTATACCCGGTCGCCGTAGTGTCGAGCGAAGGCATTCAGGTAGGCCTCGTCGCTCTCGTCCCGCTCTTTCACGGCCCTGCCTCGCTGCCTCCAGTCGAGGACATACTTTGCCTTCCGGGCGCGCCAATCCACACTCCCACTGATGCCCCTCGCCGACTTGCCTGGGCGGTCATCGTTGCGATGTGGAAAGGTCACCTCGGGCTGGTGTAGTCCTCGGGTCCACAAGATCAGCCTGTAGTGCAGAGGCTCGATGATGTGGAGGCAGTGCAGCCAGACATCTCATCCCCGTTACGATAGAGACGCCTCCACCCATGGCTGTCCTGTGTAGCCCTCACCGCGGTAAGGGGTCCACCTCACCTGCAGGCATTTAGATCTATTAACATTCGCATGGCATGAGCACATATAGGCATATACAGCATATAGAAGCATTTAACTTCTGGGCTCACCGATGTGTGTGGGTAGGAGTCCAGGTCCTCCTGGATCATCCGGGTCTGTCTCAAGACCGACCCCGTATCCCTCGCCACCGACCATCGCCTCGCGATCGGTATCAGGCCCGGATGGAGTAATGCGCCTCTCCCAATGCCCGGGAGGTGCAAATAGCTCCAGATCTGCATTTAGGAATCAAGTCAGTTACATAAATCATCAATCATAGCATACATCATGGCATAGTAGAAAGCACTTAAACACATTTTTACATGTAGGAAGGGCGAGAAGCCTCCCAGCATCGTCAGTCGGTCCGTGGTACTCAACGAGTTGATCAGGAAGGCCAAGACCGCTGCTCCCCAGGCGTATTTCCTCACTCTGCTTAAATCCTCTATCAGCGGCAGCAGTCTGCAGCTGATGACATCCGCTTTGGTCGTGAACAGGAGCTTCCCGAACAACAGTATCAAGAAGCGCCTCATCACTCGATCCCCCTCCTCTCCTGCCTCTGCCGCCACACGAGGGCGCACCTGGTCAATCACTCTGCCCAGATGCTCCTCGGGCAGTTCCCCCACGGCAATCGCTGCCCCTCTCAGCCCCAAACTCTCCTGCAGCACCGATCTCGAGAGCTGGGATGAAGACTGACCCGGCCTGATCAGGTCCAACCCCAGTAGCTGCTGCGCTATCTCCCGATAGTCGCCGTACGTCCACCCGGTCACTGCGGCGCCGTGGACTCTCAGACCTGTAATTCTCACCATATCTTCTAGCGTGGGGATCATGTGGCCCCACGGGAAGATGAATGCCCTGCTAACCGGGTCCCACCTCTCGTGCAAAGCGTACAGCAATGGCGTATCCATCCGGATCACCTCGATGCTGAGCATCTCGGCGAAACCCATCTCTGCGAGTCTGTCTCTCTGGTAGTCGGGCAGTGCCTGGTACACCGCCCGAATCTGCAGCCATGAGATCCTCGATCTCCTCTTTCCCTGCATTGCATATTAGAGCACTAATTAGTCCATTTGTATCGTATAGACATTGCATAAACATTAAATATCGAAAAGGAAAACAAAAATTTGAAAATTGAAAACCCTAAAAAGAGTTTGGAACCCTGGCAGAAGTAACGGCCCTGGGATGGGGCGTTACTTGTCTCTGACGGCCTTAGCTTGAGGCGTCAGAAGAGTGACGGTCACTGGCCGGACCGTCACTTAGTCTGCCAGTAGGGAATTTCTCCCCTGCATCCCCATGATTTCCCACTTTGGCCAAATGGCCTACAAGTGTTCCTAGTGGGTTCATAGACCCATTTCTACCCTTATCCCCCACATGCATTCATAAATAAAAACATAAAAATCAAAAATTTAAAAATTAGGGCGGAGGGCCTACCTCATGGTCGAGGACCTTCCTCTTCTTCTGCTCTGGTTCCTTGGGCTCCTCTGCACCCAAGGAGGCTTCGGTTGGCTCTTCCACGACCGTGGGGACCTCCTCCTCTTCCCTTGGCTCCCTTCCCCTCGGTTCTTCCTCCACGAACGGCGGGGTGGTCTCTCGTTTGAGCCGGCGGTGGAACCGCCTTATAGCCATCTTCTTTCCTCTCCCTCTCTTCTGAGGTGGTGGCTGCGGTGCCTCATCGCCGGCCATTGGAAGGAGGAGGTGGAGATTGCCGGTGGTTTTTTTCTGGTTTGGCGTTTTGGTTGTTTGAGCGTGAAGTGAGACCGAACGGCCGTTCGGTTTGTTTTTTTTTGAAAACTCAGGAGAAGCGACGGTCTATCGTTAGACCGTCACATCATCCTGACGCTCCCCTATAAGGCCATTGCTTGTGACGAACTGTTTTATTGAAGAATTTGAACCGACTTGGTGTTGACGGACTAGGCTTAATCCGTCATTTTCATGTGACGCTCCTGAGTCAGGCCGTTATATGCTTGCAAGTTTCTTGATGAATGAATGGTCAAAATTAATGTTTAAACTTATCTCCACCATAAAAACATTTGATGAGTTTATCACATAAACAATGGTTATGCCTTAACTATTATCATAACTATCCTATTGGCTAACCTATCTTTCATGAAAGGAACTATGAACAGAAGGCACGCTTCGCCGTCCGTCAAGCAGGTAAGTCAGGTATTGTATCTCGTTCCCTTATCCCTTAATGCATTACTATATGATATCTATGATATATTATCTCGAGAACCGGCTGGTCATTCAGGTGTCCCGGGATCTGATGTTCCCCTTAAACAAAAATGATGATGATCTAAGTTCACATGAATAATCGTTGGACAGGCCGTTAGGTTGGAAAATTTAGGGATGATGGTTCTATCTTGCACGCCGTGGTTGCAGATAGTGTCTTGACTCTGGTTTCCCCAATCTAGCAATATTATTCTCGAGTATTTGTTATTTTATCTTTCTTTGCATTTGCTTTGAAAATTTGTTTTTCTTTAGCCCAGCATGCATCATACGCATTCTTTGAGCATTCATGAGCTTCATTTGTTCAAGAGGTCTCATTGACGGTGAACAGCTGTGTTCTTGATCCTGGATAAGGAGAATTATTCCACTCTGAATTTGAAGGTTTCCTTCGATTTGCTCGCTTGATCTGGTTGACTGAAGATCCCTGTCTGGAGTTTAGTCTCTTTCCTTTCCGTTGCCTCCGGCGGCCAGCCGTGTTTTCCTTTCCTTAGTTAATTAAATCCTCCAGACTTGCATCCTTTGGTTAGCTATTTCCTTGTGATCAGTTTTGAAGTTTTTCCAGAAAATTCTTATCGCTTGTTGGTGAAAAACGGGTGTTTACCTTAACGCCCTCTTTTTGATCCACTCCGCTTCATTTCCGCTTCATCTCCGTGTTCCATTTCACTTTCGCTTCACTTCCGCTCGTTCCCCTGCAAAGAGGACGTTAAGGAGGGGCATCTGTTGACATCCGTTTTATACCCAATAAGTCGGGTCATCTCCTTATTTATTCAATATGATGCTCCGAGTTGTTCACTCTTCATTGAATTCCTTTTAGTCAGTTGAAGCCTATTTTCTGGGTCTCAATTCCTGGATTAGACCTGGTTCCTGGTGGCACTTCGTTCAAAAGCTTGGCAATCCCTCCATTCTATTTTCTTGAAAATCAATGATAATAACGGTCTGGACTAGGCGCGTCATTTCATAATAACGCATGAAGCCTGGGCCGTTACACTTTGAAGAGTCCCAAGATTTAGGGCCTCGTTGTCCTTTGATAATAACGGTCTACTCCCTAGCCGTTGTTTCCTTATGACGCCCTATTCCCTGGCCGTTACTTACTTGCAGAGTCCTATTGTTTAGATCTTCTTCCCGTCGATCTTATCCTTTGGATAGGGTTGAAAATGACGGTAATGCCTTGGTGCGTTATTTCCAAGTGGCGGTCTATCGTAAGGCCGTTACTTCCTTCAGAGAGTCCTGACAGTTCAGGCCTTTTCTCTGCTACTCCGTGGACGAGATAGGGTTTTGGATTGGCATTATCTCCTTCAATTCTAATCCTCAGGACCTCTCGTTTGTTTCTTTGGACTCTTGTTGATTTTATCCTCAAGGATTTGCTAAGGATTATCCCCCTTTCTTGGCTGATTTATCTTCAACTCGACCTGAGAGTTTGAGGGAGTCTATAAATAGAACCCTTGATTTCATGACCCAAGGGAGGAAGATTTGATTCACGACAAAGTGCTGCCAAATTCAGAAGTCATCTACATCCTGGAGGAGCTGCTTCCCACGTCCATCTTCCAAGTCAAGGGAGTAATTTTGGGTTTTAGCTTGTCAAGATCATCATCATTGCATGCTCAAGTTTCCCTTGGTTTTATCAATCAAAAGCATTGTCCCTCCTCTTCCTCCACGTTTTTTTTTCACTGTTGCTAAGCATACACATATCCTCCTAAACTTAAAAATGCCCAGAGGGGTTAAAAAACCAACAACTCCCCGGTAATCCCCTCTCCTTTTGATGTTCTTAAGCTTTTTAAGGATTGATGCTATACTTATGTTGAGGGCTAATTGAGGTTGTGTTGTTTTGCTTTCTACATCCTTGGCAGGTTTTACAGGATCACTAGCACGAGGCCCAAGCCTTCTAGCCGGCTGGAAGGGTTGGAGTTCAAAGAGTTCATATCTTTTCACTGCAGGTTATCTGACGGTCAGGTGCAGGAGCGTTATTTCCTTCTGGCGGTCTATCGCACGACCGTTACTTCCAAGCGACGCACAGGGTTTGGACCGTTATTTGCAAGTTGATCTGCAGGCTTTCCTTGGTTTTCTCTCCCGTGGGCGGGTGTTTCATCCACCTATTTCCAAGGTATATTCGAGTCTTTGACTTGTGTTTACTTTGGTGGCGATCATGAATTTCCTTAGTGTTGGGCACTAGCTGTCTTTTTCATCAAATCTCTTTATTCTCCTTGATTGTTCCACCCCTAGCGGTGTGTTTTTATTTATCTTTGCTCCACGCCCCGGCGTGTGTTTTTGTTTTTCCCTTAGCGTAATTTGATTGAGATAGCATGCCCATGCTAGAGTTAGATTTGATTGCCTAGGTTCATATTCACATGTGCATCGGTTGAGCTGATCTTTGGTAGCTTATTTATCATCTCGCCATATCTTTTTTCAAAACCCTCACAATCAGCAAAAAAAGAAAGAAGATAAGAAGAGATAGGTAAACAAACAATCAACAGCCATGTGGGCGTTTGACATAGTCGGTCCCTTGGAGGATAGAACCAGAGAAATTCGAAGAAAATCCTTCATCCTCACCACCACAGAATATTTCACGAAGTGGGCAGAAGTTGGGACATTCACGGAAGTCAAAGCAGCAAAGGTGGTAAAGTTTATCAAGCGCAACATCCTCGCCAGGTTCGGCATCCCCTGTGACATCGTCACTGACAACAGACCACATTTCACATCCCAGGAACTCCACGACATGTGTGGTAAATATGGTATTAATTTACATCATTCATCTCCATACTACCCACAAGGAAACGGACAAGCTGAAGCTACAAACAAAAGTGTCATCAGAATTATCAAGATAACCTGCAAATCTCACCATTACTCAGACTGGCCAGATCACCTCATCGAGGCCCTCTAGGCTTACCGCACTTCTGTTCGTACTCCCACGGGTCAAACCCCGTACGCACTCACTTTTGGGACAGAAGCGGTACTCCCATATGAAATAGTCGTTCCCTCACTAAGAGTGTAGCTGGATCCCGATGTCACACCCCGAACCGATAGCAGCGGAATGTGTCGTTTGCTCGGAACGTGACAGTTAAACAATCGTGAACGATCAAGAGCAATGGCATGAGATCAAATAATTTGGAACAACAATAAAAATTTTATTTCAAATATAAATATCTTACAAGAACTTGAAGACTCAACTACGTCACTATGAAAGAAAAGGAGATGACGCACTAATAGACTTAGACAAGATGACTAAACAAGAGACATCATGCTAGACTCAAGAAAGATAAAAGACACAGGTTCACTAGTTTTCGAAGCTTGCTTGCACACTTTTCCCTCCCATGTGAGTCACGGTCTTACTAGCCACCTGATTACCTGAAAAATGTTGGAATAAACTGAGTGAGCGAAAGCTCAGTAGGAATTATATCTCAAGAACAAGCAATTGGTTTAAGTAATTACATTTTTCACATGTAAATGCAGTAAGGCTATGCATGTAGAATTAACCGAAAAAGTAAAATGAAACTAGCAATAGATCAATCAACGTTATGCGAAACTTTCAAGCAAGAGATATCCAAGAGAGATTTATAGAATATTGGCTATTTCACGCAAGTACTTTACCCGTTTCGGGCCACGCTAGTAAAGTCACGGAAGTCAAGTCACGCACGCAAGAAAGAGAGAGTGTGGAATGCCAAAGATCAAGAGAGACAAGTACTGCGGTGCAATGCAAGACACCGCGATCATTAAAACTCCCATGGGCACTAGTACTTTCGGGCGCTCCTCCCAGGACAAGATCGGGCCCTATATGCACAGCATTTAAAGATAGATCTAGACATCCACGATAGTTTATAGCCAATAAGGAGTTTCAAGAATAAGTTTTAATAGAATGATAAGGTAAGATTTCTATGGAATTCAAGGGCAAGGCCCTTGAGCCAGGACAAACTTGCGGTAAAAATCTACGCGAAGCATAGAAACCATGACATGTCGATAAACTGGGTGGAGATCATGATATCAAGAATGGCACTTATATAGCGTTGCTTGTTCTTTGTACATGATAATGTAGATAGAGTTAATGTCCATAAGTATGGCACATCATTGTTTAAGAACATTGATGGCATGGTTTCCCATTCCATAACTTTAAGAATATTCTCATGACATCCACATAGCATGTCATGAGGGCCGGTTTACCATGTTTCTTTAGAGTGACATGGAAATCAAGTAGTGTCATGGGTATTAATGGTACAACCTGCTCGGCTGCCTTGAGGGAATCCAAGGCTAGCGGAGTCTTACGGAGGTCTCTATGATAAAGTCACCGGTCCAAAGGAACGGAATGTCCCATGGAGAGTTCATCTATCACCGAGAAATACGGGCAATCGATAAAACGCCGAAAGACGTGGGACTATACTCACGGATTTGGAATATAGTGCCGTATACATGTATATAAATCCACGGTTCACAGGAAAAACACATGAAAATAACAAGATAGGAAATTGACGCCCTTGACTGGGTCATCATTTCAACAATTGACGACTGCAAAAACAGTCGTCCAATTCATATTTCTGTTTGCTGAAAATAACTAAATTTCAGTATTTAAGGAATTGGCGACTTCCATTAAGTCTTCTATTTGGTAAATAGCGCCCTAGTCAGGGGCGTCATATACAATATAGACGACATAATGAGGGTCGTCTTTTCCTTTTTCCAGAATTTCACTATCAACTATAGCATTTTTCAAAGATAAATATTTTCCAGGAAACAAGTATATGGACAGGTCAAGAAAAATAGCAGGATTCGAAATATGTGATCATGCATTAAATCAGATTAATGTTTAGATACATATTAAAATTTTAACATGTGTATTTATTAATTCATTCGAAATTGACGACCCTTCTCCCAGTCGTCAGAAGTAAAATTGGCGCCCTGACAAGGGTCGCCTCTTACAAAATTTCACAGAACTTCTTCAAATCTCAGTGAAACTATATGCATGAACTAATATATAGTAATATCATGATTTATGATGGTTTGGGCTACGTAATCTTGAAATAACCTACCTTGTGGATTGGTTTGATTGACAGAACGTGAAGATAAAGGATGTAAATCTCCTTAAAACGATACTCTGTTTTCAACAGAGTGTCTTCTCGTTGCACCCGAACCGTGGAGGAAGAGCAAGATGATAATAGGAGCAGACACTCTTGATCCCTCCGTGCAGTGGCAGCAACAGGATGAAGTAGAGAAGGCAACGGCTTTCTCCTCCACAAACCAACCAGGAAGGAGAGGAAGCCGATGAAGAACCCTTTAAGTTCTTCACGTAAACACCCCTTCTTCGTAACACTAACAGGATGGAGAAAACTCCACGGTCGACAGCAGCAACAAATTTTGATGAAGAGAAGAGCCTTTAGATTGGCTCGATGGAAGGGGTATTTATAGGAGAAGAAACCTAATAGGTTCTAAGAATTTGATTAGGATTAGAATTTCCTTCTTTAGAATCAATTATACTTTAACTCTTCCTCGTATTCATCCTTTCCTTAATCTAAAACCTGCCCAGTTATAATCCTAGTTCGAACCGAAGACCAACGGAACCTATTTGGAAATGACGCCTCAGGTTGGGGCGTTATTTTCATAAACGACGCTTGTATACACAGTCGTCAATTCCTTAATTGACGACTTGAACAAAGGCGTCATTCACCTTTCCTATTTTGTTAATTTAACGTGTAACTATCTTTCTAGATTTTTATCTTTTTTTCTTGATGTGATCTTATTGGGAAATTTTAGGGGTATGAGTTTTCCATTTTTCTCTATTTTTCCATATAATTAGTTTTTCCAAAATTCTTTAGTCGAAAAATTGGTACTATTCATTTTATAATAAAATAACGACTTAGCTTAAGTCGTTTCTTATGTAATTGACGCATGCATACGTTGGCGTCATTTCATTTTTGGCATTTTCACTTACCCTTCTAAAGGCTAATAGTGTATATATATATCTCTGTTATTTCTATAACTATATAATGCACAAGTCCATACATCTCCAAGTCTATACATTCCATCACACAAGTCTATACACTCTCCAAGCATCTCACGTTCCAAGTCTATACATAGCCCATGTCTATATATTTTCTAAGTCTGTACATTGCGTTCCCTAAGTCCATACATCCATTCAAGTCCATACATTCCATTACACAAGTCTATACATTATCAAAGTCTTTGCATTCCTGAAGTCTATACATTCCTGAAGTCTATACATTCTACCCACTCAAGTTCACACATTCCTTCATCCAAAGTCTATACATTCATTCCCTCATCCAAAGTCTATACATTCCTGAAGTCTATACACTCACAAGTCCACACATTCCCTAAGTCTATACACTCACAAGTCCACACATTCCATAGAGTCTAGTTTATACATTCCTGAAGTCTATACACTCACGAGTCCATACATTCCCTAAGTCTATACACTCACAAGTCCACACATTCCATATAGTCTATACACTCACAAGTCCAAGCTCTAAGTCCATACATTCTAAGTCCATACGTTCTAAGTCTGCACATTCCAAAGTCTTTGCATTTCATAAGTCTATACATTGCATAGAGTGTCACGCCCCGAGCGCGGAAGATACCCGGAGATGCGCGACGTGTCTATAACAATCATGTCAATCAGAGTGGTCGTGTATTCGACACAAAGACAGAGATGCGCAAAATAGTAAGATAACCCAATCCTTTATTTCATAATGGATAGACTATTACAAATCCAATACTCTGTTAAATAAAAAGGAAAAGAATACATAGTTGACTCAAGAAACTATAGAAAAGACTAGACGACACTTGTAGAAGCTCTATCACTTTCACTCTTGACCATTCCCATCCGATTGACTTCCATCGTCGTCGGACTTACCTGAAAAGTAGAAAGGGACAAACGGAATGAGCGAACGCTCAGTAGGAAATTATATCTCAAGTACTAGCAAGGGGTTTAAGTAATTACATTTTCATGAATGCAATAAAGCTATGCATGCTCGCATGAAACGACAAGATAGAGAGAATGTAATATCAAAGAAACAAGATGAACTTAATCATGAACTTCCAACAAGATGACAAGTATATTCAAGGTATTCAAGCAAGCACGTTTAACAAGTCATGTCAAGAACTTTGGCTATCATGTATCAAGCAAGTAAATTACCCTCTTTCGGGCCACACATTTCATGTAAAGTCAAGTACGATTCAAGTACAAGATGTGTGTGGAATGTCCAATCAAGCAAGTCAAGTACTCGGTATAATGCCAGATACCTTATCATTTTAACTCCCATGGGCACAAGTACTTTCGGGTGCTCCTCCCAGGACCAGATCGGGCCCTATATGCGCAGGCATTTATCATGTGTTTTGACATCCACTCTTGTTTATATAGCCAATATAGAATTTCAATAATCAAGCTTGTAGACACGAATGACAACTTTGATAGAATAGAGTCCAAAATATGACAAAGGACATAGAATGGCGATAATAACGGTATAATCACGATGTCGATAAAACTAGGTAGATTATGGTTCCCTTAACTGAGGTACCATGACAAATCAATATGGACATTCTTTATATAGAATTGAAGTCCACACGAACATTAGATCAAGCAAGATACCCTCATTCTTATCATAGAATTGGGGTTTACAAGAATGACACGATATGGCATGATATCATCATCCCATCAAGAATTTCTTATGATATACTCTTTGTATAATCATAAGGCCGGTATACCATGTTTCTTTAGATTGACATGGCAAGGATCGTGTAATGGGTTTTTAGGGTACAACCAGCTCAGTCGGCCTTGAGGGAATCCAAGGCTACGAGGAGTCTTACGGAGGTCTCTATGACTAACTCGCTAGTCCCAAGGAACGGAATGTCCAAAGGAGAGCTTGTATGTCAATGAGAATTGAGTGTGATCGATAAAACGCCGTGAAAAGTGGGACTATACTCACGGAGTGGAGAATAGTGCCGATATATATATATATATATGTATAATATATAAACCATCGGTTAGCAAATCAGAGGAAAAATCGGTTTACAGTAAAATAACGACTTAGGTCAAGTCGTGTCTCAAGTAATTAACGCCTAACAGAAGGGCGTTTACACATGGTCCGTTTTGCAGAATTTTCAATAATTCAATAATTTATTTAAAAAGCGCCTTCGGCAGGGGCGTTTCTTCAAGAGTTGACGACTACAGTAGCAGGCGTCTTTTTATTTACAATATTTTTCAGAACATATTTATTTTCAGAAATTATCAAAAACGCGCCCTTGGCAGGGGCGTGAATCATTAAATTCTTATTTTCACAGAATATATATTCCAGGATTTTAACAGATACGCGCCCTAGTAAGGGGCGTTTATTTTTAATTCACGCCCTATGATGGGGCGTTTACATATGGAAAACGACCTAGTCTAGGTCGTGAATTCAAGAGATACCATGAATTTTCATGGGCAGTAATAATTTCAGGATAATAGAATTCATGGAGAACGAATGTATGGTCATGACAATAAAATTAGCAAGTTTGAAGACATGTGATCATGCATTATTGTAGGATCATTATTTCATAGATACTCAATTCTTAACATGGGTGATTAATGATTAAATGAAATTAACGCCTGTGTGCAGGGCGTCAAATCCAAAATTGACGACCTTGGCAGGGTCGTGACTTGTAAAGTAGCGCCCTAGTCTGGGGCGTGTATTTCATAGTCACGCCCTTGCTAAGGACGTTTCTTTCAAGAAATTAACAGAAAGTCGTTCAGAAACTATAGTAAACCAAACCATGTATATGCATGATAATTATTGTACTGTATCAATTTAGTTTGGGCTACAGTGACTTGAGAAAATCCTACCTTTAAGAGTTGATTTGGAGATGACCGTGAGGGGTTTTTGGCTAGCAGAAGATGATGGCTTTGATGAAGAGGCTTCTACTGCGACTTACGAACAGTGGCAGCAACAACAAGGAGAAGAACAATCGTTCTTCAGAGATCTTCACGCTACAGAACCTGTAGAGGAAGAGAAAGGAAGTAAATATGAAGATGTTAATATTCTTCATAGTTGTAATCGATGTTTTAAGAAGATAGAAGAATATTACCTATTCTTCGGCAGCAGCAGAGTTTCCTGGACAAGAAGAAAATAATTATTCTTCACATAATCTGAAGCACGAAAAAAAGAAAACAAAAGAAAATAAGAAGAACAGTTTGCTCTTCACGTACCTAGCAGCAGACGTTCGATCAAATGGGTTTAGGGTTCGTTCGATCAAGACTATTTATAGGATTTAGGAGTCCTAACAAAAGTAGTGTTTGATTGAAAGTAATATTTCCAAGATTGAGTTATTACCACATTCGAACTCTTTCTCATAGTTATCACTTACCCTGGATAAGTTCTGGGTTCGAACGGTTCCGAATGGAATTAACGACTTTGGTAAGGGCGTGTATTATTTAATTGACGCCTTTCTTTAGGGCGTTTCTTAAAAAGCGCCTTGAAAAAGGGCGTTTCGTGTTTTAAAACACGCCCAAGATAGGGGCGTTTCTTTTACTTACCCATTTGGTCGCATGAGAACTGACGACCGCATGTGTGGGCGTCCTTTCTTTAGTCACGCCATGGATAGAGGCGTTTCTTTATAAATTAACGCCTTAATAAGAGGCGTTATTTTTAATTTATTTTATTTCGTCCAATTAACCCTATTCCTTTTATATATTACTTCTGTAATATATATGTTTTAATTCATTTCAATTATTCATTTATTAGGGTTGCTACACCCTCCCCCACTTAAAAGAATTTGGTCCCCAAATTCAATATATATATAATTATACACGCGGAGAGTGTAGGACATATACCTCTTAGAATAACTCGGGAAATCGTTTCTTCATAGATTCCTCGGTCTCCCATGTCGCTTCGCGTTCAGGATTCTTATTCCATTGCACCTTGAGCATGGGAATAACCTTATTCCTTAGAGCTCGTATTTCTCGATCTAATATCTTCAAGGGCCTCTGTTCATATGTGAGATCTTTCTGGATCACCAGATCTCCATGCTCAATAATATGTGACGGATCGTGCACATACTTCTTCAACATAGATATGTGAAATACATTGTGTACCTCGGACAACTGAGGAGGCAACGCGATGCGATAAGCAACCTCGCCAACTCTTTCGAGTACCTCAAATGGTCCGATGAATCTTGGCGTAAGCTTGCCCTTAACACCAAATCTTCGTATGCCACGTCCAGGGGATATTTTAAGAAATACATGATCTCCGATTTGGAATTCAAGATCTCTTCTTCTTGTATCTGCATAAGTCTTTTGTCTGGTCTGAGCAACTTGTAATCTTTCTCTGATTACCTGTATCTTCTCAGTTGTATCCCTTACCATGTCTGGACCTAATAGTTGTTTCTCTCCAACTTCGTTCCAACATATGGGAGATCGGCAACTCCTTCCGTATAAGGCTTCGAAAGGTGCCATTTGGATACTAGCTTGGTAGCTATTATTATATGCAAATTCAACTAAAGGTAAGTGGTCATGCCAGCTTCCTCCAAAGTCAATAATGCATGCTCTCAGCATATCTTCAACAACTTGATTAGTTCGCTCGGTCTGACCATCCGTTTGTGGGTGAAAAGCAGTACTAAAGTTGAGCCTTGTCCCCAACGAATGTTGTAATCCCTTCCAAAAATGAGAAGTAAAACGGGGATCTCTATCAGACACGATTGAGACAGGAATTCCATGTATCCTGACTATTTCTTTAATGTATAGTGCAGCTAGCACATCAATCGACCATCGGCTTTTGATTGGCAAGAAATGTGCCGATTTAGTCAATCGGTCAATGATAACCCAGATTCCATCATGTCCTCCTTTAGATTTAGACAAACCCATGATGAAGTCCATACCAATATCCTCCCATTTCCACTTAGGAACATCTAGAGGATGTAGTTTTCCCGCAGGCTTTTGGTGTTCCGCCTTGACCTGTTGGCATGTGAGACAGCGTGATACATAGTCCGCTATTTCTCTTTTCATATTGGGCCACCAAAAGTTCCTCTTTACATCTTGGTACATTTTAGTTGATCCAGGATGAATAGTGTATCTTGATCTGTGAGCTTCATCTAAGATCTTCTTCTTTAATTCCGGACAATCGGGTACACAAGTTCTATCTTTGAACGATAATCTTCCATCAGAAGTTAGTTGAAAATCAGATTGTCCTTCTAATCTGCCTTTGATTTCTACTAATATAGGATCATCATCCTGAAGTGTTTGTATCTCAGATAACAAATCTGACTGTATGCTTACATGAGATAGTGTGACAATCTTGGATTCCGTGTCCAAGCCTATATTGAGCTCGGAGAATTGTTCAAGTAACCTCCATTCTTGCATCATACAATTTGCTATCATTGCTCTCGGCTTTCGACTAAGGGCGTCAGCAACATAATTACCCTTTCCGGGATGGTATTGTATACTGAAGTCGAAGTCCTTGAGATATTCTAGCCCGCGTCTTTGTCTCATGTTCAGCTCCTTTTGTGAAAATAGATATTTGAGACTTTTGTGATCGGAGTATACAGTGAACTGTACCCCATAGAGATAGTGTCTCCATATCTTTAGGGCAAATACTACCGCGGCCAGTTCCAAGTCATGGACGGGGTAATTCTCCTCATGCTTCTTCAGCTGACGTGAAGAGTATGCTATGACCTTTCCTTGTTGCATTAGGACACATCCGAGGCCAATGCCAGACGCATCAGTGTAGACTTCGAATTTCTCTCCTTCTATCGGTAGAGCTAAGACCGGAGCTGTGGTGAGATGATCCTTGAGAGTTTGAAAACTTCTTTCACATTCCTCACTCCATTCGTATCGGATCTCCTTGCGAGTTAACCTTGTAAGGGGCACGGCGATCTTAGAGAAATCTTTAATGAATCGTCGATAATAGCCTGCAAGACCTAAGAAACTTCTGATCTCGCTTGCATTAGTGGGTCTCTCCCAGTTTCTCACAGCTTCAACTTTTGACGGATCCACAGATAAACCGTCCTTGGATATGACATGTCCGAGAAAAGCCACTTCTTCAAGCCAGAACTCGCATTTGCTGAGTTTAGCATATAATTGATTTGTCCTCAAGACTTGCAATGCAATCCTCAAATGCTCTTCATGTTCTTCCTTAGTCTTAGAATATATCAATATATCATCAATGAAGATTACTATGAATTGATCCAAGTAAGGCCTGAACATGCTATTCATTAACTGCATAAAGGCAGCAGGGGCATTTGTTAGTCCAAAAGGCATAACAACAAATTCGTAATGGCCATACCTACTTCTGAATGCGGTCTTGTGAATGTCATCATCCTTGATCCTTAATTGATGATATCCCGACCTGAGATCAATCTTGGAGAAATATTTGGATCCTGAAATCTGATCAAATAATTCATCGATTCTCGGCAGTGGATACTTGTTCTTGATAGTAAGATGATTCAACTGTCGATAGTCGATACACAATCTCATGGATCCATCCTTCTTCTTTACAAATAAGACTGGTGCTCCCCACGGGGAAGTACTTGGTCTAATAAACCCTTTTCGGATTAGTTCCATCAACTGCTCCTTCAACTCCTTGAGTTCAGCAGGGGACATTCTATATGGTGCCTTTGAAACAGGACCAGCACCAGGGACTAAGTCGATGGTAAAGGCCACATCTCTTTGCGGGGGTAATCCCGGCAATTCTTCCGGAAATACGTCTGGGAATTCTCGTACTACCTGAATGTCTTCTATCTCGGTTTCCTTAGCTTCTTTAATAGTGACAAAAGCAAGGAAGGATACACATCCTTTCCTGACGAGCTTGCTTGCTCGAAGAGCCGAAATAAGAGGGGATTTGCTTCGACTCTTAGGACTAGTATAAGTCAGTTCTGGAAATTCTTTGAAAACAATCTTGCTATTACGGCAATCAACCGTTGCCTGGTACTTAGATAACCAATCTGCTCCTAGTATAACATCATATTCCTTTTAGATCTAAGCAGATAAGATCAATAGGAAAATTCTTTCCTCGAACCAACACCTCACAGTTTTGGTAATGATGCGTGATATCCGTCTCGTTTCCGAGAGGAGTAGACAACACTATTTTCATCCATTCTGGTTCTAGAGGTAATGGGTCAGCAAACTTCTTGGAAATAATGGAATGCGATGCACCCGTATCAAATAAGACGTGTGCATATTTGGAACAAATTTTTAATGTACCTTCCACCAATCCGCCTTCTTCTTCTGGTTCGGTCTCTTGGATTGCATGAAGACGCGCGTTCCTTGTCACTGGGCGTTTACCCTCACCGCCTTGGTCATTCATTAATGGACAATCGGGAATCCGATGTTCACGACTCCCACAACGGAGACATGCTCCTAATTTCCTCCAGCATTCTTCTGTTTTGTGACCAGCCTTGTCACAATGCTTGCATACTACGTTTGAAGGGGTAGTGGTGATAGAGAAAGGCTTGGATTTCTTGTACTTCTGATCTTGAGAGGAAGAACCTCCATTATTGGGCCTCTTCTTAAAGTTGGGTTTAAAAGAACCCGAACTTGTGACTTGCTCCTTTTTGTCTTTCCCACGGATCCTATCAGATAATTCCGTGGCATCTTCAAGCAACTGAGCTCGGCGCACCATTTCAGTATAAACTTGAATATCCATAGGCGCCAATTGAGTAATGTAGTGAGGCCTAAGCCCATTAAGAAATCTACGGGCTTTCATCTTTTCGTGCTAATTAAATGCTTAGCATATCTAGACAGTCTAGAGAACTGTGCTTCATAATCAGCCACCGATAAAGATCTTTGCTTTAATGCGGCAAATTCGGCGGCCTTCTTTTCCTGGACCCTATCAGAGAAATATTTGGCGTTGAAATATTCAACGAATTCACCCCATGTAACTTGAGTTGGGTCAATAGTAGCTTCAATCGACTCCCACCAGCATCTAGCATCCTTTTCTAACTGGAAAGTAGCTAATAAGACTTTGTCCGGATCCGTGCATTGCATGACACGGAATATACGTTCAATCTCCCGAACCCAATGCTCGGCATCGTCTGGATCGGTCGATCCCATGAACTTCGGGGGATTCATATTCTTGAATGCTTGGTGTAAGCTTCCAGCTCGTGGAGCACCACCTTGTGCTACCTGTTGTAGCACTTGGGTCATCCCTTGAAGGGTACGCTGCATGTTGCGCCATTGAGCACGTTCGGCAGCCATTATCCTACAATTACAATAGCTATATTAGTATTATATCACTATGATCTTATAAAGGGCTCATTGATCATTTAACCCTTGGTTCTACCCACTCTCACTTGGTTAAAGGTTTTGAAACCTATCCTTGGACTTGGGTTTCCTAGGAATTGAATACCTTAGGCTCTGATACCACAAAGACTGTCACGCCCCGAGCGCGGAAGATACCCGGAGATGCGCGACGTGTCTATAACAATCATGTCAATCAGAGTGGTCGTGTATTCGACACAAAGACAGAGATGCGCAAAATAGTAAGATAACCCAATCCTTTATTTCATAATGGATAGACTATTACAAATCCAATACTCTGTTAAATAAAAAGGAAAAGAATACATAGTTGACTCAAGAAACTATAGAAAAGACTAGACGACACTTGTAGAAGCTCTATCACTTTCACTCTTGACCATTCCCATCCGATTGACTTCCATCGTCGTCGGACTTACCTGAAAAGTAGAAAGGGACAAACGGAATGAGCGAACGCTCAGTAGGAAATTATATCTCAAGTACTAGCAAGGGGTTTAAGTAATTACATTTTCATGAATGCAATAAAGCTATGCATGCTCGCATGAAACGACAAGATAGAGAGAATGTAATATCAAAGAAACAAGATGAACTTAATCATGAACTTCCAACAAGATGACAAGTATATTCAAGGTATTCAAGCAAGCACGTTTAACAAGTCATGTCAAGAACTTTGGCTATCATGTATCAAGCAAGTAAATTACCCTCTTTCGGGCCACACATTTCATGTAAAGTCAAGTACGATTCAAGTACAAGATGTGTGTGGAATGTCCAATCAAGCAAGTCAAGTACTCGGTATAATGCCAGATACCTTATCATTTTAACTCCCATGGGCACAAGTACTTTCGGGTGCTCCTCCCAGGACCAGATCGGGCCCTATATGCGCAGGCATTTATCATGTGTTTTGACATCCACTCTTGTTTATATAGCCAATATAGAATTTCAATAATCAAGCTTGTAGACACGAATGACAACTTTGATAGAATAGAGTCCAAAATATGACAAAGGACATAGAATGGCGATAATAACGGTATAATCACGATGTCGATAAAACTAGGTAGATTATGGTTCCCTTAACTGAGGTACCATGACAAATCAATATGGACATTCTTTATATAGAATTGAAGTCCACACGAACATTAGATCAAGCAAGATACCCTCATTCTTATCATAGAATTGGGGTTTACAAGAATGACACGATATGGCATGATATCATCATCCCATCAAGAATTTCTTATGATATACTCTTTGTATAATCATAAGGCCGGTATACCATGTTTCTTTAGATTGACATGGCAAGGATCGTGTAATGGGTTTTTAGGGTACAACCAGCTCAGTCGGCCTTGAGGGAATCCAAGGCTACGAGGAGTCTTACGGAGGTCTCTATGACTAACTCGCTAGTCCCAAGGAACGGAATGTCCAAAGGAGAGCTTGTATGTCAATGAGAATTGAGTGTGATCGATAAAACGCCGTGAAAAGTGGGACTATACTCACGGAGTGGAGAATAGTGCCGATATATATATATATATGTATAATATATAAACCATCGGTTAGCAAATCAGAGGAAAAATCGGTTTACAGTAAAATAACGACTTAGGTCAAGTCGTGTCTCAAGTAATTAACGCCTAACAGAAGGGCGTTTACACATGGTCCGTTTTGCAGAATTTTCAATAATTCAATAATTTATTTAAAAAGCGCCTTCGGCAGGGGCGTTTCTTCAAGAGTTGACGACTACAGTAGCAGGCGTCTTTTTATTTACAATATTTTTCAGAACATATTTATTTTCAGAAATTATCAAAAACGCGCCCTTGGCAGGGGCGTGAATCATTAAATTCTTATTTTCACAGAATATATATTCCAGGATTTTAACAGATACGCGCCCTAGTAAGGGGCGTTTATTTTTAATTCACGCCCTATGATGGGGCGTTTACATATGGAAAACGACCTAGTCTAGGTCGTGAATTCAAGAGATACCATGAATTTTCATGGGCAGTAATAATTTCAGGATAATAGAATTCATGGAGAACGAATGTATGGTCATGACAATAAAATTAGCAAGTTTGAAGACATGTGATCATGCATTATTGTAGGATCATTATTTCATAGATACTCAATTCTTAACATGGGTGATTAATGATTAAATGAAATTAACGCCTGTGTGCAGGGCGTCAAATCCAAAATTGACGACCTTGGCAGGGTCGTGACTTGTAAAGTAGCGCCCTAGTCTGGGGCGTGTATTTCATAGTCACGCCCTTGCTAAGGACGTTTCTTTCAAGAAATTAACAGAAAGTCGTTCAGAAACTATAGTAAACCAAACCATGTATATGCATGATAATTATTGTACTGTATCAATTTAGTTTGGGCTACAGTGACTTGAGAAAATCCTACCTTTAAGAGTTGATTTGGAGATGACCGTGAGGGGTTTTTGGCTAGCAGAAGATGATGGCTTTGATGAAGAGGCTTCTACTGCGACTTACGAACAGTGGCAGCAACAACAAGGAGAAGAACAATCGTTCTTCAGAGATCTTCACGCTACAGAACCTGTAGAGGAAGAGAAAGGAAGTAAATATGAAGATGTTAATATTCTTCATAGTTGTAATCGATGTTTTAAGAAGATAGAAGAATATTACCTATTCTTCGGCAGCAGCAGAGTTTCCTGGACAAGAAGAAAATAATTATTCTTCACATAATCTGAAGCACGAAAAAAAGAAAACAAAAGAAAATAAGAAGAACAGTTTGCTCTTCACGTACCTAGCAGCAGACGTTCGATCAAATGGGTTTAGGGTTCGTTCGATCAAGACTATTTATAGGATTTAGGAGTCCTAACAAAAGTAGTGTTTGATTGAAAGTAATATTTCCAAGATTGAGTTATTACCACATTCGAACTCTTTCTCATAGTTATCACTTACCCTGGATAAGTTCTGGGTTCGAACGGTTCCGAATGGAATTAACGACTTTGGTAAGGGCGTGTATTATTTAATTGACGCCTTTCTTTAGGGCGTTTCTTAAAAAGCGCCTTGAAAAAGGGCGTTTCGTGTTTTAAAACACGCCCAAGATAGGGGCGTTTCTTTTACTTACCCATTTGGTCGCATGAGAACTGACGACCGCATGTGTGGGCGTCCTTTCTTTAGTCACGCCATGGATAGAGGCGTTTCTTTATAAATTAACGCCTTAATAAGAGGCGTTATTTTTAATTTATTTTATTTCGTCCAATTAACCCTATTCCTTTTATATATTACTTCTGTAATATATATGTTTTAATTCATTTCAATTATTCATTTATTAGGGTTGCTACATAGAGTCTGTACATCCATCCTCCTAGGTCTATAGATCGCATTCTTCATCAAAGTCTGTACATCCATCTAATCCAAGTCTATACATTCCACAAGCCTAAGCATCTTAGTCTACACATTCCTAAGTCTGTACATTCCAGAGCATCTCACTCCCCAAGTCCATACACTCTTCAAGTCCATACATTCTCCAAGTCTACACAATGCAAAGTCTGCACATCCGTTCCTCCTAAGTCTACACATCGTAAGTCTATACGTCCAACGTCTGTGCATTCCCCATTGCATGAGACATTCATACATTACCAAGTCTATACATTCCCCCCTTTATAATGTAATAAATATGGAATATTAAATTTGCTAAATTAGTAAAAATATAATTTGACCCTTTTCTTCAAGATTTAATGATTCTCAATTCAATTAAAATTATGTTGTGCATTAAATGGCTACTTAAAATAACATGTTATTATTAAATTTATTATAATATAATGGTAGGGTCCATGAGTTCTTCTTGTGAGACTTCTTAGACTGTTAGAGGGTTGTGTATGGCCTGGCCTTAATTATTTACGTTGTATTATATTTATTTATTTTGCATTATATATATATGCACAGATATATGGATGAGTGGGTTGAGACTTAAGGGCCCTTACAATGTGTGTGGGTGGATTTACTAACCCTCATATATCTATTAATAATTTATATGTATATAGGGATTTTATTCCTCATAATTTCTTTAACTTTTATTTGTCCTTGTCGTAGGTATCAGAGGCAGGTTCGATCCTAGATAAATTTTTACTTCCATTCCAAAGGGTAATATTGACTAGTCTTTTATAAATTCTAGGAACCTTTATGAACTATTTATAGAGATATGTAGGTATCATCATGTATATGTTTTTTTTTTCTTTTCAAAATATATATTTATATAGTTATTCTCTTTTTAGCCTTCAAAATTACCGGGTGTTACACCCTCCCCCACTTAAAAGAATTCGATCCCCAAATTCGCATTATCCTTTACTCACGATGGGGAACTAGCTATAATGCGTAGAAGAAGTCTAGATATATTGAGTGGAACAGACTAATTTTTTTTTTAGGAAGAATTAATTTAGGCTTAAGGGTGAGGGGTACCTTTGGCAAGTTTGGTTAAATCTTGAACTCCTCTTGGAGGCTTCTTGGTCAAAATAGGGCATTCCGCTATCTTATGATCTAAGCTCCCGCAACGCAGACACGCGCCCATTTTTCGATAACACTCCTTCGATTGATGGTTTCCTTTACCACAATGCCAGCATTTTTCTTGAGTTTGGCTTACTGGTGCCACCCTAAACTTCCCATTCTTGCACTTCTTACATAGTTTGCACTTCTTACACCCTTGGGAACTACCACCCTCGTTTGGCCTTTTCTTGGTAGTGTTGAACATTCCCGAATCATGCGCTTTCCCTTCAACTCTTTCTTTTTCTTCCACCGTTTTCTCTAGCTCCTGAACTCTCTTGACAAGGTCCGCGTAAGCTTGGACATCTACTAGTACCATCTCAGGAACAAAGCTTGGCTTAGACGCTTCCATTTTATCTAAGTTCCTGCAAAGATAAGTGGGGAGATATTTTATCGATTCAAGAATTAATGTTAATGAAATGTAAATATCTTATCTTTTTTTTATAACTTTAACACCTAGTTCTACCCATCTCTCGCGGAATTCCTATAGGATGACTGATAAGGATACTTGACCTATCATTGAAACCTAATATCTTGAGGATATAAAAGCCGATGCTCTGATATGACTGACAAGGATACTTGACCTATCACTGAAACCTAATATCTTGAGGATATGAAAGCCGATGTTCTGATATGACTGACAAGGATACTTGACCATCACTGAAACCTAATATCTTGAGGATATGAAAGCCGATGCTCTGATACGACTGACAAGGATACTTGACCTATCACTGAAACCTAATATCTTCAGGATATGAAAGCCGATGCTCTGATACGACTGACAAGGATATTTGACCTTTCACTGAAACCCAATATCTTGAGGATATGAAAGCCGATGCTCTGATACCACGTCTGTCACGCCCCGAACCGATAGCAGCGGAACGTGTCGTTTGCTCGGAATGTGACAGTTAAACAGCCGTGAACGATAAAGAGCAATGGCATGAGATCAAATAATTTGGAACAACAATAAAAATTTTATTTCAAATATAAATCTCTTATAAGAACTTGAAGACTCAACTACGTCACTATGAAAGAAAAGGAGATGACGCACTAATAGACTTAGACAAGATGACTAAATAAGAGACATCATGCTAGACTCAAGAAATATAAAAGACACAGGTTCAATAGTTTTCGAAGCTCGCTTGCACACTTGTCCCTCCCATGTGAGTCACGGTCTTGCTAGCCACCTGATTACCTGAAAAATGTTGGAATAAACTGAGTGAGCGAAAGCTCAGTAGGAATTATATCTCAAGAACAAGCAATTGGTTTAAGTAATTACATCTTTCACATGTAAATGCAGTAAGGCTATGCATGTAGAATTAACCGAACAAGTAAAATGAAACTAGCAATAGATCAATTAACGTTATGCGAAACTTTCAAGCAAGAGATATCCAAGAGAGATTTATAGAATATTGGCTATTTCACGCAAGTACTTTGCCCGTTTCGGGCCACGCTAGTAAAGTCATGGAAGTCAAGTCACGCACGCAAGAAAGAGAGAGTGTGGAATGCCAAAGATCAAGAGAGACAAGTACTGCGGTGCAATGCAAGACACCGCGATCATTAAAACTCCAATGGGCACTAGTACTTTCGGGCGCTCCTCCCAGGACCAGATCGGGCCCTATATGCACAGCATTTAAAGATAGATCTAGACATCCACGATAGTTTATAGCCAATAAGGAGTTTCAAGAACAAGTTTTAATAGAATGATAAGGTAAGATTTCTATGGAATTCAAGGGCAAGGCCCTTGAGCCAGGATAAACTTGCGGTAAAAGTCTACGCGAAGCATAGAAACCATGACATGTCGATAAACTGGGTGGAGATCATGATATCAAGAATAAGCACTTATATAGCGTTGCTTGTTCTTTGTACATGATAATGTAGATAGAGTTAATGTCCATAAGTATGGCACATCATTGTTTAAGAACATTGATGGCATGGTTTCCCATTCCATAATTTTAAGGATATTCTCATGACATCCACATAGCATGTCATGAGGGCCGGTTTACCATGTTTCTTTAGAGTGACATGGAAATCAAGTAGTGTCATGGGTTTTAATGGTACAACCTGCTCGGCTGTCTTGAGGGAATCCAAGGCTAGCGGAGTCTTACGGAGGTCTCTATGATAAAGTCACCAGTCCAAAGGAACGGAATGTCCCCTGGAGAGTTCATCTATCACCGAGAAATAGGGGCAATCGATAAAACGCCGAAAGACGTGGGACTATGCTCACGGATTTGGAATATAGTGCCGTATACATGTATATAAATCCACGGTTCACAGGAAAAACATAGGAAAATAACAAGATAGGAAATTGACGCCCTTGACTGGGTCATCATTTCAAAAATTGACGACTGCAAAAACAGTCGTCCAATTCATATTTCAGTTTGCTGAAAATAACTAAATTTCAGTATTTAAGGAATTGGCGACTTCCATTAAGTCTTCTATTTGGTAAATAGCGCCCTAGTCAGGGGCGTCATATACAATATAGACGACATAATGAGGGTCGTCTTTTCCTTTTTTTCCAGAATTTCACTATCAACTGTAGCATTTTTCAAAGATAAATATTTTCCAGGAAACAAGTATATGGACAGGTCAAGAAAAATAGCAGGATTCGAAATATGTGATCATGCATTAAATCAGATTACTGTTTAGATAGATAATAAAATTTTAAAATGTGTATTTATTAATTCATTCGAAATTGACGACCCTTCTCCCGGTCGTCAGAAGTAAAATTGGCGCCCTGACGAGGGTCGCCTCTTACAAAAGTTCACAGAACTTTTTAAAATCTCAGTGAAACTATATGCATGAACTAATATATAGTAATATCATGATTTATGATGGTTTGGGCTACGTAATCTTGAGATAACCTACCATGTGGATTGGTTTGGTTGACAGAACGTGAAGATAAAGGATGTAAATCTCCTTAAAACGATACTCTATTTTCAACAGAGTGTCTTCTCGTTGCACCCGAACCGCGGAGGAAGAGCAAGTTGATGATAATAAGAGCAGTCGCTCTTGATCCCTCCGTGCAGTGGCAGCAATAGGACGAAGTAGAGAAGGCAACGGCTTTCTCCTCCACAAACCAACCAGGAAGGAGAGGAAGTCGATGAAGAACCCTTTAAGTTCTTCACGTAAACACCCCTTCTTCGTAACACTAACAGGATGGAGAAAACTCCACGGTCGACAGCAGCAACAAGTTTTGATGAAAAGAAGAGCCTTTAGGTTGGCTCGATGGAAGGGGTATTTATAGGAGAAGAATCCTAATAGGTTCTAAGAATTTGATTAGGATTAGAACTTCCTTCTTTAGAATCAATTATACTTTAACTC
Source organism: Amorphophallus konjac (assembly GCA_022559845.1). Classification (NCBI taxonomy): domain Eukaryota; kingdom Viridiplantae; phylum Streptophyta; class Magnoliopsida; order Alismatales; family Araceae; genus Amorphophallus; species Amorphophallus konjac. Next base: position 235,599,310 of record CM040124.1, read on the forward strand.
TTCCTTGTATTCATCCTTTCCTTAGTCTAAAACCTACCCAATTATCATCCTAGTTCGAACAGAAGACCAACGGAACCTATTTGGAAATGACGCCTCAGGTTGGGGCGTTATTTTCATAAACGACGCTTGTATACACAGTCGTCAATTCCTTAATTGACGACTTGAACAAAGGCGTCATTCTCCTTTCCTATTTTGTTAATTTAAGGTGTAACTATCTTTCTAGATTTTTATCTTTTTTTCTTGATGTGATCTTATTGGGAAATTTTAGGGGTATGAGTTTTCCATTTTTCTCTATTTTTCCATATAATTAGTTTTTCCAAAATTCTTTAGTCGAAAAATCGGCACTATTTATTTTATAATAAAATAACGACTTAGCTTAAGTCATTTCTTATGTAGTTGACGCATGCATACGTTGGCGTCATTTCATTTTTGGCATTTTCACTTACCCTTCAAAAGACTAATAGTGTATACATATATCCCTGTTATTTCTATAACTATATAATGCACAAGTCCATACATCTCCAAGTCTATACATTCCATCACACAAGTCTATACACTCTCCAAGCATCTCACGTTCCAAGTCTATACATAGCCCATGTCTATATATTTTCTAAGTCTGTACATTGCGTTCCCTAAGTCCATACATTCCATTACACAAGTCTATACATTATCAAAGTCTTTGCATTCCTGAAGTCTATACATTCCTGAAGTCTATACATTCTACCCACTCAAGTTCACACATTCCTTCATCCAAAGTCTATACATTCATTCCCTCATCCAAAGTCTATACATTCCTGAAGTCTATACACTCACAAGTCCACACATTCCCTAAGTCTATACACTCACAAGTCCACACATTCCATAGAGTCTAGTTTATACATTCCTGAAGTCTATACACTCACGAGTCCACACATTCCCTAAGTCTATACACTCACAAGTCCACACATTCCATATAGTCTATACACTCACAAGTCCAAGCTCTAAGTCCATACATTCTAAGTCCATACGTTCTCAGTCTGCACATTCCAAAGTCTTTGCATTTCATAAGTCTATACATTGCATAGAGTCTGTACATCCATCCTCCTAGGTCTATAGATCGCATTCTTCATCAAAGTCTGTACATCCATCTAATCCAAGTCTATACATTCCACAAGCCTAAGCATCTTAGTCTACACATTCCTAAGTCTGTACATTCCAGAGCATCTCACTCCCCAAGTCCATACACTCTTCAAGTCCATACATTCTCCAAGTCTACACAATGCAAAGTCTGCACATCCGTTCCTCCTAAGTCTACACATCGTAAGTCTATACGTCCAACGTCTGTGCATTCCCCATTGCATGAGACATTCATACATTACCAAGTCTATACATTCCCCCCTTTATAATGTAATAACTATGGAATATTAAATTTGCTAAATTAGTAAAAATATAATTTGACCCTTTTCTTCAAGATTTAATGATTCTCAATTCAATTAAAATTATGTTGTGCATTAAATGGCTACTTAAAATAACATGTTATTATTAAATTTATTATAATATAATGGTAGGGTCCATGAGTTCTTCTTGTGAGACTTCTTAGACTGTCAGAGGGTTGTGTATGGCCTGGCCTTAATTATTTACGTTGTATTATATTTATTTATTTTGCATTATATATATATGCACAGATATATGGATGAGTGGGTTGAGACTTAAGGGCCCTTACAATGTGTGTGGGTGGATTTACTAACCCTCATATATCTATTAATAATTTATATGTATATAGGGATTTTATTCCTCATAATTTCTTTAACTTTTATTTATCCTTGTCCTAGGTATCAGAGGCAGTTTCGATCCTAGATAAATTTTTACTTCCATTCCAAAAGGTAATATTGACTAGTCTTTTATAAATTCTAGGAACCTTTATGAACTATTTATAGAGATATGTAGGTATCATCATGTATATGTTATTTTTTTTTCTTTTCAAAATATATATTTATATATTTATTCCCTTTTTAGCCTTCAAAATTACCGGGTGTTACACCCAAGCTCGATCCCAAGCAACGTCGAGAAAACCTATTGGCCCAGCTGGAACTATTAGATGATAAATGGATGATCGCGGCCGATCATGCTTGTTAGGGTGCTTGGCCCGGATACAGAGGGGGGGTGAATGAATCCTTCTACGAATAATGGCCAAATTTAAAAAACGGATGCTAGATAAAGAAACAGAATAGAACCAATTCTATTCTACTCAAATACAAACCCATTGAGCGCACCTATTCAAGCATTTAGCGGAAGCAAACCAAACAATCAAGCCACTGCTCAAAAGATTTTTTAGGTGGTTCGGTCCTTCAGACCTACATCCACCCCTCACTCCCAACCGGAGTGAGGCTTCACTAGCACACGCTAGAACCAAACAGACTCAGTCTGGAACAATTGCTGCCACACAGCTTGACCAGGGGAACAACTTCCCCTCTTCCTCCAAACTGGAGGGAACCTCTGGACTTAAATCCACAAGCCCAGAGCCGGAGACAAGTCTCCCTTCCTCCAAACCGGAGGGAACCCACAAGTAGCTCCCAGCTACTTGCAACTGGAGATCAGATCTCCCTTCCTCCTAACCGGAGGGAACCCGACCTCAGACCAGAGGATCGGAAAGCACAGCAAACCAGAAAACAAAGAAAAGATAATAAACAAAAAATAGCTTCAGCAAACAGAAGCTGAAACACGAGATGCACAATTTGGCTCTCAACGGAGCTGACTGGCCTGGATTTGATCCACGGTCCAGTGAAGATAGATCTTCAGGTAAACTTCTTTCTTCTTCTCCACGAACTCTCTCATTCACTCTCTTTCTAACTTTCTTTCTCTTAAACTCTCTTCCTCTTTCACACGATCACTATCTCTCTCTCTTTTCTTTTTCTTCTTCTGCTGGATCGAGCTCTCTGTGACACTGCCTTTTCTTTCTTAGCTCTGATCACCCTTCATCGGTGGGCGAAAGGTTTCTCTTTATAGCCGCAGCAGATGGATAGGGCACTGAACGCGTGTGCCTCCCACGCTCGATCCTAGAACCTTCCTGCCACGTGCCCTCTTTGTATTTGTTCCTTCAGCATCGGATCATGTGCACCCAGACATTGGTGAATGTTCTTCCTCGGACCTGCAACGAGATAAGAGCCATTAATATTGAGTGTCATAAAAACTAGAACTGCATGAGGTTAGTGGACACGACAAGAGGTACTAAACAGAGAACGACACGAGATAAGGTGGTGACACAATGAACATTACTAAGAGAACTTTACGAGGTAGACAGAAAAACAATGCAAAGACACGAAGACAAGAACAGAAACCAACACTAAGTATGGTTTCAATACAAGAAGGTCACGAGGACTAGGAAGAATAAAAACGACACGAAGATACAAAAAGACAAATGACACGAAAGTGAAACAGGAAGCAACATGAAGTGCTGCGATGTCCTGTACGCACTAGAACAAACCCGACACGAAGAGACGAAAACAACACGAGGTGAAGACGCAAGAAGACAACGACACGAGGTGTAGAAAAACACGACACGAAGTTATGAGAGGAGAAGCGACACGGAGTGTGGTCAATGTGATAAAGACACGAAGTCTAAATAACGAAAGATCAACACGAAGACAGAATACAAAGAAACAACACGAAGAAAGAACAGTGATCAGCACGAGGTGAGATTTCAACATAAGAGAGACACGGACTGATAACGATACGAAGTCGAAACAGTAATTGACACGGGGTAACACGACACGAGGTGAAAAACGACACGAAGACAAAATTGACACATATTGAAAACAACACGAAGTCGAAACAGTAATCGACACGAGTTGAAAACAACACGAAGTCAAAACGATAATCGACACGGGTTGAAAACCACACGAAGTGAAGTTGACATGAAATGAAAAACAACACTAAGTATGATGAGAACAGAAAATAGACACGGAGTGAAAACAAGGATGACGCAGGAGGATAAAACAACACGGGGTTCACTGGGAAACGACTCGAAGTTCATCAAAACAGAAACCAACACGAAGTGTGGTTTCAACATAAGACAGACACGAAGTGAACTTTGACAGAACCACACACTACACGGAGAATGATACGAAGACGATGAAAAGAACACGAAGTAAAGATCAAATGACACGAAAATGTCACTGAATCAAAACAAACACTTCAGAGAAAAATGACACGAAGACAAACATTTCAACACGAGGTGTTATATACAAACATGACGAAGTGCCAATCAACACGAATGCAGTCCCTGAAAAATACCTGAAGTGAAATGAAGTTTCATTCTTCAACAAACATGTTCTTTGTTCATTTTTTCACAGAAAAAATATTTTTGTTAAATTTTCACATAGACATAATTTTTTGAAGACCACTAGGACTTATAGTGTTGTCATCATCAAAACATGTAAAGATTCAACAAGACTCAACAATCTCCCCCTTTTTGATGGATGGCAACACTATGAGTCTTGAGTCTTTGCAGAGAAGGAAAAAAAACACTAGATAGCCATTCGCAATGAATATCACAAACATTTTTCCTGATTTCTCCCCCTTTGACATCATCAAAAAAAAATGAAAAACAAGAAGAATGCAAATGATATGAGTTAAGTTAATTTTTCCAAGAGTCTGAGGGAGAAGGCCTCAAAAGGGCAACAAAAATACAGAGCATCGACTTTTCAAGAAAAGTATCTGGCTTGTCTGCTAGAGGGGCCACGCGTCCTGCCTTGTGGTGGTCTCCCCCTTGGAGAAGCAGAAGAATGTTCTTGAGGTGGAGTTCTGCTGGAAGAGGCGTGACCAGGTGTAGAACCCAAGATAGACTGAAATTCCTTTAAATCATTTGATAGCTCATCAAGCCAATACGCCACAGTGCTTCTGACATTTGCCACTTCAGAAATAATGTCGTCTTGGCGAACACTGACAGTTTCATATCTGTCAGTTAGAGTTGTCATTTCTGATATGAAGGCGACCAACTTATCATAGATTTTCTGAATGCCTGGACCTAGGGCACTTGAAGACTTCTTCAACAATTCTAAAGCTGTTCTGATCTCATAGCAATGATCTATTATGGTAGAAGACATTTTGAAGGAGGAAATATTAACATCATGTGACTCTCTCAGAGCTTTTGTAATTTTTGAACAAATTTCCTGTAATCCTTCCATCAAGGATTTGATTGCATCATCTGAAGCCCTTTTGTTTAGAAGGAATCGTCTCCATTCAGTGAGGAGAGATATCTCAAGCTTCAGTAATCTGGTATGTACCTGATTAATGTTGAGAGTGACAAATGTAAGCAGATCATCTAATTTCTTGTCTTGTTTTTGCATCTGCTGAGTCAGGTTTATGAGAAGCTCTTCAATGTTGGGCGCCCGAGTAGATTCAATATTGGGTGCCTCTGCAGATAAGAGTCTAGGTGGACCTAGAGGTGTACCAAAAAATTCACTGCCAGGTGCAGTTCTCTCAGCTGCTTCCTCTTGTACTGGCATTTGACTGCTCTCAGCTGGGACCTGAACTTCATCTTCAGCTTGAGTTTCTTTCTGAGGGAATACATCTTCAGGTTCCTCTTCTTCACTTGAAGATTCTGTATCTAGTTCTATGACAGGAGCCTTTCCTCTATCTTCCATGAGTTCCTGATCAGTAGATCTATCAACAAAGGCCTGCTCAAGACTTTTAGATACAACCAAGTCGGTAGCCTCTTCCAAGCTTCGCTCAACAGTTTCCCTTAAAATTTCATTAACAAGAACAGCAAGATCTTGATCAGTATTGTCTTGCTCTTTAGCTGGCTGTTCTTCAGGCACTATTGCCTCTTCAGATGTCTTCCCAAACGAATCAAATATCCCAGCAATGGTTGCATCTAGATCTGTTTGAATGCTTTCGTCAGACAATCTGATGTCCTCAGATGCAGCCTCAACTAGCCTCTGAAATGAGAAGGGTACTTCGATGGGTGCAGCTGGCAAGGTAGACACTGGTGGTTCAGCTGGTGTTTCCTGTTGAGCAGTCTCAGAAACCAATTGCTCACCAGCTTGGGCTAAGACTTGAAATTCTTCTAAATGCTCCCCCTGAGATTGTGATTCCCTGGCCTTTTGGACCTTAGCTTGTCCCACCATAGAGGAGTCCTCTAACCCCAAGAATACTGAAACAAAGTTCATATTAAAAATGTTTCTGGCCTTCACTTCTGATGCGGCCTCTCCATCCAAGCAAATCTCAGAGTGCTTGAATATCTCAGTCAGATGGGCGGCATAGGGAAGATGTCTCTTGGATCCAATACATCCCTTCATGACCGAAAAAATAATCTCTGGCAGACAAATCTTTACATTTTGAATCAGACAAAACAGTAGAAATCTCTGTGTGTCTGTAATTCTTCCTCTAGCCCCAGTCTGTGGAGTGATAATGGAAGCGATGACATTCTGAAGGAGCTTGTGAAGAGGAGGAAATGACGATGTCTGATAAGCTTTTAGCTTTAACTGCCCCTTATCATGAATATTACTGGGTTTACCAGTAATGACTGAGAAAGCTTCATGGAGACTGTATCGAAAGCTTCCCTCTACCTCCCCTTTATCTGGAACACCGAGGGCTTTGTGGAGGGACTCACATGTAACAGTTAACTCGACCCCTTTAACAGATGATAATAAGGCAGACTTGTCTCGGCTCAAAGACAAGTTATTATAAAATTCCATTACCGGCCTAGGGTAATAGACACGGTGATTTTCTAAGAAACCTCTCCACTCCTGAAACTCAAAGATTCTTAACAGTTCTGGGAACTTCGAGATCAAAGTTTCATCTCCGAAATCTATTAATCTAGGAGGAATGATTTTTCCACTTTCTACAAACACGGTAGACTGAGACATCCTGGTACCTTGTTCGGAAGATACTTCCGCAGCAGATTCTGGCACAAGACATCTCTGTTGCTTAGATGAGGGCTCTTCAACAATTTCTTTTCCCTTCCTCTTCCTGTCACCCGGAGCTGCTGACCTTTGCTGATCCATCTGCCGGAACTTCCAGAGTATCACCTCTCTCTTGCAGGCTGCTATTGGACGCGATGCTAGACTGAAGAGAGGAATAGACCTCTGTGGGGGGAAGAAGGTGAGCGGGAAGAGATGGAGATGGGTTTGAAGAAGACGCTCAAGGTGGAGCGGCACGAGGATGAATAGGAAGCGGCAAGGGGAAATAAAGGGTTTGAGGTTGAAGGCGTGAGAAACAAAAAAGGTGTTGTCGAGTAGCTTTTTACTCTTATCACACTTTTTTCTATAAGTACCCAAAATACCCTTAGTTCTGATGTAACACAGCTACACCATATTAAAGTTAGCCCTTCAATATGTGGACGGGTTATATTCTTCCAAAAACCAAGGTCAGTTAACTCAAGATATTAAATCAGCATAATCATAAAATTAGCTGTTAAAGTTGCTTAACCTAGAGAGAGACACGATTAAATTGCACCTTATGTTTGTCAAGCAACGAGATAACACAACAAAGTCAAGTAGATTTCATTTCTTCAATTAATGGACGAGAAGCCATACAGGGTCAACCAATTTGTTGAACACAAGGTAGAATAGTCCCTTTTTACACAAGGAGACATGTTTATCAGACACCAGAAACCCTGGTTACTCAGGACGAGTTACCTTAATGCCAATGATATTTTTCTTTTGAGGTTTTTTTTTTATTATTTTAACATTTCTACACAGAGATAGCTAATTGTATCATGACAGAGACTCTGGACTTCATTGATCTAGAGTGTCTATTTCTCCACAAAAGCCATTGCTCTGCCACAAATAATGGCGTATTCCCTGGAAGCACTTCTCATGATTTAAAAAAATCTTACTTAACATAATTTTTATCTCAGAGCTCTCTTTACATAAGTTTCAGTTAAGTCGAGATCCTCAATAAGTTTTTCTCATTTAACAGGAAGTTTTATAATATGTTGACCAACACTTGAGAAGATAACTTAGAAGGATCAAGGACCAAATATAACCCCCAAACATTGAAATTCTTTATTAACAGGTGTAGATTGTTACACTTGATATAGGGTGGTTTAAGGTATACAGATCTTATCTGATAAGAGCAAGAAGACTGAAACCACAATTTCTTCGAGAGAGAATCTGAACCAATAGTGAGAGGTGAGAGATAATGAGGTGGCTGATTGAATAGAGAAAGATGAAATGAGATGAGCAGCACTCCTATCAGCAAGCCAACAAGTGAGAGATCACTCAAGACATTAAGCACTAAGGACATATCCAAATATAGTATTTTGAAGTAGTTCTGTCTCACATCCAGAGCAACTCTTGGACAACAGACTGCAACCTCTTGAGATGACTGATCTTAAACCACATTAACTGCATCGGCTAACAAAAATCTTCAGAAACCAAATAGCCTGACAAGCTCCTCTTCAGCCCACTCAAGGACATCTCACACACGACTCTTGGAAGTGTTAATTATTTAATGAATGCAGTGTATGCCAAGAAAGAATTATGCAACATACAGTTTTCAACCAGCATTCGCTTTCAGTTAAAGATTTCAGAAATTTCAGAGTGCATGTTTTAGAAAATAATGCAACTTGCAGATGATGAATGAATATGCAAGACCAGATTCAATATGCATGCACTAGATGAAACTAATAGCAAGATATGCAAGAATGCATCAAACCAGATATGCAGTAAGTTTCAAAATGGGACATGTAGAGAGATTACCTGAAAATTGTGAGAATGGGGTTTTCATTCTTGAGTGCCTTGGATCATTACCCCTTTTATTTCAGTCCCAAGGCACACCTGCAAAACAAGGTTTATTTTGCACAAACAGGTACCCAAGAGGTCTTGGGTCCTGACATGACATTATTATGTTTAGCAAGTTTTCTCAGCACATTTCCAGGACTAGTTTTAAGATCTGATTTATGCACATTCTTATTAGCATGAATTGTATGTGCATTAGCATGGAAATTTCTGTTATTTGCATGACCAAACTGTTTTCCATAATCAACACATTCAAAGTTTTTCCTTTTGAAAACACTTTGTTCTTTCTAAGAGCATTTGTACTAGCAGGAGATCTATACTTTTCAGAACTGAAATTTTTTCTTTGAGCATGCCAACAATCAATGGCCCTGTGGCCATACTTTCCACATTCAAAGCATGAGATAGAATTTCTTTTAAAAGAACCTGACCAGCATTCAGAGGCCTTGTGACCAATTTTGTTGCAATTAAAACATATAATGTGCTGGTTCTTGTTAAAGACATGCTGATTTGCAAAGTGTTTTGTATGATATGAACATGATTTTTTCTTACTACTTGCAAACCAACAATGAGCAGTAGTGTGTCCTACTTTATCACAATTAGAACATTTGACATTCCTTTTCTGACCAGACACATATTTTCTAGCATGCTTGTTGTCATCTTTTTCCATCACAAAACAATTACTCATAAGATGTCCATACTTACCACAATAATGACACGAGCCACTTGATTTCTTTAAAACATGGCATTTATCTGATGAGTTCTTAGCATGCAGATTGTTCCTTTGAATTTTTGATGTTTTATGATTTTTATTTTGTTTTTCTGTTTTCTTAGCCTTGTACTGAGGTGGAGATGAGATAGAAGGCTTTTCCTGTTCAGAGGATTTGAGAAAGACAGTTTTCAGGTTGGCTCCATCAACCTTCCTCATGACTGGATTGTAACCCAGTCCTTCCTTGTTAAAGTTAATCTTTGTTCCCAGTATTTTCTGAACAATGGGCTGTTTGTCTTTTGATGTAGTGGCTACATTTGAAGTATTTACAAAGGATGTCATTACTTTGTTCTGCAAGGCCTTCTTATTGAGATTATTGTAGCCCAACCCTTCCTTTTTGACATTGACTTTTACACCTAGCAACTTGTCTAGGTTTTTCTGCCCCTCAACAAATTTAGACAAGGAAGCTTTCAAATCCTGAATTTCATTTTCAAGAGATGCAATGTGTATTTCATAACTAGTGATCTCTTGTTCACTACAATTGACAGCTTCATTGAAAACCTTGTTAGCTGTTTTGTATTCTTCAATTTCCTTTCTTAGCTCATCTACCTCTTCAGTCTCGTTTGTACAGATAGCTTTCCCTTTTTCAATGTGAGAAGTCTTTCAGACATGGCACTGTTTAACAGTTTTAATTTTTCAACTTCTTCTTTAAGCTTATCATTTTGAATTAACTCAGTTATTAGAAGCTGATCTTCTGAGTTAACCATGGTTTCTCTCCTAGCTTCAAACTCCCTCAAATCCTTTTGTTGTTTTTCAAAATCTTTCTGTAATTCCACGTTCACAAATTTTATGGCATTAAATTTTTCAATCAGCAACTCATTCTCTCGTTTAAGTTTCTTTAGTTGTTCATCATTTTCTTTAGAGTGCTTTCTGAGGAAGTCATCTTCAGATTTTAAATTGTTCAGCTCAGAGTGAACACATTCAAGTTGTTTCTTCAGTTCTGCATTCTGGTTTTTATATATATGATTATCAGACAGACATGCATCATGAGATTTCTTCGTATTTGAACAATTTTTACATGGAGAGCAAGAACTATCTACCTGAATATTCTTTTTCAACTTTTTATATTGTTTTCTTAACAGTTCATGAGATTCAAATAATTCAGCATATGCATTCTCCCAATCTTCTAGAGAGAAATTCTCGAAGATATTTACCTCATCATCATCATCTTCATTAGTTTGATTGCTTCCTTGATTGCTGGCACTTTGATTTCTTCTGTTGGCCATCATGCATCTGTCCACATCTATCTCCTGAGTTCGCTTCAGTGCATCCAAAATATCTTTAGCAGAACTGGATTCAGAGAAACATGAATGAAAAGCTCTATCAGTAGCTGCCTTCATTAAATTTATTGCTATCTGATTTTCTTCATGCATGGATTTGTGACTGTCAGTCCATTTGGACTTTTTCCTAGGTAGTTCATGAGGACCATGTGAAATTACTTTCCACAGGTCTGGATTCACAGATTTAACATACTTCTTCAAAACAGCGAACCATGCATCAAAATGCGTACCACTGAAGATCGGTGGATGGGCCATGAGAACACAGATTAACGCACAAGAATGTCGATGCACTAAAAGGAAATAAGCACCTAAGATTGCAAGATCGATCTGCAGGTCGCTGGACCTTGTAAGCAGACACCCGCTCTGATACCAACTGTTAGGGTGCTTGGCCCGGATACAGAGGGGGGGTGAATGAATCCTTCTACGAATAATGGCCAAATTTAAAAAACGGATGCTAGATAAAGAAACAGAATAGAACCAATTCTATTCTACTCAAATACAAACCCATTGAGCGCACCTATTCAAGCATTTAGCGGAAGCAAACCAAACAATCAAGCCACTGCTCAAAAGATTTTTTAGGTGGTTCGGTCCTTCAGACCTACATCCACCCCTCACTCCCAACCGGAGTGAGGCTTCACTAGCATACGCTAGAACCAAACAGACTCAGTCTGCAAACAATTGCTGCCACACAGCTTGACCAGGGGAACCACTTCCCCTCTTCCTCCAAACTGGAGGGAACCTCTGGACTTAAATCCACAAGCCCAGAGCCGGAGACAAGTCTCCCTTCCTCCAAACCGGAGGGAACCCACAAGTAGCTCCCAGCTACTTGCAACTGGAGATCAGATCTCCCTTCCTCCTAACCGGAGGGAACCCGACCTCAGACCAGAGGATCGGAAAGCACAGCAAACCAGAAAACAAAGAAAAGATAATAAACGAAAAATAGCTTCAGCAAACAGAAGCTGAAACACGAGATGCACAATTTGGCTCTCAACGGAGCTGACTGGCCTGGATTTGATCCACGGTCCAGTGAAGACAGATCTTCAGGTAAACTTCTTTCTTCTTCTCCACAAACTCTCTCATTCACTCTCTTTCTAACTTTCTTTCTCTTAAACTCTCTTCCTCTTTCACACGATCACTATCTCTCTCTCTTTTCTTTTTCTTCTTCTGCTGGATCGAGCTCTCTGTGACACTGCCTTTTCTTTCTTAGCTCTGATCACCCTTCATCGGTGGGCGAAAGGTTTCTCTTTATAGCCGCAGCAGATGGATAGGGTACTGAACGCGTGTGCCTCCCACGCTCGATCCTAGAACCTTCCTGCCACGTGCCCTCTTTGTATTTGTTCCTTCAGCATCGGATCATGTGCACCTAGACATTGGTGAATGTTCTTCCTCGGACCTGCAACGAGATAAGAGCCATTAATATTGAGTGTCATAAAAACTAGAACTGCATGAGGTTAGTGGACAGGACAAGAGGTACTAAACAGAGAACGACACGAGATAAGGTGGTGACACAATGAACATTACTAAGAGAACTTTACGAGGTAGACAGAAAAACAACGCAAAGACACGAAGACAAGAACAGAAACCAACACTAAGTATGGTTTCAATACAAGAAGGTCACGAGGACTAGGAAGAATAAAAACGACACGAAGATACAACAAGACAAATGACACGAAAGTGAAACAGGAAGCAACATGAAGTGCTGCGATGTCCTGTACGCACTAGAACAAACCCGACACGAAGAGACGAAAACAACACGAGGTGAAGACGCAAGAAGACAACGACACGAGGTGTAGAAAAATACGACACGAAGTTATGAGAGGAGAAGCGACACGGAGTGTGGTCAATGTGATAAAGACACGAAGTCTAAATAATGAAAGATCAACACGAAGACAGAATACAAAGAAACAACACGAAGAAAGAACAGTGATCAGCATGAGGTGAGATTTCAACATAAGAGAGACACGGACTGATAACGATACGAAGTCGAAACAGTAATTGACACGGGGTAACACGACACGAGGTGAAAAACGACACGAAGACAAAATTGACACATACTGAAAACAACACGAAGTCGAAACAGTAATCGACACGAGTTGAAAACAACACGAAGTCAAAACGATAATCGACACGGGTTGAAAACCACACGAAGTGAAGTTGACATGAAATGAAAAACAACACTAAGTATGATGGGAACAGAAAATAGACACGGAGTGAAAACAAGGATGACGCAGGAGGACAAAACAACACGGGGTTCACTGGGAAACGACTCGAAGTTCATCAAAATAGAAACCAACACGAAGTGTGGTTTCAACATAAGACAGACACGAAGTGAACTTTGACAGAACCACACACTACACGGAGAATGATACGAAGACGATGAAAACAACACGAAGTAAAGATCAAATGACACGAAAATGTCACTGAATCAAAACAAACACTTCAGAGAAAAATGACACGAAGACAAACATTTCAACACGAGGTGTTATATACAAACATGACGAAGTGCCAATCAACACGAATGCAGTCCCTGAAAAATACCTGAAGTGAAATGAAGTTTCATTCTTCAACAAACATGTTCTTTGTTCATTTTTTCACAGAAAAAATATTTTTGTTAATATTTCACATAGACATAATTTTTTGAAGACCACTAAGACTTATAGTGTTGTCATCATCAAAACATGTAAAGATTCAACAAGACTCAACAATGCTCAGGTATATTGCAAGAGAATTGCACGTTATTATGCCAAGAAAGTTCTAGAGAGAAAATTCAGGGTAGGTGAACTAGTTTTAAAGAGGAAGATCACTAAAACCACTAGTCTAAAAGCGAAATTTTAAGAAAATTGGGAAGGCCCTATTGTCATCAAAGAAGTCTACTCAGGCAATGCTTACAAATTGGTAGACTCCGAAGGAGTAGAGCTCACATATCCATGGAATGGGGTATACCTCAATAAATTCTATTCATGAGACCTTGTACATAATTATTCAAAAATAAACAAAAAAAGTGTCCTTTTATTTCCTGTACAAAACCAAAAACAAAAGCAACAACAACAACAAAAGGAAGACAAAAAGAGAAAATCAAAATAAATGCCTGGTGACCATCACACAGTCCAAATTCATTGCATCAACCCTTCATGTTAGATAGGGACCGTCAAGATGTGGTAAGTATCGGGTCTTAGTCTGTCAGAACCGTGGATCCCTGTCCGGCCACGTCGGCCTATGTTTATTAGAAAGAAAACAACTTGCACACACTCACATATTTTACATCGAATGGGTAGCATCACCTATGATAAGTCCTCACCCGAAGGTCTCTAGAAAAGCAGCACTCTTTTGTTCTTCTTCTCTTCGACCGAATGAGACGGCCGACGCCCTTAAAACGTTGAGCATCAGAGGACCGAAGGATCAAGATCCTTAAGGCGAGAGTAAGATCCATCCCCTCGAGCCCGGGTCAGAGCACGAGAAGAGGGCAGTGTCCCCGCAGGCATAAAAAGGGGAATTCAAAAACAAAATGACAATATTCTTCTCCCCAAGAAAAAGAAAAAGAAAGAAAAATTATGTATGCATGTACATGTGACAAAGTCACATGAAAAGCCTGGTCGTGACCATTCCTGACTTTATCAAATGAAACCCCTCATATTCAAAAATCAAATTAAGGCTTTCCACAGTAGGGGCATTTCACGTCATAACGCTCGGGGCGTGGTCCAAAATTGCCTGAAAGGGAAAAGTCGAGTAGGCCCTCAACTAGCTCGTCGGGTTAATGGCTTTGCCAGGTCCTCTCAGGAGGTTTACCCCCTACATTCTTCCTTCTCCCCGCAAAAGATGAAAGCTTGATGGAGGTCCTGAAGGGAGAACCCTATCTAGGTTGCAACCTTATTTAGCAAAAATACATATAGGGTTATACACTTCAAAAAATAGAAGCCATTGCTGCGAAGGGGTCTCTGTGTTTCTGGCTGGTCAAGACCCCTATTTACCACCCTTAACACTTTCTGATGTTACCTCGGGCTTAGGTCAATGCAAGCGTGTCACCTATAGGTGCGACGACGTCTGATTCTGGGTCAGCGTCGCGCGGTTGACCACTAGGGTTCCAAGGTGTTCTATCATATACCATCTAGAGTTGTGAGGAAATAGACCTGGGTTGGGTAAATCATTTACCTCGAATGCTTTTTGGGTGTATCCCTGTAGTCGGAAGCAACTGGGTGTCTAAGCGTGGCATGACGACATTATCATCAGGATAAGACTTAACCGGCGGGACCATCATTCGAGGAGTCTAGAGGCCCAAATCAACCTAGATGTGCGCTCAGGATACCTGGGAGGTAATTTAGAAAACCCCTGTCTCCATATAGGTCAGGTGCCCCATGGGTGGTCACCAGGCGTCCACAAAAATAACATAAAAACACAAAACACAAAAAATCTATATAATCAAAATCAAAAAATAATAATTAATTAATTCAAATGTATTCCTAAAAAAATGCATAAAATCGTAAAAACCTAAAAATATATCTTGCATCCGCATGTGCATATCCATGATCATATTTCCTTTTGTTCACATTTTGCTTGCTTGCATGTGCATATCACGTTTATTTTTCTTTATTTCAATCTGGTTAAATAAGATTTAGCCCTCTGACCCTGCATCAAGAAAGGTATTATCTGCTTTCGACAGGGGACTAAAATCATACTACACTAACATTTTCCTTGTTAGTGTGGTTGAAACAGGTGAAAAAGAAGACGACATCACAAGCCAAGCCAAGCCAAGCCAAGTACATTGAAGATAGTTCATTTTCACTTCCAAAATATATCCATTACATTCTAGCGATACAGCATCCTAAGGGCATACCCCCAGTGTACAAAAGCGGCAGCTGCTACCCAGCTGCGTCTCTCTCTCTATCTCTCCTCCTAATCTGCACCGGTGCGAGGTCGGCTTCGTCGGCTATCAACTTCATCTCCGTCTCCGCCTCCCATGTCTCGTAGTCTCGAATGTCGTGAAGCCCTCGAACCTGACGCGACTGGCTGGACCACTCCCTACTCTGCGGGAGATGGCATCATGCTCATAAGCTCCTTCATCGTGAAATGCACGTCTCCTATAGACCGTAGTGACTCGGAAGGAGTCGCAGACCTAGCTCCCTCTCCTGGGGCACCTCTGCCCTGGTACCTCCACAGCACTCGTCGCCACAGAGCCTCCAACTGGTCAAGGGCTCGCTGCTCCTGAACTGCCATCGCCATCTCTCGAGCACGTGCCTCGGCTTCTCTTTCCTTCGCCTCGGCAAGGCTACCCTCGACTCTCTCAATGGAGCTCATCGCTCTAAGATGGCGTGTCAGCTCCTCTATATGCGCATCCTGTTCCCGACGGACGGCCAGGGTGGCTGCCAACTCCTACCTCTACAGAAAGGGAATCATCATGTAAGACCAAACAAAGATGTAGAAAGAGAGAGTTGCCTTCAACTTGAGTGTTAGGTTCTCATCGTCTCGGCCATCTCAGCCTCTCGCTCCTCGGCTTGCTCAATGGCCCCCGCCAGGTGATCCTCCAGCTCCTCTTGGGCGTCGACTCGGGATGAAGGGCCAGCCTCTCCACCCGCTCCTGCCCTCACTCGCACATAGGCCAATTCCCCTCGCTGGCAAGACAAGGGGCAAACGGTTAGTCAAATGCAACAAATTCCAAGCTTAAAATCAATCAAGCTATTGTTGGCTTACCATCTCTCAGATCTCGTGTCGCAAGTTCAAGATCGTCTGGTTAAGGATGCCTATCCGATCCTTGAGTATCTTCACAGCCTCAGTCTCAGACATCTGCACATCACACCCGCAAGCTCACTTAGCTACATTGGTTAAACAAAAACATCACATTTGAAAGCTAAAGAGCAACTCACCGCTCTGGTGTCAAGACGAAGCCGTCCGGCATACCGGTCATGGTAATCCGCTAAGTAAGTCTCACTGCTCCTCACGGTCCAGTCACGCTCCAGTGAGGGTCCTCTTTGTAGTGTCGCTGCCTCTCTGCGATAGCGGGAGGCCCAGTCCTGATCGCTCGCCAAAGTCCATCGGCGTCCCCGGTCTGACTCGTGCTCGACTGGAATTGCCACTGGCGGTTGATGCCACCCCAGCATCCTCTGCACTAGGCGAAAGAAGAGCGGCTCCCTCAAGTTCACACAAAACAACACTGTGTCCCTGTGGAACCAAGCTCGCCCCTCCCTCACCCATGGTTGGGGGGTGATGTCCTCCACCGCATAGGGAGTCCAGACCACCTGCCACATCGAAAGATTGAATGTTGGTTAATCTGAGTACATATAACAAATGCTGAAACAAAACCCAACTCTTTAGCCAAAATGCTCACCTGGTGGGGAGGGTACTCATCCAAAGCTGTCCTGAGATTAGTGAGTCTAGTGGCCACCAGGCGCCGGTCTCGGACCATCTCCTGTAGACACACCATTCCTGACGTCTCCTGAGAAAGTCTCATATTACTATACGACGCCCCGCGACGGCTTGCGCATTTTGAATCGCTCGAGTGCTTCCTTTTCTTGAGTCTTCTTCTGCCCTTTTCAGCATCCGGAATCGTCTCGTTGCAGCATTCGGACGGCATCAACACCATTCAGACACGCCAAAAAATTTCGGAACCAGGAAGGGTGCCTGTCGGGGAGCTGCCGACGCCTTTTCAGCGGACCCGGGGGGGTCTTAATGGAGGCGTCCAGTCTCCTGGACGCCTCCATTACTTTAATTTATTTCTTAAGACCAAAAATACATAAAAAATGATATATTAATGGAGGCGTCCAGGCCCCTGGACGCCTCCATGAAAATAAATATAAAAAATAAAAAATGCCAGCTTGGCATAAAAATAAAACAAAAAATATATATATTTTTGGAGGTGTCCAAGACCCTGGACGCCTCCATCAACTTGCCCATTGGGCCCCGTCCACCGACCGATGGTTTGTCGTGTGTGAAAAAAGCCAATTGTGGAAGCGTCCAGACAAATGGACGCGCCCATTTCCGAATCACGTGGCACCGCTCACAAAACCACGCGTTGTGCCAAACCGCGTGCAGCTTTCGGTGGAGTTCGGTGGACCTTATTGAGGCGTCCGGGACCCTGGATGCCTCCACGAAAATATTCAAAAAAATGAATAAAAATAGAAGAAAATATTATTTCGGCCCTGATGGAGGTGTCCAGGGTCCTGGACGCCTCCACCCTCCGGAGCCCTATAAATAGAGGCCCACCCCCCTCAGTTCGAAGAAGCTTCTAAGAGATCCGATAGGCTGTCGGAGCCGAGAGGCTACCGGAGTCATTTCTAACCCGTGGGGTCTTTTGTAGGTGGAGGTTCTACCGGCTTCTCAGGTGCCCACGTTCGCAGGAGGAAGGCTGTCCTCGTCCACCGTACTTCCACGTCGTCCCTACGCTACCGAAGCTCCGCCGGATTCTCACTATCGGCCATCCAATAAGCCACTCTCTCCTTTTCTTTCATAGTTATCTTGCATTCATCATATTGCATCCTCCATCCCCCTTATAAGGGAGTCTTTTTTCTATTCCTACGTCGGCATAATCGCCATTCATCATAAGTATTTTCCTCCTACTCGTATCCGAGAGGGGTTTAAAAGACAACACCAACCAGGTGTGTGTCTTTCCATCATTTCGTTATTTTTATCGCAAGTATTTGAATACTACACCTTCATCTTTCTAATCCACTCGTTACTTGTTTGTCGTTGTTTTGCAAGGGTACCCAAGGAAAGCCCTCACCATCGGTCGGCCGAAGGGGGAGGAAGAAGCAACCTGCCATCTCTCGCTCTTGAGGTAGGCGCGATCACTTTCTTTATTTTGTTGTCTTTTGGCCCCTGGCGATCACACCATGTTCTCGAGGCCGCGGAGAGTCACTTCCCCAATGGCCATTTAAATTCCCGTTCTTATATTCTCTTTATATTCTGTTATATTCTTATCTGCTCATATTCTCGAGGCCGCGGCGAGTCACTTCCCCAATGGCCGTTTAAATTCCCGTTCTTATATTCTCTTTATATTCTGTTATATTCTTATCTGCTCATATTCTCGAGGCCGCGGCGAGTCACTTCCCCAATGGCCGTTTAAATTCCCGTTCTTATATTCTCTTTATATTTTGTTATATTCTTATCTATTCATATTCGTGAGGCCGCGGCGAGTCACTTCCCCAATGGCCATTTAAATTTCCATTCTTTATATTCTCCTTATATTCTGTTATATTCTTATCTGCTCATATTCTCGAGGCCGCGGCGAGTCATTTCCCCAATGGCCGTTTCAATTCTTGCTATTTGATTTCTGCACCATTCCCGTCCCCCCGAGGCCGCGGCGAGTCACTTCCCGCTATGGCCGTTTAACCCCCATATCTTGCTATATTACATTTGTCCCGCTCGCCCCGCCGGAGCAATCTCCCGTGGTGGCCCCTTCTCTTTTCTCTTATTTCTGTGTTGCAGCAAACAAAAGGAGCCCGCGCGCTCCGTGTCTTCTTCGCTCACTGAACCGCGTGACGTCTCTCACAGATTGGAGATCACGGTGGGACATCTACTGCTTCCTTTTGGCTACCCTTGCAAGTTCAGCACCGTCCATGCCTCTCCACCTTGGCGCCCTCGCGTACCCCCGTTGTGCTCACGGCAGCACTGTCAGTTGTGATTGGTTGGGTGTTTATTATATGTTTGTTATTTCTGTTGTTCTCTTACTCTATATCTCTGTCAGCATTCCATTGCATACATCCATCCCTCTTTTATATCATTTTTCATTTTTTCTAAGGATCACCCTTTCCCGGTGAAGGAAGGACTCTCCGTTTGAGAATTCCTCTCAACGGACTAGAATCTCCTCCACTGGGACCTCCGTAAGTCCCCGACATCGAAGAATCTCATCTTCGTTCACTGGGCTGGTTGTACCATTGAAGTTCCCCGGAGTTAGTCATCCCATTCGTGGTGAGACGAGAGACCCTAGCTGACACGGCGATGAAACAAAAACAAACTAGGGTCCCTATTTTGTGTGATCTTCGGATCTCGCTAAAAACACAAAAAAATCATCAAAATCAAAACACAAAAAAGGCGTAAAGGCATCCACTTGTTTGATAATCTCTGCTACATGCTTGCTAGTGTATGTTTTTGCGTTCTGGGAAAACTGTGAGCATGGCTCATTAGTCTTTTGAGGAGAACCACCCTAGTCGTGGTTTGTCAGCCGACCCGCGAGTCTATGCAATGGACTCGGGTCCTTCTCATGAGCCCTCGCATGAGGTGCAGGTTATTGCCGGGGACACGTCCCCACCACAGGATATCTCTTCCTTACTGGGCATCCTCGCCAACACGGAGCTTACCTCTGAACAGCTCCGGGCCTTCCAGGCCATTCTGAAGGGGAAATCTATTTCCCCCACGCCCCAGAAATCAACTCCGGCCATCGCACCTCTCCAAGAGTCCGTGCAGGCCATTCCATCTCCTTCATTGGCGCAAGCCATCCAGTCTCCCTCGCTTCAAGGACAAGCGAGCCAACAATCACCCTTATTCCAGTTCCCATCACAATCTCAAACTCCCATTGTTCCCCACATACAGCTTCAGCCAGGGCCAACTGTCGGCGGTTCGACAGCTCCCTCTCATTCGGGGTTCCCCCCTCAAGTCTCCGGGAGACAGTTTCTCCCCTAGTGGCAAGTGCCACCTTCACCTCCAGAGGAGCTCGCCCAATCTCTCCTCAATAGGTTCAATCGCATGGACGAGCAGTTTCAAAATCTGAGAAGAATGGTGGACGTGAAAGCCACCCCGGAGGTTGCTTTGCCAATCCTTCCAGTCATTCATCTTCCTCCCTCCGAAATACCCACGTACCGCAGATACAATGGTACCGGCAACCCCTTCATTCACCTCAAGGATTTCATGTATGAGTCCTCCTATTGGTAAAACGATCAGAGGTCCCTGGCATACCTCTTTTGGAGATCATTGGATGGTCCCGCGCTAGAGTGATTCTATTCTTTGGAGCCCTGAGAGGCCGAGAATTTTGAAATAGTCCAGAGAAGGTTCTTGCAGAAATATAGGGATAGGGTCAGTCCCTCACTCTCCATTACCGACCTAGTGGCCGAAAAGATGAGGCCCGACGAGGATTTTGCCCGCTATGCTGATAGATGGAGGTCTCTGGCGGAAAGAATAAGGGATACCCTCTCCGAGCCCGAACAAGTGAAGATGATTGTGTCTAATGCAACCCCACAGTTCAGACACGTCCTGGCCATGAATAAACTTACTACAATGGAGGAACTCTATGAAAGGGCTCGGTACATCCAAACCCAGTTAAAAGACTCCCCCATTATGAACATGTTTGAGTCGCTGAAGCCCAAATTTGTCAGAAAGACAGGTGCTGGTGTCCCGGGCGGAGCCACAGAAGGGGTCGTGACAAACGAGCAAGTGGGTGCGGTCAACAATGTCAACTATGCAGTCAACCCTAGGCCTCCACAAATGCCCCGACTTCCCCTCCAACCAAGTCCTTTCCCTCTTCGTCCTCCACCCCAAAATAATCCATCCCAGGATAATATGCCTCCATTACTTTAACCCCAGCAACGACAACCACAACCTCAGCAACAACAACCACCACTTCAGTACAACCAAGTTCCACCCCTGGGGAATTATGGTCCCCAACAGCAACAAAGGAGGCCGGTCGGTCCCAAGAGAGCCTACTATCCACCGTTGCCAGAAACTCTGGCAGATATTTTCAGCGCCCTCATGGCCTCAAACATACTTGTGCTACCCAAGGAAAGGCCCGTGTGGCCCCCGAATGTTGATACCTCCAAATACTGTGTCTACCACAGGCAGCTAGGACACACAGTATATTACTGCTTCCATTTCAAAGATTAAATCAACGATATGAATGATGAACATCAAATAGATTGGGATGAAATGAGACGATACGTCGCCGCTCTCAAGGCTAGGAGACCTCCTCATAGGCCACAGCAGCAGTTACAACAGTAGCAGCAGCAGCAACCACAACAACAACAGCAGCCTCAGCAGGCCCCACAACAACAGCCCAACATGGGCATAATCCAGAATCCATTACCGGAGCACCAACAGCCCAATCATCAGGTTAACCCCATCTCCTCCTTCCCGGAAGTCGGGAGAGAGCAGGTGTGGCACCCGAAAAGTACCTCCATTCTTTCTACCGCCAATCCTATCATCACGCAACACCCTTGCCTTGCCCGGGTAGCACCTCTCTCTCATCAACCCGCGTCAGTATCGCCTTCACCATTTCCACTACCATTACGCCCTTTCATCCCCACCCCGATCTCCTATCAACCGACACTCTCCACTATGCCTTCACACCCTCTCATCTTCTCTCACTCTCCCACTTTACCATCCACCTCTACCACATTTACCCCTACGCCTTCTAAACCCCTTATCATCCGTCAACCATACATAACCCCGTCTTTATCCACCATATCACCACTAATGCCTTCAAAACCACTCATTACCCATCACCCACCTCAAAATCATTACCCGCTTCAAGCCCTACCCACTTCTACTTCGTCTCCACCTCCACCTTCCAGACCCCTTATCCTCCATAATCCGTGTGATATCCCCTTCTACCTCCACCATGCCTCCACCTAACAAACCCCTCACCAGAATCCCTACTCCCGTCATCACCCCTGCTTCATCAACCATTCCTCCACCACTACCCCTCAAATCCCTGTTAAAACCCACTGCTACCCCCACAGAGGTACAAAAGCCGCAAGCAATGGTGCTCCGGAGTGGAAGGATTTTCCACAGGGTTTTTCCCCACAACAGTCAGAATCCTGAGCAATCTCAGCTAGAGAAGGATGATGGAGAACAACCAGAAAGAGCTATCCCTGGAACACAGTATGATCTATTGAAACACTTGGACAAGACGCCTGCTCAGATCTCCATCCTGGAGCTACTTCAAAGATCCACATCCCACCAGGCGGCCTTGATGGAATATCTTCAAAAAGTCATGGTTAATGAGGACCTCCCCGTGGAGAAGATTTCGACCGTCCTGACCCCAACAGACACACAACCGGCCATCATGTTCTACAACTACGAGCTCGCTCCCAAGGAAGCTCGGAAATATGCATTGTGCATTTCAATAAAAATTAATAGGGTATCCATAAACCCGTGTCTTGTGGACACAGGCGCGTCCATAAATGTGATCTCCATGGACACCCTTCAGTTGTGTGGGGTCAACGAGGAATAAATAAGACCTTCCTCGATCACGGTCACGGCTTATGACAATAGCAAAAGGCCGCCGCAGGGGATGATTATTCTGAAGGCAGAACTAGGTCCTATGTCAGTTCTCACGGAATTCCATGTCCTCGACATAGACCCCACATTCAAGGCTATACTGGGTCGCCCCTACATTGAAACCATGGACGCTGTGCCTTCCACCAACCATCAGTGCCTGAAGTTTCCTTACAATGGGAGGATTATTAAAGTGGTCAGCACTCCTGTACTTCACACAGTGGATGCTATCAACACCTCTCTGCCCTCCGTTTGGCCATCTCATCGGCCCATATTGTCATTACTGGACGTGCGTGATCTATCTCACGTTTCACTAGCACCAAAGGAGCCGGTCAGGGCAACCGCAACATCATATCTCCCTTTTCACTCCAAAGGTTGGGAGATTATGAGGAACATCGGCTACCAATAGGGTAAAGGCCTGGGCGCACAGTTACAGGGTAGGCTCAAACCGCCAAAGGAAATTAGGCCGAACCACAGGTTTGGCCTAGGCTTCAAAGGACCGTTCAAGGCGGATTGGAAGCCCCTCACATGGACTCTATCAAACCACTACAATAGAGGGCCCGTTGTTCAGATGTGATATTACCCACGAGAAGCATATGGGGGATCACATGATGTATATTTGGCTGAAAAATATTCGAGGATCACCAAAAGAGGCAAGATCAAAGATCCGGAATGCGAGTGGAACAAATGGTTCGACATACGGGACATTTCCGTTGCACTGGAAATGATGTTCTCATCTCCGCAGCTTGAAGGACCACCATTGATTTCCGGAATACCAGAGAATAATACCACTCTTGCCAAGGTTCCAAACTATCCCCGTCCTCGCCAGAAGGACCCTGTCATTGACAGATCTTCATCCGTCCTCAACATTGCCGTCAACGGCTCATTAGCCGCCATCTTCTCCATCCACTCGTCTCAACCTTTGCTGATATTTTCTTCCTGGGCCAGACAGTTGTCTGATGATCTTCCCAGGTCCCCTTCTTTGCTTACATACCTACGCGGGCTTTTCAACCCGCGCCAGGTCTTCAACCATGATCTACTCTATGAGCCCCGCAATCCTCTAGCCATAACCACTTTTCTCTCTCCTCCGATCTCTTTTCACTGTTTTGTCATCAAAAATGAAAACGAAAAAAAAACGTCAATTTTCAAACTCCTCAACAACACATCTTCGTTGAGGAAACCTCCTACATCTCCCACGGGTGCGTCCCGCCCTGCGGACCACCCGTCCTAGGTACGATGAGTGACCTTTTCTACCCCTCCTCTAAGGGGTCTTCTCCTGTACATTCTACACCATCCTCTTCGTCTTCCTCTTCTTCTGTAAATAATGTCAGTCAATTTAGGAATGATAGGTCAAGGGTAGTACCTAGGCAGAAATCCAAGGGTAGGCAGATCCCTCGTCGATTCCTCCTGGATTTAGCCGCCAGGTGTCAGGCCCTCCCTGCCATCCCCAAGTTGCTAGAAAATCCCATCCAGCTACCAGAAATAGAATGTGAGGGCGACGGTGCATTTGATGAAGGGTACGGAGTCTACAAGATCACGGATGAAGAATACCCTACCGAAGATGAGGGTGAGGAATATGAGGACGCGGCTGGCGCATATGCGAGTGGAATAAGGAGATTCGACGAGCCGTCAACCGCCGTAGAAGAATCCACCAAAGAAGTCAACTTGGGAACTGAGGAAGACCCTAGGATCATCCTCATAGGTGATAATCTACCACCCTCTGAAGAAGAGGCATTAATTGAAGTTCTCAAGGAATATAAGGACACGTTTGCATGGAGCTACGAGGATATGCCGGGTCTAGATTCAACCTTGGTCGAACACCGTTTAACCCTAAAACCAGGGTCCGTCTCGGTAAAATAAAGATTAAGGCGTTTCCACCCTCAGATGGCTTTGAAAATGAAAGAAGAGGTCGATAAGCTCCACAAGGCCAGGTTCATTAGAGTCGTCCTTTATCCTCAATGGGTGGCGAACATTGTCCCGGTCATGAAGAAAGATGGGAAAGTCAGGATTTGCATCGACTTCCGGGACCTTAACCGCGCGTGTCCAAAGGATGATTTTCCCTTACCTCACATTGATGTGTTGATCGATAACACGGCAGGTTATGAGACCCTCTCATTTATGGATGGATTTTCAGGATATAATCAAATTCGTTTGGCAGAAGAGGATCAGGAGAAGACGTCATTCACTACCCCTTGGGGAACATACTGTTACGTGGTCATGCCGTTTGGGTTAAAGAATGCTGGAGCTACTTACCAAAGAGCTATGATGGCCATATTTCATGACATAATGCACATATACCTGGAAGTGTATGTGTATGACTTGTTGGTGAAATCAAGGACTAGGATGGAACATCCAGAAGTTTTGGCTAAGGTCTTGCAGAGGTCAAGGGAGTTCCAATTGAAAATGAACCCGAAGAAGTGTGTGTTTGGTGTGTCGTCGGGTAAATTGCTGGGTTTTATTGTGAGTAAAAGAGGGATCGAGATAGATCCCGACAAAGCCAAGGCTATCAGGGATATGCCGCCTCCCAAGAATTTGAGGGAAGTCCGAGGTTTAATCGGGAGGTTGCAGTTTATTCGTCGGTTTGTGTCCCAACATTCACAAAGGTGTAGACCTCTCTACGAGTTGACCAAGCCAGGAGTAGAATTCCACTGAAATTCTAAATGTCAGAAAGCTTTTGAAGGGTTGAAGGAATATCTGGCTAGTCCACCCGTTCTCATTCCACCTAAACCAGAAAAACCTCTGATCCTTTACGTCTCAGTCTTAGATGACTCCGTGGGAGCCGTCCTCGCGCAAGCTGATGAAGAAGGCAAGGAATGGGTAACCTATTACTTGTCCAAACTTCTCAATCCCTGTGAGCAGAAGTACACCATCATGGAGAAAACCTGTGCTGCCCTCGTTTGGGTAGTGCAGAAATTGAAGCACTACTTCTTGGCTCATGAGGTCCACTTGATTGCTCGAATGAATCCTATCAAATTCCTTCTGCAGAAATCCGTCCTTACGGATAGGCTAGCACGCTGGCAAAGTTTTCTCTCTCAGTTCGACATCACCTACATCCAGCAAAAGGCGATTAAAGGCTATGCCATAGCCGAGCATCTCGCTCACCATCCTCTTCCCAAGTTCGATCCCGTCCAATCAGAGTTTCCAGATGAAGAACTAATGTCCGTCAACCAATCAGATGAGCCAATGTGGACGCTATATTTTGATGGAGCTCTGAATTCTCAAGGGAGAGGAATCGACGTCGCCCTCCTGTCGCCTGAAGGCCTCACATTCCCATTGGCATACCAGCTCAAATTTCCAGTTACCAATAATATAGCCGAATATGAAGCCTTCCTAGCTGGCCTAGAACTCGCTCATTCTTTTCATATCACTGAGTTGCGAGTCGTAGGTGATAGTCAACTCATCCTTCGCCAGGTGCTCACTAAATATCGCACTCGCGATCCCAAACTCAAGCCATACCAAAAACTCACTGCTGCCTTTGCCAAACTGTTCACCAAACTGATCTTTGTTCATGTCCCTCGTCATCAGAATATTCTCACCGATGCCCTTGCCTCGTTGGCATCATCCATAAGGTTCCCTCTTGGAAGATGGTTTGAGTCCATTTCCATCTATAAACTTCACGCCCCTACAATCAATGATGCTTCCTACATAAATATCAAAGACAGGATAGCAAGGAAGATCCTGCAGGAAGATATCCTTGAGAAGAGGGAAATCATGTTGGCAGAGGCCAAAGAAGAACTAGCTGATGAAGAGAAACCATGGTTCTATGAAATCGTCAAATACTGCCAAGATCAGTCTTATCCTGAAGGGGCCACCACAGAGGACAAGAAAGCCATAAGAAGGGTGGCCCAGAAATATACATTGGTTGGAGGTCTACTCTATAGGAGGAGCCTTACTGGTATTCTTTTAAGATGTCTTGGTGACGATGAGGTTTGGAAATGTGTAGAGGAGACGCACTCGGGTGTGTGCGGTGGCCACGTGAATAGTCAGATGCTCGCCAAAAAGATCATTCGACAAGGCTTTTACTGGCCCACTATGGAAGAGGATTGTGCTGTCAATGTCCGTAGGTGTGTCAAGTGTCAACTTCATGCCGATAAAATCCATTCACCATCTTCCTCACTTCATCTAATATCCTCCCCGTGGGCTTTCTCCATGTGGGCATTCGACATCATTGGTCCCCTAGGCGATCCCAATTCCCTCACCAACCAGAAATCTTTCATCCTTACTGCGACAGAATACTTCACCAAATGGGCCAAAGTCGAAGCTTACGCGGAAATCAAGGCGTCAACAGTCTGCAAGTTCATCATGAAGAACATCCTTGTCAGATTCGGCGTCCCAAGCACAATCGTCACCGACAATGGGCCACAGTTCATTTCTCAGGACCTTCAGGACCTCTGCAAAAGGTACGCAATTGCATTGCATCATTCATCGCCTTATTACCCACAAGGTAACGGCCAAGCAGAGGCCACCAATAAAACATTGCTCAAAATCATCAAAAAAACCTGTGAGTCTAGTAAGTTTTCAGACTGGCCAGAAAAACTTATCGAAACCCTATGGGCCTATCGCACTTCAATCCGTACCCCCACTGGGCAGACTCCATTTGCCATTACTTATGGTATGGAAGCGATAGTCCCGTACGAGACTCTGATCCCTTCTCTTAGGGTACAACTGGACGAGGAATTTTCCCTCGATGATCGTCGTAATTCACTCCTCGCCTAGTTGGAACTCTTGGATGACAAGCGGCTGGCCGCTGCCGAACACGCGCGTGTGTATCAAAATAGACTCGCTCACTTTTACCAAAAGAAAGTCGTTGAGAGAAAATTCTATGTCGGTGAGATGGTCGTAAAAAGAATTTTTGTCAAACCTGGAGGTCCACGTTCTAAGCTCCAACCCAATTGGGAAGGACCATTTGTAATTCAAGCCGTGTACCCTGGCAACGCCTACAAGCTAGTCAACGCCGAAGGGACCGAGTTATCTCACCATTGGAATGGGCTTTATCTTAAGAAATACTATCCTTAGCTTAATGTCAAAACACAAAAAAAGATGAAAAGATAGAAAACATAGAAAATAAAGAAATATTGAAAACCACTAAAAATATGGAAAATTCAAAATGCCAATGCTTGGTGGTCACCATGTAGTCAAGTCACTGCATCTAACCTTCACGTTAGGATAGGGCCGATTAAGGCTTGGTAGGCACCGGGTCTTAGTTTGCCAGAACCGTGGAGATCCCTGTCCGGCCATGTCGGCCTATGCTCGCTCGAAGGAAGCTAACATATGCTCACTTATGTATTTTATTCACACAAAAAAAGTCGGTAGCATCACCTACGGTGGGGCCCCACCCAGAAGATCTCCGGAAGCTGTAATCTTTGTTCTTTTCTCTTCGACCAAATGAGACAGTCGGCGCCCTTAAAATGATGAGCATGAGAAACTGAAACTCAAACCCCAAAGGCAAGAGTATGA
This sequence comes from Amorphophallus konjac, assembly GCA_022559845.1. Classification (NCBI taxonomy): domain Eukaryota; kingdom Viridiplantae; phylum Streptophyta; class Magnoliopsida; order Alismatales; family Araceae; genus Amorphophallus; species Amorphophallus konjac. Next base: position 235,627,731 of record CM040124.1, read on the forward strand.
TCCATTTCCTCGAGTATCGATCAAAGCACGAGAAGAGGGCAGTGTCCCCGCAGGCATACGAAAGGGAGCCCAAAAACGTCAAATGACTATATCTCCCTCACAAAAAGAAATACAAAATCAAAATCAAGAGAAAAGCCTGGTCGTGACCGTGCCTGTTGCGATAAATGGAACCCCTCAAAGCAAAAATTCGAATCCACAAAAGGGGGGGGGGGGCTATAGAATGTAAATGCTCAAGATTTGGTCCGAAGTTGTCCGAAAGGAAAGAGTTAATGGGCCCTTATTCGCTCGCCGGGTTAACGGCTTTGCCTGTCCTCTCAGGAGGTTTATCCCCTACACTCTTCCTTCTCCCTCTAAAGATGAAGGTTCGATGGAGTTTCTGAAGGGTGAAAACTGCCCAGGGTCTGCGACCTTATTTTAATAAACACATTTGGTTGCCTACTTTGAAAAGCAAAAGCTATCGCTGCGAAGGAGTCTCCGTGTTTCTGGCTGGTCAAGACCCCTGTTTACCACCTTGATGTCTTCTTGTTTAACCTCGGGCTTAGGCCAATGCAAGCGCATCACCTATGGGTGCGACGGCGTCTGATTCCGGGTCAGCGTCGCGCGATTGGTCGTTAGGGTTCCAGGGTGTTCCATCATATACCATCTAGAGTTGTGAGGAAACAGACCCGGGTCGGGCAAATCATTTACCTCAAACATCTTTTGGGTGAATCCCTGTGGTCGGAAGCGACTGGGAGCCTAAGCATGGCATGACGGTATTGTCATCAGAGTAAGTCTTAGCCGGCGGGATCATCATTCGAGGGGTCTAGAGGCCCAAATCAACCTAGATGTGCACTTAGGATACCTGGGAGGTTAGTAAGAAACCCCTGTTCTCACATAGGTTAGGTGCCATTTGGGTGCTTGCCAGGCCTTAGCAACAAAAAATTGAAATGATAAAAACAACAAAAAAGGGAAAAAGAGAAAATGTACATATTTGCAAACAATAAATTTTTTTTCAACAAAACAAAAAAAATGCCAAATATAAAATGAAAAATAAATCAAGTCTGCATGATTGCATTTGTATGCAACATTTCAATTTAATATCGTTTGCATTCGCATACTTGTCTGTTGCATCCATCATCACCACATCTTTCCCTTGCCTTCGTTAATAAAGGCCTGGCCCCTTGACCAGTTATCAAGGACAGTCACAGTGACCATTTGCTTATTGAGCAAGGGGCCAAGTCAGAACAGAAATTCTGATTTGTTTATTTCAGTGATGTGTGCAGGGATTCAGGCAACAGAAGCAAAGGTGAAAACCAAACAAACCGAACCTTGAACTTTATTCCAAAAACTAAAAAAATTACATCAAGTTCCGCCCTCTCTCTCTGCATTACTCGTCCCACTACTCTCTGGGCAAAACGCTCTCAAAGGTGCTACCCAGCTACGAAAAGCGGTACTCCTACCGCTCTGTACTCCCCTTCCTATTCCCACACCCCGGCATTGATCCACGGAAGCAGTAGAGAAGCTACCAACATGAAAGTCACGCTCTCGTGCTCTTCGGTAGCGCTCCTCACCATCCCTCAGCCACTGTTCAGCAAGACCAAGGCTAGTTCGGAGTTTGAACAACTGGGCCTCCATGGCCCTTCGTTCCTCCCTTTCAGTCAATCTGTTGGCTCTTTCTCTCTCTACGTCTCTTTCTCTCTCTGCCCGTTCTCTCTCATAGTTTTCCCTCTCCAACTGGAGAGTGATCCTCAGTTCCATAGCATCCCTGGAAGAGTCATCATCTAGACGACGCTGCAGTTCCCCCTCCAGCTCTGCTATCCTAGCCGCCCTCTGCGCTGCTTGGGCAAGCACGTCTTCCGTCTCCTTTTCCTACCAGATGTACCATCTCAAGATACGTGGCAAGGCATAAACAAGGAGAACTCAACACTGAGACTCTTACCTGTATAGAGAGCATCCCTTCTGCCTCCGCGGCACGCTGCGTGGCACGAGCAAGTTGCTCGTGAAGCAAATCGAGTTCTGAGGTAGGAATCCACAAGCTGGAAGAGACACCGCCTACTCCCATCGCTGAAGAAGCCGCGTCAATCTGGGCATGCTATAACCACATGAGTTAGCAGCCAACACCTGGAATCTAGGGTTTCAATTAGGAACGCGCACTGTACACCTACCGAAGCACTCAAGGCTTCACGGGCATCGCCCAACCGTTGCTCCATCTCTGCCAAGCGAGTTCGTAAAGTCGCTATCATCGTATCAAGGATATCCTGCAGCCATACGAGTCAGCATTTCCACCAGAAAACCAAAAAAGGGAGAAAGAAGAAAATAGAAAAAGGGGAGACCTACCTCCGCAAGTCCCCGGGGTTGGAACCGCTCTACATAACTTGTCTTGTATAGACGCAGGTAATCCTCGCTATCCCATGCCTGCGATTCCACGATTATGCCACCCCGTTGTCAGTCTTCGTACTGTTCGGGGAATCGCACACGCCAATCAATGCAGGTCACCGGTCCTCGCGTCTCTCTCCCAACGCGAGGTGGCGCAGCTGAATCCACCCATTCTTGAGCCAGTCCCAAAGTCCTCATAACCAATCGTAGCCGAAGCGGCTCGATTTCATTCAGGCAGTGCATCCACAATTCCCGTCCAAATCGGGCACGACTTGCTAGAACCCACGGCTGGTCGGCATCGACCATGTCTGAGTAGGGTCTCCAGTTTACCATCGATGCAGGGAACTCCTGTAGCTCCCGCCTTAGCACCATCAGTTGGTAGGTTAGGGGTGCCGCACTCATGATGGGTTCCCACCGCCTGGCTAGCGGCACCATCGCGGGTCGCCAATGCCGAGCTCTCCCCATAGGGAGGTAATAATAGCTCCACAGCTGCTCGGCGCAGGTCATCAGTACCTTGCAAAAACACAAAAAAAAAATATAAAACAAGCAAAACCAAAAATACCTGGATGAATGGTGTGAAACCACTCATAGCCATCTCACGATCCGCTTCTTGGAATAGGCCTACAAATAAGTGTGCCAGTATGGCAGCTCTCCAGGCATAGTATCCTACTCTTTCAAGGTCTGATAGCAGCTCCAGGAAGCTACATTGGATACCGTCCCCTTTCGAGCTCAGTACCAATCTCCCCAAAAGGAAGATAAGAAATCTCCTCAAATCTATGTTGCATCTTTCCCAGTTGCCGAAATCTGTGCAGTACACGGCACGGCATCCTATTTTTATCCTTTCCATGAACTCTTCTGAGGATTCGTCATCCCACCGACGAGTGTCGGTGAGCCCTAATGCATCCATGAGGGACGCCCTAGCTACCGACCTATTTTTCCGACCATCTAGGTCCAAACCCAGTAGCTTCCGAGCACATTCTCGGTAATCCGCATAAGTGACCCCGGTCACTGCCTCACCCTCCACCTTCAGGCTTGTGATCCGGACCACATCCTCCAAGCTAGGCACCATGTGCCCCCGGGCATCAGGAATGCCCGACTCACTGGGTCCCATCTCTCACACAAGGCTTGGATCAGGACCAGGTCGAGCTGGATCGGCTCGATCCGAAGAAAGGCACCAAATCCCATCACATCTAGCCTAGCCTTCTGAAAATCCGGGAGACCCCTGTATGCGGCCACTGCTAACTCCCATGAAATGTGTGATTTCATCACACTCTGTGCGTGCATAAGAAATGGAGAAGGGTGTTGTCAAGAGGAAGGAAGAAAGAATGAGAAAAGGGCAGGAAAGCTCAGCTTACGAGTTGTGATTGGGCCCTTTCGCTGAAGTGCCCTTCGAGGTCCGAAAGCCTCCTGGAACTACTACCACTGGACCTGCTTCTCTTCGAGGAGTGGGAAGATTCGCCCTCCATCCAACTCTCGAAATTTTAAACTCCTCCTCTCCCGTGAGAACTTGTGCTCCTCGAGTTAGCTCTCGATATATCTGGGAGGATAAAAGGGACAAGAATTTATAGAAATGGAAGGAGTGCAGGCCAAGATTACCTCCATCACCTTTAATGATAGCCCTCGCGATGAGGCACCTACCATGCGGTCCCGTGTGTCACTTCACCGCTCGCACAGGGTGATTGATTGGACGAAGAATATGACGACTAGCCCCCTATGTTGTCTAGGGATACCCTATCATGTTTTGGAGGACGTCCGCAAAATTTGACACAACATCCGGGAAAAGGGACTAGGGCCATCATTATTGACTTCGACGATAGATTCCCGTGGAAAATGGTCACAACAAGACGCGATTCTCCACTTGGCGTGGAGTCTCGGCAGACCCATCACATGGGAACAGTGCAAAGAGAAGAAGTGTAGGGAAGAAGGAATGCACAAGAGAACAAACAAGTAGCAGAAAATTAAATCACTCCATTTATAATTCTACATAAGCTGTCAAAAACACCACAATCATAGAGATGAGGCGGGTCCACTGGCTCGCCAAATCGTGCCATTATCTACGTGCTCGTCCCTCTAGACGTCCCTCTCCTCTCCCCTGAGGTGAGGGTCCCTCAGAAGCCTTCTGGATCCCCGTGCAGTAGCTCGCCTCGTGGCGCCAGCTCCACAGCAATGACTCGCTGCTCCTCCCCTGGCGTGGCGAAGAAGCCACTAGCGGCAAAGCGACCAGACTGGCGCAGTCGCTCCCCAAACTCTCGCGCTCTCTCGTAGCGCGTCTCCATCGCTCCTAGCCTCTGCACCGCGACCTGAAGGCCCGGCTGGAGCTCCCTCACCTGGGCCTCCAAGGCCCTCCTCTCGGCCTGATCTCGCTGTCGCTCGGACCTTCTCTCGGCTTTCTCTCTCTCTGCCTCTCTCCTCATCATCTGCAGAAGAACCCTTAACTGCAGGATGTCTAGAGAAGGTCTCTTCTCCCCGCGATGTCGCAGCTCTGCTACAGTCACCACCCAGGCATCACGCTCCTCTTCCGCCCGGGCAGCCCGAGCCACCGCACCGGCAAGTTGCTCCCGGAGGGAGGCAATCTCAAGAAAAGGGGCCGAGGAACCGGAAGATGCGCCGCCAGCCACTCCCACCATCGCTGTCTGCTGGGCACGCTGGAACAAACAAACAACAGTCGTCAGCTAAGCTCCACATTTAAAAACAGAAAATGCAGCACTTAGCTTACCAGGAGCGACAGTTCCTGTTGAGTGGCGGCCAGCTGCCGCCTGACCTCGGCTAATTGGGCACGCGAGCCGTTGACGTCACGTGTATCCCCGGCTTGGGGAAGCCCCGCATAACTCTCTCTCTGCTGCCGCAGGAAGTCGGCACTGTCCTGCACCAATACGCTCCCTTGCTGTCCAGGGAGACGTATGCGCCAATCCTCGAGCTTCGCCTTGCCGCGACTCTCCTTCCTGACAGGGCTCGGTTCATCTGCACTCGCCCATTCATCGGTCAAACCCGGGGTCTCTGCCATGTCTTGCATCAAGAAAGAAGGGCCTCGCGTCATAACAAGAACGCGTCTCCTGTCAAGGACGCGTCCATCATTTGAGTGCAACACTCGCCGAAACCTTTTCCCCCCACGGCTCGCTTCAAAACTCAAAATGGATCAAAGAGGAAGAGATCGGAGGACCTACCAGACCGTGTTCACCTCCCTCCACGACATCGGGCCCCTCGGGTCCTTCGGAGGCCCGAAGCGGCCCTTCCTCCTCCATGGACGCCGTTCCGTGCTCTTGCGTGTCCCTCCTCAGGCGAGGGGTCCCGCGTCCCTCTCCACCTTCACCATGGTCCGGCCCACTGAACTCCATCGATCGAGAGAGGAAGAAGACGAAGAGGGGCGAGCAAATCTCGACAGGAGGCAGGCTCGTTTGCGGGTAAGGTACGAAGAAAGAAAGGCCGCCTGGCGCTTTAAATTTGGATTCGAAAGTTAAGACGCGTCCTCACGCCAGGACGCGCCCAAAAGAAGAAAGAAAAAAAAAGAAAAAAGAAAAAAAATGGGGGAGAGAGGATCCCTCCGTGCAAGGCGTAGTTCCCTGCTTTTCAGGACAAGGTCTCGTGAAGCGTGCCTCGAAACAACTTGGTGCAAAAGAAAGAAGCATGGGAGAGAAAAAGTGCACACGACAAAAAGAAACCATTTCATTTCACATAGTCAGTAGTACATCATAAAGTGAGGAGGGTGGGGTGTACAAAAAAAAAAATTCAAAAACTTTGGGGCGTCCACGAGGCTGGACGCCCCCATAAAACATTTTAAATAAAAAAAAATTCAAAAAACTTGCGGCGTCCAGACCCCTGGACGCCCCCATAACAAATTTAAATAAAAAAAAATCAAAAATCTTGGGGCGTCCGGGCCTGTGGACGCCCCCATTAAAAATAAAAAATGTATGTATATATATGATCATAATATGAATAAACAAGAACACAAAAAGAAAAAAATAAAAATAAAAATCATAAAAAATAGGGGAACAGTGGTCGAAAATGTCAAATGCCAGATTTTATTCCATCAGAAAGTAAAGTGAGTTACATCAGGGGCTTAGGCACTCTAGGCCTTAACTTCCCCAGTTCCGTTACATAAGCTCTCCACAGCTCACATTCTTCCCCCACATGCGCTAGGGCCTTTCCCGCTACACTTGTTTTCCCAGCGTGCCTTTACGGCTTTCGCTTCCTTCGCATCCGCCTCCGTGCCCAAATCCCTCTTCTTTAAAGGGACGATGCTAGACAGTAGTGGGAACGAATGGCGCGGAATGCCGATCTGGAGGCAGCACCGATGCGCGTTGTAAAGGACAAACTCGGTCGCGCCGATCAGTTGGATATCAACTTCTGGAGAAGACCTCATAAGGAGTTCAAGCGAGAGTAGACATGCCGGTGCGCAAGTGAAGAAGCTTTGTGTCATGGTTCGAAAGTGAGACTACCAGTCTTCCCATTTCTTCAGCCACGGAACACGGTTCGCCACGGTGCCGCCGAAGCCTAACACATCGGATATGTGATAAAGGGGGCTTTGTTGAAAGAGCTTCGAAACAGTCGGCATCCCCTCACGGTGGTCAAATTTGAAGTGCAAATCAATCCAACAATTCAGAACAAGTGCGCAACCGAAAGGAGACTTACCCATGCTTGAGGCAGTAAGGCAAGGACGGCGGGTCCCACCCTCTTTCCACTCCAAATCCCACGAATAGCACTCAGTTGGTCCTCCTCCACTATGTTGTCGGTATAAGGAAACAAGAGGGCACCTGCCAGACAAATAGTGAACCCTTTCATGATTCCTTCCAAGTGGTCATCGTCTGGTGACCCTCTCAAGGCGTCCATGACCCATTCCGCGAGCCTTTGCAAATCAATTCCCTGTTGAGTACGGACCTTTCTAGCTGCGTCGGGTGGCATGAAGCTTCCAAGGACGCTCTCGGAAGTTCCCCTTGTCAGCATCCGCATAGCCTTCACCTTCCCGTCACTCTTGAATTTCTTCAATCCGAGCAGAAGTTCCACCTCCTCGAGGAGGATGGTCGCCTTGAAGGTCAGGAAGATGAAAGTGTGGGTCTGGGGATGCCAGATCTCCACTAGTGTGCCCATAGCTACCCAGTCCATGCGAATCCTCTCATAGTGCTTGGCATGAATAAGGAGCCCCTGAAGATGCCACGTCGAGAGTATAGCCCTCATGCCGATGGAGATGTTGGAAGTTAACTTTGAAAGCCATGGCAGTTTGGAAAACTTCCTCGGGCCTGGGAAGAGTGGATATGGCTGGAGGGAAAAAAGAAAGAAGAAGAAAGAAAGGAAGTGAGAAGAAGGTTTACATGGAGAAATTTGAAATGAATCAACTTACCATATGCGACTGGATCATCCCACTCAGATGACCCTCGAGGTCGGAGAGTTGCCTGATCTCGCTGCTAGGCCTGCTCCTCTTCATAACGCGGGAAGACTCTCTTTCCATCCTGAAATCTCTAGATTCTCCTCTCCTTTTCCTCCTGAGCTTTCAAAACTCTCCTTGGTGCATTTGGATGAACTAGCCTAAGGGAGGTACTTATAGGAAAGGAGAGGCGCTACAGGACGAAACACGTCACATCAGTGGTCAATCGTCAGGGCTTTGTCTGGATCACCTTGTACTGTGGTGCGATTCTGTTATAATTCTGCCACTTTCTGATGGTACTAACATATGCTGGTCTGTGCAGGTTTTACTAATGGACGTCTTTGTCCTACCTCCTGTCCCACCTTTCAATGGTTGGTCCCACCATGTCATGCATCATAGTATATGATACCTACGCTACTAGAACAAGTCAAGGACCTTGCGGCCCGAACGAATCTGGGATTTGAGTTCCCCTTCACCAAAAACGGTGATGATTCCGGAAGAATTTGGGTTGTACGGATAGGACGTTAACTTGCGGTGGCATGGGGATGACGGTTCCGTTCAGTGAGTTGGTGCGTGGATAAATGGGCCCCAGCCCTGTATCAGCTCACCGGATCGGTATCTTGACCCATTCTTAACGAGTTGACAATATTATCCTTGGCTATTTTCTATTTTAGTTTATTTTAAATTTTTCTTTAAACCCGGCACGCATTCATATAGGACTTTGATTTATTACGGAAGATCATTCAAGTGATTCAATTGTGAAAGCCGTTGTATTTCAATTCTTAGTGAGACATTCCACTCCGAATGAAATACCGAGTTTCTTTGAAACGGCCCTACGCTGCTCTTCCAAAGGAGACCCTTGTTTGGACAGACTCTCAGATATTTCTTTACTTTTTACCTTGTTTGACCCACCTTGGCCGCATCACTTCCACATTGGTTGGTAACCGCTCACCAAAGGTGAAACCTACGGGTTTATGACCCAGGTACTTCCACACCGAGAAGTTGGTCTCCTTTATTTTCGTGCCTGAGCACACATCTCACCCTCCCTTATTTGATCTCCGTCCAAGCAATCGTCAATATTTGAAAGACCTTCTTCAAGGTCGCCTCATTGAAACTTCAGGAAAGATTCCAAACAGTAACGTCAAAAGCGTGTCTCATCACACCTTGGCATCAACTTATCAGTCCGCTTCCACTTCATTTCACTCCACTTCGATACCATTCCACTACGTGTCGCTCCCTTGCAAAGCAGACGCCAAGGCGGGGCAGCTGTAGACACGCCATTCCTGACGTCTCCTGAGAAAGTCTCATATTACTATACGACGCCCCACGACGGCTTACGCATTTTGAATCGCTCGAGTGCTTCCTTTTCTTGAGTCTTCTTCCGCCATTTTCAGCATCCGGAATCGTCTCGTTGCAGCATTCGGACGGCATCAACACCATTCAGACACGCCAAAAAATTTTGGAACCAGGAAGGGTGCCTGTCGGGGAGCTGCCGACGCCTTTTCAGCGGACCCGGGGGGGGTCTTAATGGAGGCGTCCAGTCTCCTGGACGCCTCCATTACTTTAATTTATTTCTTAAGACCAAAAATACATAAAAAATGATATATTAATGGAGGCGTCCAGGCCCCTAGACGCCTCCATGAAAATAAATATAAAAAATGTAAAAATGCCAGCTTTGGCATAAAAACAAAACAAAAATAAAAAATATATTTTTGGAGGCGTCCAGGACCCTGGATGATGAGGACATCACCAGCACTTTCATATGATCGAGGGTCCCGATGATCGCCACCTATGTTACATCTTGTTCACCACTTTATCTCGAGTCATATGATGTAAATTTTATTTTCTTATCATGTACTTTTCCTTTTATTTGAGTCCAATACCTAGGTTAGGTAGCTATTTACCTAAGTGTTAAGTCATTATGTGTGTTATTGGGCCCAATTATATGGGCTAGGCCCAGGGGCGCCCTCTTCCCCTTGGTTTAGTATTAGAAGTCCAAAAGTTAGGGACTTAAGTTAAATTGTGGGATTCCTATAAATAGGACCCCAATCCCTCATTTGTAAGGTAATGAAGTATTGATAAAAGTTTGCCAAAGCAATTGTGCATCTCTCTCTCTAGCCCTCTCTCTCTCTCTTCTTCTCTCTCTCTCACTAAAAGGGGCGAACCCCTCTCTCTCTCTCCTCCCCTCTCTCTCTCCCATGGGCGCACCTGCCCCTTCACCTCCCTCTCTTGCCACCTCATCTGCCACATCAGCCTCCCACCCCTTCACCTTCCCAAGGCCCTTAACTCCACTTCAATTTCCCCCACTTCCCAAGCAACCCTTCCCCTTCCCCATACAACCCTTCATTTTCCAAAAGAGAGAATCCCCTCTCCCAAGTAACCTTTCCCATCCCCAAGGCTTTCATTACCCCTCCATTAACCCACCACACCAATTCCAAAGGAAACCCTCCCCAGTCCCCAAGCCCATTTGCGCCCCCCTCCACCTCCATACTCCCTCCCCCACTAGGTCCGCCCCCACCTCCTCTTTCCCTCTCACACCCTGCTACCCCCATCTCCCTCCTTCGGCCCTCACCTCTCCAGACTCCACCCCTCCATCTGCAACTACAACCCCCTCCCAAACCCACTAAACCCTCCACCCCAAGGCCCCTCCACAATCACCAAGGAGTGTTCTGCCCCCCCCCTTGGTTCACTACCAGCAGAAGAAGCCCCATTGCAGAGACTGCTCCGGCACTGTCCGACATCATCTGGAAGTGCACCATACATCGCCGGAAAGGTCTGCGAGTCTTCTTCGCAAGCGAGGTGGAATCATCTCATTCCGACTTTGCTACAGTTCGTGGTTCCCATTCTCGTCCAACTGCGCAACAAGGACCAGAACCTGGACCTGAGTTGCAGTGCAGAAGCTCCCACGGCCACATCCTTCAACTTCTTGAGGCGCCACTTGGCTGAAAGCTGCAACCACGAGTCTTCCACCACCACCAACAAGCGGCGTCCCGTTCGGCATCAGGAAGTGTCCTTTCCACTTTTTCTCCCCCGGGTGAGCAGACAGTCCATTTGGGTCTTGCCCCGACACTGGCTCACTCAACTGACTCTTCCTCATCACCCCGACATCCCCTGGTGCTGTTCTTGGTTTCTGCTCGAAGAAGACTCATCCACGGATGTCCTCGACTTGGTCTCGCCTCATTCAGACTTCGAGAGTGATTGTGGTACCTTCTACAAGCATCTGTAACAATCTGGGCCAGCCTGAACCTGAACTCTGAGCACCTATTCCGGGGTCCACTCCGACCAGAGGCGACATGGGAACCGCCCACCAAAATTCACAGGCGTACCTGGGTCTGTCAGCGTCGTTCCAGTGCCAGTCTCGTCAAGTTCTGAGTCCGGAGGAGCACACAGCGGCTGATACATCGATCTCCTATCCAGCGGCTCAAGACACGAACAGATTCAGTTGGGTGATCCGTTGGCGCGATTCGAGCGAATCTCCCTCCCCGCCTGGCTGGTTTAACGCCCCTCCCTACGTGGAGGTAGTGTTTGCATTGTAATACTGATATCCCCACCCCAAGTCTACCCTCCTGTGTGAGGCGTAGTGGTTGTATAATTTAAACAGGGATCAAGCTTCATCGGTGCAGTGTGCGGGGAACCCACACTTCCCCGCTCGCCCTCGTCTCCGGCCGGGATCGGCGTCTTCACGCCGATCAGGTGAGCTCCTGGTTGCACTCCTCTTGGCCAGCACTTCTTGCTTAACTAGTATTGCTTCTTAGTTCCGTCGGTGGCGAGGGAGTGCCCGATCCAAAATCCATCAAATCGAGTGTCCACCGCGGGGTGAGTTGTGAGTGAGACCCTACAACCCTCGCCCTCGGCGTGCTAGCCGCCCGTTGTTTGGGGCATCCCAGACCCTTAGGGGTTCAATCTCAAGCGAGCCAAACCCTGGAACAGTGAGGTCCCATCCCGGACCCTCTCCACCATCGTCGAGTTGCCTATGGGCACGAGTGTGCGCTACACGGGTGAGTCCACTTGAGTGGGTCCGCCGTTCGGGTCGATTGCTTGCAAATTTAAGTCCGAGGGGTCGTGTCACATCAGTTGGTATCAGAGCCAGGTTCTAGACTTGTCTCTACTAAGTCTTGTCCTAGGGGACATAAGCATTTAGAGTCATTCGGTTCATCATCATGGCTACCTCTCTTTGGTCCCACTCGGTCCTCCACAAAGGTCCGATCGACCACCCATTGTCGGACATCCTTATAGATGAGAGTATCTGATGGGTCACATCCTAGTGATTATGTTAGGTGGGATACTTTCATGAAAAAACACTTTGAAAGAACTTGGGTTTATGGATCCGCGAGAGTCCGCCGGGCCGAGGCACGGCTTCGGGGACAAGCCAAAAAGGAGTGGGAACGTATAGTAAGGTTAAGAAAGATTAGGAGGCAAGAACCGATAGACTCATGGGAAGAGATGAAGATTGAGCTTAGGAAGATCTACGCTCCCCGACCTTCCCCATCCTACTCGGAGAACCATAGTCCGAGGAGCACTCCTACTCCTCTTTTCTCTCCCTGCCAACCCAAGACCTTCCCTCGGACCCAAACTCCACCACCCAAAGGACCCTTAGATTCATTGGAAGAGATAAGGATTGAGATTAGAAAGATCTTCACTCCCCCTTCCCACTCCTACCTTGAGAACCATAACCCGAGGAGCACTCCCACTCCTCCTTTCTCCCCCAGTCAACCCAAGACCACCGTTAGGGTCCAAACTTCACCACCCCGGGTACACCATGCCCCAACTTTCATCACCCCATCCCCAAAAGACCTTCCCATTCCCTTGGAGAGTGAGACCCCCACACCCCAAAGGGATAAGATTGTAATCGAGGAACATGAGGCCTCCCCAGATTGGGAAGAAGAATACGAGTCACAATGTCATGGGTTAGGCCAAGAAGTTCCCATCCCATGTGGAAGAAGCATCATGGCTCACTCCACTCTCACCATTCAAACCCACATGGACCCCATGCCCACCCCTCCACCTAGGCCCGTGACAGCCACCATTCCCCGACCCGAAGTTACTCACCCAATCCACCTTCCGCTTCCAACTCCTATCCTACCCAAACCTAGCCCTCCACTACTTCCACTCCCAACCCCAACCCAAGTCCGGCCTCACTCACCACCCTGGGTACACCATACACCAACCTTTATCATCCTGCCCTCAAAGGACCCACTCACCTCCTTGGTAGAGGAATCCATACCCGACCCCATAGTAGTGAACACTCCGGACCCCATCCCCGCCATGGAGACCACCCATGTCCAAGAAGAAGAAGAACCCTCACATGGTGGTCTTCTCCTTACACCACCCTCTCTAGATGGGACCGAGATCATCTTAGGAGAACCCTTTGTTAATTGGCTAAAGGAGAGCCCAATTAGAGAGATCACAGCCCATGGAGTGAAACTTTTCCATAGTTCCCTTCTCCTCCTATCACACTACCATCCAATCCTCCTACCAAATAGAAACTTTAGGAGACCTCCTTCACGGCCTAGCATGGCAAGTGGAGCTGACTGGTATGTTGACCACGGTGATTGATCGACCTAGGAGCCTTGACCTCCTACACCTATGTGTCGGGTCCATCTACTCAATCTACACTGTGGGTTGCTACACTAGTGACCTTCCTTTACTCCTCCCTACACCCGATGAGCCCGATGCTATCCACAAACTTGAGTTGCTTATCTCGGGTAGAACAACCAGCCCTCCATTCATGGCCGACCATTCCACCAAAAACTTTGGCCCGATCACTTTACTAGGGGAGAAGAATCCGCCATCAAGGGGTTGTGAGGACCAAAAGGACCTAGAGTTCCTCTCCTTAGGCGACCCTTACCATGACCCCTTCGATCCCTTCCTATACCCACCCACCTTACTCACCACCAACCTACCCCATCCAACCTTATTGGACCAAGCCCACTCCATTTTCCTAGACCCCTTTGACCCCTATGAGTGGAAAATACCGCACGAAGCCATACACAAAGAAGAAGCCATTTGGATGGGAATGCAAGTGCCACTACATTTTGCATCATTTGGTAGGGCTAGTAATCCCAGTCATCTCATACATATCACCCACACTGTAGGCCCAATGCATGATTGGCTCACATTTGGATGTGCTGGTCCTCCCACATTCGTCATTACTCTTAAGCATGAAAGGAGCATACATGGATGTCCGGGTCCCCCGGTAATTATCACAACCATGCACGGTAGATCCACCTATGGTTTCCCCAGCCCCCCCGAGTCCATAAGAGTCTTCATCACATCTATGCATGATAGGTCTATGTACGGTTGCCCCGGTCCACCTTTGCATACTATCCACTCTCACACCCACTCACCGCATTATGATGCATGGCATGAGCATACACGCAAGCAAATCCTGACGAGCGGTGAGGTTCACAAAGAGCGGACAAGAGCTCGCGAGCGTCGCTTGGAATTCCAAGTAGGCAACCTGGTGATGATGACATTAGAGTGGCTCTACCCTAGGGTCACCTCCAATTCGAGGGCACGTAGACTTGGACCTTCCCAAGTTCCGAGTGACTTTGGCAACCTGGCTATCATGTTGGACATACTAAGGGGTTTTGGGATTCACCCCCATTTTCCACGTGGCGGATCCGGCACCCTATATGGGCACCGCGGAGGATCCTAGTGAGTGTCTCGAGCCTTTATCATCCTTTGAGAGGGACACCCTCGGAGATCCACAAAAAAATCAGCCTGAGAGTCCGACGTGTGCACACGGAGACAATACTAGGCAAGCAGGGTTCCATCGCCAGCAAGAGGGTGCAACTGAGCCACCTCGAGAGGATGAAGGACCGTACCCCGGTTGCGGACGCAGGGTTGAGTTTGGAGGTTGAGGTTCACTCTGAGCTGCTTGAGAGGACCACTTCCCCGGTGGGCCCATACTCGACGGAGTCGAGTTTTCCGCACCCCGGGGGTATGATGAGGACATCACCAGCACTTTCATATGATCGAGGGTCCCGATGATCGCCACCTATGCTACATCTTGTTCACCACTTTATCTCGAGTCATATGATGTAAATTTTATTTTCTTATCATGTACTTTTCCTTTTATTTGAGTCCAATACCTATGTTAGGTAGCTATTTACCTAAGTCTTAAGTCATTATGTGTGTTATTGGGCCCAATTATATGGGCTAGGCCCAGGGGCGCCCCCTTCCCCTTGGTTTAGTATTAGAAGTCCAAAAGTTAGGGACTTAAGTTAAATTGTGGAATTCCTATAAATAGGACCCCAATCCCTCATTTGTAAGGTAATGAAGTATTGATAAAAGTTTGCCAAAGCAATTATGCATCTCTCTCTCCCTAGCCCTCTCTCTCTCTTCTTCTCTCTCTCACTAATAGGGCGAACCCCTCTCTCTCTCCTCCCCTCTCTCTCTCCCTTGGGCGCACCTGCCCCTTCACCTCCCTCTCTTGCCACCTCATCCGCCACATCAGCCTCCCACCCCTTCACCTTCCCAAGGCCCTTAACTCCACTTCAATTTCCCCCACTTCCCAAGCAACCCTTCCCCTTCCCCATACAACCCTTCATTTTCCCAAGAGAGAATCCCCTCTCCCAAGTAACCTTTCCCATCCCCAAGGCTTTCATTACCCCTCCATTAACCCACCACACCAATTCCAAAGGAAACCCTCCCCAGTCCCCAAGCCCATTTGCGCCCCCCTCCACCTCCATACTCCCTCCCCCACTAGGTCCGCCCCCACCTCCTCTTTCCCTCTCACACCCTGCTACCCCCATCTCCCTCCTTCGGCCCTCACCTCTCCAGACTCCACCCCTCCATCTGCAACTACAACCCCCTCCCAAACCCACTAAACCCTCACCCCAAGGCCCCTCCACAATCACCAAGGAGTGTTCTGCACCCCCCCTTGGTTCGCTGCCAGCAGAAGAATCCCCATTGCAGAGACTGCTCCGGCGCTGTCCGACATCATCTGGAAGTGCACCATACATCTCTGGAAAGGTCTGCGAGTCTTCTTCACAAGCGAGGTGCAATCGTCTCATTCCGACTTCGCTACAGTTCGTGGTGCCCGTTCTCGTCCAACTGCGCAACAAGGACCAGAACCTGGACCTGAGCTGCAGTGCAGAAGCTCCCACGGCCACATCCTTCAACTGATGGAGGCGCCACTTGGCCGAAAGCTGCAACCACAAGTCATCCACCACCACCAACAAGCGGCATCCCGTTCGGCATCAGGAAGTGTCCTTTCCACTTTTTCTCCCCTGGGTGCGCAGACAGTCCATTTGGGTCCTACCCCGACACTGCCTCACTCAACGGACTCTTCCTCATCACCCCGACATCTCCTGGTGCTGTTCTCGGTTTCTGGTCGAAGAAGACTCATCCATGGACGTCCTCAATTTGGTCTCACCTCATTCATACTTCGGGAGTGATCGTGGTACCTTCTACAAGCATCTGCAGCAATCTGGGCCAGCCTGAACCTGAACTCTGAGCACCTGTTCCGGGGTCCACTCCGACCAGAGGCGACGTGGGAACCGCCCACCAAAATTCACAGGCGTATGTGGGTCTGTCAGCGTCGTTCCAGCGTCAGTCTTGTCAGGTTCTGAGTCCGGAGGAGCACACAGCGGCTGCTACACCGATCTCCTATCCAGCTGCTCAAGACACGGATAGATTCGGTTGGGTGATCCGTCGGCGCGATTCGAGCGAATCTCCCCTCCCCGCCTGGCTAGTTTAACGCCCCTCCCTGCTTGGAGGTAGTGTTTGCATTGTAATACTGATATCCCCACCCCAAGTCCACCCTCCTGTGTGAGGCGTAGTGGTTCTATAATTTAAACAGGGATCAAGCTTCATCGGCGCAGTGTGCGGGGAACCCACACTTCCCCGCTCGCCCTCGTCTCCGGCCAGGATCAGCGTCTTCACGCCGATCAGGTGAGCTCCTAATTGCACTCCTCTTGGCCAGCACTTCTTGCTTAACTAGTATTGCTTCTTAGTTCCGTCGGTGGCGAGGGAGTGCCCGATCCAAAATCCATCAAATCGAGTGTCCACCGCGGGGTGAGTTGTTAGTGAGACCCTACAACCCTCGCCCTCGGCGTGCTAGCCACCCGTTGTTTGGGGCATCCCAGACCCTTAGGGGTTCAATCTTAAGCGGGCCAAACCCTGGAACAGCGAGGTCCCATCCCGGACCCTCTCCACCATCGTCGAGTTGCCTACGGGCACGAGTGTGCGCTACACGGGTGAGTCCACTTGAGTGGGTCCGCCGTTCGGGTCGATTGCTTGCAAATTTAAGTCCGAGGGGTCGTGTCACATCACTGGACGCCTCCATCAACTTGCCCATTGGGGCCCGTCCACCGACCGACGATTTATCGTGTGTGAAAAAAGCCAATTGTGGAAGCGTCCAGACAAATGGATGCGCCCATTTCCGAATCATGAGGCGCCGCTCACAAAACCACGCCAAACCGCGTGCGGCTTTCGGTGGACCTTATTGAGGCGTCCGGGACCCTGGACGCCTCCACGAAAATATTCAAAAAAAATGAATAAAAATAGAAGAAAATATTACTTCGGCCCTGATGGAGGTGTCCAGGGTCCTGGACGCCTCCACCCTCCGGAGCCCTATAAATAGAGGCCCACCCCCCTCAGTTCGAAGGAGCTTCTAAGAGATCCGATAGGCTGCCGGAGCCCAGAGGCTACCGGAGTCATTTCTAACTCGTGGGGTCTTTTGTAGGTGGAGGTTCTGCCGGCTTCTCGGGTGCCCACGCTCGCAGGAGGAAGGCTGTCCTCGTCCACCGTACTTCCACGTCATCCCTACGCTACCGAAGCTCCACCGGATCTCACTATCGGCCATCTAATAAGCCACTCTCTCCTTTTCTTTCATAGTTATCTTGCACTCATCATATCGCATCCTCCATCCCCCTTATAAGGGAGTCTTTTTTCTATTCCTACGTCGGCATAATCGCCATTCATCATAAGTATTTTCCTCCTACTCGTATCCGAGAGGGGTTTAAAAGACAACACCAACCAGGTGTGTGTCTTGCCATCATTTTGTTATTTTTATCACAAGGATTTGAATACTACACCTTCATCTTTCTAATCCACTCGTTACTTGTTTGTCGTTCTTTTGCAAGGGTAACCAAGTGATGGGGACTTCACCTCCCATTGTATCCTGCATGGTCTAGTCATTTAATTTTGAGTCCTATGTAATTTTTATTTGAGTCATTTGATGTATTTTCCCTTTTAATTGAGTCATGTTCCTAGGTCTTGTGTTTATTTTCCTAAGTTTGAGTGTCATTAGGTTGTCTAGTTACCTATTGGGCCCAATTCATTGGGCTTGGCCCAAGGGCTCCCCCTACCCCCTCGGTTATTTGTCATTGAGTCAATTGTCAGGGACTTTTGTAGAAATGTGGGTTTCCTATATATAGGATCTCATTCACCCCCATTTCAACTTAATGAATCAATGAATGAAAAAATTTGCCATCTTGAGAGTTTACGCTTCTTATCTAGTGGAGAGATTCCATTTTTTGGGTGAGAAACCCTAGGGGAGAGATTCCCCACACTTCCCTCTCTTAATCTCTCTTTTTCACTCCACTTTCTCTCTCCTCAACACCCAAATTCGAATTTTCTTCTCTCTCCTCCCTTCCCAACCACCTCCACTCCCCACCTACCCCATTTAAGCCTCTTCCCATTCCCCACAACCCTCATCAATACTCCACCCCTTCCCAAGACCCCCTCCACCAATCCTCTCCTCACCATCCAACCACCAACTACCCCTCCCACTTTCCCAAGCACCATTCTCACTACCCCAAGCACCCCTTCCCTTCCCCAACACAACCCCCCCATTCCCAAGATAAAAAATTAACCCCACCCTTAAACCTATTTTCGAATATCCTTTCCCTCTCTCCATTCCAACCAAATTCGCAGCCCCCACTACCACCATCTATTGGACCCTCTTTCAGACCTTATTCTCCACCTCCCACACCTTAGAACACCCCCTCCAAGACCCCCTTACAACCAGGGGTCACTACCACACTCATCTACCCCCTTCCCCTTCTTCTTTCTTGGTCATTGGAAGCTACTTCGAAGTTGCAGTTTGATGTCCAGAGGTTGTAGATGAACTAGTAACTTCCAGCGGCCACCACGACTTCCTCCGGACGAGTTTGAAGACCCAAGAGCCATCGTCTGAAGCGTCTACCAGTCTCCTTCGCAACAGAAGTGGTTTCATCTTCTTCCGATCTCCGAGCCATCCAAGAGGTCCATTCTCCCACAACTGCACAGTTCTGCCTCGGCTGAGGACCTGAGCCAGATTAGAAGCTCTGCCACGACGAACCCCGAAGGAATCAGTCCACGAGTTCTTCTTCAAAGTTCTTCATCGCCCAGTCTACTTCCAGAATCAAGAAACATAACTTCATTCGGCGTTCGTGATCCAGAGTTCTCATTTTTCTCCCTCAGCTATGCAGATCTGCTACTCATAGTCTGCACCGACCAGTCGCCATTATTCTGCATCCCCTAGTCTTCTCCGACATCGGTTGGCTTCCCCGTCCATTTTTCTGTGAAGAGGACTCGTCCACGATTCCAACGACTCTGACGGCGCTTGATTCCGAGGTTGGGAGCTGCCGGGGCATCCGCTGCAACCTGCTGTTGGAAACCAGGAGCTAGCTCTGCAGAGATCCTGATCCGGAGAGAAAGCTTCACCACGACAAACCCTGGAGGAATCAGGTCGTAAGCTCTTCTGTAAAGTTCTTCCTCTCCCTGTCTACTTTCATAACCAAGAAGCGGAACTCCGTTTGGCATCTTGCAGCAGAAGTTACCAATTTTAATCCTCAGGCGTTTGACTCTGCTTTCCACTGTCTGCATCGACCACTCCTCACTTTTCTGAGTCCTCTGATCTTCACCGGCATCTTTTGGCATCCCCATTTGTTCTTCTATAAAGCGGAATCACCCACGGTTCCAACGGTTCCAACGGCGACTGATTCAGAGTTCGGGAACAGTCGGGGCAGCCGCGTCTTCCTGCTGTTGATAGTCTATTGCAGACAGTCCGAGATTCAGTAACCCTGTTCGTACTTCCGCCCAGGCCGCCAGCGACCCCTGAAGACATTGGCAAAATTCAGAGGCACTCTTGTTCCAGAGACGAAGAGATCCCCACTGGTCTCACCCTCAGCGAAATTCCAGAGAGAGTTCTGCGGCCTCCACACCCTCTGTCTGTCAGCTATTACAGAGAGAAGGCTGATTCGGTGTCATCACTTCTTCATCACTCTTAGCACTAGTTTCCCCTCCCCGCTTGGCCAGCTGAAGGCCCCTCCCTGTGTAGAGGTAGTGTTTGGATGTAACTATCATCTTCCCTTCCCCACGATCCCCCCCTTGCATGGGGTGTAGTGTTGTAATAGCTTAAACATGTCAAGCTACCCCGGCGCGGCGTGTGGGGAACCCACGCTTCCCCGCTCGCCCTCGTCTCCGAGCGGGACCGGTTTCTTCAAACCGGTCGAGTGAGTGCTCCAAAACTTTGCTCTAATTCATGCTTGTTCTTTCAATATTAGTTCATAAACTCCGCTGGCCGTGACGAGAGCCCGATCCTTAAGCTCATTTGCTATAAGTGATCATCGTGGGAAGAGAGTGGAACCCGTGCCTTTTGGCACTTCGTCGGACCCTTGATTTGGGCAGCCGTACCCTTGGGGAATCAAACCTTGGCCTTGCTGGCCCTCTACTAGCAAGGGCATAGCCCACACAACCTCCCCTTGGCATTGCCAAGTTACCCGGGTCTTAGTGAGCATCGGGTGAGCGGTTGCTATTATCGGTCCATTTTGAATGCTTAATTGTGCTTGCTTGTTGAGTCCTAGGTTGTGTCACATCAATTGGTATTAGAGCAAGTCATTGACTTGTCTCTATCAAGTCAAGTCCTAGGGCATGCTTGCATTGGAGTCATCATCAATCCGACCCTTGCATTGATTTCCCCGATCATCATGGCCACCTACTTAGCCTACTCACCACCCATGGACTTCATCCTAGATAGGGATATTACCTTTGACGGATCGCATTCTAGTGACTATATTATATGGGAGGCTACCATAGAAAAGTACTTTGAAAAGACTTGGGTATATGGATCCGCGAGAGTCCGAAAGGCCAAGGGACGACTTCGAGATCAAGCCAAAAGTAAGTGGGAACACATAGATGGATTAAGGAGGGTTAGGAGGCAAGAGCCGATTTCCTTATGGGATGATATGAAAGTTGAACTTAGGAAGATCTACATCCCCAAATATTCCCACCCCTTCTACTCAAACACCCCTATCCCGAGGTGCACTACCACTCCTCCATCCCCACCCGATCAACTTGATACCACCTTTAGGCCTCCTCCCCCACCACTCCCAACAAATCACTTCTCCACCATCATAACTTCACTTCGCAACCAAGTCCTCTCCCTTAAGGCCCAAATAAACCAAACATCCACCTCTCCACCAAATCCCCTAAGGGTCCCCACACTCCAACCAAAACCCCCTTCCGCAAACCTCACTATCCAAACTCAATTGGCCCCCACTTTCTCCCCTCCACAACTGGCCGATCCCAAGGGGAAGAGACCCCTAACCAACCCAGTTTTCCCAATAAGGACTACCACTCACCCTATTCTCACCATTCAAACCCAAGTGGATCCCATTTCCATCCCTCCACCTAGAACCATGTCGGCCACCACCACCCAACCCAAATCCCATCACCCGACCCACCTTCCACTTCCAACCCCAATCCTATCCCAACCTAAGCCTCCAATACTTCCACTCCCAAACCCCACACTACCAATCCCAAACTAAGTTTCCCTTTACCCTCCACCCCGGGAGCACCACACACTAACCCTCATCACCCCAAAAGACCCTCTCACCTCCTTGGTAGAAGAACTCATACCCAATTCAATAGTTGAGGACACTCCAAACCCACTCCCCACCTTGGAGGAAACCCAAGTCCAAGTTGAGAAAGAAACATCACACGATGGTCCTCACCTTACATCACCCTCTCTAGTTGGGACCAAGCTCATCTTAGGAGAACCCATTGTTAGTTGGCTAAAGGAGAGCCCAATTAAAGAGATCCGGGTCCATGTTTTCCCTCCCATAGAACAAGACCTTCCCTTAGTGCCCTTCTTCTCCTATCACACCACAATCTAAGCATCCTATCAAGTGGAGACCTTAGAGGACCTTCTCAAGGGCATAGCATGGCAATTAGAGATGACGAGCATGTTGACCCCTATGGTAGAACAACCTAGGAGCGTTAGCCTCCTACACCTATGCATAGGGTCTATCACCTCGGTTTGCACCATTGGTTGCTACACTAGCGACCTCCTTCTATTCCTCCCTACACCCGATGAGCCCAACCTTCTCCTCGATTTAGAGCTTCTTATCTCGGGTAGAAAGTCAAGCCCTCCACTCATGGCTGACCCACTTGCCAAGAACATTGGCCCAACTATCATGGAGAAGGATGACATAGCACCTTTTGAGGATCTTGAGGACATGGAGTTCCTCCCCTTAGGTAACCCATTTTATGATCCATATGATCCATTCCAATGGGAGTCAAGAGACTCGTGTGACCCAAACACTTTATCCACCACCCACCTTTCCTAAACCAACTCACAATGTTTGACGCAATTCACTCCATCTTAGACCCGGGTTACACCTTGGGAGCCAAAACCTTGGACCATATATACCTAGGTAATAAGGTGGTGCCCCACCCCATGATGAGCACCTTCTTAGATCCATTCGATCCTTTCCAATGGGAGTTCAAAGGTTGTCCCACACCTATACACATGGAAGTCACTTTTGGGAAAAGTATGCATGTGTCTAGGCTTTCCACACCCCTTGGCATGAACACGATGTTGGGTCCATTCATTCATATCACCCACATGTCAAGTAGAAAGTATGAGTGGTCCATATTCGGATGTCATGGTCCACCTTCATTCATCATGGGTCTTAAGCATGTCAAAGGCATCTACGGATGTCCGGGTCCTCCTATATTTATCACCAATTTGAATGATAGGGCCACCTACGGGTGCCCCGGCCCACCTAGGCTAACCAAAGTCTACACTGCAACATTACACGATAGGTCTACTTTTGGTTGCCCAGGTCCACCCATCACCCCCAGAATGTCTGCATTCACAACATTGCATAAAGAGATCCGCAAGCACAATAGCAAGAAGAATGTGACTTATAAAAGGCGAGCCGACTCTCATCGACGTTACCAAAAATCCCATGAGGGTGACTTTGTGATGGTAAGAACAGAGAGGCTCTCTCCGGGAGCCATCTCCAAATTGAGGCCACGTGGGGCTGGTCCCTTCCAGGTCCTGAGGCGTATTAGTGCACATGCCTATGAGTTAGATTTCCCCGAGGAATATGGGGTAAGTCCCACATTCAGTGTCACCGACCTAGTGCCATACAAGGGACCCACGGTGGTACCTAGTGAGGATATTGAGCCTATTCCCTCCGTTGAGAGAGCACCCACCCGTGAGGAGAGTCCACTAGCCAAGAGAGCCCAGCGTGAGCGCATTGAACGAATATTGGATGAACAGGTCACTACCACCAGGAGCAAAGTATACAAGCGCTATCTCGGCAGGTGGATGGATCGGTCTCGTTCGGAAGACTTGAGGGCAGTACCACTTCTACACCGTCCAAGGAGGGAAGGACACTTACTCGACGGAGTCGAGTTCTCCGCACCCCGGGAGTATGATGGGGACATCACCTCCCATTGCATCCGGCATGGTGTAGTCATTTAATTTTGAGTCCTATGTAATTTGTATTTGAGTCATTTGATGTATTTTCCCTTTTAATTGAGTTATGTTCCTAGGTCTTGTGTTTATTTCCCTAAGTTTGAGTGTCATTAGGTTGTCTAGTTAGCTATTGGGCCCAATTCATTGGGCTTGGCCCAAGGGCTCCCCCTACCCCCTCGGTTATTTGTCATTGAGTCAATTGTCAGGGACATTTGTAGAAATGTGGGTTTCCTATATATAGGACCCCATTCCCCCTCATTTCAACTTAATGAATCAATGAATGAAAAAACATGCCATCTTGAGAGTTTACACTTCTTATCTAGTGGAGAGATTCTATTTTTTGGGTGAGAAACCCTAGGGGAGAGATTCCCCACACTTCCCTCTCTTAATCTCTCTTTTTCACTCCACTTTCTCTCTCCTCAACACCCAAATTTGAATTTTCTTCTCTCTCCTCCCTTCCCAACCACCTCCACTCCCCACCTACCCCATTTAAGCCTCTTCCCATTCCCCACAACCCTCATCAATACTCCACCCCTTCCCAAGACCCCCTCCACCAATCCTCTCCTCACCATCCAACCCCCAACTACCCCTCCCACTTTCCCAAGCACCCTTCCCACTACCCCAAGCACCCCTTCCCTTCCCCAACACAACCCCCCCATTCCCAAGACAAAAAATTAACCCCACCCTTAAACCTATTTTCGAATATCCTTTCCCTCTCTCCATTCCAACCAAATTCGCAGCCCCCACTACCACCATCTATTGGACCCTCTTTCAGACCTTATTCTCCACCTCCCACACCTTAGAACACCCCCTCCAAGACCCCCTTACAACCAGGGATCACTCCCACACTCATCTACCCCCTTCCCCTTCTTCTTTCTTGGTCATTGGAAGCTACTTCGAAGTTGCAGTTTGCTATCCAGAGGTTGCAGATGAACCAGCAACTTGCAGCGGCCACCACAACTTCCTCCGGATGAGTTTGAAGACCCAAGAGCCATCGTCGGAAGCGTCTACCAGTCTCCTTCGCAACAGAAGTGGTTTCATCTTCTTCCGATCTCCGAGCCGTCCAGGAGGTCCATTCTCCCACAACTGCGCAGTTCTGCCTCGGCTGAGGACCTGAGCCAGATTAGAAGCTCTGTCACGACGAACCCCGAAGGAATCAGTTCACGAGTTCTTCTTCAAAGTTCTTCATCGCCCAGTCTACTTCTAGAATCAAGAAACATAACTTCATTCGGCGTTCGTGATCCAGAGTTCTCATTTTTCTCCCTCAGCTACGCAGATCTGCTACTCATAGTCTACACCAACCAGTCGCCATTATTCTACATCCCCTAGTCCTCTCTGACATTGGTTGGCTTCCCCGTCAGTTTTGCTGTGAAGAGGACTCGTCCACGATTCCAACGACTCTGACGGCGCTTGATTCCAAGGTCAGGAGCTGCCGGGGCATCCTCCGCAACCTGCTGTTGGAAACTAGGAGCTAGCTCTGCAGAGATCCTGATCCGGAGAGAAAGCTTCACCACGACAAACCCCAGAGGAATCAGGCCACAAGCTCTTCTGCAAAGTTCTTCCTCTCCCTGTCTACTTTCAGAACCAAGAAGCGGAACTCCGTTCGGCATCTTGCAGCAGAAGTTACTAATTTTCTTCCTCGGGCATTTGACTCTGCTTCCCACTGTCTGCATCGACCACTCCTCACTTTTCTGAGTCCTCTGATCTTCACCGGCATCTTTTGGCATCTTTGTTTGTTCTGCTGTAAAGAGGACTCACCCACGGTTCCAACGGCGACTGATTCAGAGTTCGGGAATGGTCGGGGCAGCCGCGTCTTCCTGCTGTTGATAGTCTATTGTAGACAGTCCGAGATTCAGCAACCCTGTTCGTACTCCCGCCCGGGCCGCCAACGACCCCTGAAGAAATTGGCAAAATTCAGAGGCACTCCTGTTCCAGAGATGAAGAGATCCCCACTGGTCTCACCCTCAGCGAAATTCCAAAGAGAGTTCTGCGGCCTCCACACCCTCTGTCTGTCAGCTATTACAGAGAGAAGGCTGATTCGGTGTCATCACTTCTTCATCACTCTTAGCACTAGTTTCCCCTCCCTGCTTGGCCGGCTGAAGGCCCCTCCCTGTGTGGAGGTAGTGTTTGGATGTAACTATCATCTTCCCTTCCCCACGATCCCCCCCTTGCATGGGGTGTAGTGTTGTAATAGCTTAAACAGGTCAAGCTACCCCGGCGCGACGTGTGGGGAACCCACGCTTCCCCGCTCGCCCTCGTCTCCGAGCTGGACCGGTTTCTTCAAACCGGTCGAGTGAGTGCTCCAAAACTTTGTTCTAATTCATGCTTGTTCTTTCAATATTAGTTCATAAACTCCGCTGGCCGTGACGAGAGCCCGATCCTTAAGCTCATTTGCTATAAGTGATCATCGTGGGAAGAGAGTGGAACCCGTGCCGTTTGGCACTTCGTCAGACCCTTGATTTGGGCAGCCATACCCTTGGGGAATCAAACCTTGGCCTTGCTGGCCCTCTACCAGCAAGGGCCTAGCCCACACAACCTCCCCTTGGCATTGCCAAGTTACCCAGGTCTTAGTGAGCATCGGGTGAGCGGTTGCTATTATCGGTCCGTTTTGAATGCTTATTTGTGCTTGCTTGTTGAGTCCTAGGTTGTGTCACATCACCAAGGAAAGCCCTCCCCATCGGCTGGCCGAAGGGGGAGGAAGAAGCAACCTGCCATCTCCCGCTCTTGAGGTAGGCGCGATCACTTTCTTTATTTTGGGGTCTTTTGGCCCCTAGCGATCACACCATGTTCTCAAGGCCGCGACGAGTCACTTCCCCAATGGCCGTTTAAATTCCCGTTTTTATATTCTCTTTATATTCTGTTATATTCTTATCTGCTCATATTCTCGAGGCAGCGGCGAGTCACTTCCCCAATAGCCGTTTAAATTCCCGTTCTTATATTCTCTTTATATTCTATTATATTCTTATCTGCTCATATTCTCGAGGCCGCGGCGAGTCACTTCCCCAATGACCGTTTAAATTCCCGTTCTTATATTATGTTTATATTTTGTTATATTCCTATCTATTCATATTCTCGAGGCCGCGGCGAGTCACTTCCCCAATGGCCGTTTAAATTCCCGTTCTTTATATTCTCCTTATATTCTGTTATATTCTTATCTGCTCATATTCTCGAGGCCGCGGCGAGTCATTTCCCCAATGGCCGTTTCAATTCTTGCTATTTGATTTCTGCATCATTCCCGTCCCCCCGAGGCCGCGGTGAGTCACTTTCCGCTATGGCCGTTTAACCCCCATATATTGCTATATTTCATTTGTCCCGCTCGCCCCACCGGAGCAATCTCCCATGGTGACCCCTTCTCTTTTCTCTTATTTCTGTGTTGCAGCAAACAAAAGGAGCCCGCGCGCTCCACGTCTTCTTCGCTCACCGAACCGCGTGACGTCGCTCATAGCTCCCATCTAGCCATTAGAGGGACGACCTGCATCAGGGCTCGCGGAATCATGCCGCGACCTAGTGGGAACCGAGTGTACCCCCAAATCTGGAAACACAAGAAAACTATTCATCAATTAACCAAATTTAGAATCAACAT
The DNA here is from genome assembly GCA_022559845.1 of Amorphophallus konjac. NCBI lineage: Eukaryota > Viridiplantae > Streptophyta > Magnoliopsida > Alismatales > Araceae > Amorphophallus > Amorphophallus konjac. Next base: position 235,654,728 of record CM040124.1, read on the forward strand.
ATGTAAAGGGGTAGACTCGTACCTGTAAGAAGGGCGTGAAGACACCTAGGTTCTCTGAACCTGGGCGTACAAGGTCCAAGTGGGCGAAGAGGTGCGCCAGCATCGCTATCCCCCACGCGAGTTGGGGTCCCTGCTCAAGATCCCGTACCAGCAAGAGATATTTGAGATTCACCATGTTCGAAGCCGTAGCAAACAGCAACCTCCCAAAGAAATATAAGAAGAAAAGCCTCTGTTCTTGCTGCTCACTCCTCCCTTGGGCAACAAGTCTCTATCCCACTCGCCCTAAGTATGCATCCAAGTCTTCTAGGGGTCCCCGCACCACTCTCGCGAGCCCCATCGCAGTGCTGATCTTCCCAAGGGGATGAGTGGTCACCGATCTGTCCGACCGAGCCAGTAGTGGACCGAGCAGGTTCTCCACCTCCTCCCGATAATTCCTAAGCTCTCGGCCAAGCACCGAGTTCCAAGCCACCAGTAACCCTGTCAAGAAAGCCACATCTTCAAAGGTGGGGATCATATGTCCCTATGGCATCACGAAGGCTCTGCAACTATCCATCCATCTCTCCCGTAGCGCCGCCAAGAAGGTAGCATCGACAGGGAAAGGTCCGATCCTGAAAAATGGGCCAAAACCCATTCGATCCACTCTCCCCCGCTGCCCAGGAGGTAAGGCATGGTACCAAGCCCATACCAAGTCCCACGACACCTGGGCTCTAATCCTTTTCGGACCCTGCACACAACAGAAGAAAACACAAGAAATCCATTAGATCTTTCAAACCAATCCACCTCATCCCTTTTTTTTTTCAAAACTTCACTACCCTGGGAGCAGGGCGGCCCAAGGCTTGGTCGTCCACCTCCCTGGGTGGCCAAAGCCCTGGCCGCCCAAGTCCACCTCCCTGGGCGGCCCGCGTCCTGGTTGCCCAGGCAATGGACGGCCACTAACCTGGCCGCCCACTGGTTTTTACCCCACAAACCCATTCTCCGACGTCTCCATCCTCCCATTCAATCCCATACACACAACCAACTCTATGAATGGAAGAGCATGGTCATGGGACTTACCCTTTCACACCGTCCTCCCTCCTCTTGGTTTGCTTCACCCTCATCCGAGCCTCCCTCTTCCTCACCTTCATCGCCATCACCGAGGTCGGCCGGCCCCCCGTCGGGGATAGCCTCGCCTCCCTCGCCTCCATCTTCTCCACTCTCCTCCAAGGTAGCAGAAGCCGTGGCCGAAGAGGATGAGCCCATCAAAACTTGCCCCTCGCTCTCACTTAAAGATGAGGGATCGGGTGCTATGTCAATCCGAGTCCTCCTCCGCCTCATTGCACAAATCTAAAGAGCTAGGTGGCTAGAATCTCACTCACGGGAAGGAAGAATCAACTCTCTCAACTTCCACTCTTACAGACGCCCAAGATGAAGGCCGCCCAAATGAGGCCGGCCACCCCCTTTTAAACCCTCAAGGCAGAGGGCGGACAAGACTCTGGCCGCCCAGCCCCAAGTGGTGGCGGCCAGGGCCCTGGCCGCCCTCCCCTTTGTTCATCCAAAAAAAAAGAGAAAAATGCTAAAAAACAACAAAAATTAATACAAATCCATTTTCACATAGAGTTCATATCATATCATTTCAATTTCATCCATTCACTCTCATGATCATCAACCATCCATCAATCAAAACAAATAAAAATAGTTCATTTATTCTCATCCATTCACTAACTAAAAGAGAAACGCTGAACAAACACCAGCTAGGTGCGCCGCTTCATGAAGAACTCATTCACGGCCGGTCTAAAGCTGTGTAGGTAGCCCACATAATGCTTCAGATCATCTTTGTCCTCTTCAATGTTAATTTTGGCTTTCGGCATGGCGGCATGACATCTCCATGTCTTCCCGATCCTCTGTAGTCGCCATCGATCCATGTCGATTCCCAGAAGGCGTTTTGTAATCAATGTCCCCTTTGAAGCAGCCCATGGGATCCGTCTGGCTAGCCCCACCTGGCTGTGGCAGCGGTGTGCCTAGTATAACACCAGATCCCCGGCCCCCACAAGCCATAACTCCTGCTCTGGTGATCCACGCACCTTGAATCCTTCATGTCGATACATCATTGGCACGAACACGAACTCATCTTCAGGAAGGAAGTTCAGGTAGTCGCGCCAGTCATCTCTGGTCTTCAGCAATGCCGTCTTGCATATCACCTGATTTGCAGGACCAAAGATAGCCCTCGCCGGGATGATGGCGCTCTTCTCGAGAATCCGGGAAGTAGTAGTTGCCCCATCGTCAAAGTTAAAACTCAAGTGGATCTCCATCCACATCTGCAGAAGGTAGAGACTCCCTATGACGTTGCCACCCAAACTCATCTGAGTGAGCCCGCAGTACATATGAGCCAACACTGCCCGGGAGAGGGAGTGTCCCGTCCATAAGAGAGTCATTGGTCCCACGTACTCTCTTATCAGCACATCGCCTGACGTAGGGAAGAGCAATGCCCTGCCCAAGCACAACGTTACACCACGCATCAGTCGATCTGCTTCCATGGTCTTGTCCTTCACATGACCCAAAGCCAACTTGCCAAGCGGTCGACTAGGATCCCTCGCTGGTCTGTCATCCGGCGAACTTCACGCGTATCTCACACAATTTCTGCTAAGATCTCGTCCCAGGGAGGAATGTCGATCAGCTCACCCACCTCCAAATCACTCCATTGGAAGACGAAATCCAGCTCTTCCACCAGCATTGAGGCCTCGAACTCAGGGAAGACAAAAGTGTGGGTATCTGGATGCCACAACTCAATCATTACTGCTAATGATTCTCAATTCCAACTCATGCTGCTGAAGCGCTTCGCCATAATGACCAGGCGGATCAGATGCCATTGGTGCATGAATACCTTCATGGCGGGCGTAATTGCCACCATTAAATCATGGAGCCAGCCGTAACGGTGAACGTGCCTCGCCCCATGAAAAGCAGGCACTAGCTACACCATTTTAGAAGGGAGAAGTGAGAAGGGAAATAAACAAGCTAAACCAAGCAAAATACCATAAAGAAACAAGAAAGAAAACAAGAACTTGCACTCTTGTTAAACTCTACCTTGCCCTGCTTCACGAGGATGCTTAAATGGCGAGGCACTTCAGAAAGAATGCCTAGCTCATGGCTTCTCGACAGGGTAGAAGAAGATGCCATGCCTAATCCCCTCCAATTGCTCCTCTTACTTCAATTCCTTGTTTAACGATGGAGTAGGAATGCCCCGACGGGGACTTCTTGTAGCCCAAGAGTCCTTCTTGACTTAGACTCCCGAAATTGGTTCGGGATCAGAGCAGGAGGGCGGCCAAATCGATGGCCACCCATCCCATGGCCTGGGCGACCACAACCCTGGCCGCCCAGACCATGAGAAGGCCACAAGTCTGGCCGCCCTCATCCCCGCTTGTGAAATATGCATCCTTGTTATGTGTGATGAAGGTTCATTAAATGAAATATGCGTATTATTCTATTGTTGTTATCATTGATGAACTTTGCTAATGTGTGTTGATGCAGCTACAGGTCTCCACAGCTATGGGACCAGAAGACGATGAGGTCCCACAACTTTGCATTATAGGTAGAATGCCGGAGGCTAATAGCTTCGGGCATATAAACTTTGATTTTCTCTTTAATAAAAACCATGAAGGGTTTATACTCCTTAAGCTATTCGATGGCCGCCTGCTGCCTAAACCTCGAATGATAGACTTCTTGGATTCTCGACTATGCTTAAGTACAATGTGGAACGATGGACCCCTACCGGGATCCGGACCACATCTGTCACCAAGCATGGGATGACAGACTTCTTGAACTCTTGACCGATTGGTTCGGAGGTTGGCAAATAAACCCTCTGGCTTTACATTAGATAGGTTTTTTGCTTTAAACACAGCATGCATCATATAGGCCTTTTTAGCCCCGTTTGAAAATGAAAATATAAAAAATATATATAAATGCATGAAAAGACAAAAACATTGCATGCATCTCATTTTGGGAGCCATGATGTAGAAGCAAGGAAACCACATCGCTTTGACCAACCCGTGGATCTTTGGCCCCCGCATTTGATTTTCTGAGTCCCTCGATTTCGCTAAGTTTACATGAATGAGTCTACGTGATTCCACTTCGATTTGACCATCAGAAGATGTGTTTTACGCAAGATCATTTTGAGTATTTCGTGATTCAACGAGTCATTGAATTCCCATATCCTGATCTTTTATTTTATCCTTATTTTAGGTCTTGTATCTCCTTGAGCACTGGATTGCGTTCGTCCCCTCAAGTCCCGCATCGCCATGCTAGGGGGTCCCATGCGACTGTAGATACAAGTCCTTGTTGGCACTCAAAATATGATCCTTCGGCGACCAAGCCGCAAAGACGAATGATACGGCCCACTGAAGCACATAAGCCGATGAAGATCAACTGACGGAAGGCTTCTCAAGTTGCCAGAGCCTCGAGTCACCTGGAAGTGAACACCGGAGACTTCGCCTCAGGAAAGTCGAGATAAATCCACAACTAACCGGCAGTGCGACCAAGCCTGCCCAATGATCCGGTATCGACCTCGTCATGCTGCAACCCTACACCCGTTGCCCGACCAAGGACGATGGTCTACCTGGTGGCTCGCCACCTGAATGAAGACTCTCCTGAGGAAGAACGTCCTCGGCCATTCACAACAAGGAGCCGAAGTTTCTGTCAGCAGAAGGTCCCGATCACCCGACACGGGTTCGGCTTCTCGCCATTATGGGCCCGTTAGTGGCCGATTGGTCGCTAGCCAAGGCAGAACTATCCCAGATGTTGTACCATCCCACAAGGAAGCTTAGAGCACAAGTCCGTCTGAGTTGGAAGCACGAATCATAGTATCAAAGGTCGTACCGGCGGAAGACCCGTATGCTCGAAGCCGAACACACACGAAGCTCCGGGCAAGGTCATTCACCGCGCGGAGAGCTTCGTCAACACCCGCCAGGGTTTTCCAAGGACCAGGGTGAGAGGAACAGTCAACGGGAGCCTCTGGAACCATCCCTGGACCCATAGGCTAGCCCGCATCGAGCGAACAAGCTAAATCGGTGCACAAAAGGACGTCGTCGCCCCTTAATCCGGCGCCGCCAAATCCGGCGCGCCAATATCAACTGGGGACATATCCCCCGGCGCCATTGAATCCGGCGCGCCCCTTTCCATGGCGCCGAATTAACTATGGCTACATATACGCCTTGGCTTCAAAAAAGGAAGAAGAGAAGAATCAAAGGGAGAAGAAAAAAAAGGATAGAAGAGTCGGAGAGCACCAATCAGAGAGGCCTCAAGGAAAAGGGTTTTGGCGAGAGGAGCTCTGGGGTTTTTCTTTCTTTGGCCGCCACCGCCGTCCTCTGCTCCGCCCTACCCCCGGTGTCAAAGAAGAAAGAAGAGTTGTCTGCTCCATTCTCTTGTTTTAGGTGGGTCGGTGTGATTCTCCCGGTTAATCCCCCTCTTCTGCCGTATGTTTCCTTCTGATGTCGCAATGTAAATGAGAAAGGGGGGGAGGGGCGATGATATGAGCCAAACCTTCCCCCTCTCTCTCATCATTTCCGTTTATTATCTCTGCATCTGTTCTTCGTTTGTTTCAATGGCAATCGCGCAACAACGCCGATGCCAGAATAAACCCTGTATGCTTTCCCCCGTGGAATGAATAGATATATGCGTATATATATGTCAATGATGAATGAGTGAATGTTGTCTTCTTCTTCTTCTGCATCCCATCCCCCCGTCTCTGCAAGCCCCTCTTTCGGCCAGTGGGACGACGCCGTTCAACAAGGACGGTGCCGTGATAGGGACGTCGACATATGCGTGCCCTCATCCACTGCGTCGACGGGGGTGAATGTAAAGTGTTCGAATGCATTCGTGTATTTCTCTGTGTGGATGGTTTTTTCTGTTCCGTCTCCCTTAGCGCTTATACGCCCTACTACGTTAGGGGCTACATTAATCCCCCTCTCCCCGGGGTTTTTCTCCCTCTCGAGCATCGAAGGTTTCATCGCCAGATACATACGAGCAAATGTATTCTTCTGACTAATCCTGGGTCCATTCTCTTATTTTTCCTTTGTTCTTAACTGTGAACGAGAGGAGTTGAGTTTGTCCCTATATCCCATCTCATTGTCTTCTAAATATCGATATGATAGCCGTTCTGTCAACCCGTTAACATATACACGCATATATGCGCATCTATAGCTACTATAATTAGCCCACGGACCAAACAGATTTCGTGACTATTCTGTACTGTCACCTCTTCGAGGAGATTGGGTGACCGGGGAGAGGGGAACATTCCCCAGTTTCACTGCTCTTCCGCTCTGACTACAGAGGACCGTCTCTCAGTGGCGAGCTCTCTTGTGGATTAATGAGTGGACATTAAATGGGTTAATCCCAATATGCCCAAACCCACAGTCCTTGATGGACATTGTGGTGGCCGTGAGATGCGTGCCTTTCGTAGGCTGGCCCTCGGGGTTTCCTTCTCTAACCGGTCATCCCGACTTGAGCGTTGAGTCGACTCGGGTCACGTGCCCCTCGTAGGCCAGTCCTCGGGGTCTTTGCTCCCCTAATGAGTTGTCTCATCCGCCCACTCTCACCCACGGACTTGGTGCCCCTAGCAGGCTAGACCTCGGGGTTATCCTTTATGTTCGGGTTTTGCCGGCCGCCGTTGCGCCACCCGGCCCTCAGTGGTTGCTCCGCTACGTGAGTATTCCCCGCTTCTCCCTGACAATCCTCCGGGACGGGGAGATGCTGCCGAAATTCTGGCTCGAACGTGTCTGACTCGGAACAATCGTCGCGCTCGAGTGTGAACCTCGCGCGTGACTGTGACTCGGTGTAGACGGCAGGAAGGCGTCGTCCACCCTCGGGGGAAAGAAAAATAATGATGCAAAGTCATGATGAAAAGGTGATCGTCAGAGAGGTGGAGACGGCAAGAGTCGTCCACCCTCGTCTGTCCTAAGAGATGGAGATAACGAGATCAACTCAAGGAGAGAGAAAGAAAATAGGGATGCGGAACGGACTCCAGTACGTGGCAGAGATAGGGGTCGGAAGACCCTCTCGCGCAAACTGACCCCTTCCGGGTAAGCGTGACTTACCGTTCCACGAGCAGTTTTTCATATACCGGGAAATCCGAGAATCTAAGTAACAGAAAGGGAGAGGCACGAAGACTCAGAAATTGCAACGGAATATCATTCTCCAGACAATTACAAGGATAATACGAACAAAGACATACCACCACAAGACATTGGTCTTTGTGGGGTTCTAACAGCGATGCAATAATATCAACACTAATGAATATATATGTACATATTAGGACCACCGTAAGACATTGGCCTTACGGGATTTTTACTGCAGCATAAATAATAAATATTATATGTACATACCACCGCGAGACATTGGCCTTTGCGGGGCTTTTGCAGCGATGTAAATAATAAGTATAACTATATACAAAAGACCACCGCGAGGTATTACCCTCCGCGGGTTTTTTATTATAATAACTATATATATATAACGAGAAAAGAAAAAGGGATCAAATAAACCGCCGCGAGATGTTACTCTCCGCGGGGTTTTAAAGCGATGATGGGGGATGCTAAAATTAAATGGTTAGGGGTTAGGAGGTTAGCGTGCAGAAATTAATTACTGGAATGAAGATGGTCGCGGGAGATGACCCACCGCACCAGTTAGATAAGACCACCGCGAGGAACGAGTTCCTTGATCGGGGTCAGATCAAAAGAATGCAGAAAATTAAACCACCGCGAGGAAGGAGTTCCTTGATCGGGGTTGGAATTGAAAGTGCAGGAAATTAAACCACCGCGAGGAACGAGTTCCTTGATCGGGGTTGGAATTGAAAGTGCAGAAAATTAAACCACCGCGAGGAACGAGTTCCTCGGTCGGGGTTGGAATGAATGTACGAGAAATTAAACCACCGCGAGGAACGAGTTCCTTGATCGGGGTTAGAACAAATGAAAAGGGGATTAAATAAACCGCCGCGAGATGCCACTCTCCGCGGGGTTTTGAAGCGATGATAGGGGAGGGTTAGAGTTAAGCAGTTAACGGTTAGGATGTTAGAATGCGGAAATTAAATTACTGAAATAAAATGGTCGCGAGAGATAACCCACCGCACCAGTTAGATGAGACCACCGCGAGGAACTGGTTCCGTCAACGGGGTTTACACAGAAAGTAAATAACAAGAGAAGGGGAGGGGAAGTGTGATCGCCAGGGGCTGAGAGCCCCACAGGAAATGTCCTGATCGCGTTCGCCGCCGAAGCGGGAGCAGTGCGGGTCCTCTCTTCCTCTTCGATCGGCCGGCCGACGAAGAGGGCCTTGCTTTGGTTACCCTGATTTTATTATTCTTTTTTTGTTTTATCTTTTTGTTATTATATTTTTTGGGGTTTTGTTGCTTTTATTATTTTTTATGCTTTTATATCTTTTTTAAGAGAAAGATGAGAAGGTAAAGAGAGAAATCGAGGGATGAACGGTAGAATAAGATAGTATAATATAGAGGAAAACTACTAGGAGAATATAGACAGAGTAAGAAACTTATTTTAGATGAAACAAAGAAGAACGGAGGTGGAGGTTTAACGATTTACGATGATAACAAGGGAGAAGAGATAGACTTATTTTAAACCACACGTAAAGGATGATGGAGATGGCAATTTAACAACAAATAACAATGATGAGGAAAAAACCAGAATAGATGAGGGAGACGATAGTCGGGTACCTCAAAATAGGAGGGATGGCCGCATTTATAGCCCCGAACTGAGGGTACGTGAGTTGCTCCTCCTACTCTTTCGGCCGACTGAAGAAGCGGGCTCCGGACTGGTTAACCCTGCACGGAAAACAAACGAAGAGGAACAACCAAATAAGAACGACGGAGGTGTAGCACCAATTCTTTAGAAATTGACATAAAAAAATAACATAAACGAGTACTAACCTGGTTGGTAGTATTTAAAACCCCTTTTAGAATTGAAGGATGGGGGAATGATATGATGGAATGCACAGACACGAAGACGCTCATAAACTATGCCCTCTCAGGGAGAAAGTCGTGGTATGGATGCTAAATGATTCGTGTGATGTAATTAAGTGACTAATTAAAAATACAAAGGGGAGAAAAACTTATTGGGGAAGACCGACGACGAGCTTTGACAAAGGCTTCAACAGCATGAGCACAGCACGACCAAGGAGCTTTCAAAATGGACTTCAGAGACTGCTCAGATGGAAAACACAAACACACGTATATATGTACAAGGTGAGAAAAGATATGCAAACATATATAAAAGGTGGGAGAAGATGGTTAAAGATGTAAGTAAATAGATAATAAAAAATTACTAGTGATATGTGGAAAGATAGAGGGGGATTAGAGAGCGAGATAAAAATCAAGAGAGAGAGAGAGAGCTCTTTTTTTTTCTTAGATTTTTTTGTAGTTTATATATATGTATATGTATACTATATATGTATATATGTGTGTGTGTGTGTGTGAGAGAGAGAGAGAGAGGATGAAGGAGAGATAGAGAGGATGAGAGAGGGTGTGAGAAGAGAGGGAAACTGAGGGGGGAGAGAGATGTACGGGAGAGAGAGAGATAAAAAAGAGAGAGAGAGAATTTTTTAAAAAAATATAAAGAGAGGAAGAGAGGGGGGATATGAGGAGAGAGAGGGTGAGAGGGGATAAAAAATAAAGAAAAGAATGGGAGGGAGAGAGGAGACAAGAGAGGGCTGGTGAGAAGCAGAGAGAGGGAGAGAGGAGAGAAGGGAGAACCGAGAGAGAAGTAGAGGGAAGAGAGTTTTTAAAAAAGGAAAATAAAAAGGGTGAGAGGAAGAGGGACGGTGGGAGGGGGATAAAAAAGGAGAGAAAAGAAAAGAAAAAAAGGAAAGAAAAAAAAAGAAGTAAGAGAGGGGGAGATCGAGAGAGGGTGAGAGAGAGGAGAGAGAGATTGCAGAGGGAGAGAGAGAGGGAGTGAGAGGGGGTGGTGAGAAGCAGAGAGAGGGAGAGAGAGACGGTGGGGAGAGGGAATAAAAAGAGGAAAAAAAATGAGAGAGAGAGAGAGGGAGAGAGGGAGAGAGATAGAGAGGAAGAGAGGGAGAGAAAGATGCAGAGAGTGGGAGAGAGATCGCGGGGGGGGGGGGGGGGGAGAAACGGCGAGAAGAGAGAGAGAGAGAGGGAAAGGAAGCAGGGGAGAGAGAGAGAGAGAGCGGGAGAGAGAGGGAGAGAGAGAGAGAGAGAAGAAACAGAGAGTGAGGAGGGGGGGTGAGAGAGAGAGGAGAGAGTAAAAAGGGGGGGTCCGGCGGTGACGGTGAGCTGGAGGCGAGCGGCGGGGGGGTCTGGCAGCGGCGTCGTCGCGGGGGGCGGTGTGTGGCCGGAGGCGGCCTGTGGAGGCGTGGGCGCTGGGTGGAGACGGCAGCGAGGCGGAGGGTGGCCGGAGGCGACGGGGCCGGAGGCGGGGCGCTGGGCGGCGTCCGGTGGCAGGCGGCCGCGGCGGGGAGGAAAGGGGCCGCAGCGGCCCCTTTGTAATTCAAAGGGGGGCACGATCGACGATGCCCCCCTGCGAACTTGGTTTCTATTTTTTTTTAAAAAAATGCAAAAAAATAGAGAGAGATAGGATGGAGGAGGAAGAAAAAATGAAGGGAGAGGAAGAGAGTGTGAGAAAAAGAGGAGAAAACAGAGGGAGAGTGAGGGAAACAGGGAGAGAGAGAGATGGAGGGGAAAAGAGAGAGGAGAAGAGCAGAGAGGGAATACGGGAGAGAACTGAGGGAGAGTGAAGGCGAGAGAAAGTCAGAGGGAGTAGGAGAGAAACAGAGAGTGAAGGAGAGGGGAAGAACCGCCGGAGTCCAGGGAAGCCAGGTGAAGAGAGGGGAACCAGAGAAAAGAGTCGGTGAGGGAGAGTGAGGTGGAGAGAAAGGAGAGGGAGCTGAAGGTGGGAGGTGGCTAGCAGCGTGGAGACGGAGACGGTGGCCAGTGTAGAGAGGGAGAGAGGAAGTTGCAGGTGGGGGAGAGTGGGTTGGGGGAGAGAAGGAGAGAGGGAGAGCAGGGAGATGGCTCGCGTGAGGTTTTTTCGGGGGGAAAAGAAGGGCCAGAGAGAGAGAGAGGGGGGATGGCTGTGTGTGTGGGGGGGGAGAAGTGAGAGAGAGTGTCGTGTGAGTGAAGGAGGGGCACAGTGTGTGCATGTGTATGTGTCGTGAGGATGAGGGAAAGGAATAGTAAGATAGGATGATTAGTGTTAATTAAGGATTAATAATTATGTTAGAATAAGGATTAACATATATATATTATATTTATGTTTTTATTGCTTTCTCTTTATACTTATAAATAAGATTATTTATTTTTATATGTTAGGATTTTTATTATTTCATTCTTTTTAAGAAAAGAAAAACATTCTCACTTTTTTGCATTTTTAACAACCTTTTTACCCCTTTTTTGTATTTATTTATTTATTTTTTTAAAAAAAGTCTTTTTTTGGTTTAGAGAACCCTTACCCACTTTTTTGTATTTTAACATCTTCTCAATTTTTATGACTCTTTTCAATTTTCTAGATTTTTTTTTGTATTTTTATATAAAAATCAAGTAAATGTTACGGCGTCCCTTGTGGTTCAATCGCTTAAATTAATCGAGTAAGCCACTCTGGGGCATCGTGGTGTAACATGAGATTTACTCGCGAAAAATGTGAAAAGAGCGTGTCTACAGCTGCCCCGCCTTGGCATCTACTTTGGAGGGACAGGACATGTAATGAAATGGAATGAAATGTATGGAATGGAGTGGAGTGGAGTGAAAAGCAGGTGCCAAGGTGTGATGAGACACGCCTTCATCATTTTCCTGATGAGCATCTTTCCCGAATTTTACCGAAGTAACCTTGAAGAAGGCCCTCCGAAATCGACGATTGTTTGGATGGTGAACAAATTAGGAAGGACATTGCGTGCGCTAGGGCATAAGTAGACTAAAAGGACCAACTTCACGGTGCGGAAGTACCTGGGTCGTAAACCTCAGGTTTCACCCTTGGGGAGCGTTTACCAGCCATTGTGGAAGTGCTGCAGCCAAGGTGGGTCCGGGGAAATTGAAAAAAATGAATTAGAGACCAATCCAAACAATGGTTTCTTTCAGAGAAACATCCCAAGGCAGCCTCGTGAAAACTCAGTACTCGACTCAGAATGGAATATCTCATATCTAAGCAATTAAGCATAGTGGCTCACACAATCAAAGTAAGTGAATGATTTTCCACAATGAACTCAAAGTCCTACATGAATGCATGCTGGGTTTAAAAGAAAAATATAAAGCAAAAGAAAATAGAAGATATCCAAGGATAATATTGTTAAGGTGTGGAGACTGAGTCAGGATACCGATCCAATGAGCTGATACTGAGCCGGGGGCCCGTTTATCCACGTACCGACACACCGGACGGAACCGTCGTCCCCAGGCTGTCACACCCTAACGGCCTATCCGTACGTCATGAATTCCTCTGAAGTTATCACTGTTTTTGTTGAAGGGGAACTCAAACTCCAGATTTGTCCAAGACATAAGGTCCTTGGTACGATCTAATAGCGTAGATATCATATAGTAGGATGCATGACACAATGGGGCCAATCACCGTAGTTACTGAGGGTGGGACAGTGTGATCCCATTTTTATTATTATTATTTTTTATTATTTTTTGTTTCTTTTTGATTCCTGCAATCACAGTTAGCACATAATCATCGCATAAGAAATAAAATTGCATTCCACTGTACAAAGAAATCCACACACCAAAGTGATTTACAGAGACTACCAAAACACATGCAAAGCAAACCATATTCCCTCGGTAAAAGTCCATGACGGTAACTCATCATTAAGTTTTACTTTTACCGTTTTACCGCCTTTCTTCCTATAAGTACCCCCTAGTTCTTAACCAAATGCATTCAACGGAGGTCATGTGCTTTTGAGATGGGAAGAGAGAGTTCCCAGTCTGTGGAGATGGAGGGTGAACCTTCCCGTCCTACCAAAAGGGGGAGGTTTGATCAAGGTTTCAAGAAATTGACCGACATCGGAGGTCATTTGTGCGAAAGGATCTGCTCACGGATGGTGAGTTCAGCCAGTTCTCTCTTTTTTCGTGCACGAGTCTTTTCTTATACTTTTCCTTTTCTTTCTTCTCAGCCGTATCCTCTCTTTCCGGGTCCTCGAAGATTCTCCAGACTACCCTGGCTTACCAAGCTCACTTCCAACATCACTACCGACATGAGGGTTTTTATTTCAAAGTGGCACCTTCAAGGCCTGGTTATCCATGCCAAATACTACAACCAGATTTACATGGATTGGGCAGCCGTGGGTGCACTGATCGAGGTTTGGCATCCTGAAACCCACACCTTCATTTTTCAGACTTTTGAATCAACGATCCTTCTGGAGGAGGCGGAACTCCTGCTTGGCTTAAAAAGATTCAGGAATGATGGCAAAATAAAAATTTTGCGCCTGGGGAAGAAAATGTCCCCTGAGGAGATTCTGAGAGGCTTCATGCCCTGCGAAGTTATTAAACAAGTTCAGACTCAGAGGGGAATCAACCTACAGAAGCTGGCAGATTGGACTATGAACGGTTTGGAAAGACCGCCAAGCGACGAACGTTTGAAGCACTCATGAAAGGGTTCGTGATTTGTTTGGCGGGAGCTCTCCTCTTCCCAAGCATCGACAACATCCTGGAGGAGGATCAATTGGGCGCGATATGCGGACTCTGGAAGGGCAAAAGAGTGGGACCAGCCGTCCTTGCCTACCTTTACAGCGGTCTTACGGCTTCCAGCATGGGTCAGCCCCCTTATGGGTGCATGTTTCTCCTCAATTGCTGGATCGATCTCCATTTCAAATTTGATCGCTGCAAGGAGGCGCGAACTACTTCCAGAATCTTCCAACAAAGCCCCCTTTATCACATGGTTGATGTGTTGGGTTTTGGCGGGAGCGTGGTCAATCGCATGCCTCGGCTGAAGTCACGTGGAGACTGGCGTGCTTACTTCAACAATTTGGAGCGGGATGCGTTTACTCACGCGCCAGCATGTTTACTTGGACGTGAGCTTCTTGCGAGATCCTCCCCTGACGCGGAACTCCAGCTTATCGGTGCAACTGAGTTTGTTCTTTACAGCTCGCACCGGTGTTGCCTGCAAATCGGCCTTCCGCGACACTCTTTTTCTACACCATCCGATCTCCTTTTGATTAAGGCGAGGGATTTAGACACGGAAGGTGATGCCAAGGATAGGAAAGCTATCAAAGCAGCGTGGAAGGCAAGCGTTCCACGGAAGACGATGGTGACTGTGAGTGAGGATCGTGAGCTGTTGAAGACTTATGTAATGGAACTGGGGAAATTGAGGCCTGAGGTGCCCTAACCCTAATGTATCTCATTTTAGAATAAATGCCAAGCCTTAATGTTGTTGTATGTTCCTTGAATCTCCTTTTCCCCTTTTACTTTTGGTATCGGCTGCTTGGAGTGGCAGACGCCGGACGACGGCTAGCCGTCATCGGCCGGGAACCGAAGGACCAGAATAACTCTAGCACGAGGGGTTGCCCTGAGGCGTCCTAGAGCTGAAGGTTTCTCTCCGGGTGTCAAGGAGAGATGTAAGGGGGAAGAGTGGAGGGAGACAAGGATGGAGCGGCATCGAGGTTGGCACAAGGAGGGCAATGAAGCTTTGGGAGAAGCAGCGAATGGACGCATCAATTCCTCAGAGTCGTTACAGATTAGGGCAGAATCGGAGCTCGCAGTGGAGGAGCTCCTGAAGTTGGTGCAGTCTCCTTTGTGAAGCAGAGGGCAGCTCAGCCAGCGGCCTTGACTTTGAGAACCTCGCGGCCATCGGGATCGCGAGAGAAGCAAGAGGATGATGAAGAGCACCGCCAAAGAGCCGGTGGGAACTTGCGGTACGGCAAAGCGATTGCTGCGTCACGGGACTATAGAAAGCCTCCGAGGGACTTCTTGTCTTCGGAGAGAAGAGAGAATAGGAGTGACCAGGAGGGTGACGAGGGTTAATGAATGGCTTGTACACCCACTCCTTCCTGATAATAGGCGTGGACCCTTATATAGATGTGTGAGTGGAATAGCTCGGTTTAAGGGCAGCTCGCTGGCCCTAGAATGCGTTCCTTCGGGTCTACAGCTCTCCTCTACCACGAGACATGTTCGGCGAGATTTCTGCTTAAAACACGGAGTGGTGACTCACCATAGCCATGATTTTCAAAGAGAATCTGCCACCGCCTTTGAAATGACGGCCCTCTAGTACTCTATTCCCACGTGAATGTCCTAATTTTCTTTCTTTGTGCTGAAAGTAGCCGCAATAGGACAAGGGACACGGGGAATCTTTAGACCATGTCATGGCTCTGAAGCATTCGCCCGACATGGCAAAGTGGCATCCGAGGGCACCTCGGTCATGGCTTGCAATGGAAGCTTTTACCAATTTCAATAGTGTCGGCCCGGTCACAAAGGACACGTGGATTCCTCAGACCGTATTACGGCTCTGAAGCATTCACCCGTCATGGTAAAGTGGCATCCGAGGACACCTGGGTCATGGCTTGCAATGGAAGCTATCACCAATTTCAATAATATCGGCCCCTGGCCCTGTTTTCCCACATGAATGTCCCTCATTTTTCTTTCGTTGCGCTAGCAGTAGTCGCAACGGGACAATGAACACGGAGAAACTTTGGACCGAATAGAAGGACAAGTCAACAAATCACGCCTCCGAATCGATCACTCCACATGGTAGAGTGGCCGTAAAAGTAAAGAGAGGGTGACTTGTCGTAAGAGCTGTTGCTAGGGGTGATGGTGATAGATCCAGATCACCTTCTCTCCGATCCTATAAATACCTCCCCTTTCTCTCGACCTGGAAGCACCAAGGTCCTGAGAGCAGACTTGAGGAGTGCAAGTTTGTAAGGAAGGGAGGTTGCGAGTGTTACTCATTTTTTCAGGATGGAGGGTGAATCCAGCTTCAGAGCAGAAGGTGAGTCTTCCCGCTCCTCGAAGAGGAGCAGATCAGGTAGCAGTTCCAGGAGACTCTCAGAAGTCGAAGGACAACTGAGTGAGAGGACCCGATCACAGCTTGTAAGTGGCTTCTTTGGTTTCCTTCCTTCATCCTTTTCTTCTCCTTTCTTGCTTAGTAATGCTCCCCTTTTTCACCTTTGTGTATGTGCAGAGCATGATGCGCTCGCACATTTCGTGGGAGCTGGTAGTGGCAGCGTATCGAGGTCTCCCGGACTTCCAAAAGGCCAGGCTCGACGTGATGGGGTTCGGTGCCTTCCTTCGAATCGAGCCGATAAAGCTCGACCTTGCCCTGATCCAAGCATTACATGAAAGATGGGATCCGGCGAGTCGGGCATTCCTGATGCCTTGGGGGCACATGGTGCCCAGTCTGGAAGATATGGTCCGCATTACGGGCCTCAAAGTGGATGGAGAGGCAGTGACCGGCGTCACTTATGCGGATTACCGAGAAGGTGCCCAGAAACTGTTAGGACTGGAACTCGATGGACGGAAGAACAGGTCAGTAGCCAAGACATCGATCCTGGAGGTGTTAGGGCTTACTGACATCCGTCCACGGGATGACGAGTCCTTGGAGGAATTTATGGAAAGGGCAGAGAGAGGTGCCCGTGCTGTATACTGTGCAGATGCCAGCAACTGGGAAAGGACCAACATGGACCTGAGGAGGTTCCTCCTCTTTCTGCTGGGTAGGCTGCTACTGGGCTCCAAGGGAGACAACATACACTGCCGCTTCTTGGAGCTGCTCGTGGACTTGGAGAGAGTAGGACAGTACGCCTGGGGAGCTGCCGTACTAGCGCATCTATTCACAGGTCTGTCGCAAAGGACAGGCCGAGAGGTGACAATAAATGGATTTACGCCCTTCATCCAGGTAAAATATTATTTTTTGTGGTTTTTGTTTTATGCTTTTTTTTTGTATTTGTTGATGCCAATGACACATGATGGTGTAGCTATGGAGCTACTATTATATTCCAATGGGGAGAGCTCGACACTGTCGGCCAGTGACGATCCCGTTGGCTAGGCGGTGGCAACCAATCATGAGTACAACACCATTATCCTACCAGCTGATGGTATCGAGACGGGAGCTACAAGAATTCCCTGCAACGATGGTAGGATACTCTTTTCTATTTTTTTATTTTGTTCATTTTTTACCATTTTTTGTATTTTTGAGTAATTAAGAAGATATGTACAACCAACAAGGTGAACTGGAAGCCTTACTTGAACATGGTCGATGCCGACCAGCCATGGGTAATTGGAAGCCGTGCCCGGTTTGGACGGGACCTCTGGCTTCATTGTTTGAATGAAATTGAGCCACTAAGGCTACGATTAGCCATGAGGACTCTCGGGCTTGCCCAGGAATGGGTGGATATAACCTCCTCACCCAGCGTCGGGAAGAAGACGCGCGGGCCGGCAACTTGCGTTGATTGGAGGGTGCGCTTCCCCGAACAGTATGAAGACTGGCAGCGGGGTGGCACGCTCGTGGAATCGCAAGCGCAAGATAGTGAAGATTACCTACGGCTCTATAGGGCAATGTATGCGGAGAGGCTCCAGCTTGGAGGGCTTATAGAGGTAAAGTAAAACACCATTTTTTTTGTCTTTTATAATTTCATTTTTTTTATTTTTATTTGTGAACTCAAGAGCCATGGCTGTAGGATGCCCGTGACACCATAATAACGAACTTACAAGCTCGTTTAACGGACACGGAGCGAGAGTTAACTGACACCCGAGCGGCTCTGGGTTCATCAGTAAGTGTATATATACATACTTCTGGCATGATTTGAAATTAATGGCGTTAACCCTTTAACTGTCACCTCTCATATGTGTACGCAGCGTGCCCAGCTCGATGTAGTTTCATCGGCGATGGGGGCAGACGGCGTTTCTTCCAGTCTATGGATTCCCACTTCAGAGTTAGATCTACTCCACGAGCAGCTTGCTCATGCCACCCAGCGGGCTGCGGAAGCAGAAGGGATGCTTTCTGTACAGGTGAGAGCCTCACCATTTCATATCCCTTGTTCAAGCGTTAAAGCCTGAGATGAAACGTTTGGCAGGAGAAAGAAACGGAGGAGGCACTCGCGCATGCCGCCCAGAAGGAAGCTAGAATAGCCGAGCTAGAAGAGGAACTGCAGCGTCGTCCAGGTGACGACTTTTCTAGGGACGCTATAGAGCTGAGGATCACCCTTCAGCTGGAGAGGGAAGATAGAGCGAGAGAACGTGCTGAGAGGGAAAAGGCCAAGGAAAGAGAAAAGGCCAAGAGGTCGGCCGAGAAAGAGGAGAAGAGGGCCCTGGAGGCCCAAATATTTGAATTGAAGACCAGTCTCGGCCTCGCCGAGCAGTGGCTAAAGGACGGTGAGGAACGCTACCGAAGAGCACGAGAGCGTGGCTTTCGTGTCAGCAGCTTCTTTGGTGCCCCCGCAGATCGGCGCCGGGGGGTAGAGATAGAAAGAGGCCCACAAAGCGGTAGAAGGACCGCATTCCATGATTGGATAGCCCCCTCAAGAGTGTCTCGCCCGGAGGGTGGCGGGACAAGTAATGTGGAGAGAGAAGGTGAAACCTGATGTAGACTTCTATTTGTTTTTAGTTGAGAGTGGAATAAATTAGTTCGTGCTTGGTTCTCTGCTTTTCTTGATCACTCTAGTCCCTGCATACACTTAAGCAAACAAGTTAGCATCTCTGCTCTGACTTGCCCCTTGCTCAATAAATAAACATGATTTGAGCTGTCCTTGATAACGAGTCAAGGGGCAAGCCTTTATTAACAAAGGCAATAATAAAGGATAATGAATGCGACAGACAAGCACACGGATGCAAACGAGAATTTAAAATGAATGGTGCATACAAATGCGATCATGCGAAGATGTGATTTTCTTTGTTTTTGTAGGTGTATTCATTTTTTTGTATTTTGTTGTTTGTTTATTTTTTTGGTCTTTTATATTTCCATTTTTTTGTGCATGTACATTTTTTGCTTTTTTTGGATTTTTGGATTTGTTATTTTTTTGTTTGTTTTTGGTTTGTTTATTTTTTTTGTTTTTGCTAATGCATGATGACCACTTGATATAACATCTAACCTGCATGAGGACGAGGGTTTCTTGCTAACCTCCCAGGCATCCTAAGTGCACATCTAAGTTGATTTGGGCCTCTAGACTCCTCGAATGATAATCCCGCCGGCTAAGACTTACCCTGATGACAATACCGTCATGCCATGCTTAGGCTCCCAGTTGCTTCCGACCACAGGGATTCACCCAAAAAGTGTTTGAGGTAAATGATTTGCCCGACCCGGGTCTATTTCCTCACAACTCTAGATGATATGTAATGGAACACCCTGGAACCCAAATGACCAACCGCGCGACGCTGACCCGGAATCAGACGCCGTCGCACCCATAGGTAACGCGCTTGCATTGGTCTAAGCCCGAGGTTAGACTAAGAATAGATTAAGGTGGTAGATAGGGTCTTGACCGGCCAGAAACACGGAGACTCTTTCACGACAATGACTTCTGCTTTCCAAGATGGACAACCATACGTTTGTGTCGAAAGGTGGTTGCAGACTTTGGTGAGTTTCACCCTTCAGGAACTCCATTGAGCCTTCATCTTCAGAGGGAGAAGGAAGAGTATAGGGGGCAAACCTCCTGAGAGGACCGGCAAAACCGTTAACCCGGCGAGCCAGTAGGGACGCACTTAACTTCCCCTTTCGGGCAACTTCAGACCAAATCTCGAGCATTTACATCTCATGACCCCTTTTGTATAGAATTTGATTTTCAGTCAAAGGGGTTTCATTTGTGGGATCAGGCACGGTTACGACCAGGCTTTTCACTTGACTTTGATTTTGTTCTTCTTTCTGATTTTTCTTGACAGATTTTTACGAGGGACATAGTATTTTGACATTATGGAATCCCTCTTGGATGCCTGCGGGGACACTGCCCTCTTCTCGTACTCTGACCCATGCTCGAGGAATTGGACCCTACTCTCACCCTAGGAGTTGTGTTCGTGTTTCCCATGCTCAGCGTTTTAAGGGCGCCGGCTGTCTCATTCGGTCGAAGAGAGAGAGAGAACGAAGATTTAAGCGTTCTGGAGACCTTCTAGGTGAGGCCTCACCATGAGCGATGCTACCGATCTTTTATAGAACACATGTGTACATGCATGTTGCCTTCTTTTGAGGGGGGCATAAGCCGAACTAGCCGGACAGGAATCTCCACGGTTCTGGCAAACCAAGACCCGGAACCTACCAAGTCTTAATAGGCCCTATCCCAACATGGAGGTTGAATGCGATGACTTAACTGCATGGTGGTCTCCAGGCATTGGCATTTTGAATTTTCTATATATATTTTTTTTTTCTTTTCATTTTTTCTATTTTTTTTTGCTTTTGTTGTTGTATATATACATATATTTTTTTTGTTATTTTCAAATTTTTTTTCAATTTTTTGTTGTTTTTTGTTTCATCATTTTTTGACACTATGTACACTTATCTAAGGATAGTACTTCTTAAGATAAAGCCCATTCCAAGGGTGAGATAACTCGACTCCTTCAGCATTGACTAACCTGTAGGCGTTGCCAGGATGCACAGCCTGAATCACGTACGGTCCTTCCCAATTGGGTTGGAGTTTAGAACGTGGGCCGCCAGGTTTTACAAAGATTCTTTTCACTACCATTTCACCGACTTGAAATTTCCTTTCAATGACCTTCTTTTGATAAAAACGTGTGAGTCTATTCTGATATACACGTGCATGCTCGGCAGCGGCCAGCCGTTTCTCATCTAAGAGTTCCAATTGGGCAAGGAGTGAATCACGACGTTCGTCGAGGGGGAGGTCCTTATCCAATTGTACTCTTAGAGAGGGAACCAGAATTTCGTACGGAACTACCGCCTCCATCCCATAAGTAAGGGCGAACGGAGTTTGCCCAGTGGGGGTACGGATTGAGGTGCGATAGGCCCATAGAGCCTCGATGAGCTTTTCTGGCCAATCCGAGAACTTGTTAGACTCACATGTCTTTTTTATGATTTTAATCAATGTTTTGTTAGTGGCCTCTGCTTGGCCATTACCTTGTGGATAATAAGGTGATGAATGATGCAATGCAATTTTATACCTTTTGCAGAGGTCTTGAAGGTCTTGAGAAATGAATTGCGGTCCATTGTCGGTGATGATCGTGTTTGGAATGCCGAACCTGGCGATGATGTTCTTCATGATGAATTTGCAGACTGTTGATGCTTTAACTTCCACGTAAGCTTCGGCTTCGGCCCATTTGGTGAAGTACTCCGTTGCAGTAAGGATGAATGATTTTTGCTTAGTGAGGGAGTAAGGATTACCAAGAGGACCAATAACATCGAAAGCCCACATAGAGAAAGGCCATGGAGAGGAGACTGGATGAAGTGAAGAGGATGGGGAATGAATTTTATCAGCGTGAAGTTGACACTTGACGCACCTACGGACATAGATGGCACAATCCTCTTCCATGGTGGGCCAGTAAAAGCCTTGCTGAAGAATTTTTTTGGCAAGCATTTGGCTATTTACATGGCCACCGCACACACCAGAGTGTGTTTCCTCGACGCATTTTCAGACCTCCTCTTCATCAAGACATCTTAGAAGAACACCAGTAAGACTTCTCTTGTATAGCACTTCTCCGACCAGCATGTATCTCTGTGCCACCCTCCTTATGGCTTTTCTATCTTCCGATGTGGCTTCTTCAGGGTATGACTGATCTTTGCAATACTTGGAAATTTCGTAAAACCATGGCTTCTCTTCATCATCCAATTCTTCTTCTAATTCTGCCAACAAGACTTCCCTCTTCTCATGGATTTCTTCCTGTAGGGCCTTTCTCGCTATCCTGTCCTTGATATTTACGTATGAAGCGTCATCGATTGCAGGGGCGTGACGCTTGTAGACGTGAATGGTATCAAACTATCTTCCTAGAGGGAACCTTAAAGATGATGCCAACGAGGCGAGGGCATCGGCCAGAATGTTCTGATGACGAGGGACATGGACAAAGATCAACTTGGTGAACAATTTGGCAAAGGCAGCAGTGAGTTCTTGGTATGGCTTGAGCTTGGGATCGCGAGTGCGATATTTGGTGAGCACCTGGCGAAGAATGAGTTGACTATCACCTACGACTCGTAATTCGGTGATACGAAAGGAATGAGCGAGTTCTAGGCCAGCTAGAAGAGCTTCATATTCAGCTATATTGTTGGTAACGGGGAATTTGAGCTGATATGCCAGTGGGAATGTAAGGCCTTCAGGCGACAGGAGGGCAATGCCGATTCCTTTCCCTTGGGAATTCAGAGCTCCATCAAAATGTAACGTCCACATGCAATCATCTGATTGGTTGATGGACATTAGTTCCTCATCTGGAAACTCTGACTGGACAGGATCGAATCTGGGAAGAGGATGGTGAGCGAGATGCTCAGCTATAGCATACCCCTTAATCGCCTTTTGCTGGATGTAAACGATGTCAAACTGAGAAAGGAAGCTTTGCCAGCGTGCTAATCTGTCCGTAAGGACAGATTTTTCTAAAAGAACTTGATAGGGTTCATTCGGGCAATCAGATGGACTTCATGAGCTAAGAAGTAGTGTTTCAACTTCTGCACTACCCAGACAAGGGCGGCACAAGTTTTCTCCATAGTCGTATACTTCTGCTCACATGAGTTGAGGAGTTTGGACAAGTAATAGGCCGCCCTTTCCTTGCCCGCTTCATCGGCTTGTGCCAGGACAGCTCCCACGGAGTCGTCTAGGACTGAGACATAAAGGATTAAAGGTCTACCTGCGTGGGTGGAATTAGAACGGGTGAATTGGCCAGATACTCTTTCAATCCTTCAAAAGCTTTTTGGCATTTAGAATTCCAAAGGAATTCTACTCCTGACTTAGTTAACTCGTAGAAAGGTTTGCACCTTTGTAAGTGCTGTGACACAAATCGACGAATGAATTGTAACCTTCCAATTAACCCTCGAACTTCTCTCAGATTTCTCGGAGGTGGCATATCCCTAATTGCTTTAGCTTTGTTGGGATCTATTTCAATACCCCTCTTACTCACAATGAAACCAAGTAATTTGCCTGATGAGACACCAAATACGCACTTTTTTGGATTCATTTTCAAATTGAACTCTCTTGATCTTTGCAGCACCTTAGCCAGAACTCTCGGGTGTTCTGCCCTAGTCTTGGATTTCACCAGTAAATCATCCACGTACACCTCTAAATACACATGCATCATGTCATGGAATATTGCCATCATAGCCCTTTGATAAGTAGCTCCAGCATTCTTCAAACCAAATGGCATGACCAAATAGCAATAAGTTCCCCAAGGTGTGGTGAATGATGTTTTCTCCTGATCCTCTTCCGCCAAGCGGATCTGATTATACCTCGAAAATCCATCCATAAACGAGAGAGTTTCATAGCCTGCTGTATTATCAACCAACACGTCAATGTGAGGCAAGGGGAAATCATCTTTTGGACACGCGCGGTTAAGGTCCCTAAAATCGATACAGATTCTCACCTTTCCATCCTTTTTCATGACCGGGACAATGTTTGTCACCCATTGAGGATATAGGACGACTCTAATAAACCTGGCCTTGTGGAGCTTATCGACCTCTTCCTTCATTCTTAAAGCCATTTGGGGGTGGAAACGTCTTAACCTTTGCTTTACCGAGACGGACCCTGGTTTTAACGTTAGGCGATGTTCGACCAGGCTGGAATCCAATCCAGACATATCCTCGTAGCTCCATGCGAACGTGTCCCTATACTCCTTGAGAACCTCGATCAATTCTTCTTCTTCAGATGGCGGCAAAGTATCACTTATGAGGATGATCCTAGGGTCTTCCTCGGTCCCCAGGTTGATTTCTTTGGTGGGTTCTTCTATAGCGGCTGATGGTTCATCAAACCTCCTCATTCCGCTAGCATATGCGTCGGCCGCGTCCTCATATTCTTCGTCCCCTTCTTCAATAGGATACTCTTCATCTGTGAGCTCATAAACTCTGTATCCCTCATCAATTGTGCAATCCTCCTCACATTCTAACTCCGGAAGATGGATGGGATTTTCTAGCAATTGAGGAATGGCTAGAAAGGCTTGACACCTATTGGCTAGATCTAGAAGGAATCGACGAGGAATTTCCCTGCCCTTGAATTTTCTTCTAGGTACTACCCTTGACTCACTATTCCTAACCTGACTGACTTATTCTATGGACGAAGAAGAAGTTGAAGAATGTACAGGAAGGGACCCCTCGATAGAGAGGTAAAGAAGGTCGCTCAAGGAACCTTGAATGAGTGGCCCGTAAGTCGGGGCACACTCGTGAGAGATGTAGGAGGTCTCCTCAAAGGAGATGCGCTGTTGAGGAGTTTGAAAATCGACATTTTTTTTTTCATTTTCATTTTCAATTACAAAATAATTGAAAGAAATTAGAGAATGGGAGGAGGGAACTATAGCTAGGGGGTTGCATGGCTCATTGAGCAGATCATGGTTGAAAATTTGGCAGGGGCTGAAAAACCCGCGCAAGAATGTGAGCATAGAAGGGGGCCTAGGAATATCATCAGATAAACGTCGGGTCCAAGAAAGAGTCAGCAGCAATGGCTGAGGAGAATGATCAGATAGAATGACGGAAAGCGATCCGTCAGTGGCAACTTCCTCTCGGCGAGGAAAACATGGAATTTCGGCAATGTCAGCGACATCTTTTGGTACCTCGGAGATCAAAAGTGGCCCCTCTAAGTCTGGAGGCGAGAACATCTGCTGTAGCGCAATGGAAATATCATGTATATCAAACCACTTGTTCCACTCGTAGTCCGGATCATCGTGTTTCCCCTTCTTTGCAGCCCTCGAGCAATCTTCAGCCAAGTAGGCAATATGCAATTTCCCGTATGATTCCGGCACATAATCTCCCATTTGCATCACTGGCCTCTTTCTGAAATGGGAATACAAGGTCCATGTGAGAGGTTTCTCAGATGCTTCAAATGGCCCTTCAAAGCCCAGGCCGGCTCTAAGGGTTAACCTTATCTTGTTTGGCAGTCTTAGTCTCCCTTGTGATTGTGCCCCTAAACCTTTGCCCTGTTGGTAGCCAATGTTTCTCATGATGTCCCATCCCTTAGCATGGGAAGGGTGACATGACTTTGATGCTTGAAATGGCTTTTGTGTTAAAGGGGCTCGGCGAGGGTCACACACATCTAGCAGTGAAAGAATTAGCCGGTGAGTCGGCCAAACAGAAGGCAAAGAGGTATTGATAGCATCCACTGTAGAAAAAATGGGCATGCTATTTACCTTGATAATCCAAGCCTTGTATGGAAACTTCAAGCACTGATGATTGGTGAAAGGCACCGCATTCATAACCTCAATGTAAGGGCGGCCCAGTATGGCCTTGAATGTGGGATCCATATCAAGGATATGGAATTCCGTGAAGACTGATGCAGGGCCCAATTCTACATTCAAGATGACCATCCCCATTGGTGGTCTTTTGCTGTTATCATAGGCCGTAACCGTAATTGATGAAGGCCTTATCTGTTCCGTGTCAACCCCACATGATTGGAGGGTGATCATAGAGATCACATTTATAGACGCACCAGTGTCCACCAAACACGGGTCTACAGACACCCCATTGATCTTGACTGCAATACACAACGCATATTTTCGAGCCTCTTTGGGGGCAAGCTCATGGTGGTGAAAGATAATAGCCGGTTGTGTATCAGTCGGTGTTAATACCGACGAGATCTTTTCCACTGGGAGATCCTCGTTTACCATGACCTTTTGGAGATACTCCATCAAGGCGTCTTGATGGGTTTTTGACCTCTTGATTAGCTCGAGAATGGAGATCCGAGCTGATGTTTTATCCAAATGTTTCAACAGGTCATATTGTGTCCCGAGGATAGACTCCTCTGGCTGTTCTTCAGTGTCCTTCTCTGGCTGAGATTGCTCGGGGACCTGACTGTTTTGGGGAAAAACCCGATGGAACATCCTTCCACTACGGAGCACCATGGCTTGCGGTTTTGGCGGCACCTTTATAGAGTTAGATATGGGGTTTAGCAGGGGTTCGATGGGTAGTGGTGGAGGAATAATTGACGAAGCGGGGGCAATAATAGGTGTAGGGGCTCTG
This sequence comes from Amorphophallus konjac, assembly GCA_022559845.1. Classification (NCBI taxonomy): domain Eukaryota; kingdom Viridiplantae; phylum Streptophyta; class Magnoliopsida; order Alismatales; family Araceae; genus Amorphophallus; species Amorphophallus konjac. Next base: position 235,680,704 of record CM040124.1, read on the forward strand.
ATGAGTGGTTTGTTAGGCGGAGGCATGGTGGGAGTGGATGAAGCCTCAGATGGACGGTGAATGATAAGGGGTTTAAAAGGTGGAGGCATAGTAGAGGTTGATGGAGCCCCGGATGGGTGATGAATAATGAGGGGTTTCGAGGGTAAAGGGGTTGTGGTGGAGGTAGATGGTGCCTCGGAAGGGTGTTGGACAATAAGGGGTTTATTTAGTGGAGGCGGAACAAAGATGGATGACGAAATGGAAGCGTGAGAAATGATGAGAGGCTTTGAGGGTAACGATGTTATGGTGGAAGTGGAGGGCACCTCGGAAGGGTGTTGGACAATGAGAGGTTTGTTTAGTGGAGGTGGAATGAAGGTGGATGTCGAGGTGGAGACATGAGAAATAATGAGAGGCTTCGAGGGTAACGATGTTATGGTGGAAGTGGAGGGTGTTTGCTGGGGACTCAAAGGGAGGTCATCAGTAGAGACGTGGATGAGAGGACGTGATAGCAGTGGAAATGAGTGAGGTATCACTGCGGGTTGTGCTGCTGGTGGAGGATAGACAGGTGCGGGACGAATAAGGCGTGGGGATTGGATAGGAACGTGATTGGTGACAAGGACAGAGCCGCTTTCCATATGCCAATCTTGCCCTCTTCCAACTTCCGGGAAGGAAGAGATGGGGTTGACTTGGTGGTTAGGTTGTTGGTGCGCCGGTAACGGATTTTGGAGGATGCCCATATTTGGCTGTTGTTGTGGTGCCTGCTGAGGCTGTTGTTGCTGCTGTTGTTGTTGTTGTTGCTGCTGCTGTTGTTGTTGTTGTCTAAGAGGAGGTCTCCTGGCCTTCATCATGGTGACGCATCGCCTCATTTCATCCCAATCTATTTGATGTTCATCGTTCATATCATAGATATAATCTCTGAAATGAAAACAGTTTTCCACTGTATGACCCGGCTGTCTATGGAAGACACAATATCTGGAAGTATCGACATTCGTGGGCCATATGACTTTTTCCTTAGGCAAGGTGAGGAAATTAGCAGCCATGAGAGCATTAAAGATGTCTGATAATGACTCCGGCAAAGGTGGGTAATGAGCTCTCCTAGGGCCGATCGGCCTTCTCTGTTGTTGGAGGCCATAATCCCCGGGTGGTGGAACCTGATTATATTGAGGAGGTCGATGTTGTTGTTGTTGAAGATGGAGCGGTTGAGGCATATTGTTCTGGAAGGGATTGTTTTGCGGGGGAGGACGATAGGGTTGTTGACCTTGTTGCTCCTGATGAAAGGGGAATTGTGGGGGTTGTGGGGGCCTAGGGTTAGCTTGCTGGTTGGGATGGCCAACCGCGCCCACTTGTTCATTTGTTACAACCCCTTCTGTCACCCCACCTTGGGCACCCGTGCCCGGCTTCCTAAACACCTTTGGCTTTGGTGGCTCGAACATATGCATGAGGGATAATCTTTCAGCTGTGTTTGGATATATCGAGCTCTCTCATACAGTTCCTCCATAGTGGTGAGTTTGTTCATTGCCAGGACGTGTCTAAATTGTGGGGTGGCATTGGACACGCCCATCTTTACTTGCTCCGATTCTGAAATGGGGTCTCTCACTTTCTCTGCCAAGGATCTCCATCGATCGGAAAATTGGGTGAAATCTTCGTCCGGCTTCATTTTTTCAGCCACTAGGTCGGTAATAGAGAAGGAGGGACCGACCCTATCCCGATATTTCTGTATGAATTTCCGTTGCACTACGTCGAAGTTCTCAGCCTGACTCGGCTCTAGGGAATAGAACCATTCTAAGGCGGGACCATCCAATGATCTCCTGAAGAGGTATGCCAAGGATCTTTGATCGTTCTGCCAAAACGAGGACTCATACATAAAGTCCTTCAGATGAATGAGGGGGTTGCCTGTGCCAGTGTACCGTCGATATGTTGGCATTTCAGAAGGAGGGAGATGGAATACTGGAAGGATTGGTAAAGAGATCTCAGGCGCAGATTTGACATCCACGATCTTTTTGAAATCTCGGAATTGTTCATCCATCTTGTTCATCCTATGAAGGAGAGATTGAGTGACCTCATTGTAAGGAGCAGGTTGTGGTGGCCACTGAGGCCTTGCAGAAGCCTGAGAAGGGAATTCCGGATGAGAGAGACGTTGTGACATATCAGCAAATGGAACTGACTGAAATGTCGTATGAGGAATTGGTGGAACTTGAGATTGGGGAGGTAATTGGAAAGGGGGAGGTTGCAGACGTGGCATCTCAGTAAATGGAATTGACTTGAATGTTGGATGAGGAATTGGTGGAACTTGAGACTGGGGAGGTAATTGGAAAGAGGGAGGCTGCAAACTTGTCTGCACAAGAGGGAATGAGGAAGGGATTGCCTGTGCGGGCTCTTGAATAGAGAGAGCAACCGGTGTTGGATTTTGAGGAGTAGAATCAACAGATTTCCCTTTTAAGACGGCCTGAAAGGCTCAGATCTGATCGGAATTGAGCTGTGTGTTCGCGAGAACACCTAGCAAGGAGGAAATATCTTGTGGCGGGGATGCTTCCCCGACGGCGGCTCGCACCTCATATGAGGGCTCACGGGAGGAACCTACGTCCTCAGCAGGGACATGTGTCCCCTGGTGACTCGGGGTCGGATTCTGACCGTTCCCGGACATTTCTTGATCTTTTTCGGAATGTGAGATTTTGCCAGAACGCAATATCATACACACTCAGACCAATAACAAAGATTAACAAACAAGTTGATGTTTAACGCCTTTTTTGTGTTTTCTTTTGTTTTCCCTTTTTTCTTTTTCTTTCTAATCAGAATGTAATAACATACACACTCAAACCATTAGCAAAGATTAACAAACAAGTTGATGTTTAACGCCTTTTTTTTCATTTTCTTTTGGTTTTCCCCTTTTTCTTTCTCTTTTCTAATCTAATGTTCACACCACAGGAGGGACCTTAGTTGCAATATTGATTTCCGCCGTGTGATCTAAGGACACACGATTCATCACGAATGGGTTAACTATCTCCAGGGCACTTCAGTGGTACAACCAGCCCAGTGAACGAAGAGGGAATCCTTCGATGTCGGGGACTTACGGAGGTCCCGATGGAGGAGATCCTAGTCCGTCGAGAGGAATTCCCGACGGAGAGTCCTTCCTTCACCAGGAAAAGGTGATCCTAAAAAAATGGAACAAAAGAAATAAAAATAAAAGGGAGATGATATGCAATGCAGTGCTGAATTTAACAGGAGATATATAAACAGACAACAAATATATGCAATAAAAGAAATTAAACAAACATCACAACACTCCTTTTCTGTAATGATACGAATCTCTTCAGACTTCAAGGGGACTCTAGAGTAATGCACGTAGTGCACGAGGGATGTAATTGGAATGCCAAGAGTGATAGCGGGAACACGAATATATAGCGCACGAGGGCGCAATCAGGAGGGGGGCATACGTGGGTGCCGAGTGGAGAGGGTGCTACTGGGAGCACAAATGTAGCGCACGAGGGCGCAATCAGGAGGGGCACACGTGGGTGCCAAATGGAGGGGCACACGTGGGTGCCGAATGGAGTGCTACTGGGAACACAAATGTAGCGCACACGGGCGTGCCGAGTGGAGGTGTACACGTGGGTGCCGAATGGAGGGGCACACGTGGGTGCCGAATGGAGTGCTACTGGGAACACAAATGTAGCACACACAGGCGCAATCAGGAGGGGCACACGTGGGTACTGAGTGGAGGGGCACACGTGGGTGCCGATGGCAAGAGTGCTACTGAGAGCACGAATGTAGCGCACGCGGGCGCAATCAGGAGGGGCACACGTGGGTGCCGAGTGGAGGGGCACACGTGAGTGCCGAAAATATTTGGATAACCAGAGAAAACAAAAGAGGTCCCACCGTGATCGCCAAGAAAGTGTAGACGGCAGGAAGGCGTCGTCCACCCTCGGGGGAAAGGAAAATAATGATGCAAAGTAATGATGAAAAGGTGATCGTCAGAGAGGTGGAGACGGCAAGAGTCGTCCACCCTCGTCTGTCCTAAGAGATGGAGATAACGAGATCAACTCAAGAAGAGAGAAAGAAAATAGGGATGCGGAACGGACTCCGATACGTGGCGGAGATAGGGGCGGAAGACCCTCTCGCGCAAACTGACCCCTTCCGGGTAAGCGTGACTTACCGTTCCACGAGATGTTTTTCATATACCGAGAAATCTGAGAATCTAAGTAACAGAAAGGGAGAGGCACGAAGACTCAGAAATTGCAACGGAATATCGTTCTCCAGACAATTACAAGGACAATACGAACAAAGACATACCACCACAAGACATTGGTCTTTGTGGGGTTCTAACAGCGATGCAATAATATCAACACTAATGAATATATATGTACATATTAGGACCACAGTAAGACATTGGCCTTACGGGATTTTTACTGCAGCATAAATAATAAATATTATATGTACATACCACCGCGAGACATTGGCCTTTGCGGGGCTTTTACAGCGATGTAAATAATAAGTATAACTATATCAAAAGACCACCGCGAGGTATTACCCTCCGCGGGGTTTTTTATTATAATAACTATATGTATATAACGAGAAAAGAAAAAGGGGATCAAATAAACCGCCGCAAGATGTTACACTCCGCGGGTTTTAGAACGATGATAGGGGGATGTTGAAATCAAATGGTTAGAGGTTAGGAGGTTAGCGTGCGGAAATTAAATTACTGGAATGAAGATGGTCGCGGGAGATGACCCACCGCACCAGTTAGAGAAGACCACCGCGAGGAACAAGTTCCTTGATCGGGGTCAGATCAAAAGAATGCAAAAAATTAAACCACCGCGATGAACGAGTTTTTTGATCGGGGTTAGAATTGAAAGTGCAAAAAATTAAACCACCGCGAGGAAGGAGTTCCTTGATCGGGGTTGGAATTGAAAGTGCAGAAAATTAAACCACCGCGAGGAACGAGTTCCTCGATCGGGGTTGGAATGAATGTACAGAAAATTAAACCACCGCGAGGAACAAGTTCCTTGATCGGGGTTAGAACAAATGAAAAGGGGATTAAATAAACCGCCGTGAGATGTCACTCTCCGCGGGGTTTTGAAGCGATGATAGGAGAGGGTTAGAGTTAAACAGTTAACGGTTAGGATGTTAGAATGCGGAAATTAAATTACTGAAATAAAATGGTCGCGGGAGATAACCTTCCGCACCAGTTAGATGAGACCACCGCGAGGAACTGGTTCCGTCAATGGGGTTTAAACAGAAAGTGAATAACAAGAGAAGGGGAAGGGAAGTGTGATCGCCAGGGGCTAAGAGCCCCGCAAGAAATGTCCTGATTGCGTTCGCCGCCGAAGCGGGAGCAGTGCGGGTTTTCTCTTCCTCTTCGGTCGGCCGGCCGACGAAGAGGGCCTTGCTTTGGTTACCCTGATTTTATTATTCTTTTTTGTGTTTTATCTTTTTGTTATTATATTTTTTGGGGTTTTGTTGCTTTTATTATTATTTTATGCTTTTATATCTTTTTTAAGAGAAAGATGATCGAGAAGGTAAAGAGTGAAATCGAGGGGTGAACGGTAGAATAAGATAGTATAATATAGAGGAAAACTACAAGGAGAATATAGACAGGGTAAGAAACTTATTTTAGATAAAACAAAGAAGAACGGAGGTGGAGGTTTATCGATTTACGATGATAACAAGGGAGAAGAGATAGACTTATTTTTAAACAACACCTAAAGGATGATGGAGATGGTAATTTAACAACAAATAACAATGATGAGGAAAAAACTCAGAATAGATGAGGGAGACGATAGCCGGGTACCTCAAAATAGGAGGGATGGCCGCATTTATAGTCCCGAACTGAGGGTACGTGAGTTGCTCCTCCTACTCTTTTGGTCGACTGAAGAAGCGGACTTCCGGACTGTTAAGCCTGCACGGAAAACAAACGAAGAGGAACAACCAAATAAGAACGACGGAGGTGTAGCACCAATTCTTTAGAAATTGACATAAAAAATAACATAAACGAGTACTAACCTGGTTGGTAGTATTTAAAACCCCTTTTAGAATTGAAGGATGGGGGCATGATATGATGGAATGCACAGACACGAAGACGCTCATAAACTATGCCCTCTCAGGGAGAAAGGCGTGGTATGGATGCTAAATGATTCATGTGATGTATTTAAGTGACTAATTAAAAATACAAAGGGGAGAAAAACTTATTGGGGAAGACCGACGACGAGCTTTGACAAAGGCTTCAATAGCATGATCACAGCACGACCAAGGAGCTTTCAAAACAGACTTCAGAGACTGCTCAGATGGAAAACACAAACACACGTATATATGTACAAGGTGAGAAAAGATATGCAAACATATATAAAAGGTGGGAGAAGATGGTTAAAGATGTAAGTAAATAGATAATAAAAAAATACTAGTGATATGTGGAAAGATAGAGGGGGATTAGAGAGCGAGATAAAAATCAAGAGAGAGAGAGAGAGAGCTCTTTTTTTTTCTTAGATTTTTTTGTAGTTTATATATATATATATATATATGTATACTATATATATGCACCTAAAAGATATATAGGAGATATATATTGTAACACCCGAATCCGTTCGAAACTTAAAAATAACTAAGCACTTTACTTCTGAAACCCATACAGATTACAGATTCTCTAAATCAAACCCCAATGCCTTGAACTGTATAGAAAATACGAATTTAACGGATGTTAGTATACAAATTCAATAGACATCATCTTTATTAATACGTAACTTCTCATAGGAATGTCCGAATAAGTTAATATTAGACTCGTTGGAAAGATAACTGAAAAATCTACAAGTTTTATGTTGAACACTTTTTCAAATTTTGATGTTTGGAAGGACAAAAATGAGATAGAGTGAGCTAGTTCTTAAAAAATCATATTATTAAGAGTTTTTTTTTACAAAATAAAAAAATCCTAAAATATCTACCCCCACCCCCCCACGTGGCTCCCTCCCTCACTCCCCACCTTCCCCACTTCCCACCTCCCCCACTCCCCTCTTCCCCCTCTTACCACCTCCCCCTCTTACCACCTATCTCCTCTCCCCTCCCCCCTATATAAAGCCCCCATCTCCCCCTCTCTTTCCCATATATCCACCCCCCTCTCCCCCTCCAACTCTCTCTCTCTCTCTATTTTTATTTTCTTTTTTTACTCTCTATTATCTCTTTACTCTCTCTAATCTCTCTCCACTTTCTCTCTCTACTCTTTTTTTACTTTCTCTCTCTACTTTCTCTCTCTAAATTCTCTCTCTACTTTTTCTCTTTAAATATCTCTCTATACTTCTTTCTCTACTCTCTCTTCACTTTCTCTCTCTATCTTCTCTATCTATTTTCTCTCTCTACTTTCTCTCTCTACTTTCTCTCTCTAAATTCTCTCTCTACTTTCTCTCTCTAATTTTCTCTTTATATCTCTTCTACCTTCTTTCTCTACTCTCTCTTTACTTTCTCTCTCTATTTCCTCTCTCTCTAAATTCTCTCTCTACTTTCTCTCTCTAAATTCTCTCTCTACTTTCCCTCTCTACTTTTTTTCTTTACTTCCCACTCTCATTCTCTTATTAATAAATGGAGAATAGAAGATAATACAGCATCAGAATAATATAAATAATTAATAAATACTTGGACGGAGGATTTGAAGCTATTTTGGATAATTTCACCCTTCTTTACGCATCTCGGACTGAGAAATTATATTTTCTTACGCAATGACTTTTACGGGAACTCTGGTGCGATACTAAAATCTATTCGGAAGTCCGCTCTAAAGGTAGGCACATGATAAACCGAGTGCATGTTATTTGTTATTTATATTTATTTGATTTGATTTTATTTGAAATGTGATTTAAGTCATTGATTTATTTAACCCAATGATCTATGTTTAGAATCAGTTATTTATTTAGTTACCATTCTTTTCCTCTCTAATCTCTCTCTAATTTCTCTCTAATCTCTTTCTACTTTCTCCCTCTACTTTCTCTCTCTACTCTCTCTCTATACTCTTTCTCTACTCTAATCTCTTCGAATGTTATATAATAGTAATTTATTTAGTTAATAAATTTGACCCACTACCCTACGATTAAAATCTAAATATTAAATTACGATCTAGTTATTTTGTAAAGTTCAATGACAACTTTTAAGTATTGAGACGACTATGTAATAAGCACCATAATAAGAATAAAAAAATTGATTAAGCATATGGACTGTGTCACTTTAAGGAGGTGTGGGGTGACAAACCGTAGTTAGCTTCCGCTACGGGATTAGGCTCATTTCCGAGGACAAACGGACTTCTGAAAAATCCGGAACCCAGAATAAGAAAATTATCTGGGGAACGGTGGAGTATTAACTCCCGATCCTGCGTGGTTGATCAAGGCCGACAGGCTCCAGCGTTTAGACCTTTTATCTTTATGTCGACGTATAGATGCCTAGGTATGTGTTTGCTACTGCTTATAGTGACGGGATGCCTGTCCAATATATGCTGCCAAATAATATGAAGTTCAGATTTGATATATGACTTTGATATGATCTGAAAATAAGTTCATCTGTATAAACTCTGATTTAGCTAAGATATGTATTATGCCATATATATATATATGTGAGATAAGATTTGTTATACACATCTGTTTATAAATCTGAAAATTACTTTGCTCTTTATATTTTCTTCGCATTCATAGTATATGTACAATTCAGTAAAATTGTGATTAACTTTATATATATCATGGATTTACATAGTTTAGTATATGATAAGCGTGTGATTGGTTTTAATGCCTACTGAGTCTTTGGACTCACTTTCGTTGCCTAACCATTTCAGGAAATTGACCAGTGTGCGTCTTGACTCCGACGGGCGGTAGGTCGGAGGATGATCCCGGGTTTAGTTTGGATTCCGCCGCACAGAATAAATAGATTTAATTTTCTTTTGAATAATGAATGTAAATATGACTTTTGAGTAAAGATATGTAGTACTCTGTATACGATGTAAATTATGAGTATTTATCTTATGAAAATGGTATGGTTATGTTTCTTTTAGATTATGTGATGGTTTGGCCTTTAGTGCCTTGCAAATATTAGGCCCACAACATTTCCGTACATCCGCTGTGACGTCCCCGGACATGATACGAGATCGCGGGAAGGGGGCGCCACAGAGAGTGGTATCAGAGCAAAGTTGTGAGGCTTGAAATTATTTGCAGCCATCTGAATTTATATACCATACCATAAGATCGTAGGAATTTATTTTAGAATTTCATATCAAACCTAGAATCATACTCATTTGGATTAGTTCTCCCTCGCAGGAGATGGCTGAGAGTGATAGGGTTGAGGTTAATACTTCTCCCGAGGAGTCTGCGCCCTCAAATGGGACATCACAAGGAGTTGTCGGGGAAACAATTCATGGCCAGATTTAGGAGGCTTCACACAAACTTTTCAAGGGTTAGTGCAGACTATGCAGTTACAAGCCCAAACTCATGCAATGATGCAAGCCCAGTTACAAACCCGTGTGCAAGAACAACCGAATAGGGCAGCAGGCGCTACCGTAATGGAGAAATTCAGACATATGAGTCCTCCTCCTTTTAAGGGGGAGAGTCACCCGGAGATTGTGGAAAACTGGGTGAGAGAGATTGAGAAGATTTTTACGGCTATTAGATGTGCAGAGCAGGATAAGGTGATATTAGCTACATTTATGCTAAAGGACCGTGCGGACGAATGGTGGAGGTCTGCACTTAGAACCACTTTCAGAAATAGAGAGACGGAGATTGACTGGAATGAATTTCTTGATATCTTCCATGCAAAATTTCTCCCTCAACATTTGAAAGATAAGAAAGAAGTTGAATTTTTAAATTTGACTCAAGGAGGTATGTCAGTTGCCAATTATGAAGTAAAATTTACAGAATTAGAAAAGTATGCCCCTCATATTTGTTCTGATGAGCTTAGAAGGGTGAAGAAATTTGTTAGAGGTTTGAGAAGTAACATTAGAAGTAGAGTTGCAATCCTTGAGCCTCAGACTTGGCAGCAGCTTTGAGGACTACTTTTATTGCAGAAACTGAGTATGAGGAATTCTTAGTGGAAAGACAAAGGGATAATGTAAAAAGGGGTAATCTTGGTTCAATTGTGAGGAAAGATAAGAAGCCAAAGATGACTTTTCCAGAGAGAGTTCAACCAGTTAGGAGAGATAATATGCCAGCTTGTCAACAGTGCGGGATGCAGCATAGAGGTAATGAATGTTGGCGGGCTGCAGGTAAATCTTTTTCATGTGGTCAGACAGGGCATATGATAAGGGATTGTCCCACAAGGCCAAGACAAGATCAGCAACCACAACAGCAGCGGAGAGTTCAAGCCAGAGTATATGGACTAACAAAGGAAGACACCCGAGATGCCAATGCAGTAGCTGAAGGTATTCTTCTTATCAATGATATGCATGCAAAAGTTTTATTTGATCCTGGTGCTACACATTCCTTTATTTCTCTGAGATTTGCTGAATTATTGAAAGATAAGCAAATTGTGAACACTGATGAGATGTTCATTAACACACCAACTGGGGAGATAGCTAGAACGACTTCTGTTATTCCTAGCATTGATGTGGTGATTCAGGGGAGGATTATGCCAGCATGTGTGTATCTGCTGGAAATGACTGATTTTGATGTCATCTTGGGAATGGATTGGTTAGATACAAATTTTGCCCTTCTAGATTGTCATGGAAAGAAAGTAATTTTTCAAAAATCTGGGGAGCAGATATTTCACTATCAATGTCCAATGCACCGTTCTAGTAAAACACTAGTTTCAGCACTTAAAGCTTTGAAATTACTTAGAAGTGGATGTCAAGGTTATTTGGCTAGTATAGTGGCTATTCCTTTTAATGAAAATAAGAAAACCACCTCAGATATTGATGTTGTCAGGGAATTTCCAGATGTGTTCCCCGATGAACTTCCGGGTTTACCACCACACCGAGAGGTGGAGTTCACTATTGAACTCTCACCGGATACTTTACCCATTTCCATTCCTCCCTACATAATGGCACCAGCCGAATTGGCAGAATTGAAAAAACAATTGCAAGAATTGCTAGATAAGGGGTTTATTCGACCAAGTGTATCACCTTGGGGTGCACCTGTTCTGTTTGTTAGAAAGAAAGATGGGTCACTTAGATTATGTATTGACTATAGGAAATTGAATCAAGTGACCATTAAGAATAAGTACCCTTTGCCAAGAATTGATGATTTATTTGATCAGCTACGAACTGCTACGGTATTTTCAAAGATTGATCTCAGATCTGGATACCATCAACTAAGGATAAGAGAAGAAGATATCTCAAAAACTGCTTTCAGAACACGATATGGGCATTATGAATTTTTGGTTATGTCATTTGGGTTAACTAATGCACCAGTAGCATTTATGGATTTGATGAAGAGAGTTTTTCAACCATATCTGGACACATTTGTAGTGGTGTTTATTGATGATGTGTTGATCTATTCTCTACTGTTGAAACTCATCAAGAACATTTGAGAATTGTGTTGGAAACTTTAAGGAAACATCAACTCTATGCGAAATTCAGTAAATGTGAATTCTGGTTGGGTAAGGTCCAATTCTTAGGGCATATCATTTCTGGAGATGGAGTGTCTGTTGATCCAGCTAAGGTTGAGGTAGTTTTGCATTGGGAAAGGCCGAAGAATATCAGTGAGATTAGGAGCTTTTTGGGTCTTGCAGGTTACTATCGCAGGTTTATTGAAGGTTTTTCTTCTATTGCAGCTCCTATGACAAAATTGACTAGGAAAGGGGTTCCTTTTGAATGGTCAGATAAATGTGAAATGAGTTTTCAGGAATTAAAAATAAGGTTAACTACAGCCCCAGTGCCTACTTTACCTTGTGGGTCAGGATGATTTGTGATATATATAGATGCCTCTAGAAAAGGATTAGGATGTGTCCTGATGCAAAATGGTAAAGTAGTAGCTTATGCATCTAGACAACTAAAGAATCATGAGGTGAATTATCCAACACATGATTTAGAGTTGGCGGCCGTGGTTCATGCTCTAAAAATTTGGCGACATTATTTGTATGGTGAGCAATTTGAAGTGTTTACAGACCATCAGAGTTTAAAATATATTTTCTCTCAGAAAGAATTAAATTTAAGGCAAAGACGGTGGATTGAATTTTTGAAGGATTATGATTTCACCTTGAATTATCACTCAGGAAAAGTAAATGTGGTAGCAGATGCACTCAGCAGGAAGAGGCTAATGGCAATCCAATTGCGCCAAATTTGGAGAATGACATCTGATGTAGTGGAGTATTCTCCGATATGTAAAGAAAGAAACTTATTTCTGTCTCAACTAACTATTCAGTCTGCAATGGTTGAGCGAATTATGCAAGTACAACTGAATGATCAGCAGTTACAAAAATTGATTGGCACACCGAGATTTACTCAAAGTGCAGACGGGGCAATCAGGTTTCAAGGAAGATTGTGTGTACCTCGGAACGAAGAAATAAAGAAAGACCTATTAACTGAGGCACATAAATCACAATATTCTATTCACCCAGGCAGTACAAAAATGTACAAAAACATGAGAAGACAATTTTGGTGGATTGGTATGAAAAAGGATATAGCAGAATTTGTCAGCAAGTGTCTTACTTGTCAACAAGTAAAGGCGGAGCATCAAAGGCCAGCGGGACCATTACAATTGATGGAAATTTTACAGTGGAAATGGGAGCTTATCACTATGGATTTTGTGATGGGATTACCAATGACTAAGAGAAAACATGATTCTATTTGGGTAATTGTTGACAGGCTTACTAAGTCAGTTTCTGGCAATCACAAAGACACAATCATTAGAGGATTTAGCCAATTTATATATTAGAGAGATTGTGAGACTTCATGGTGTACCTGTGTCTATTATTTCAGATAGGGATGCAAGGTTTACAGCAACATTTTGGAGGAGTTTACAGAACGCACTGGGTACACAATTAAAATTTAGCTCAACTTTTCACCCTCAAACAGATGGACAATCAGAGAGAACCATTCAAACACTAGAAGATATGTTGAGGGCATGCAGTTTAGACTGGAAAGGCAGTTGGGATGAACATTTGCAGTTAATTGAGTTTGCATATAACAACAGCCATCATGCAAGTCTAGGAATGGCACCATATGAAGCGTTATATGGTAGACCGTGTAGGTCACCTATTTGTTGGGATGAGGTTGGTGAGCGGAGATTGATTGGGCCACAGATTGTACAGGATTGTGTAGAAAAGGTTGAGTTGATTAGAAAAAGATTACTTACAGCTCAGAGTAGGCAGAAAAGCTATGCTGATCAAAAAAGGAGAGATCTACAATTTACTGTCGGGGATCACGTATTTCTAAAAGTTTCGCCTACTAGGGGAGTAATGAGATTTGGCAAGAAAGGTAAACTCAGTCTAAGATATATTGGACCATTTGAAATCTTAAGAAAAATTGGAGAGGTGGCATATCAGCTGGCTTTACCACCATCATTGTCAGCAATTCATGATGTATTCCATGTGTCCATGTTAAGAAAATACATGCCAGACTCATCACACGTTATAGATCATGAACAGCTGAAAATTCAGCCGGATCTTACATATGAGGAAAAGCCAGTTCGCATTCTCGATCGGAAGGAACAAGTGCTGAGAACGAAGATAATTCCATTGGTGAAGGTATTGTGGAAAAGTACCTCAACAGAAGAAGCTACTTGGGAGATGAAAGATGAAATGCGGAAGAGATATCCACAGCTATTCGGTACGTATTGAGTAAATCTATAAATTTCGAGGACGAAATTTATTTAAGGGGGAGAGATTTGTAACACCCGAATCCGTTCGAAACTTAAAAATAATTAAGCACTTTACTTCTGAAACCCATACAGATTACAGATTCTCTAAATAAAACTCCAATGCCTTGAACTGTATAGAAAATACGAATTTAACGGATGTTAGTATATAAATTTAATAGACATCTTCTTTATTAATACGTAACTTCTCATAGGAATGTCAGAATAAGTCAATATTAGACTCGTTGGAAAGATAACTGAAAAATCTACAAGTTTCATGTTGAACACTTTTTCAAGTTTTGATGTTTGGAAGGACAAAAATGAGATAGAGTGAGCTAGTTCTTAAAAAATCATATTATTAAGAATTTTTTTTACAAAATAAAAAAATAAAAAAAATCCTAAAATATCTACCCCCCACCCCCCCACGTGGCTCCCTCCCTCACTCCCCACCTTCCCCACTTCCCACCTCCCCCACTCCCCTCTTCCCCCTCTTACCACCTCCCCCTCTCTCTTATCTCCTCTCCCCTCCCCCCTATATAAAGGCCCCCTCTCCCCCTCTCTTTCCCATATATCCACCCCCCCTCTCTCTCTCTCTCGCTTTCTATTTTTATTTTCTTTTTTTACTCTCTATTATCTCTTTACTCTCTCTAATCTCTCTCCACTTTCTCTCTCTAGTCTTTTTTTACTTTCTCTCTCTAGTTTCTCTCTCTAAATTCTCTCTCTAAATTTCTCTCTACTTTTTCTCTTTAAATATCTCTCTATACTTCTTTCTATACTCTCTCTTCACTTTTTCTCTCTATCTTCTCTATCTACTTTCTCTCTCTATTTTCTCTCTCTACTTTCTCTCTTTACTTTTTCTCTCTCTAAATTCTCTCTCTACTTTCTCTCTCTAATTTTCTCTTTATATCTCTTCTACCTTACTTCTCTACTCTCTCTTTACTTTCTCTCTCTATTTCCTCTCTCTCTAAATTCTCTCTCTACTTTCTCTCTCTAAATTCTCTCTCTAAATTCTCTCTCTACTTTCTCTCTTTACTTCCCACTCTCATTCTCTTATTAATAAATGGAGAATAGAAGATAATACAGCATCAGAATAATATAAATAATTAATAAACACTTGGACGGATGATTTGAAGCTATTTTAGACAATTTCACCCTTCTTTACGAATCTCGGACTGAGAAATTATATTTTCTTACGCAATGACTTTTACGGGAGCTCTGGTGCGATACTAAAATCTATTCGGAAGTCCGCTCTAAAGGTAGGCACATGATAAACCGAGTGCATGTTATTTGTTATTTACATTTATTTGATTTGATTTTATTTGAAATGTGATTTAAGTCATTGATTTATTTAACCCAATGATCTATGTTTAGAATCAGTTATTTATTTAGTTATCATTCTTTTCCTCTCTAATCTCTCTCTAATTTCTCTCTAATCTCTTTCTATTTTCTCCCTCTACTTTCTCTCTCTACTCTCTCTCTATACACTTTCTCTATTCTAATCTCTTCGAATGTTATATAATAGTAATTTATTTAGTTAATAAATTTGACCCACTATCCTATTATTAAAATCTAAATATTAAAATACGATCTAGTTATTTTGTAAAGTTCAATGGCAACTTTTAAGTATTGAGACGACTATGTAATAAGCATCATAATAAGAATAAAAAATTTGATTAAACATATGGACTGTGTCACTTTAAGGAGGTGTGGGGCGACAAACCGTAGTTAGCTTCCGCTACGGGATTAGGCCCATTTCCGAGGACAAACGGACTTCTGAAAAATCCGGAACCCAGAATAAGAAAATTATCTGAGGAATGGTGGAGTATTAACTCCTGATCCTGCGTGGTTGATCAAGGCCGACAGGCTCCAGCGTTTAGACCTTTTGTCTTTATGTTGACGTATGGATGCCTAGGTATGTGTTTGCTACTGCTTATAGTGACGGGATGCATGTCCAATATATGTTGCCAAATAATATGAAGTTCAGATTTGATATATGACTTTGATATGATCTGAAAATAAGTTCATCTGTATAAGCTCTGATTTAGCTAAGATATGTATTATGTCATATATATATAAGTCAGATAAGATTTGTTATATGCATCTGTTTATAAATCTGAAAATTACTTTGCTCTTTATATTTCCTTCGCATTCATAGTATATGTACAATTCAGTAAAATTGTGATTAGCTTTATATATATCATGGATTTACACAGTTTAGTATATGATAAGCGTGTGATTGGTTTTAATGCCTACTGAGTCTTTGGACTCACTTTCGTTGCCTAACCATTTCAGGAAATTGACCAGTGTGCGTCTTGACTCCGACGGACGGTAGGTCGGAGGATGATCCCGGGTTTAGTTTGGATTCCGCCGCGCAGAATAAATAGATTTAATTTTCTTTTGAATAATGAATATAAATATGACTTTTGAGTAAAGATATGTAGTACTCTGTATACGATGTAAATTATGTGTATTTATCTTATGAAAATGGTATGGTTATGTTTCTTTTAGATTATGTGATGGTTTGACCTTTAGCGCCTTGCAAATATTCGGCCCACAACATTTCCGTACATCTGCTGTGACGTCCCCGGACACGATACGAGATCGCGGGAAGGGGACGCCACATATATATATATATATATATATATATATATATATATATACATATATATATATACATATATATATATATATATATATATATGTATATGTGAGAGGATGAAGGAGAGATAGAGAGGATGAGAGAGGGTGTGAGAAGAGAGGGAAACTGAGGGGGGAGAGAGATGTACAGGAGAGAGAGAGATAAAAAAAGAGAGAGAATTTTTAAAAAAAAATATAAAGAGAGGAAGAGAGGGGGGATATGAGGAGAGAGAGGGTGAGAGGGGATAAAAAATAAAGAAAAGAATGGGAGGGAGAGAGGAGACAAGAGAGGGCTTGTGAGAAGCAGAGAGAGGGAGAGAGGAGAGAAGGGAGAACCGAGAGAGAAGTAGAGGGAAGAGAGTTTTTTAAAAAAGGAAAATAAAAGGGTGAGAGGAAGAGGGACGGTGGGAGGGGGATAAAAAAGGAGAGAAAAGAAAAGAAAAAAAAAGGAAAGAAAAAAAAAGAAGTAAGAGAGGGGGAGATCGAGAGAGGGTGAGAGAGAGGAGAGAGAGATTGCAGAGGGAGAGAGAGAGGGAGTGAGAGGGGGTGGTGAGAAGCAGAGAGAGGGAGAGAGAGACGGTGGGGAGAGGGAATAAAAAAAGAGGAAAAAATGAGAGAGAGAGAGAGAGAGAGAGAGAGGGAGAGAGATGGAGAGGAAGAGAGGGAGAGAAAGATGCAGAGAGTGGGAGAGAGATCACGGGGGGGGAGAAACGGCAAGAGGAGAGAGAGAGAGGGAGAGGAAGCGGGGGAGAGAGAGAGAGAGGGGGAGAGAGAGGGAGAGAGAGAGAGAGAGAAGAAACAGAGAGTGAGGAGGGGGGGTGAGAGAGAGGGAGAGAGTAAAAAGGGGGGGGGGTCTGGCGGTGACGGTGAGCCGGAGGCGAGCGGCGGGGGGGTCCGGCAGCGGCGTCGTCGCGGGGGGCGGTGTGTGGCCGCAGGCGGCCGTTGGAGGCGTGGCCGCTGGGCGGAGACGGCAGCGAGGCGGAGGGCGGCCGGAGGCGACGGGGTCAGAGGCGGGGCGCTGGGCGGCGTCCGGTGGCAGGCGGCCGCAGCGGGGAGGAAAGGGGCCGCAACGGCCCCTTTGTAATTCGAAGGGGGGCACGGTCGACGATGCCCCCCTGCGAACTTGGTTTCTATTTTTTTTAAAAAAAATGCAAAAAATAGAGAGAGATAGGATGGAGGAGGAATAAAAAATGAAGGGAGAGGAAGAGAGTGTGAGAAAAAGAGGAGAAAACAGAGGGAGAGTGAGGGAAACAGGGAGAGAGAGATGGAGGGGAAAAGAGAGAGGAGAAGAGCAGAGAGGGAATACGGGAGAGAACTGAGGGAGAGTGAAGGCGAGAGAAAGTCAGAGGGAGTAGGAGAGAAACAGAGAGTGAAGGAGAGGGGAAGAACCGCCGGATTCCAGGGAAGCCATGTGAAGAGAGGGGAACCAGAGAAAAGAGTCGGTGAGGGAGAGTGAGGTGGAGAGAAAGGAGAGGGAGCTGAAGGTGGGAGGTGGCTAGCGGCGTGGAGATGGAGACGGTGGCCGGCGTAGAGAGGGAGAGAGGAAGTTGCAGGTGGGGGAGAGTGGGTTGGGGGAGAGAAGGAGAGAGGGAGAGCAGGGAGATGGCTCGCGTGAGGTTTTTTCGGGGGGAAAAGAAGGGCCAGAGAGAGAGAGGGGGGATGGCTGTGTGTGTGGGGGGGGGGGAGAAGTGAGAGAGAGTGTCGTGTGAGTGAAGGAGGGGCACAGTGTGTGCATGTGTGTGTGTCGTGAGGATGAGGGAAAGGAATAGTAAGATAGGATGATTAGTGTTAATTAAGGATTAATAATGATGTTAGAATAAGGATTAACATATATATATATATTATATTTATGTTTTTATTGCTTTCTCTTTATACATATAAATAAAATTATTTATTTTTACATGTTAGGATTTTTATTATTTCATTCTTTTTAAGAAAAGAAAAACATTCTCACTTTTTTACATTTTTTAACAACCTTTTTACCCCTTTTTTGTATTTATTTATTTATTTATTTATTTTTTAAAAAAGGTTTTTTTATAAGCCCTTACCCACTTTTTTGTATTTTAACATCTTCTCAATTTTTATGACCCTTTTCAATTTTTTAGATTTTTTTGTATTTTTATATAAAAATCAAGTAAATGTTACGGTGTCCCTTGTGGTTCAATCGCTTAAATTAATCGTGTAAGGCACTCTGGGGCATCGGGGTGTAACATGAGATTTACTCGCGAAAAATGTGAAAAGAGCGTGTCTACACTCGGCTTCTGGATGTCCCGGAGCGATCCTTTGAATAAATGACTTAAATAAACTTTCAAAGTTTCCCAAAGTGTTTTAATAAACCCATGAAATAACAAATAAAACCTCGATTTCCATAAAATTGGGGTAAACCAGCGCCGTATGCGTCTGGCGCGCCTTAAAACGGCGTGCCCCACCCGGCGCGCCCCATCCCGGCGCGCCCCAAAAGGGGTCACGCCGTTTTAAGCCCTTTACCTACGTTTTCTGGCGCCGTTTCAAGTATTTTAAGCATTTTCTCTGCGCGTACCATGCCGATTTCATTCCGAATCGTGCCATTATGCCGTTCCGGTCCCCTCCCCGTCTCTGGGGTGATTCCCAATGTTAATAACAGAATGAAGTAAACCTTTTGATCAATAAATTGAATAAATTAGCTTGTCTAAGCTTGAATTGATCTGCTTCGTATCGTTGCCGTCATGCCTTCTGTCTGAATATTCATGTCACGTCAATGCATGCCTGAGTGTGTGCACCGTTGGTATATCAAATGGCATTAACGGAAAGTCGAGTTACGCACGATCGGAAGTTTGTCGCGCGTGATGGTGGTCTTCGGGCCTAAGTCCTCCGCCATGTACCAAGGGTCCGCCTTAATAAATTGTGTGTAGTCGATCGTAGCATCTTGCATGACCACTCGCATGCTCTGCATCTCTTATTCCGGCCTCGACAGCCCACTATCTCGACAATTAATCAAAGGTTTTCCCTCCTCGTGGGGGATGTAATTAACGTCATGACCTTTATGGTATGACGGACTGCTAGTCCCGACCGAACCTCACTCTCGCCCGACACGGGTCAGATCGAGCGCACAATAAACTTGTCACGTACGTGACTGGCTTGCCCGCGCAGTCAATCAGTCAGTTAATTACCAGTCAGTTAATTGATTGATCGACACGTGAAATAAACCAACAAAAAGAATAGAAATCCCGTCCCAAACAGTCAGGGACCTGCATAACAAAATACCCCTGGTAAAATAAACGATCGCAAATAGTCTGGCACGCCCGGTGGGACGAGTGTTACCTTTCATCTCTTTGCGGAGATACTTGGGCTTCGAGGCCCTCCTAAAGGTTACTGATCGTTGGTTTGTCTGTCTTTGCAGGTGAACGATGACGACAACTGGATTGACTGGCGTCGGCTTCGGTCCTTCGATTATTGCCGGTCATGCGCAAGGGTACCTGGCGGTGCCTATGGAGTTCGACAGCTTCCCTGCCGCTGGTGGCTTCCCCAACTTCTTTGGGTTAGCCTTTGTGGATATGCTAGAAGTGGAACCCTCAGAGCCTGTTGAGGGAACTACAAAGAACGTGGAGCCTCTGAAGGCTCGATGCAGCCACGACTCGCTCAAGAGTCCAACCTCGGTCGCCAACTGCTTGGTGCACCATGCTATCTGTGGGGCCCGCCCCAATGCTGTCAACAGAAACCCCGGAGGACGTCAACACAGGTAGATCCGGAGGAGTACTGTTGTGGTTACCGGAACCCTCTCCCAATCCGGAAAATCTATGATGGTTGGTGGCGTGCGCGTCTTCCTCAACGGACGTGACACGCGGATAGTTTCGGATCGGGTTATCCCTTCTATCCCCGTCCGCAACTCATATCAAGCCCTCACTGGAAGGAGGGTGGAAAGAGAAGAAGCCGACCATTACGGTCGAGAGAAGTTGGCCCCCAGGCCAAGGAAATTGAAGCAGGTATGGGTCCCCAAGAGGGTCCAACCTATTCACCAAGCTGCACCTGTCCCCTGCCGTCTTGCTCACAATGGAGGGGAAGGAAAGAGAGGAAGGGGCTTGGCCCCGAAAGAAGAAGAAGTGGTTGCGGATCCCCCGCGCCGCGAGAGTTTTCGGGCCTGCGCCCGTCAAGCCAACGTCCCAGCTGTGGGATGAAGATTCCAACAACCTGCCGACAGAGCTCGGCTAGCTTATACCCCTCCTGTGGGAGGTCAGCAACTGTCCCCCTTGTTACATCAAGAGCGGGGTGAAGAAGAGATGACCTGTCTCGTCAGAAATTATTTTCGAGGGTTAGGCAACCCCTCGCTTGGGCAACAACGATTGATGCAAGCAGCCGCCGCCAGTGAAGACTACTGCCCGAAAATGGCAGATGGAGAAGATGTAGAAGAAAGAATGATGGTGTCGTCAGTTGACGACAATGGATATGATAATGGCTTCGAGATCGAAGCCGATGAAGTTGTTCCCAAGCGGGAAGAAACAAGAAGGGCTTCTGTGTTCGAGAGGCTGACCTTCCCGCATCAAGCTAAAAGGAGGGTCCATCGACAAAGGAGAAGGATGCAGGTCTTCACCTGCAACATGGCTGGTATATCCAACCGATATGGGGGGCTTCATGAAGATCCCCGAGAATTGGCTCAGTTGGCCGCAAGTCCAGGGCTTAGCACTCGGAGGACAGAAGCCGCGAGGGAGCTCCTGATGATGACTAAGGGAAAACAGCCCCAGGTCTACCATCAGTGGGATGATAAGGCCCCCGTCCTGACCACCAATGTGGTGACGGCGGAAGAAGAAGACGATGTCCCCCTCGACATCCTGCCCGAGGGTACATCAGGGGAGACGGTAGAAGTTATCCCCACTACAGCGAATATAGACCCATCACTCTTGATACTACTTCAGAAATATCGGCAAGTGATAGACTTGCTAAAGAAGCAGCTGATGGAGAAAACTGAACAGTCCTCAGCTTTTAAACCACCCGAAGTCCAGGCTGAATCATCCCGGGGAGCGGTTCGTCATGACGGCCCTCCGCCGCTCTACACACTACCTCAGTCGTCGGAACCAAGCATGGCGACAATGCAATAGCGGCCACCATAGCTCCAGCCGCTGCTACCACCGGTGCTCCCTCAAGTGCACCAGACACCCCCGCTGCCACGTCCTCCAAGGCGACCACCCTGGTCACCCCGTACCTGCAGCTGGCGCACTTCTACCCAGAGCCAGTTGACCCTACAGTCGTGAACCGGATGATGGTGGAAAGAATGATCGAGCTAAAGCTCACAGAAAGGGGTCAAGACGACTACGTCACGTTTGATGCATACCGGGTGCCATACCCGCAACACCATGCTGCTAAACGGCTTCCCCCGGGAATCAACAAGCCGCCCAAGTTTGACAAATTCAATAGGACGAGGTCCCCGAGAGAACACATAGCCTATTATATGACTGTCATGGGTGACTTGGCCACCGATGAGTCATACCTGCTAAAGTTTTTCGGGTCCTCACTGACGGGGCTCGCATTTGAATGGTATTCTAGCCTCTCGGCCGGGTCGATCAGCGATTGGCCAGATATGTAGAAGAAGTTCAAAGAAAGATTCCATGTTACAGAGAGGGAGGTCACATTGGCCGAACTCTACTCAACAAAGCAGAGGGCCGATGAGATAGCCCTTGATTATATCAAGAGGTGGAGGAACCTCAGAATGAGGTGCAAGCGGCCCCCGCATTAGGAGGACGCTGTGCAAATATGCAAACAGAATCTCAGAAGGGAGGTTCTGGAAAAGATGATCGGAAGGGAAATAGGATCGTTTGATCGATTGAACAATGTCGTGGCCGAGGTGGAAGCTTTCCTGGCCAGACCTGCCCCTACATCTGCTACCGGCACGACCCAGAAGGGCAAGACGGTGGAGCGGCGCCCGTCGCCTAAATAAGCGAACGCTCTTGACATAACGGCGTTCGAACAATAGAAAAGTGAAGGCAAGAAGGGAGTCACCCCACAGCCTGCAGAAGCCCCAGACGGGGGGACCTTCGCTGAGGGACAAGATGAAGAAGGCCTATTCATTTCCAAAGGACAAGACCCAGGTTCTGTTCGACTGGGTAACGAAATATAGCATGGTCACCCTACCAGAGCCAAGGAGGCCGAAGGATCTAAAGAGAAAAGACAGCCCAAGATTCTGCCCCTACCACCAGATGTTGGGGCATCCAATCGAAGACTGCTATGTTTTCAAGGACATCATTGAAGGGATGGTGAAGAAAAATGAGATCGAGCTGGGAGAGTACAAAGTGGACCCTCCTCAGCCACATGAAGCCCCTCGGAGGAGGGCAGGAGTCAACATGATCTCCCTATACCAGGCACTGCCCGAGGAGATCTCTGAAACAAGCACGCGGAGCACCTATGAAGCTCATTTCTTGGAGCCCGTGAAAGAACAGCAGGGATGGCAATAGGTCGCTGTGAAGCATAAGAAAAAGAGGGCACCCCGCCAGAAAGAGAGGGCACATATCCGTGGTGTCACACCCCGGCCTGCTCCGCCGGTGGTAGCACCCGTATAGATCACTCCACCTACAACTGTCAGGATACCTACACATAATCGGAGGAGACAAACTTCGCTGCCAGTGGTTAAGGAGACCAATCCTGGGGTCCTTCGACTGCAAAACCTCATTGAGGGGCTGGACGAATACGTGCAACCCGAATTGAAGCCCTTGCTGGTGCGGGACCACGTCCCGTGGCAAGAACTATAGCAGCTCTCACTCGAACAAAAGGAGGAAGCTGAAGCGGCACCCGACAGAGAGGGCAGTCTGTTCTGGGGGCACTTGCCCGCTGAAGCAAAAAAGAAGAAGAAACAAAAGAAGAAGAAAAGGAAGGCCGCTGAGGCCGATAAAGTGCAGGTTGTCTCCTGTAATACTCTATCAGCACTTTTCAACCTATCGGAGAGGAGGAATAAGAGGAAATTTACTTCATACCCCATGTTGGGGGAGGCAAGGCCGAGGCCGCAACTGCTGCACATGCCACCCGGTCAGGCCGAAAATGGGGGCGCCAGTCGCCACCCAACCACAACATCATGTTCAGGGGGGAGCAACCCTACAAAACACCTCCGCTGGAGGTCAAGGGAGTCCAAATCCCTCCTCCGCCAGGCCTATATAACAAGAGTGGGGGCAAGGGGGTCCCTTCATTTCTTGAATTCATGAAGGTGTCCAAGGGGAAGCAGCCTTGTCAGGAGGCTAACACTACACTAGGGGACGTTCACCCGCAGCTAGCACAATCTACCGAAGATCCAAGTGCAGATGGAGCTCTCCCCGCAGCAGCTAACAAAGAACACCCAGAAGTCGGTACCAGCCAGAAGGACGCCGACTCTGAGGAAGATGAAGTAGGTCCGTCAGGGCCCGCAAACCAAGACTTCCCCAAGCCCAGATGGACTGAAGAGATGAAGCTCTCCAATGTCTGAGCTGGGAGCCGAATAATGAAGCTACTCAAGAAGCTCCCTGCTCGATTTACAATCTGGGAGATCCTTTCTTTGAGTGAAGAGACCCGACAGGTGATTATTACTGCTCTCCAGATGCCTGCTCATTTTGAGACATGTCTGGCTGAAGCAATGCCGGAGGCTTGCATGACCTTCACTCCAGACGATATGCTGCTGCCCACCATCAGCCACAACAGGCCACTGTATATGAAGGGGCACCTGAATGGAAGAGGGCTGAATAGGATTTTGGTTGATCCCGGTGCAGCGGTCAACATCCTGCCTTATAGAATATACGAGAGGCACCACTTTAACGTGCATCTCGAGAAAGTCGGAGATATGCGTATTGTCGGCTTCAATCAAAAATGCGAAGTGTCAATGGGGGTGGCAGAGTTCACCCTCACCTTAGCAGATTTCACTATGACGGTGCAGTTCCATGTCATTGACTCCCGCACCTCGTACAAGGCACTGCTCGGCCGCCCATGGCTGCATGAAAATATGGTGGTGCCCTCCACGCTCCACCAATGCATCAAGTACAGTCTCCAAGGGAAGGATGAGAGGATATTTGTAGACCCCCACCTGTTCGAGGTGTTTGAATGTCATTTGGCGGATGCCAACCTATATACAGGGCCTTCCCAGAAGACCTCTGAAGCTAAGACCCATGCGGGGGCATCGAGAAGCACATCCGGCAGCAGTTGGTATCCACCACCGCCGCGCGGATATGTCAAGCCCAAGGTGGTCTCCCATATCACAGCATCCGGAGACGTGGGCAGAACAGCACCCCCAACATTATACCCTGAAGCTAATGAAGTGCGGGTCGCTCGGCGGCACAATCATATTGAAATCCCGGATGGCCTCACCAAGCCAACTCCCGGCCGTGATAACCCTATTGTCGAGCCTTTCAAAACTTGGGAGGTGACACAGGAAGATGGACCTAGTAGCTTGTTCTATACGGCTGAAGAGCACCCTACTCGGGAAGACACAGACTGCTACCTCCCCGAAGATATAAGCAACCCGCCGGTTCCCGTCAAGGGTCTGGCATTCACGACTGAGCGAATGGCCAGGATGTTTTAGAAGCAACACATCCCCCCCCCCCGATCAGTCTCAAAAGCGCAAGGAAGCTTTCCAGAAGATGTGGTATCCCACAAATCTGGATAAGGAAATGAGACGTGTCTCTCAACGTCCGGGGTTGGGCTTCACCCTGGAAAAATATTGTTACAGTGGGCGATACGAGGTGGACACCATCTCCGCCTTCTATCCTGTTGAAGATAGCCCGCTGGGGGTAACTTTTGATGAATACCCGGCGAAAGCTGACCATGTTGAACTGGCTCAACCCGGAAATCAAGAATAGAGACCGCGGTCCCCTGCCGATGCTGGGAGTAGGTCTACCTTGGAGAGGCGGCCCTTCAAGCCAAATTTGATACGGCTAGCAGTAGTGAAGCCGAAGATACTGAAGAAGCAGGAATTTCTCCCTCCAATAGAGTCCTACTGATGATAACTTCAGCGCCCCTTCTGCCAATCGGGGAAGCCTCGGTCGACTCTGATCAAGAGGAACACGCTGCCAAGAAAGAAAAGGCCACTTCTACGGAAGATACAACCACCCCAGAAGGTGAGACCTCCTCAACTTCTGCTACAAAATCAGGATGCTGTCCAGGCCTGGCAATAAAAAACTACCAGCCTGTCGCGGCTGCAACCTCATCTACAAAGACTGAAGCTTCTCTCTCGCCCTTGGGAGCTGCAACGGCAGTGGATTTGCTAATAGAACAATCCGCGCAGCCGCTAGCACAAGAAACAGAGAATCCTCAAGAAGCTCTGGTCGTGTCTGATGAGGAAGTTGAAGTACTCAACCCTCAAGATGGTATTCCAGACTTCGTTGACCTCCAACCGGCACCTCCGGAGATAGAAGACGGAGGCCAAGCCACAGTCGATGAACTGATAGAAGTCAACTTGGGAAATGAGGAGGACCCTAGGCCTACCTTCCTTAGTGCCCAACTGTCCCCAGAAGAACGGGAGCTGTACACCCAGCTGCTGCTAGAGTATCGGGATTGCTTCGCTTGGACTTACAAAGAAATGCCCGGTCTAAATCCCACTGTCTTACAACATGAGCTGGAAATCAGCCCTAAGGCCGAGCCGGTGAAGCAACCACCGCGACGCATGAGGCCAGAACTCATTACTCAAATTTATGCTGCAGTCGACAAGCTTATTGACGTGGGATTTGTTGAAGAAAACCAGTACACCACATGGCTGGCGAATATCGTCCCCGTGAAAAAGAAGAATGGACAGATCCGGATATGTGTCGACTTCTGAGATCTAAATAAAGCCTGCCCCAAAGAAGACTTTCCGGTGCCAATAACGGAAGTCATGATCGATGCTACAACCAGTCATGAGGCCCTGTCATTCATGGACGGGTCATCCGGTTACAACCAGATTTGGATCGCGGAGCATGACCGGGTCCATACTGCTTTCCAAACCCCTAAAGGCATTTATCACTATAAGAGGATGCCGTTCGGACTAAAGAATGCTGGCGCAACTTATCAGCGCGCAATGACCAAAATCTTTGATGAGTTGCTCTACCACAAGGTCGAGTGCTACATAGATGATCTGGTGGTCAAAACCTGAAGAAAAGAATATCATCTGCAAGACCTCCGTATTGTCTTTCAGAGGCTGAGGCAGCATGAGCTGAAGATGAACCCCATGAAGTGTGCGTTCGGGGTATCGAGCGGAAAATTATTGGGCTTCATTGTCCGATATCGGGGGATCGAGATAGACCCCGTAAAAATCAAAGCAATTCAGGAGTTACCTCCACCAAGGAACCTCTCCGAGTTGAGATCACTACAGGGCCGCTTGGCTTATATCCGACGGTTCATTTCCAATTTGTCAGGGCGATGCCAGCCTTTCCACAAACTGATGATGAAAGATGTTCCCATTTATTGGGATGAAGATTGCCAGACAGCCTTCGACAAGCTGAAAGACTATCTGAAGACTCCTCCAGTGCTGGGCGCACCGGTGAAAGGACGGCCATTGATACTATATATAGCAGCTACACATAACTCCCTGGGGGAAATGCTGGCCCAGAATAATGAAAAAGGAAAAGAGCAAGCCCTCTATTACCTCAATCGGAGACTGGTCAGAACTGAGGAGAAATATACTTATATTGAGAAGGTCTGTCTGGCACTGGTCTTCGCAGTTAAGAAGTTGCGACACTACATGTTGTCGCACCAAATCAGCCCGGTATCCAAAGAGGACCCCCTGAAATATATTATGTCCCAGCCAGCACTCAAAGGTCGCTTGGGCAAATGGGCAGTAATCCTTATGGAGTTTGACATTTCCTATGTGCCGCGCAAGGCCGTCAAGGGCCAAGCTATTACAGACTTCTTCGCTGAGCACCCAGTACCCGGGGACTACCCGCTGGAACCGGAGCTTCCTGAAGATGAAACCCTGGAAGCCGTTCAGGTGCGGCCCTCCTTATGGCAGCTATATTTCGATGGCGCTTCCAGAATTGACACCTCTGCCACTAGATCGGCCAGGGTCAGGGCAGGAGCAGGCATAGTCCTGAAATCCCCAGAGGGGGAAGTGGTGCACACATCTTGCTCGATAAACAAGTATTGCACGAACAATGAAGCAGAGTATGAAGCCCTGATAATCGGGTTACAAATTGCTCTATCCATGGTAATTCAGATGTTGGAAGCGTTCGGAGACTCCATGCTAGTTATAAAACAACTGGAAGGAGAGTTCGATGTGCGAAAGCAAGAACTTCTCCCCTATCATCACCTGGCAACCCGCCTGATGTCGAGATTTGACTTCATCAGCATCAAGCATATCAACCGAGGCCAGAATGCTCAGGCAGACGCCCTCGCTAAGCTGGCCAGTTCGTTGGCGGTCCCGCCAGACACAAGCCTGAATATAACAGTGATCAACCGCCGGCAAGTCCCCAGTGTAACAGAAGTCTTAGCTGACGAACAAGAAATTGAGGTGGCAGTCGTTGAGGAGGTTCAGCAGCCCGATTGGCGAGAACATCTCCTGCGGTGGTTTCAACACCAACAGCTCCCAAGAAAGAAAGAACAAAGAATGAAGCTCCTGAGGGTCAAAGACTGTTACGAGATGAGAAGCGGAACCTTGTTCCGAATAATGGCGGATGCCCGAAGGAAAGTCCTACTTCGTTGCTTGTCTTCAACAGAGGCGGGACAGGTGATGCAAGAAGTCCATGCGGGATCAGCTGGAGCACACCAGGCTGGCCCAAAGATGAAAATTGAGATAAAGAAATTGGGTTACTATTCGCCCACTATGTTTAATGATTGCTGCAAGTTCGCCAAGGCTTGTCAAAAATGTCAAGAACACGTAACGTGTCAAGGAGACCTCCAGTGCCATTACATCCGACCCTATCAAGCTGGCCGTTTGCTCAGTGGGGCACGGACGTGGTAGGGCCGCTACCAGCATCTTCATCAGGGTGCAGATATATCTTAGCAGCTACAGACTACTTCTCCAGATGGGCAGAGGCGGTCGCATTGAGAGATGTGACGGGGGAACTGGTCGAAAGATTCTTCCGACATAATATAATATTCCGGTTCGGGATCCCCAGCCGAATCATCTCTGATAATGGCAGCCATTTCAGAAACTAGAAGGTTTATCGGCTAGCCGACAAATACAAGATTGACTGGAGGACATCGTCCCCCGACAACCCTCAAGCCAATGGACTTGCAGAAGCCTTCAACAAGACACTATGCACGTTGCTGGCAAAGACTGTCAAGTCTAATAAAAAAGATTGGGAAGAAAGGATGTACGAAGCACTCTGGGCCTATCGTACTGTCTACAAAACCCCAACCGACTGTTCACCTTTCTCCCTCGTCTATGGGTCAGAGGCTGTGGTGCCGATTGAATTAGAAGTTCCTTCGCTACGATTCACCATCAAGCATGGACTAGCCAGTGGTGGATAGACAAATGCAGAAAGAAGATTGGAAGAGCTCACCGAGCTCGAAGGAAAACGCCTCCGGGCACAACAAAACATCCAACTCTACCAAGCTCGCATGGCCCGTGCTTTCGATAAGCTGTTAAAAGGTTGAGAATTCAAGAAAGGAGACCTGGTGATGGTTAAAAGAAGAGAAGTGATGGCCTCCAATCCCAAGGAAAGTTGGTCGAAAATTGGATCGGACCATATATCATCCGCCGAGTATATGAAGGGGGTGCCTACGTCCTAGGGGACCACAAAGGAGTCGTCCAGTTCTCTCCCCTCAACGGAAAGCATATAAAGCTGTACCACATAGCTCAACCGGCATTCCCAGAATGACCGTCACCCTTATCTTGGTCTAGTGACATTCCGCCCTAGCCGAGCTACCCTTATCTTGGTCTAGTGGCACTCCGCCCTGATCGAGCCATCTTTCCTTGGTTTAGTGGCATTCCGCCCTAGCCGAGCTACCCTTATCTTGGTCTAGTGGCATTCCACCCTAGCAGAGCTACCCTTATTTTGGTCCAGTGGCACTTCGCCCTGATCGAGCTACCCTTATCTTGGTCTAGTGGCATTCCGCCCTAGCAGAGCTACCCTTGTCTTGGTCTAGTGGCATTCCGCCCTAGCCGAGCTACCCTTATCTTGGTCTAGTGGCACTCCGCCCTGATCGAGCTACTCTTCCTTGGTTTAGTGGCATTCCTCCCTAGCCGAGCTACCCTTATCTTGGTTAGTGGCATTCCGCCCTAGCCGAGCTGCCCTTATCTTGGTCTAGTGGCATTCCGCCCTAGCCGAGCTACCATTATCTTGGTCTAGTGGCACTCCGCCCTGATCGAGCCATCTTTCCTTGGTCTAGTGGCATTCCGCCCCAGCCGAGCAACCTTATCTTGGTCCAGTGGCACTCCGCCCTGATCGAGCTACCCTTATCTTGGTCTAGTGGCATTCCGCCCTAGCCGAGCTACCCTTATCTTGATCTAGTGACACTCCGCCCTGATCAAGCTACTCTTCCTTGGTTTAGTGGCATTCCGCCCTAGCCGAGCTACCCTTATATTGGTCTAGTGACATTCCGCCCTAGCCGAGCTGCCCTTATCTTGGTCTAGTGGTGTCACGCCCCGAGCGCGAAAGATTACCCGGAGGCGTGACGCGTCTATATAGATCGTGTCAATCATGTAAATATCAGAGTGCACAAATAACTAAGATTTAACTCGAAATTTAATACAAATAGTACGAGCTGACAATTGTCACAATTAATCAAAGGACAATTACATGTGTTCCCAGAGTCCAACGACTAGGCTTCAAATCTTGAGCAGTTCTAATCAAGTTGACTAATACAAATGACATTGATGAATTGATACAACTGACATAAGTGAACTAATACAATAATAAAAAGGACATGACAATTTGATAACTTCACTCTAACACTCATCACTCAGTCTCATTCCCTTCCGAGTGTTGGTTGGCATCCAAATTACCTGAACATATTAGAAAACAACTAGATGAGCGAATCGCTCAGTAGGAATTACATCTCAAGATTTAACAGGCTTTAAGTGATTTACAAGTTCAATTAATGTCAGTAAAACTATGCATGTAGATGAGTAGATATCAAGGATTGTAAAAATCGACAAGAGCAGTGAAGGAATAACAAGTGAGAGTATAAGGATTCCAACTTCAATGCAGCAATAGCAAGAGATTCAAGCAAGTAATAACTGGAATTAACGAAATCTTTCCAAGAGAGTAAGAACTCATGTCAAGCAAGTAATAGAAAGTAATATAAATTCAAGCATGTAAAATTGGAATTGGCTATTTATCAATTTCATTCAAGCAAAACTTTACCCTTCTGCGGGTCTCAAGTCAAATCAATCAAGTAATATCACGAGTATGAGTGGAATGTCTAAAGCCTAGCAAGCAAGTACTCCGGTGGAATGCCAAACACCGTGGTCAATAAACTCCCATGGGCACAAGTACCTTCGGGTGCTCCCCCTAGGACCAGACCGGGCCCTTTATGCACAGCACTTATCATGTTTGTTGACATCCACTCTTATTTATAGCCAATATGGAATTTCAAGGTTTGACCAGTATGATATATAAGGTGGAATTATGGAATGGAGTCCAAGAGCGCATTTATGTGTAGGGATGAACTAGGAGTGGAAACCAGTAACGTTTGATACACGAAAAAAAACTAGATAAGAGAGGTGCCTTATGGGCCACCTGACAATTTTTAGAAACGACACCCTCACTGTGGGATGCCCTTCCTGGGAACTATACAGGGTTTAGAGGACCCTGTCTGGAGTTAAATATCACTTCTCAGGCTGCCATCTATCAGTGGAGATGGCAAAAGAGAAGGCCTAACGATCAGGTTAACGTAATGAGCCGGCTGTGTCGACTCAGTAGTTCATCGCGTCAACCCTGCAGTTCATCACGTCAACCCTGCGAACAGGCTGGGTCGACCCTGTGAACAGGCAGGGTCGACTCTGCAGTTCATCGCGTCAACGCGGTGAACAGGCAGGGTCGACCCTGTCAACAGGCAGGGTCGACTCTGCCGTTCACTGCGTCAACGCAGTGAACAGGCAGCGTCGACAGGCAGGGTCGACTCTACCGTTCACTGCCTCAACGCAGTGAACAGGCAGCATCGACCCTGTCAATAGGCAGGGTCGATACTTTCTTTTGTTCCCCAGTTTTCATGCCCTTCCAATCCTCCTTTCACTCTGAGTTCTTCACAAAAGTTCTTCTTCTCTAGTAGATATAGATTTTCTTCTTCTACCACATCCTCCAATTCTTCTTAGTTTTTAAGTTATAATTAATTTTCTACGGTTCTATTTTTTACTCAGTAACTATTCACCTGCGCCTATAGATCTCATTTTTTTTCACATTTTCACCTTCTTCCTCTCATTTTCTCTCTCTGCACTCTTCATAAAACTTCTTCCTAACCTTCCAATCTATGACTTTCTCTTCTTTCACATATTCTCATTCTCTCTAGATTTTTCATTATTCTCCTTCTTAGAACCCCCTATTTTCAATATCATTTCATTGTGCTTTCAACTTGGTCTTTTTCCACATTTTTCATCCTCTTGACTATAATTTATTCTTTCACTATTTTCAGGCTTTAGTTTCTCTCATATAATATCTTTAACATGGTGGTTTTAATTTCACAGAAATTGACATAATGACAGGCCCTTTACTAAAGCATGAACTATATCAAATATAGATATTAGCTAATACATGCTAATCGTCCTAGATTTAAGCTAACACATGCTAATTATTCTAGGTATGAGACTAATACTTGCTAATACTTGCTAATTATTCTTGGTATAAGGCTAATACATGCTAATTATCTTAGGTATAAAGCTAATACATGCTAATCATCTCAAGTATGAAGCTAATGCATGCTAATCGGCTTAGGTATGAAGCTAATACATGCTAATCATCCTAGATTTAAATTAACACATGCTAATTATTCTAGGTATGAGACTAATACTTGCTAATACTTGCTAATTATTCTGGGTATAAGGCTAATACATGCTAATCGGCTTAGGTATGAAGCTAATACATGCTAATCATCCTAGATTTAAATTAACACATGCTAATTAAACACTAAATATCGCATGGAAATGAGCCTAAGACTAAATGCCTAGACTAATCATCCTAGATTAGCTATTAATTTAGTTAAAAGTTGAGAACACCTACTATAACATGATGTGTAACCACTAAATACCGCATGGAGATGAGACTAATCACTAATTTTACATGCTAATATAACCTAGATTAGCTATGGTTTGGTTAAAGCTCGAGATCACCTACCTCTGTGTGGTGGCAGAAAGGGTACAGGTGGAAGAAGAAAGGAAGAAGATCAGCTCCTTCCCTCCTCTACAATGCTTCAGAGAATGCTCCCACGTTCTCTGCAGCAAGGCTTCGAATGTCAGAGAAGGCAAGAGTCTCTGCCTCAATAGAGGGGTATAATATAGGGATTTTAGGATTTTTGATAGACAGGAGGGGAACCAGATCTGAAATAATAGCATCCCATAGTGCGATGCCAACTCAAATAGGTTGTTCGTGTCTCTTTACGAAGTGCTGTAAGTTGGGGTGCACTGTTCATAAGTTAAGATTCCAAGTTAAACTTCAAAGATTTTTATCTTTAAAAATTGATGGAGTTAGTTTATGAAATTGCATGGGTGAGATCCTTACATTTTCCTCTATTTTTACATATAATTTATTTTGAAAAATTCTTTTTAAATAAAAAGTGATACTATTCATGACACTATTCACGTTAGGAAATAATGGGGCTTTTACGACAGATAGAGATAATGTTTGGACAGCTAATCCATGGCCCATCTGTCTATAACATATAATTATTTGGCAAAAAATATAAATGGTGGATGCTAGGATTTGAACCATGGTCATTGGGTTGGAAGATAAGTTACTTAACCAACTACACTAGGAAGCCACTTGTTAAATGAATAACCTTTATATATGATAACTTCATGTTCCACTTCTTACATAAACTTCCTAAAGAGTTTATTTAATATTTTTTTTATTTGGTAAATAATAATAATAATAATAATTTTTTTTTCATTTTTTTGTAAGGGGTGCTACACCCTCCCCTACTTAAAAGAATTTGGTCCCCAAATTCAATTGTATAAGGGTAAATTCAACTACATAAGGATACTGTAGAAAGTATAAGATACTTGTCGACTAAAATAGTTCTGGGTATCTTCTCTTCATAGATTCCTCGATCTCCCAAGTTGCTTCTAGCTCCGAGCATCGATTCCATTAGATTTTTACCATAGGGATCATCTTGCTCCTTAGAACTCGAACTTCGCGGTCGAGGATCTGCATCGGCCTTTGTTCATAAGTAAGATCCCTTTGAATCACCAATTCAGCATGATTGATGACATGCGAAGGGTCGTGCACATATTTCTTCAGCATAGATATATGAAATACATTGTGCACTTCCGAGAGTTGAGGAGGTAAGGCAATGCGGTAAGCCACCTCGCCCACTCTTTCCAATACTTCAAATGGACCGATAAACCTTGGTGTAAGCTTGCCCTTAACACCGAATCTCTAATACCTCGGTCGGGAGATACCTTGAGAAATACATGGTCACTCGCTTGAAATTCCAAATCTCTCCTTCTGTTATCAGCATAAGATTTTTGCCTGCACTGAGCTACCTTAAGTCTCTCTCTGATAAGGTGTATCTTCTTAATCGAATCTCTAACCATATCTGGGCCTAGAATTTATCTTTCACTGACTTCTTCCCAGCATATTGGAGAACGACAACTCCTGCCATAAAGCGCCTCAAAAGGAGCCATTTGAATACTAGCTTGATAGCTGTTATTATATGCAAATTCGGCTAGTGGTAAGTGGTCATGCCAGCTTCCGCCGAAATCTATAATACATGCCCATAACATATCTTCAACAACCTGATTTGTCCTTTCAGTCTGACCATCTGTCTGGGGATGGAAAGTAGTGCTGAAATTAAGTTTCGTCCCTAGAGAGTGTTGTAGACCCTTCCAAAAATGAGAGGTGAAGCGTGGGTCTCGGTCAGATACGATCGAGACGGGAACTCCATGTAATCTAACCATCTCCTTAATATACATGGTAGCAAGTACGTCAATTGACCATCGACTTTTGATGGGTAAGAAATGGGCCGATTTAGTTAACCGGTCGATAATTACCCAAATTCCATCATATCCGTCCCTAGACTTGGGCAAACCCATGATAAAGTCCATGCCAATGTCTTCCCACTTCCACTTGGGAATATCCAGCGGATGTAGCTTTCCGGCGGGTTTTTGATGTTCCGCCTTCACTTGTTGGCATGTGAGGCAACGAGACACAAAGTCTGCTACCTCCCTTTTCATGTTAGACCACTAGAAAGTTCTTTTCAAGTCTTGGTACATCTTAGTGGCTCCAGGGTGGATTGTGTACCTTGATCTATGAGCTTCTTCAAGAATCTTCTTCTTCAATTCGGGACAGTCGGGCACACATGTCCGTTCATGAAATAGTAATCTGTCATCAGGTGCCAGCTTGAAATCCAGTCTCTCGTCCAGCTTGCTATTTATCTCCACTAGCGAGGGATCCTCTTCTTGTAACTTCTTGATTTCAGGTAGCAAATCTGGATGTAGGCTCATATGAGACAGAATAATACACATGTTCTTCTCATCTATGCTGATATCAAGCTCAGAGAATTTCTCCAGCAGTTTCCATTCTTGTATCATGCAGTTGGCCAATATTGTTCTCGGCTTTCGACTAAGGGCATCAGCTACGGAATTACCCTTACCAGGATGGTACTGTATAGTGAAGTCGAAATCCTTGAGATACTCGAGCCAACGCCTTTGCCGCATGTTCAGCTCCTTTTGGGAGAATAAGTACTTGAGGCTTTTATGATCGGAGTACACAATGAATTGTTCTCCGTAGAGATAGTGCCTCCAGATCTTTAAAGCGAATACTACTGCGGCCAGTTCTAAGTCATGAACTGGGTAGTTCTCTTCATGTTTCTTCAATTGTCGGGAAGAGTATGCAATGACTCTCCCATTCTGCATCAATACACATCCGAGGCCAATACCAGAAGCATCGGTTTATACCTCATATTTTTCTCCTTCCATTGGTAATGATAAGACTGGAGCAGTGGTCAAGAGATCCTTCAAAGTTTGAAAACTCTTTTCACAGTCTTCCTTCCACTCATAAGGCACTTCCTTGCGGGTTAACCTGGTCAGGGGAACAGCAATTTTGGAGAAGTCCTTTATAAAACACCAGTAGTAACCAGCTAGACCCAAGAAGCTCCGAATCTCAGTTACATTTGTGGGTCGTTCCCAGTTCTTCACGGCTTCGACCTTTGATGGGTCAACAGCAATTCCGTTCTTCGAAATGATATGGCCTAAGAAGGATACTTCCTCGAGCCAAAACTCGCATTTGCTGAATTTGGCATATAGCTTGTTTCCCCTTAATATCTGCAATGCCTTCTTGAGGTGTTCTTCATGATCCTCTTTGGTCTTTGAATAGATTAGAATATCATCAATAAAGACCACAATAAATTGGTCTAAATAGGGCCTGAATATGCTATTCATTAACTGCATAAAAGCTGCGGGGGCATTTGTTAGTCCGAAAGGCATAACAGTAAATTCGTAATGCCCATACCTGCTTCGGAATGCAGTTTTATGAATGTCTTCTTCTTTGATCTTCAATTGGTGGTAACCAGAACGAAGATCAATCTTGGAGAAATATAAAGCTCCAGATAGTTGATCGAACAGCTCATCAATCCTTGGCAGTGGATACTTGTTCTTGATTGTAAGGTAATTTAGCTGCCGATAATCTATGCATAATCTCATCGATCCGTCCTTCTTTTTGACGAATAGCACGGGTGCTCCCCATGGGGAAGTACTCGGCCTGATGAAACCCTTGTTCAATAACTCCATTAGATGCTCTTTTAGTTCCTTCAGCTCAGTAGGGGACATTCTGTATGGTGCCCTGGAAATAGGACGAGCACCAGGGACAAGGTCGATTGTGAATGACACTTCCCTTTCCGGGGGTAAGCCGGTTAAATCTTCTGGAAAAACATCGAGAAAATCCTGAATTACACGGATGTCATTAAGTTTAACCTTCTCGACTTCCGTGGCAGTCACGAATGCTATGAAAGTCATGCATCCCTTATTCATAAGTTTACTAGCTCGGAGTGCTGATATAAGAAGTGATTTACTCCGAGGGCTATTGTAAACTAGCTCTGGGAAATCTACGAAAGTTACCTTGCCATGCCGGCAATCTACAGTTGCTTGGTATGTGGATAGCCAGTCGGCACCTAGTATGACGTCATAACCCTTCATATCTAGGCATATCAGGTCAGCAGGTAAATTATTTCCCTTAATCATCACCTCACAGTTTGGATAGTGATAAATGATATCAGACTCATTCCCAAGAGGTGTAGATATGACCAAATCTAACAGTTCATGTTTCTTAGAAAATGAAGCAGCAAAGTTCTTGGAAACGAATGAATGAGTTGCTCCGGTAT
The DNA here is from genome assembly GCA_022559845.1 of Amorphophallus konjac. NCBI lineage: Eukaryota > Viridiplantae > Streptophyta > Magnoliopsida > Alismatales > Araceae > Amorphophallus > Amorphophallus konjac. The sequence continues at coordinate 235,717,432 of CM040124.1, forward strand.
CGAATAACACTTGAGCAATTTTTGAACAAATAGTGAGAGTACCTTCCACAATTCCACCTTCAGTGGTTTCTGTCTCTCGGAGAGCTTGCAGACGGCCTTGTTTCTTTACCGGACGCTTCTCGTCTTTGATGTCCTGCTCCTTCATCAGGGGGCAGTCTGGAATCCGATGCTCTCGACTCCCGCATCGAAGGCAAGCTCCTAACTTTCTCCAGCATTCCTCGGTCTTATGACCAGCTTTATCATAATACTTGCAAAGCTCCTTTGATGGTGTGGTGGTGGAGAATGGCCTGTCATTCTTCTGGAATTTCTTTGCCTTGGAGGGCTCCCCTCCCATGAAGAATCGCTTCTTATTGAAGGATTATTTGGATTTTCCCGGGCTTGTAACGGGTTCCTTCTTGTCTCTTCCTCGGATTCTCTCAGATAATTCGGTGGCATCTTCCAGCAGTTGAGCACGCCGAACCATCTCCGAATAGACTTGGATGTCCATCGGGGCAAGTTGTGTGATATAATGGGGTCGAAGCCCGTTGAGGAATCTTCTTGCCTTCATCTTTTCTGTACACACCAAGTGGGGTGCATACCTAGACAATCTGGAGAACTGGGCCTCATACTCGGCCACTTTCAAGCCCCGTTGTTTTAGAACGGTGAATTCCGTGGCCTTCTTTTCCTGGATATGATCGGAGAAGTACTTATTGTTGAAATGCTCCGTGAATTCATCCCATGTAACATGGTATTCTGGCAGTGTTGCTTCTATGGATTCCCACCAGCATCGAGCGTCCCGCTCAAGTTGGAATACAGCCAGTAAAACTTTCTCCTCGTCCGTGCATTGCATTACACGGAAGATTCGTTCCATCTCCTTTAGCCAATTCTCGGCATCCTCGGGGTCGGACGAACCTGTGAACCTTGGTGGGTTCATGTTACGGAAACTCCTGTGGAGGTCACCCGCTCCACGGCTAGCTCCGCCTTGGGCCACTTGCTGTAGTGCCTGTGTAAGGCCCTGCACGGTGCGCTGTATCTCGCGCCATTGTGCTCTTTCAGCAGCCATGATCCTACAAAAATGTTTAGAGTGTTTAAGTAAGATAAGGGTCGGTTTTTACTTATAAGGGTAAAGTCATTAGAAATCTTAACCCATGGCTCTATCCATCTCACCAGGTAAGGTCTACTTATATCCTTAGACTTCTCTAACCCTGGACTTAGGTTTTTGCCTATCCTTGGACTCAAGTTTTTACTTAGATTTCAATTTCTAACCATTTATTTTTTTTCCTAGTTCCCTAGGTTTGAAAACCTAGGCTCTGATACCACGAAGACTGTCACGCCCCGAGCGCGGAAGATTACCCGGAGGCGTGACGCGTCTATATAGATCGTGTCAATCATGTAAATATCAGAGTGCGCAAATAACTAAGATTTAACTCAGAATTTAATACAAATAGTACGAGCTGACAATTGTCGCAATTAATCAAAGGACAATTACATGTGTTCCCAGAGTCCAACGACTAGGCTTCAAATCTTAAGCAGTTCTAATCAAGTTGACTAATACAAATGACATAGATGAATTGATACAACTGACATAAGTGAACTAATACAATAACAAAAAGGACATGACAATTTGATAACTTCACTCTAACACTCATCACTCAGTCTCATTCCCTTCCGAGTGTTGGTTGGCATCAAAATTACCTGAAAATATTAGAAAACAACTAGATGAGCGAATCGCTCAGTAGGAATTACATCTCAAGATTTAACAGGCTTTAAGTGGTTTACAAGTTCAATTAATGTCAGTAAAACTATGCATGTAGATGAGTAGATATCAAGGATTGTAAAAATCGACAAGAGCAGTGAAGGAATAACAAGTGAGAGTATAAGGATTCCAACTTCAATGCAGCAATAGCAAGAGATTCAAGCAAGTAATAACTGGAATTAACGAAATCTTTCCAAGAGAGTAAGAACTCATGTCAAGCAAGTAATAGAAAGTAATATAAATTCAAGCATGTAAAATTGGAATTGGCTATTTATCAATTTCATTCAAGTAAAACTTTACCCTTCTGCGGGTCTCAAGTCAAATCAATCAAGTAATATCACGAGAATGAGTGGAATGTCTAAAGCCTAGCAAGCAAGTACTCCGGTGGAATGCCAAACACTGTGGTCAATAAACTCCCATGGGCACAAGTACCTTCGGGTGCTCCCCCCAGGACCAGACCGGGCCCTATATGCACAGCATTTATCATGTTTGTTGACATCCACTCTTATTTATAGCCAATATGGAATTTCAAGGTTTGACCAGTATGATATATAAGGTGTAATTATGGAATGGAGTCCAAGGGCACATTTATGTGTAGGGATGAACTAGGAGTGGAAACCAGTAACGTTTGATACACGAAAAAAAACTAGATAAGAGAGGTGCCTTATGGGCCACCTGACAATTTTTAGAAACGACACCCTCACTGTGGGATGCCCTTCCTGGGAACTATACAGGGTTTAAAGGACCCTGTCAGGAGTTAAATATCACTTCTCAGGCTGCCATCTATCAGTGGAGATGGCAAAAGAGAAGGCCTAACGATCAGATTAATGTAATGAGCCGGCTGTGTCGACTCAGTAGTTCATCGCGTCAACCCTGCAGTTCATCGCGTCAACCCTGCGAACAGGCTGGGTCGACCCTATGAACAGGCAGGGTCGACTCTGCAGTTCATCGCGTCAACGCGGTGAACAGGCAGGGTCGACCCTGTCAACAGGCAGCGTCGACAGGCAGGGTCGACTCTGCCGTTCACTGCGTCAACGCAGTGAACAGGCAGCGTCGACAGGCAGGGTCGACTCTGCCGTTCACTGCGTCAACAGGCAGGGTCGACTCTGCCGTTCACTGCGTTAACGCAGTGAACAGGTAGCGTCGACCCTGTCAATAGGCAGGGTCGATACTTTCTTTTGTTCCCCAGTTTTCATGCCCTTCCAATCCTCCTTTCACTCTGAGTTCTTCACAAAAGTTCTTCTTCTCTTGTAGATATAGATTTTCTTCTTCTTACACATCCTCCAATTCTTCTTAGTTTTTAAGTTATAATTAATTTTCTACGGTTCTATTTTTTACTCAGTAACTGTTCACCTACGCCTATAGATCTCATTTTTTTCACATTTTTCACCTTCTTCCTCTCATTTTCTCTCTCTGCACTCTTCATAAAACTTCTTCCTAACCTTCCAATCTATGACTTTCTCTTCTTTCACATATTCTCATTCTCTCTAGATTTTTCATTATTCTCCTTCTTAGAACCCCCTATTTTCAATATCATTTCATTGTGCTTTCAACTTAGTCTTTTTCCACATTTTTCATCCTCTTAACTATAATTTCTTCTTTCACTATTTTCAGGCTTTAGTTTCTCTCATATAACATCTTTAACATGGTGGTTTTAGTTTCACAGAAATTGACATAATGACAGTCCCTTTACTAAAGCATGAACTATATCAAATATAGATATTAGCTAATACATGCTAATCGTCCTAGATTTAAGCTAACACATGCTAATTATTCTAGGTATGAGACTAATACTTGCTAATACTTGCTAATTATTCTTGGTATAAGGCTAATACATGTTAATTATCTTAGGTATAAAGCTAATACATGCTAATCATCTCAAGTATGAAGCTAATGCATGCTAATCGGCTTAGGTATGAAGCTAATACATGCTAATCATCCTAGATTTAAATTAACACATGCTAATTATTCTAGGTATGAGACTAATACTTGCTAATACTTGCAAATTATTCTGGGTATAAGGCTAATACATGCTAATCGGCTTAGGTATGAAGCTAATACATGCTAATCATCCTAGATTTAAATTAACACATGCTAATTAAACACTAAATATCGCATGGAAATGAGCCTAAGACTAAATGCCTAGACTAATCATCCTAGATTAGCTATTAGTTTAGTTAAAAGTTGAGAACACCTACTATAACATGATGTGTAACCACTAAATACCGCATGGAGATGAGACTAATCACTAATTTTACATGCTAATATAACCTAGATTAGCTATGGTTTGGTTAAAGCTCGAGATCACCTACCTCTGTGTGGTGGCAGAAAGGGTACAGGTGGAAGAAGAAAGGAAGAAGATCAGCTCCTTCCCTCCTCTACAATGGTTCAGAGAATGCTCCCACGTTCTCTGCAGCAAGGCTTCGAATGTCAGAGAAGGCAAGAGTCTCTGCCTCAATAGAGGGGTATAATATAAGAATTTTAGGATTTTTGATAGACAGGAGGGGAACCAGATCTGAAATAATAGCATCCCATAGTGCGATGCCAACTCAAATAGGCTGTTCGTGTCTCTTTACGAAGTGCTGTAAGTTGGGGTGCACTGTTCATAAGTTAAGATTCCAAGTTAAACTTCAAAGATTTTTATCTTTAAAAATTGATGGAGTTAGTTTATGAAATTACATGGCTGAGATCCTTACATTTTTCTCTATTTTTACATATAATTTTTTTTGAAAAATTCTTTTTAAATAAAAAGTGATACTATTCATGACACTATTCACGTTAGGAAATAATGGGGCTTTTACAACAGATAGAGATAATGTTTGGACAGCTAATCCATGGCCCATCTGTCTATAACATATAATTATTTGGCAAAAAACATAAATGGTGGATGCTATGATTTAAACCCTAGTCATTGGGTTGGAAGACAAGTTACTTAACCAACTACACTAGGAAGCCACTTGTTAAATGAATAACCTTTACATATGATAACTTCGTGTTCCACTTCTTACATAAACTTCCTAAAGAGTTTATTAATATTTTTTTTATTTGGCAAATAATAATAATAATAATAATTTTTTTTCATTTTTTTTTGTAAGGGGTGCTGCAAGTGGCATTCCGCCCTAGCCGAGCTATCCTTATCTTGGTCTAGTGGCATTCCACCCGAGCCGAGCTACCCTTATCTTTGTCTAGTGGCACTCCGCCCTGATCGAGCCATCTTTCCTTGGTCTAGTGGCATTCCGCCCTAGCCGAGCAACCTTATCTTGGTCTAGTGGCATTCCGCCCTAGCTGAGCTACCCTTATCTTGGTCTAGTGGCACTCCGCCCTGATCGAGCTACCCTTCCTTGGTCTAGTGGCATTCCGCCCTAGCTGAGCTACCCTTATCTTGGTCTAGTGGCATTCCGCCCTAGCCGAGCTACCCTTATCTTGGTCTAGTGGCACTCCGCCCTGATCGAGCCATCTTTCCTTGGTCTAGTGGCATTCCGCCCTAGCCGAGCAACCTTATCTTGGTCCAGTGGCACTCCGCCCTGATTGAGCTACCCTTATCTTGGTCTAGTGGCATTCCGCCCTAGCCGAGCTACCCTTATCTTGGTCTAGTGGCACTCCGCCCTGATCAAGCTACTCTTCCTTGGTTTAGTGGCATTTCTAGCCGAGCTACCCTTATCTTGCTCTAGTGGCATTCCGCCCTAGCCGAGCTACCCTTATCTTGGTCTAGTGGCATTTCGCCCTAGCCGAGCTACCCTTATTTTGGTCTCGTGGCATCCCGCCCTAGCCGAGCTACCCTTATCTTGGTCTAGTGGCACTCCGCCCTATTCGAGCCATCTTTCCTTGGTCTAGTGGCATTCCGCCCTAGCCGAGCAACCTTATCTTGGTCCAGTGGCACTCCACCCTGATCGAGCTATCCTTATCTTGGTCTAGTAGCATTCCGCCCTAGCCGAGCTACCCTTATCTTGGTCTAGTGGCACTCCGCCCTAGCCGAGCTGCCCTTATCTTGGTCTAGTGGCATTCCGCCTTAATCGAGCTACCTTTCCTTGGTCTAGTGGCACTCCGCCCTGATCGAGCTACCTTTCCTGGGTCTAGTGGCACTCCGCCCTGGCCGAGCTCTCAAAAGAATACACCATATTGCCATTACGGGCCTTACGCCCGAATCGGCGAAGAGATCATTCCTTTGCATTAGCATCTATCCCTTGCTAACGAATGAACCGCTCTGCTCGGCATAAGCCCCGATGCTCCGGCCAACAGCCGTCTACTATCAACCAAGGGTCGGACATCATACTTCGACCTACCACCCTTTATATCCAAAAAAAGAAGAAGAAAAGAAAAGAAAAATGGGGTTAAAAATCGAGATACCCCGTCAGACTTGCTCCTATATTAGGACAAGTGCAAAAATGGCTATAACCCAGCTGTGGCGAAAACCCAAAAGGGCGCTACAGGCAAAATCGGATATCCCGTCACGTGAAAACCCGAGAGGGCGCGTGAGCAAAAGTAAGAGGGGGCTGGCTTCGGCGAAAATCCAAAAGGGTGCTTAAGTCAGTAAAGTGGTAATTTAAAAAAAAAAATTCCTCTTTTGTTCTTCCCCGACGAAGCTCCAAAAGGGACAATCATCAAAAGTCCCACCGGAGATCCTCTAACAAACCCATGTTCGACCCTCGTCATCATCGACGAGATCGGTCGATCTCTACCCCTAACTTGGACCTTCCGTCCCTGTTAATAATCCTACCTTTGCTTCGGCATGTGACCCATGCTGATGAATAAACCTGTGTTCGACCCTCGCCATCATCGGTGAGATCGGTCGACCTCTACCCTTAAACTCGGATCTTACGTCCTTGTTAATGAACCATGTCCTTTGCTTCGACATTTAACCAGTGTCGACGAACTAAACCAGGGACCAATCCTTGTCATCATCGACAAGGCCAGTCAGTGTTCTAGCAATTAAGTTCTTCTGTACTCTAAATTCAAAAAAAAAAGAGAAAATGGGGTTAAAAATAGAGATACCCCGCCAAACATGCTCCTATATTAGGACAAGTGCAAAAATGGCTATAACCCAGCGGTGGTGAAAATCCGAAAGGGCATCGCTGGCAAAATCGGGTACCCCGCCACGTGAAAACCTAAGAGGGCGCGTGGGCAAAAGCAAGAGGGGGCTGGCTTTGGCGAAAACCCGAAAGGGCACTTAGGTCAGTAATGTGAATATAAAAAAAAAAGGAATTATAAGTGGATGATGAATATTAATGATCCATCCTCCGTCCTGAAGACCCTTTACAGGGTCGAAGCGGAGTCTTCATCCGATGTCCCGCCTAATATATATATATATATATATATATTTTCTACTCCTTTTCGACCCTTGTCACCATCGGCAAGATCGGTCGCAACCCCTTCCGGTTCTTATCACCATTGGCAATACCATTGTGGACGCCAAAAATATGACGATGATGATCATGGCGACATTCGCGTCTACACATTTGAGCGCGAGTCGAAGACAGAAATGCCGAATAAACCTCATGCCTCGCCCGATCAGGACGAGAACTCGCTTGGTGGTCCGCTACCCGCTAAGGAATCCCCCTAAGCAGAAGATACAGCTACAACGCTCCGACCGGCCATGTCGAGAGCTGAATCAAAGAAAAGTCGGGAACTCCAGCACAGTCTCGAGATGCACCGAAAGTCATGCAAAGTCTGAGACCAAGCCCCAAAGGCTGTAAACTTAATATTATAAAGGCCATACGTTGCAACTAGAACATTCCAGGAGCGCCAACGCTCGAATAAATGGCTGCGACTTCGAAAAGAATCCATTCGAGGCTTAAAACGGCGCGAAAGGGCCTTAAACCGGCGCGCCCCTTTAACATCTTAATCCGGCGTGCCCCTTCAACATCTTAATCTGGCGCGCCCCATTTTCTTTTTTCTTTTCATTTGCCCTTGCTTGGCATTAGACCGGCGCGTACCCTTTCCCTTGCATTCCACCTTAATCCGGCGCGCAAACAAGCCGTCCCATCTATACTCCGATGCTCTGTTTCCTGATGAATCTTACGTGAAGTCCAGAGAGGAGAAGAACAGTGCATTCAATGCCCGTCCCATAGCCATTTAAAGACTGCGGAGCTGTGCACACCCCAACTCGACAGCATAACGGTGGTAGCAGAAGAGGCCACCATCCACGGTGGAGAAGCAGTAGCAGATCTCCCGATAGGCCTGCGAACATCCCGTCCTAGGATGAGCACCAGTGTACGGCACGAATCAGCAGCATCCAACATAGCAACAATGTTGCTGTGAACAAGGCAGGGTTGGCGGGAATCCTCTGCCCCACTGTTCATTCTATAAGAGGCATGCTCCACTGTTGAAGAAAGAGGGGAGCTGGCGGCTCGAACCCCCTCGGCTGTATGCAGTGAAGAGAAGAAGAAAAAGAAGAGGAGAAGGCCACCCGAAGAGAAGGAAGCTCCACCCATCCACGCCAGAGAGGTGAAGAAAGAAAGAGAGAGGAGAGTGAGAGTGAGAGGTGAGCTCAGAGGGGGAGGAGCTTGTGCTCCGTTCCCCCTCCCCCATCGATGTATTCCCTACTTTCTCTCTACTGTACTCTCCCCCTTTCTCACTTTAGGGTAGATTCCCAGTTGTATTTCCCTTTGCAAATGAATAAAAAGAGAAGTTATTTTCACAACACACGGTGTTCTTCTGCCTCCCTCTCTTTCCCTCTGCCTTCTCCTCATCCAGGCCCTTCGAAGCTTGCTTCTCCATAGCATGGCCTTCGAAGGAGTCCGTCAGGGGATGAACATTCATGGCCTCTCATGGCACACATTCGTCCCACTTATGAAACCATCACCCGTGAGCTGTGGGAGTTCTTGAAAGCTAGTCCTCGAGCTTCATACACTCACTTATGGGTTATTGGACCGCCGTGAGGTCTACATTTTGAGGTTCACCTCGGAGCAATCCATTTGGTGTTCCTCTATTTTCTCTGGCAAGCGTCAGTCCGGGGGAGGTGCTGCCCAAATTTTACCAGGGGAAGAACACGTAAGAACAGACAGACGAACAACTAAGCCCCCTGAATCAAGCTGAATCTCTGAGTTCCTGCACAAACTCTTCAAACGAAACACTTGAATCTTCATGCTAATCCACCTTAATAAACAACTAAAACACTTAAACTCTCTTTCCACACGCTTAATCCATCAATAAAATGAATAAATCAATCAACAGATTAATGTGCAAGTTGAAGAAATAAGAACAGAGCAAAAAGAATCAAATAGAGCAAAATAAAACATCGCAGGAGCTTAACTCGGCGCCCCCTAATCCGGCGTGGGCTAATCCGGCGCGCTACCCCCCCGCACCGGATTAGCTCCACACTCAAATCCACTTCGGAATTCCTGAGCTCAAATCGGCGCGCCCCCCCTTTAATGCCCATAACCGGCGCGCCCCCTTGTAATGCCCATAGCCGGCGTGCCCCCTTTGTGATGCCCACAACCGGCGCGCCCCTCTCTTCTCCCTTAAACCGGTGCGCCTCTATTCTCTCTTGGTATCTTCCTAAACCGGCATGCCTGAAAGGGAGAAATGATTAATCAAATGAGAGAAAAGACTTAAGGCTAATGAATAAAACTAATAAAAAAGTTTTACACTTAACAATCCGCTTCCCTCGGACTGCGTATGAAGAAAAAAATGATGATGCCCCACTAGATCGGACTTGGATCTCAGGAGCTTTCGCCCGAACGTGAACATGATCCGATCTTATTCCGGGCCGATAGTTCGTTAGCTCGACCCGTCTTTTTCGGGATCCGATCCCGCACCCACATTAAACTTGCCGTACCTACGGCAGACATCTGTACGGTTTTACCGTCAACCTCGACGCTACTAATACGGACTTCTGTCCGAATAATGAATGGTCCGTTAGGGACCGACATATATGCCGGGATCCAATCCCGCACCCACATGAAGCTTGCCGTACCTACGGCAGATATCCGTATGTCTTTGTCGTGGTCTTCGACGCTTTGAATATGGACTTTCGTCCGAATACTGAATGGTCCGTTAGTGACCGACATATATATACTGGGATCTGATCCCGCATTTACATTAAACTTGCCGTACTCACGGTAGGTATTTGTACGATTTGTCACCGTCTCTTATGCTACAAACACGGACCTTTGGCCGAATGTAAAATGGTCCGCGTATGACCAACAAAATCCGAACGGAATGAGGCGGCTCTCGTCTTCCCCCAACCACACGTGTGGGAATATCAATAAGACCTTCGTGAGTCACGTTTGGACCTTGGGTTCGCCTCAACCATGGTCATCGCCTGACCCACATCGTAGGCCTATAGCCGGCTATCTCTGTACACATCTTTGTTTTGGAATATAGTCCCGGGACACTTTCCCGCTGCCCTTCGGCACCGGAAATATTAATGATGCCCACGCAAGCCTCGTTTGGACCGCGGGAGGCGCCCCCGAAATGGTCCTGACTCGATCTCGCACCGGGCCAATAAACTCACTGATTTCTGATCACTCTAACCAGGATTCAAACGAATGTCTCCTGTCCCTTTGAACAATAAACTTGCCGTACCCCCGGCATTCATATGCTCCGTTTTCTCGTGACGATTACGCGATTCACAAGTCGGACACTCGTCCGAACATCAAATGGTCAACACACGACCGACATGATCTCGAATGCTTTCTTCTTACCCTCGCACGGGGATTTCAATGTTTCCTAATAGACTTTTCACGGAACTAATTTTCTGGCCATGAGGCCCCTTTTCCTTGCGATTAATCAAAGGTGTTCCCCTCTCCGAGGGGATGTAAATAACGCCGTGACCTTTATGGCGCGGCGGGTTTCAGTCCCGACACGAACCACACAATCGTCTGATTAGTCAGATCGAGCGCACAATAAATCGTCACTTTGTGACTGGCACGCCCACGCACTTAATAAACGCCAATAAACAAATAAACAACGATTATTAAATAAAAAGTGCATTCCACAACCGTCTACCCTTTTCGACCCTTGTCACCATCGGCAAGATCGGTCGCTGCCCTTTTCGACCCTTGTCATCATCGGCAAGATCGGTCGCTACCCTTTTCGACCCTTGTCACCATTGGCAAGATCAGTCGCTACCCTTTTCGACCCTTGTCACCATCGGCAAGATTGGTCGCTACCCTTTTCGACCCTTGTCACCATCGGCAAGATCGGTCGCTACCCTTTTCGACCCTTGTCACCATCGGCAAGATCGATCGCTACCCTTTTCGACCCTTGTCACCATTGGCAAGATCGATCGCTACCTTCTCGACCCTTGTCACCATCGACAAGATCGGTCGCTACTTTTTTCGACCCTTGTCACCATCGATGAGCCCGGTCAACTACCCCCCCCCCCTAACCTGGGCCTTCCGCCCTCGTTAATATACAAAGTATCATTGCGTCAACATTTAACCCATGTCGATGGTTAGAACACACCCTTTGTCTTCATTGGCGAAGTTCATAAGGCACATCCGCCTATGCTACCCATGTCCCGCCCTAGCCAAAATCTGGTTCCGAGAACGGCTATGCTGCGGTAGAGCGAACACCTCACCCCTTCGCTGAAGGCGTGAGCGCTCTCCTGCGCCATTGGCGCGTATCCCTAGACTTGGATGAGCGACCAGAAGAAAAGAGGGAAAGAAGTCACGATTGAGGTGACAAACAGAGATGTTTCATTAATGTGAGTCGTCAGAATACATTTGTGCCCAGGGCATTCCCCAGGGGTACATAAGCTCCAAAGGCAAAAAGAAGCAGAGCTCGATGCAAAAAGCAGAGCAAAGAAAAGCTACGGCAAAGGGCGTCGAAAAATATCTACCAACTCCAAGAGGCCTAGTGAGGGGTATTGGGTCAACTCCTGCAACCGAGCCTCGGTAGCTGTCAGCTGTGATAACCTCTCATCCAGCGAGACAAGTCGTCCTTCCGCCAGATCAGCTTCTTCCGTTGTCTGGACCTCTAGGCGCTCGGCTTCCAACAACTCGGCTTCGACCTTGGCAAGTTCCACGCGCAACTCTTCCATCCGCGCCGTGTGAAGCAACCGACATTCTGAGATATTGCCGGCAACACCTCTCAACTGCTCCACGGTCACCCTCAGTGAAGTGGTAGCAGAGCGGCAATCTGCCCTCTCTAGCTTCACAGCCGCCAGCTGATCAAATACCTCTCAGCTGAGGAAATCCCACCTGTTGGCGTGTTTAGCAAAATCACAACCCGCGGGATCCAATCATCCATTGGGCAGCCAAATGCTAATAGTGACCGGGAGAGGTGTTCTATCAGGCCCCTCAGCTGCACATAGGTTAGACCTGGGAAGCTGACACGGCTCGCTGGAGATTATCCAGAGACTACCACACCATGTCACTGGAGAATTGTAAGACCAGTGGCGAAGTCTCGGGGATCTGAAAGTCCACCTTGCTATCTATCTCGGCCCAGATGTCGTCGGCCACCCTGAGGGACGACGACGGCATGGTCTGCACAGCGCTGACGCCCGGCCCGACAATTGCAGCTGCTACAGCCGAAGGGCTCTCCAAGATAGCGACTTCCTTGCCCGTCCTTTGAGGTGAGGTTATGACAGCCGTCTCAGCAGCTGAGGGCGCTCGCTCCTCCTGAACAGTCTCACCGGCCGATAAAGGAGGGGAGCTTTCTATGATAGACAAGGCTTTAGTAACATCGTCTTCTTCTGCAATGATTTCTCCCGCTTCTATTTCCGGGGGGGGGGGGGGGGCGCTTGGCTTCACCAATAATTCTTCGCCGACGATCGAGGCTTGAGGCCTCGCAACCTCGGTCGGGTCGCCAACTCCAGCAGTTGAGTCGGGCACCTCTAAGGCCGCTGTAGCAGCATAGGTCTGTGGAAGCCATAAGGCGATGGGCCGCACAACAGGTGGAAAGTCCGATCGGCTCATGCCTAAGTCAGGAAGGGGTATGCGAACCATCACAGCTGGCGGTACCACCTTAGCCTGCATCACATATGTGTATGTCAACCAGCTGGCTTGGAAATAAAAATAAGTGCTACAGGCGGGAGTCGGAACATTTCCTACCTCGACCGGCACTATATTTAGGCCTCCAAAAGTGGCCTCTGAAGGTTCTGGTCCTCCTCCTGCGGTCGGTTATGATGGCCCGTGCTCGACTCCTAGTAGTCTCGGAGGACTAAATGTTAGAAGGTCACTTTCATAAGCTGAAGAGGCCCCAGCATCCTCAGCCTCGGTGTCAACCGATGGGAACCCCTCGTCGTCGCCGGAGCCACCACCATAATCAACTCGCTCAGAGGAGGAGGACTCTTCCGCCTGTTCTCGAATCTCCAGTATCTGAGCGGGAACCATGCTACTAGGAGGAGGCCCCTTAGCCGTAACCTCCTCGGCAGTCTCTGCCTCGGAAACACCAGTTGGCTGGATACCTTGGGATTCTTCCCTTGGAGGCACCTGCTCTCCAATAGCATCTCCCGCCATGGCCCCGACCTCGGGGAGCATCGTTGGTCGAACATCGACTGGAGATAAAAGATAATAAATAGTCAAGGCCCGACTGAAAGCACGATGGACCGCCGAGCTCCACAGGCAAGATGCAAGTTACCTTCCATCTCTTGATGGGGTGTCGGTGAAGGCATGTCACCCTCAACAGAGGCTGAGGGTGCTTCCTCCTCTCTCTCCTCAGTCGCGGCTCCAGTCACCACCTCCAACCCAACAATGGCGGAGGTAGTGCCAGCATCTAAAAAAAAAAGGAAGGATGATCAGCCAAGGTGCCAGAAATAAGCAAACAAGCCATACGGGAACAAGAAGTTACCTTCGCCCTCAGGTCCTTGCATCCAAGCAGCCTCAAACTCGGAGAATGATGGAACCCGAGAAGGGGTGACTATGGGTTCCTCTTCAGTGGCCTTCCTCTGGCGCGCCCGGGTAGCGCGGGAGTCTGCCTTCTTGGCCTTGCTGATAGCCTCCCTGACCTGGGACCTGGTTCTCTTCCGCGAATCCCCAGGGGGCAGTGGTGTTGTGGTCGGAGCTGGCTCTGGAATATTAAAATATGAAGGCTTCTGCGCCTTAGATATCAACTCCCTATAATGTTTGGTCGCCTCCATAGAGAGGTGAGCTGCAAAAGCGCATAGGTGAGAAAGATGCATACTGCCTATGAAAGGAGCAGCTTTAAGGCTGAAAGGAAACACAAGCATTACCTGGCGGCCCTGTATATCGGGGGCTGAGCAACCAGTAAAGTAATACGGGTGCCTTATCTTGAGAAGCCGCTTCGCGAATAAGCCAGCACACGTCACCAATCTTCTCACTTTTCTCCGCCAGCTGCGCCAAATCTTCATGGCCACAGGAGGATAAGTGGTGATATAGGCCCAAGTGGTCCAATCCCCAACCGTCGACATACTTGAAAGACACTAGGAGCTGATGGTCACGGATGGCTTCTAATGGACCAGAAATTGAAAGCCCGTGAGAATGAAGCAGGGTGAATATCCAAGGGGTGCTGGAATACAAGTCAGCTCGTCTATCTTCCATCCTGATGAAGGTCCAATAGGGATGAAAACGGTCAGCTTCTGGGCGCCAGCCCGCCACTGCAGGTAGAGGTTCCTCCACTGGGAGGGGGATCGTCTGGAGGGCGATCCGGTCACTGCTAACCCGACACAGCCCCCAGAGTCTTGATGTAGTCATCCTTCTGGATCTTCGGCATTTTCGGGTCGGCCTTGGACGACCTACCCTTCGCAGCCTTGCTGACCTCCAGATATGCCATCACTTCGGTGTTGGACCAGGACTTCAATTTCTTCAAATAGGATGGATCAACATCCAAAATAGGCTCCCTCTGGGAATCTAGGAAATGACGTTCGACAACATGCCAACAGTCTTTCCGAAAGTTCCGGTAGAAGCCCGTCCGTGCATTCCACCACTTGATGAAGTCCGAAGCCACTCGGGGCAGATGAGCCGGGGTTGGCACCCTGAAGGATACATCCTCCCGACGATGGAAGTAGTCCCACCATGTGCAGGCTTCATCCGTAGTCGTTTGACCAGCCCGATGTCTGTTCGGGAGATTGAACCGGGCTGAAGAAGAAGAAATCTGCTGGTCGTATCTGAAATTCTGGCCAAAGCGGAAGGGGTAGTACGGCTCCAGCCACAGTAAGCCCCTCTTTCTAAATACAAGGACACTGGGGCGGATAGACAGTGCCCAATCAACCAGTTCTGGCTCCAAGATTGGCCTCGTGCTCTTGGTCCCGGTGAGCTGGTGAATGAATTCCTCTATCTCGAACAACCGGCATTGCCGCATCCTGTTGACGAGAGGGCTGGAGCTAGCGGCCAAGCTCCAAAAAAGTAGAACTCCTGGGGAATCTGTCAGAACTGTAGTCAGCTTCCCCTAAATAGCAAAAAGCTGGTCCGCCAGTGAAGACGGCTCATCACTAGCAAATTCGATCATCCGCGGCACAGGACGATCCGACTGCATCGACCGGGGAGCTGCTTCAGGAAACAAGGTGCAGACCCAGGCGTTGAAGAAATGGAGGGGGCCGACCGTCCGTGAATTTCTGGGGATCCGTGACTTGTGCAAATCCCCCAACATCTTATATGTAAGGCATAGAGCCACCGGGCACAAGGACAACTTCATCCCCCAAGCCATCAAACAGGCAGGGTAAATGGCCTCCGGCCTGATTACCGTCTCGTCCCCCTGGGGGAGGGCGAACGAGCAAAGCCAATATGTCAGATACGCAGCACAATATGTGACTGCGTCAACTCTTGTGGGATTCGGGCCCCCTTGTCGCCCTCTCCCTGAAGTAGCAGGGTAGGTTGTCTGGCGTCGAGCCCTCTTCTTCCGCTTCACCACTGTCGGAACCACCATGGGGAAGTCCTCATATTGCTGCTCCCCACCGAAGAAATATTGAAGCCACGTGCCCATCCGCACGCGTCTCTTTTCACCAGGCTTCCGCGCTTCCCGTGAGTCAAGCGTCAAGTGCAGCAGGGTGCGGTATGCCTTCATCAAATAGCGGTAGGCGAAGCCTGTAAAGTATTTACCTTCGCCATCTGTCTGGTCTTTTAGCCAGTCCGGGAAACAAACTTCTTAGTACGGCTCCCCGTCTATCGGCAAGCCGCTCAGCTGGGAAAGACTCCAGAGGTCTAGTGAAGTCTCACCCTCTGTAGTATAAAAGGTGTTGTATTCCGGGCAGAAGACCTCAATCATCCCTCAGCACAGACCTTGGGAGATCGGGTACCTGTACCGGGAAGCATATACACTTTGATAGACATTGGCATGTACCAGGATGGGAGCGTACTGTCGCAATACAAAATCTGTAAACTCGACTGCTCCTGGTCTGAAGGCGTGAGCATCGGTGGCTTTGAGTTCTCCGAACCATCCCACCGAGATCTGGTGCTTGAATCGGACCGCCAAACATTCCAAAAGGAAAGGCTCATCTCAGTACCCGCAATGCAGCGAGGCAAGGAACAAACCATACATGGGCTTCTCTCTGTCGACGCGCCCGGCAGTCTCATTCCAGCGGGCTGGCGTGAATTGTGGTGCTCTTTTCAGTAGCCCGGCCTCTGGAGATAACTCTTGCACACCAAGAACGGCCCCCCATTTTCTGAGCTCGCCTAGAATATATATGGTCATGCCATGAATGACCGACTCGGTCAGACTATCTCTGTCCGCCAGTAAAGCTCTCTCGGCTCGACGGACAAGAATTATATCGTGCTTCCCGCCAAGGTTGAAGCGCCCGAGGAATGCCATCAAGTGTTTGTCCTTGGGGTGGTCCAGTCTGATGCCATCCCCTCGCTCATACTTGAAATGATTACCGTCGAGAATCAACAGGCGGTCGGTGTCAACGGTATCAGTCTCCGAGTCCGAAGACTCAGCTACCACGGCTATCCACCTGGACCCCCGATCGAGGGAGTGGACATTCCCCCATGTCACAGCCACTCGGAATGCAGAGGAAGAAGGGACAGATGCCATGTTGCCTGCAAGGCAGCGTCCAGAAGAGAACAAGCAAAGTCAGAAATCAGTTGATCAAAGCAAGACTTCTGACAAAATTTCAGCAGAGTCTCCCCAGCTCGACGGTTTGCCAAAAGAAAAGTGGAAGCCGTCCACTAAGGGAGCAGCCCCTACAAGCAGCCAGAGGCGCTAAGCCAAGGCCAAATGGGACACCTGAGGGATCTAGCTCCGAGGACAAGTCCTACGAGGAGCCTCCCGGGGCCTGAAAAGTGGGTTCAGAACCCAAATGGAATAACACTCCACTCACCCTCTAAAACTCTAGCTCACTCGGTGCCGCGGTGGAGAGAAGTGAGGAGAGAGAAAGAAAAGCTGCGAATGAGCAGTGAAGAAGAAGAAAACAAAGAAGGGGCCCTTATATAGGGAGGCCCCCCAGTGTTAAAATGGCGTGCCCCAAGGCGCGCTGTTTTAAATAATTTGCCCGACGTTGATACCGGCGCCATTTTAACCTCCAAAGTTAAAAGGGCGCGCTGCTTTTAGCGGCGCCGTTTCAACCATCAAAGCAAAGGCGCGCCGTTTTAAATGGCGCCATACAAGCCTCCGATCGCGCCGGATTAGCTTCCGATGCCGGAATTAAGTGCCGTTTCAAGCTTCCGTCACCAGAGGAGATCAATATAGACAAAGCTCATCCGTCGGTCCTGCTGCACTCCTGCCTCGCTTGGACCACCCACGTCTGGGGGGCATTTGTTGGCACTCAAAATATGATCCTTCGGCGACCAAGCCGCAAAGACGAATGATACGGCCCACTGAAGCACAGAAGCCAATGAAGATCAACTGACGGAAGGCTTCTCAAGTTGCCAGAGCCTCAAGTCACCTGGAAGTGAACACCGGGGACTTCGCCTCAAGAAAGTTGAGATAAATCCACAACTAACCGATAGTGTAACCAAGCCTGCCCAATGATCCGCATCGACCTCATCATGCCGCAACCCTACACCCGTTGCCCGACCAAGGATGACGGTCTACCTTGTGGCTCGCCACCTGAATGAAGACTCTCCTGAGGAAGAACGTCCTCGGCCATTCACAACAAGGAGCCGAAGTTTCTGTCAACAGAAGGTCCCGATCACCCGACACGGGTTCGGCTTCTCGCCATAGTGGGCCCGTTAGTGGCTGATTGGTCGCCAGCCAAGGCAGAACTATCCCGGATGTTGTACCATCCCACAAGAAAGCTTCGAGCACAAGTCCGTCTGAGCTGGAAGCATGAATCATAGTATCGAAGGCTGTATCGGCGGAAGACCCGTATGCTCGAAGCCGAACACACACGAAGCTCCGAGCAAGGTCATTCACCGCGCGGAGAGCTTCGTCAACACCCGCCAGGGTTTTCCAAGGACCAGGGCGAGAGGAACAGTCAACGGGAGCCTCCGGAACCATCCCCGGACCCATCGGCTAGCCCGCATCGAGCGAACAAGCTAAATCGGCGCACAAAAGGACGTCGGCGCCCCTTAATCCGGCGCCGCCAAATCCGGCGCGCCAATATCAACTGGGGACATATCCCCGGGTGCCATTGAATCTGGCGCGCCCCTTTCCATGGCGCCGGATTAACTATGGCTACATATACGCCGTGGCTTCAAAAAAGGAAGAAGAGAGGAATCAAAGGGAGAAGAAGAAAAAAGGATAGAAGAGTCGGAGAGCACCAATCAGAGAGGCTTCGAGGAAAAGGGTTCTGGCGAGAGGAGCTCTGGGGTTTTTCTTTCTTTGGCCGCCACCGCCGTCCTCTGCTCCACCCTATCCCCGGTGTCGGAGAAGAAAGAAGAGTCATCTGCTCCTTTCTCTTATTTTAGGTGGGTCGGTATGATTCTCCCGTGTGATTCTCCCAGTTAATCCCCCTCTTCTTCCGTATGTTTCCTTCTACTGTCGCAATGTAAATGAGAAAGGGGGGAGGGGCGATGATATGAGCCAAACCTTCCCCCTCTCTCTCATCATTTCCGTTTATTATCTCTACATCTGTTCTTCGTTTGTTTCAATGGCAATCGTGCGACAACGCCGATGCCAAAATAAACCCTGTATGCTTTCCCCCGTGGAATGAATAGATATATGCGTATATATATGTCAATGATGAATGAGTGAATGTTGCCTTCTTTTTCTTCTGCATCCCATCCCCCCGTCTCTGCAAGCCCCTCTTTCGGCCAGTGGGACGACGCCGTTCAACAAGGACGGCGCCGTGATAGGGACGTCGACATATGCGTGCCCTCATCCACTGCGCCAACGGGGGTGAATGTATAGTGTTCGAACGCATTCGTGTATTTCTCTGCGTGGATGGCTTTTTCCGTTCCGTCTCCCTCGGCGCTTATACGCCGTACTACGTTAGGGGCTACATTAATCCCCCTCTCCCCGGGGTTTTTCTCCCTCTCGAGCATCGAATGTTTCATCGCCAGATACATACGAGCAAATGTATTCTTCTGGCTAATCATGGGTCCATTCTCTTATTTTTCCTCTATTCTTAACTGTGAACGAGAGGAGTTGAGTTTGTCCCTATATCCCATCTCATTGTCTTCTAAATATCGATATGATAGCTGTTCTGTCAACCTGTTAACATATACACGCATATATGCGCATCTATAGCTACTATAATTAGCCCATGGACCGAACGGATTTCATGACTATTCTGTACTGTCACCTCTTCGAGGAGATTGGGTGACCGGGGAGAGGGGAACATTCCCCAGTTTCACTGCTCTTCCGCTCTGACTACAGAGGACCGTCTCTCAGTGGCGAGCTCTCTTGTGGATCAATGAGTGGACATTAAATGGATTAATCCCAATATGCCCAAACCCACATTTCTTGATGGACATTGTGGTAGCCGTGAGATGTGTGCCCCTTGTAGGCTGGCCCTCGGGGTTTCCTTCTGTAACCGGTCGTCCCGACTTGAGCGTTGAGTTGACTCGGGTCGTGTGCCCCTCGTAGGCCAGTCCTCGGGGTCTTCGCTCCCCTAATGAGTTGTCTCATCCGCACACTCTCACCCACGGACTTGGTGCCCCTAGCAGGCTGGACCTCGGGGTTTTCCTTTCCGTTCGGGTTTTGCCGACCGCCGTTGCGCCACCCGGCCCTCAGGGGTTGCTCCGCTACGTGAGTATTCCCTGCTTCTCCCCGACAATCCTCCGGGACGGGGAGATGCTGCTGAAATTCCGGCTCGAACGAGTCTGACTCGGAACAATCGCCGCGCTCGAGTGTGAACCTCACGCGTGCCTGTGACTCGGCTTCTGGATGTCCCAGGGTGATCCTTTGAATAAATGACTTAAATAAACTTTCAAAGTTTCCCAAAGTGTTTTAATAAACCCAAGAAATAACAAATAAAACCTTGGTTTCTATGAAATTGGGCTAAACCGGCGCCGTTTATGTCCGGCGCGCCTTAAAACGGCGCACCCCATCCCGGAGCGCCCCATCCCGGCACGCCCCAAAAGGGGTCACGCCGTTTTAACCCCCCTTCTACACCTACGGTTCCCATGCCGTTTTAAGCCCTTTACCTACGTTTTCTGGCGCCGTTTCAAGTATTTTAAGCTTTTTCTCTACGCGTACCACGCCGATTTCATTCCGAATCGTGCCGTTGTGCCGTTCCGATCCTCTCCCCGTCTCTGGGGTGATTCCCAATGTTAATAATAGAATGAAGTAAACCTTTTGATCAATAAATTGAATAAATTAGCTTGTCTAAGCTTGAATTGATCTGCTTCGTATCGTTGCCGTCATGCCTTCAGTCTGAATATTCATGTCACATCAATGCATGCCTGAGTGTGCGCACCCTTGGTATATCAAATGGCATTAACGGAAAGTCAGGGTTACGCCCGATCGAAAGTTTGTCGCGCGTGATGGTGGTCTTCGGTCGTAAGTCCTCCGCCATGTACCGAGGGTCCGCCTTAATAAATTGTGTGTAGTCGATCGTAGCATCTTGCATGACCACTCGCATGCTCTGCATCTCTTATTCCGGCCTCGACAGCCCACTATCTCGGCAATTAATCAAAGGTTTTCCCTCCTCATGGGGGATGTAATTAACGTCATGACCTTTATGGTATGACGGACTGCTGGTCCCGACCAAACCTCACTCTCGCCTGACACGGGTCAGAACGAGTGCACAATAAACTTGTCACGTACGTGACTGGCACGCCCGCGCAGTCAATCAGTCAGTTAATTGCCAGTCAGTTAATTGATTGATCGACATGTGAAATAAACCAACAAAAAGAATAGAAATCCCATCCCAAACAGTCAGGGACCTGCATAACAAAATACCCCTGGTAAATAAACTATCACAAACCGTCCTCTTAGATTAATTGTCCTTACTCCCCTTTGCCAATGACTTACTTGATTACCTAATGCTCATGCGACCCTGTGTGAAGCTTGTTTTCCGCTCAAGAATCTCCTTGAGCGTGTTGCCCTCATTAGGTTTGTTTCTTTTCAGAAACACCCATTTATCAGTACGACAGGCTCCCCTACAAAACGGGCGTTCCGGAGGGGCATTTTTAGACGCCTAAGTTCAGACATCCCGCAGATCCCCCATGGACCTTCGTGTGAATGACGCTTAATTGTGGCACTTGGTTTATCTATGTCCTGAGTTTTAAAGCCCAGCCCGTAGCCTTGAGGCTATTGGGCCTTGTCCATTTTTAGGGGCCCAAGGACCATG
Organism: Amorphophallus konjac; assembly: GCA_022559845.1. Lineage (NCBI taxonomy): Eukaryota > Viridiplantae > Streptophyta > Magnoliopsida > Alismatales > Araceae > Amorphophallus > Amorphophallus konjac. The sequence goes on from CM040124.1 coordinate 235,738,683, forward strand.
GTCTGGGCGGCCAAAGAGTTGGCCGCCCGTAGTCCAGGGCGGCCAGGCCTCTGGCCGCCCTCACCAGCTAGGTGGCCAGAGAGCTGGTCGCCCTCCCCTTCAAGAAGGCCAAGTCGATGGCTGCCCTCCTGGTTTTACTTGGTCAGCGAACGTGGCTCGATTCGTGAGCATGTTCTCCCCCTCGTTTTCCACAATTTTCCCCCACGATCTCAAGCCTCCGACGGGGAAGAACAAAACCACCATTTTTCCAAGTGATTGGGACGGAAGGAGGAGAAGGGGGTGGAGGGAAGAGGTCTTTTGGGGGATTTTTCCTTTTCATTTTCTTTCAGGTCTTGGAAGAGAACATCCGGAGAGGAAGATTCGGTGGAGTCTTCCCCGGAGGGTGAGAAGAAGGCCGCGCCGGTCGTCTTCCTCCTGTGCCTTTGATCTGGTTTAAATTTCAGAACTCTTATTCTCCACCTCTTGCATCACGGTTTCCTAGTACGTACATCGCACATGCATATAGCATAATCCTTTAGCTCCTACTTTCAGAGGTTTATTACCAAAACAAATGGGGAGGTGGGTGGTCGAAAGTCTCGGCCATCCCTCCTTCCCACCACCCCCAGGTAATCTTGCCGCCATCATTTCCATTCTGCTAGTTCTCATTAGAGTAGATGCTACATTTGTCAGTTTATTAATGGCTTCTTTCTTTCTTTCTCTTTGAGCTACGTTGTTTAACAAGATTTTAGCATAAGGAACATAGCAGGGCTCCGCGTCTTTGGCCGGTCGAGGACGAGGAAGAGGGACCCCATCTTCTCCCTATTGGATCATCTCCCCGCGATCATCATCCCTGTGAGGTTCAGGTAAACACCTCTGGCGATCATGATTTTCTGATGCTTTTATTTGTTCCTCTGTAGATACCCAGGACCGAGAAGGTTGAAGAGATCACCACGCGGGGCGTCCATCTCCAAATAAACTCCACCACCAATCGTATCATCCAGCACAATCCCGAACTCCTACACCCGTGAGCCGTGGATTTTCACACGGACGCCGGGCCAGTTGTACCTTTCCACCCCTTAGACTTGCATTTTACATACGTGTGAGGGAGTTAACCTTAGTCAACCCAAAGTTTTGACCTTCTTCCCATAGGATACCTATCTTGAGGGAATTATTCTTAATTCAAAACATTAAATGGTCCATTGAAACTCTAAAATAACTTAACTATCATATCAACATGTTTGACTTTGGTGAAACCGTCTTGCATATTGTCATTGTGTGTTCATATTGTTTTGCATTCTTTGCATAAATTCCCACATTTTGTGTGTTGCATTTCCCTCATCATCTAGTTTGTCTCATCTGTTTGCATAGTCCACCCCTTGTGTTATCTTGGTCTGTCCGCCCGTCCGTCTCAGAGTCCAGTTGCGATCCTTACTAGGCCATTTTTGTCCATTAGCGGTCTCCCCAGGACCGCCTCTTCCCCTGTGGGCCCCATCCTCTTCCTTGGCCCCCTCCAGATCAAGCCCTTGCTTCCCAAGCTGTATTCCCCTTCATATCCATATAGAAAGTCTCCATTTGCCCTCATGGAGCATCGTCATCCCATGTATCCTTCTCCTTCCCAGTCTTATTCCTATTCTCACGTGGAATCTTCTTCCCACGCGGGCCCATCTTCCCGTGGTCCCTCTGACCCATCTGAAGAATAGGCTAACCTTATGGCCCATCTTTCAATCCTTGTTCGCCAAATGGACCCAGCCCAGGCCCAACGACTCATTGCAAATCATCTTAATGTGCCTTCTTCTCATAATAGGCCTTCTTACCTTCATGGGCCTCCTTCCTCTCCCTCTTATGCTGGCCTAGTTTATAATGTCCAATCTCCTCTTAATGGGCCTTCCCCTTCTTCTGCCCATGTTGTTGCTGGCCCATTGGGTCCTTATGCTAATGCTTCTTCTAAGCCCACATACCCTTCTCCTCTCGGAACAGGCTTTCTTTCTTTTTCTCAGTCTAGATCCTCTCATCCGGCCCACTATTCCAATCTTGGATGAATTTCACAACTTCTTTCTCAAGCTGGCCCGCATTCCTCTCGATCTCTCCCAACCCTGGAGATGATCTCTCAAACCCAACGCTAGATTGATGAACTCCAACACCAATTTGATCCCAAATCCTCACTAAGTATTCCATTCGCATTTCAAGGTCTTTGGCTTCTACCTCCTTCCCAGATTCCTGCATATCGCCGTTATGGTGGAGTCGGTGACCCGTACGTGCACTTGAAGGAGTTTATTTATGAGTCGACCCAGTTTTGACACTACTAACGGTTGATGGCTTATCTATTTGGTCTGTCATTGGAAGGCCTGACTCAGGATTGGTTCTTCTCATTACCACAAGAGCATGTTGTGAATTTCCAAGCTGTCCAAGACAAGTTCATTCAGTAGTATCAGGATCAGGTTGGGACCAAGTTCGCAGTTGTGGATCTGGCTCATGAGAAGATGAAGCCCGACGAGGAGTTCTGCACCTTTGCCGACCGCTGGCACCGCCTTGCCGTGCAAGTCCCGGGGCACATTCTGGAGGGGGAGCAAATCAAGGTGCTTATTTCCAATGCCACGCCCGAGTATCGGTTTGTCTTAGCCGTCAACGACATCACCTCCTGGCAGCAACTTTATAGTAGAGACTACGTCATTCATCAACAACTCCAAGGTTCCCTTGACCCCGAGTCCTCTCCACATCTTACACCCACTTACACCTCACCATCCACATATTCGCCCTCCACGAGTAAACCTTCCACTTACATCGCACATTCCATGAGTCAACCTTTCACTTCCACATATCAACCCTCCACATACCAATCTCCCACCTATCAGCCCTCCATCATCCCGTTACATCAACCCTCCATGAGTCAGCCATCCGCCTTCATACACCCACATGTGTCTCCGCCTATGTCTCCATCCCTTTCGGTCAAGGGAACGTCGCACCTTGAGCAAGTGGATGCCGTCTACGTACCTTCCCACTCCACTCCACATATGCCTCCGCCTAGTCCTTCCACTAGCCAAGCACTATTGCCCATACAACCTCCACCCTCTCCTCCATCTCATACCCCTCGGCATCCTCCTTGCCCAAAGAGGGCTCCTCGCTCTCCGTTACCGGAGTGCTTTATAGATATCTTCAGGGCTTTGATGGCCACTCATGCATTGTAGCTCCCTCTGGTTGTGCCTTGCCGACCCGTGGTCGGGGATTTGCTTCAGTTCTGCGATTTTCACCGTCAGTAGGGGCATTTGGTCGAGGATTGTCCCGAGTTCCGGGAGTTTGTTTACGGCTTGGAAGATCAGAAAAGGATCGATTGGGCCACCATTTGCAAGGATGTTCTACATCTCTGCAGCAAGCAACAGTAGCAAGAAGCGCCGCCCAAGTAGTCATCTCCATCACTTCAAGATCAGGGGCACCCCTGTGGTTCTTCATCTGGTGCTGTGCCCGCTCCGTCGCCTAGTCCATCACCTATTTCTCCACCTAAGCCTTCCCTTACTCCATCTCCACAACCCACGTAAACCCAAGCCTCTGCTCAGGCTAGTACCATCCCTTCTTCGATGCTACTAGGCGCGTCGTATCAATATGTAGACGGCGGGTGCCGCGCTCCTCCTCTTCATCTTCCCTATCACCAACACAACCTCCACTACCCCCATTGCCTGCATCTCCACCATCCTCACCATTACCTACACCCTCTCCTCCATCTTCCTCGCCACCCGTGGCTGAACAAGCCACGCCTTCACCTTTGCCTTTGCCGCCTACACCCGAGCCTATCATTGCCACATTACCTTTGCCACCACTTGACATCACCATACCCATGGATACCTCCACGCAATCCACTCCTACTACCTCCACTTCTCCATCCACTTCCACCCCACGGAGCGGGTGTGCGCTGCATCTGGTGCCTCTTGGTCTGGTCCCTTGGGAGATGATGAGCCAAGTCAGGACGATTCAGTGCCAGTTCTGCATTTGAAGCTTCAAGATTTTATCTATTACATGCCTATCCGCATCCTGGTCTCTGGCTATTTTGGGGATGATGTGCATGTACTCCCGATGACGGTTGCTAAGAAGAGTTCCCTTGCACTGATGTCAGTTTCTTCAAGAGTGAGACAGGTGGCAATCTCATTGCTCACCGGGAAGTTTACAATTGATGTTGTTATTACCTCTCGCTCCGTTGCTGTTCAGTTCACCGGTCAGGAGGGGTTCTCCACCCGGATCATGCTAACTCATACGGCTGCCAAGAGTTTGTGGAATTCTATCTTCAAGGGGTAATTCACCGTGTCCCCAGCATTCTCCAAGGACATTCTGCACACCTTATGCAATCTCTCGTAGTATTTCGGTAAGCCGGCCACGTCAACGCCGTGTATTACTCTCCCTCAGTTCCATCCTTCCCTTATGTCAAGGGAGTTATACTTCAAGACCGATTTTTGAGTAGAGTTTCCGAATCTCATACTTATGGCGCCAAGTGACAAGATTCCATGGTTTTGCGATACCAATTTGTCTAAGGAGTTATCTATCCAGGAATGTCCACCTATGGTTAGCACCGAGTGTCTAGGGGCAACCGCCCCAGCGAAGCTGCATGTTCATAACCGGGCCAGGTCGTCTGCCAGATGGGCCCGCTATTTGGGAAGACATCACAAGTGGAGAAGACCGAAGGTCCGAATCCCCACCAGGAGAGTCCATCATGAAGATGTTTCTTCTAAAAAGAGGAGGCGACGCAAGTACAAGGGCCGTCAATTGTGCATTCAGGGGTCCACTTCTTCCTCTTCCTCTTCCTCTCATTCATCATTTCTCTTACTCAGCTCCCACCCTTGGGTGGTGTACCTTCCTCCTTATGATCATGTTTCCATCATTTTCTCCTCTCTTCCCGGGTCCGCGAACCGCCATTCCTCTTCTTCCCATCCGGATCCTCTGGATTTTCCCTCCTCTCAAAATTCCAGGCCTCGGCCTATGTCATCCTTTCATCATGATTTCGGGACGTCACCTGATTCTTCTTCCCCGGGATTCTCAGGTGTTGCCTCTGATTCTTCTCCGACCCTATCGGATGTCTATGATTCTCCATCTCCTACCCTATCGGATGTCCATGATTCTTCTTCTCCGACCCTATCTGATGTCCACAACTCTTCTTCTCCGACCACGTCGGATGATCTCTCCTTTTCTTCCTTATCCTTGCCGTAATCTACTCATCATTTTTCTATTCCCTTTGTTTCACCCTTTCAGGGGCGTTGCCCTTTTTCATGTTGTTTTCGAGGCTTTAGTCTGCCTTGATCTCAGTTAATCTCTATTTATTCTATATCTGGTTCCTTGTTATCAGGGTCTCTATACCTTAATGAGGGAGTTCTAGCCCTCATCTCTCTTCCTTTTATCCTTCTTTTGTCCAGTATGATGTCTGCCGCTCCTCCATGTAGAGGAATCTTTAAGCTTTGCTATCCTTTCCATCTTGATCCAGTCAAGCAAGGAATACAAAGCTCGTGTTGCTCAAAGCTCGATGATCAAGCTGTCGCTTCATGATGCTATTTTCACGCTATGGATTTGTAAGGTATTTTTATTTTGTGCAAGAACATGCTATTATTTCTATCACTATTAACTCAGGCGCATGATGTTAATGTTGTTTCCTCGACATGTTTGAGTGGCTTTAGTAAGTTTGTTTAGTTAAGCTTAGTTCAGTCAAAATGAGTTCGCTTCTATAGCGTTCTTAGGCTGGTGATAGCTCCGTGTTGGGAGTCAAGTTTCTTTCCCTGATCGTTGAGGGTTACATTTTGTATGGGTTTTCACACTTCACGGCAAGCTATAGCCGATCGTTTCTTTGAGCAACACCGTTGCTGCTTTGGCCATACTTTGGATATGCACAAAGGTCTTTTCTTTTCTCTGCTCAGCCAAGTGTAGGGGTAAGAGATTGACAGATGATATGACCAACCTAGGCACTCCCTAATACAAGAGAGGTCTCAAATAGGGGGAGCCTTGACCCTTGAAAAATGAGCTTTCATGCTATATTTGGCCAACAAGAGCTATAAATGAGAAAATAAATCAAATGCAAAATTATACAATCGAAGGGATGGCAAGAGTGGCAGTATAGTTCCCCGCGGGATGTCATGAGCCCGGTCGCATGCGTGCCTGATAAGAATGGGTCTCAAAATCAAAGACACAAAGTCCCGGTGCAACAGACTGTATCTTTGAGGGGTAGTGCCCTGGAAGGAATTCAAATCATGATGTTTCCCATCCTGTATAAAACTTGTCTCCAATTTTTCTTCTGTTTCTCCCTCTTAGGCTGGGTTGTATCACGGGTATGGTCTTAGTAGGGGCCTCGTTCTTTAGAGGCGGTTGGTTGTGGCAAGCCACCCTCACATGCACGCCCTGCTTCAGAGAAGCCTTTAATGAGAGGGGTAGGAACGACGATCCTTGGCCGGTAGTTTGAGCCCGTCTTTGGGTACTACAGATTGCTTTATTATCAAAATTCAAAAAAATTCAAATATTTCTAAAAATTCAAAAAAATCAAATATGACAAAATTCGAAAAAATCAAATATGTCAAAATTCAAAAAAATTAAATATGTCAAAATCCAAAAAAAATCAAATATTGTTGAAAATAAAAAAAATCAAAAAATTACAAAAATCCAAAAACATTTCTCTATTTGTTTTGAGAACATGTATAATTCGTTTGCGAAGTGTGCAGGTTGCAGGTGTTCGAGTTTTCTTGGCTCTATCATTTGCTTTATCTATCTCATGTTCATCATCTTTCTGATCTGCTCTCTTCTTCAATCTATTTTCTCGATCTGTTCTGAAGCTCATGTCCTTCCCAGCTTTTAATTACCTCGCATCATCATGTCTCCATGAGAGGGCATTGCCTCACGATTGTGAACCTAGCAGTTCTGCTTCATCTGATCTTGGGTTTTGATTGAGGAGCATATTTTTTGTGTCTTTTATCCCGTCGTGTCCTTGTCACACATGTCTATGTCCCTCTGTGTCGTCTCACACATGTTGTTTTGTCCCTCCGTGTCTATCATGCTTTTTTCGTCCCACTATGTTTTCGTCCCACTGTGTCGCCATGCCATGTGTTGTTGTTGTCGTCCCACACATGTGTTGTCCATGTCTTTTATCCCCCATAGTTGTTATTGACACCTGTTTTATGACCAATGAGTTGGGTCATCTCCTTATTTATCTTTATGATGCTCCGAGTTATACGCCGTTTATTGAGCCATCTTGGTTAGCTTTGAGGCTCATTTCATGGGTCATTCTCCTTGATTGGGTCTCGCTCCTTATTTATCTTTCCGTGGGGTGAAGCTTAGTAGGCCCTTCATTTTGCCACACCACTATCTCTGGCGGTCTATTGATTGGGCATTTGATGACGTATAGCAGTTTATCTTAAGACCGTTTGCTGATGCCAGAGTCCACAGCCAACGTCTTTCTTTCATTCTTTTCTATTCTTATCCGTTAAGCTCTGGCAGTTTATCGTAAGACCGTTAGAGGCAAATTGGCGGTTTTACCTTAGACCGTTTCTTAGCTCCAGAGTCCTATTCATGAAGTTTTCGCCCGTTGGCCTTATCCTCCGAAGTTGGCGGTCTATCTTTTGACCATTTTCTCCAAGTAGCGGTTTATCGTAAGGCCGCTTGCGCAGACAGAGAGTCCTGCTAGAACTATCTTTTCTCTGCTATGCCGTGGCCGAAGTAGAGTTTTGATTTTATGATTTCTCTCTCGATAGTGATCCTTAGAAGCTTTCATTTGTTTCTGTAGACTCTTAGGAGTACTATCTTCAAGAGTTTGCTAGGCTCTGCCCTACTTTTTTGTTAGAATTTCTCCAACTTGAACCTAGGGTTTGAGGGCCTATAAATAGAACCCTTGAGTTCATGAGTTGAGGAGGAGATTTCTGGAGATTACGTCGAGGTGTTGCCGCGTTTTGGAGCGATTACCCATCAAGGAGAAGTGTTGTCTACGTCCATTAGCCTTCAAGTCTAGGGAGTATTAAGTTCCAAGGGTTTAATAGTGTTGTTTTCTTCTTTAGTTTATTTCCCTCTTCATAGCATTCACAAGCATCTTCCCTCTTCTTCTTCCACATTCTTTGCATCTCAATCACGTTTTAAACATCTTCCCATCTTTTCCACGCCCCACAGGGGTTAAAAAACCACCACCCCAGGTATTCACCCTTCCTTTTGCATGCACTTTAGTTTATTTCCATTATAGTTGCTACACTTGTCATAGGGCTAATTTGGGTTGTTTTTCTATGCTTCTACATTTTTTTTTGCAGGTCTATAGGGTTCCTAGCACGAGACCCAACTCTTCTGGCCGGCCAGGAGAGGTGGAGATCCAAGTCCCAACTTACTGTTCTGTGCGCTCTAGCGGCTATATTTAGGACCGTTTGAGGATCTGTGGCGGCTTATTGTAAGGCCATCTCTTGCGCATTAGCGGCCTGATATTAGACCGTTTGCGCTCGCAGAGTTTCAGATTTCATCTCCCGTGGGTGGGTGTTTCATCCAGCTCTTTCCAAGGTATTTACCTTAGCTTTGCTAGTTTATTTACCTTGGTGGCGATCACACTTCCTTAATTGGATATTGTTCATCATTTTCATCATCTTGCTTGCTTTTCTTTTTACTTCATTTCCTCCACACCTACGGTGTGTGTTTTTATTTTATTCCCTTACTCCACGCCCCGGCGTGTGTTTTAATTTTTCTTCCTCATGAACATTGATGACATGCCGGTGCTTCTGATTTTGGTGATTGTTTGAGTTAGGTTATTACCTGGTCACACACTTTCACATATCTCTCATACCACTATATTCATATCCACACACACCATCACATCACATCATACACAAAAAAACCATCAATAACCCATTTTTTGGCGATCATGGTGGGACATCTAATGCCAATAGTGTTGAGCTTCTGTTTGACCTGCTGCTGTTGATTTAACCCAGTTGCCCTTGTGTTTTCCTCGGATTTTTCGTTTAATTTCCTGCTATCTTTTGCTCTCTGGTCACCTTGGCGGTCTACTGTTCGGTTGTTTCTGGCTTAAAAGTGGCCTATAAATAGGCCGTCTTATCTCTCTGGCGGTCTCAGATTAGGTTGTTTCTATAGTTACAGGTACTCATCCCAAGGTTGTTATTATTTCTGTAGTTTTTGTTGTGTTTTTTACTCCTGGGTGCTATATGATCTCCTCCTCTATTGGGGCATATTTTATGGTATATATATACATCATTGTTTGCATATTTGGTTGTTAGTTTTTAAGCTAGAATTTGCATGCACTCCGGTGCACATAGGATCATTCATATTCATACTTTAGTTGCATTTTCCTACCTTGGTGTGTGAACCTCTCGTCTCCATATTCCTTGGGGCCGACTAGGTAATCACATCTGAGACCTCCATAAGTCCCCGCGAGCCGTGGATTCCCAGACGGACGCCGGGCTGGTTGTACCTTTACCACATCGTGTCTAGGTTGCATAAGTAAGGGAGAGTTTACACTTAGAGTTAACCATGTCCCAAACACCCTTCCTATTAGGAACCTTGTTGGAGAGAATATCTAAATTTAAATCATTAGGGTTCTAAAGGAGGAAACAATAAAAATTGGTGCATCATTATAACTTGGTTGATTTTGAGTGCCTCTCATCTCTTTCTTTATCTTTATAAAGTTGGAGTCTTTGTTTTAGTCTCTTATTGTGTGCTTGTTTGTGTTGTTTGCATTTTGTCAAGGTGTTCCATTGCATGTGGAGTTGCTTCCGGTCCTTAGAATCATCTTCTAGGAGCAATTCCTTTTTCACTTCCTATTCCAATCCTCTCTTTGAATCCACCATGTCCTCTTTTGATCTTCCCCGTTCCCAGGAGAAGTCTCTCCCCCAGGGCCTTCTAGGAGACCCGTCTCGGGTCGTCTCTCTCCATTCCGGAGAGAGGTCCGTCCCTCCTCCGTCCTCCGTCCCCATGGAAGGAGCGCAGCCCTCCCTCTCTTCTCCCAATTCCGCCAATCACGTCTTTTAAATGATGGCCCAGTTGGATCCGGCCCAGCTTCAGGCTATCTATCAGGCCTTGCAGGGGTCCAATGCCCCATCTCCCACGATTATACAAGGTCTGTCCAATACCTCCATTGCTCAACCAAGAGTTGATGGGCCCGTTGTTTAGCATGTTTCAATTGATCTTACTCCGATCCAGCCAAGGACCATTCAATTCTCTAGTCTAGAAACGGGCCAGTCCTCTGGTTAGGCCCAGCAAGCTTTTGACAAAGGGAAGACCATCCTCCCTTATGGGTCAATCCCATCAGCGCCACAAGTGCTTGTCGGCCCATCCGATTTCATGCGCCCCCAGCAAGGGGCGGCCCAAGTCCATGCCAATATGGGTCATTCTTCGGCCCAATATCCCTCTTATGGGCCTCCCTTTTCATCCATCTACCCTTCAACTCCCCGTCTTGAGTCTACTCCTTTCACTACCTCTACTCCGTCCAGGGAGCAGGAACTACTTAATAAATGTGCCTCCATGCAACAACAACTTGACTTCCTTCAGAAGCGGGTTGGCCCACAATCGCTAGCAGAAATTCCAGTTCCTAATTTCCAGAACATCTGATTCCCACCGCAATCTGAGCTCCCCACTTACCGTAAATATGACGGGAACATCAATCCCTTCATCCATGTAAGGGACTTTATGTATGAATCGGCGCAGTTCCAATATGATGATCACCTTATGGCATATTTATTCCGCCAATCGCTGGATGGGGTTGCTTTAGAATGGTTCTACTCTCTACCGCTGGAAGATGCCGAGAGTTTCAAGGTAGTGAAAGATAAGTTTATTCAGAGATTCCAAGACCGAGTTGGCCCGGAATATTCATTTATAGATTTAGTTGTCGAGAAAATGAAGCCAGATGAAGAATTTGCTACGTATGCCGACAGGTGGAGACAGATGCCCGCCTGAGTACCAGGTCACATTCCGGAGGAAGAGAAAGTCAAGCAGCTAATTTTAAATGCTACTCCTACATTCTGAAATATTCTTGCCATGAATGATATAGCCAATATGCACCAATTGTATAGCCGGGCGCGCTTTATTCAAACTCAATTCAAAGACTCCCCAATCCACTCACTCTTCGAAGCCCAAAAGCCCAAATATCACAAAAAACCTCAAGAGCCTATCACCGAGGGAGTCCAAACCAATGAGCAGGTGCAAGCCATTGCATTCCCCTTTCAATCCGCACCATTTCGCTTTCCACAAAACCCCCACAATCCCCAGTTCTCCACTCCACAAAACACCCAACCCGCTTTCTCCGCTCCACAAAACCATCACCCTACCTTCGCCGCTCCACAAAACACATTCCCTGCTCCATAACAACCTTCACAACCTCCGCAATACCATAATGTCCCTCTACCAAACAGCTACACTAACAACAATAAGCGCCCGGGTCTGGAGAGAGCCCAATATCCTCCTTTGCCCGAGTCCCTCACGGACATTTTCTCGACTCTCATGTCCATTAATGCCATTCAACTTCCTCCAGAACGGCCCAACTGGAACCCGGCCATTGATCAGTCAAAATATTACATGTTCCACAGGCAGCCTAGCCATACTATTGAGAGTTGTTTTCAGTTCAGAGATTTGGTATATGACCTGCATGAAGGGCAGCATATAGATTGGACCGAGATGCACAAGGCCATCGTTAAAATTAAGGAGAAGAGAAGGCAGCCGCAGAGGCAGCAAGCCCAGTAGCAACAAGCACCGCCACCATAGTAGCCACTGCCACAGCAATAGCAACAGCCCGCTCAAGATATGGGGATCCATCAGAACCCCATGCCGAACCATCCTCTTGCTCCACAACCACAACCGTCGGCAACGGCCCAAGTCAACCTCATCCAACCCCCGGCTCCCGATGCCGGATGCTCTTATGATGATGATGCATCAGTACAACGACTCATGGCCCTTCACCATAACCACCGTAGCCCAGCTCCCTCCGTCATCCTCTTGCTTAACCAACCAACCCCACTATCCTCTGCATTCACCAAACCTCTCATCCTACCGTCTGCATTCCCCATAAACCCATCTACCACCACTCCACTACTGTCTACCCTCGCTACCACCGCACCACTAGCCAACCATTCATCCATCATCCTCCTTCCAACTACCTCTACCCCGTCACCAATGCCTGCACCAATCATTACTCCACCTTTATCAACCCCCCCGACCATCATCTCTACTACCCACCCTACGCCTTCCCCTGCGCCACTCATTCACCCTACTGGGCCAGTTAAGCCGCTCATTTTGATCCCATCCCAGGCCGTGCCGACCCATAACCTTACCCTCCGGAGCGGGCGATTGTCCCACATGAATTATCCATCCACTGGTGCACCCACACCTAATCCCCAGTCTTCTCAGCCGACTATTGATCAGGAGGAGGCAGATCCGCTATCGGGGACACAATATGATCTATTACATCATTTGGACAGAGTACCCGCCAAGATCTCTGTGCTATAGCTGATAAAGAGATCTACCCTTCATCAAGATGCACTCAGAAACTTTCTACAGAAAGTAATTGTTAATGAAGACATGGCAGTGGATAGTCTGCCGATAGCTCTGGCTACAATCTCAAAGGGGCCGGCAATCACTTTTTCCGAAACAAAATTGGCACCCCCGGAAGACCGGCAAATGTCGCTATGCATTTCCATAACTCTAAACAAAGTCAGCATAGATGCGACGCTTGTAGATATAGGGGCATCCATCAATGTCTACCCTCTCAGTACATTAAGAGCCTGCAATTTATCAAAAGATCTGTTGAGGCCGACCCCAACAACCATAGCAGCATATGACAATTCTCAAAGGGCATGTCATGGGGTGGTCACTATTCAGGCCGAGCTTGGGCCTCTCACTATGCCAGTTGAATTCTATTTGCTGGACATCGACCCTATGTTCAAGGCTATCTTGGGTCGTTCGTGGATCAATAACCTCAACGCCGTACCATCCACTGCCCACCAATGTCTCAAATTCCCTTTTCAAGGGAAAGTGGTTAAGGTGAAAAGCATGTCCACGGTCCAGTCTGTGAAAGCCATGACAAAGAAGATTCTGCCCACATTATGGCCCAGCACACGGCCAGTTATTTTAGTGCTAGATCTGGATTCCCATGGGCTTATGCACCACGCAAGCCCGTCTCTGCAGTAGTGAATATCAAAGCGATGTCCCAGATTCGAGATTCAAAAGGCTGGGACATTATATTGAAGTTGGGTTATCAGCCGGGGAGAGGCCTCGGTGCACAACTACAAGGGCGGACCAAGCCGGTGCCCAAAGGGAGAAAGATGAATAGGTGGGGCCTCGACTATCGAGAGTCTCCATTTTCAATTCTGGGTGATTCTGGGCCCTTGACCTGGGATTACCGCCAACATTTTATTAAAGGCCATCTCCAGCCTGGCACCTTGAAAGCATATCCGAGTCAACCCAAGAAAGAAGAAGATACAACTCAGGTATTTGCCAGTCCATCATTGCTTCCAAAGGGGCCGGTTGATGACATGGTCGATTATAGCCAGACTTTTGGAAGGCTATTTTATGAAGAAGAAAGTCAAGAGGTACTGCTTGTGCAATTTGAGCCGAAGAAACCAGCTTACCGTCCACGGGAAAAGGGGAGCTCGCCCATCGTCTTTACTTGGTCTCCCTCCCGTCTTATGTCTCTCTTCTAGCAGCTAGAATCTATACCCCGTTCACCTCCAATCATGATTGATCCGTTCTTGACGGAACTGCCAACTGAGGTGTTGATTATACCGTGTCCATGTGGGCAATGCCCACCCATTGATCTCTCCACCATGTGGTCCTCCTCATCCGATCTCTCCAATATGTGGTTCTCTTCATCTGACCCAATCTTTGATGTCCTTTTCCCATCTCTCTTTCCCCGTCAACTTCCTCCTCCTCCACCTTCCTCTCCCCCTTGCTACATGATCTCCACTGACTCTCTCCAAAAAAAAATGTCAAATTTGAAACATAGATTTCGGTGGAAGATCACGCTATCTTGTCTCCATCCTACTCCGAGGGGCATGAAGCCCCTGCTGCCTCCTTCCCATTAGATTTCCTTTCTCCTAGGTTAGACGTAGGGTTTGTCGAGTCTAGGGAAGTAGAGTCTGTTAGGTCTAGAGAAGTAGGGTCTTGTTCTTGGTCATCCAACCCTTCCTCACCTAAGTTGCACCCGCTTGCGCGTCATTCCAAGTCTATCCCTGATAGGTTATTACAGGATCTAGCTTAGCGATGTCATGCTCTTCTGAAGTGTCCGGAGTTTGTCGCTACGGTGATTGTGATAGAAGAAGATGAGGAGCAAGAAGGGGTGTAGAGCGATGACGGACTAGGTGTTTATGAAATCATGGATAAAAAAGACTCGGTCGATGATGAGGACAACAACGTAGATGACACCGCCGATCTGTATGCGCAAGGATTAAAGAGATTCAACGAGCCATCATCGGCGGTGGATGAACCTATGAAGGAATTAAATCTGGGAACTGAAGAAGACCGCAGGCCCATTATCATTGCCGCTAATCTTTCTCCAGAGGTAGAAGAAGGTTTAATCAAGGTCCTAAGGGAGTATAGCGATTCTTTCGCCTGGTCTTACGAGGACATGCTGGGTCTTGACCCTTCTTTAGTGGAACATCGACTCGTGCTTAAACCAGGGGCAACACCCGTGAAACAAAGGTGAAGAAGATTTCATCCCCACATGGCCTTAAGGATTAAGGAAGAGGTCAACAAATTGTACAAAGCCAAGTTTATCAGAGTTGTCTTATATCCCCAGTGGGTGACGAACATAGTCCCTATCATCAAGAAGGATGGAAAGGTGCATATTTGCATTGATTTCAGGGATCTTAACAAAGCATGTCCCAAAGATGATTTCCCGCTGCCTCACATAGACGTATTGGTGGACAATACTACCGGGTATGAAGCATTATCATTCATGGATGGTTATTCAGGATATAACCAGATCCGTCTCGCCCCCGAAGATCAAGAGAAAACCTTCTTAACCACGCCCTGGGGTACGTATTGCTATGTGGTTATGCCGTTCGGTTTGAAGAACGCGGGCTATCAAAGGGTGATGATGGATATATTCTATGACATGATGCATGTTTGCATGGAAGCCTACGTGGATGATATTTTGGTGAAGTCGAGAACTAAAGAAGAACACCCTGCTATTCTGGCTAAGGTGCTCCAGAGAGCTAGGGAGTACCAGTTAAAAATGAATCCAAAGAAGTGTGTTTTTGGAGTCTCTTCAAGGAAGTTGCTAGGCTTTATAATCAGCAAACGGGGGATTCAGATCGATCCTAACAAAGTAAAGGCCGTCATGGACATGCCTCCGCCTAAGAATATCACGGAACTTCGAGGACTGATTGGTCGATTGCAATTTATTAGAAGATTCATATCCCAGCATTCTCAGAGGTGCCGTCCGTTTTATGAATTGCTAAAGGCGGGGGTCAAATTTGAATGGAATCAAGACTGTCAAAAGGCCTATGAGGATTTAAAAGAATATTTGACCAATCCCTCAGTTTTGCAACCTCATGTCCCTGGGAAACCCCTAATCCTATACATTTCTATCATTGAGGACTCCCTAGGGGCGGTTTTTGCACAAGTAGATAAAGAAGGCAAAGAGCGGGCAGCTTATTATCTCTCCAGGTTATTTAACCCGACGGAGACCAAATACACCGCTATGGAAAAGACTTGTGCCGCCTTAGTGTGGGTAGCTCAGAAGCTGAAACATTACTTTCTAACCCACCCAGTTAGATTGATCTCTAGAATGGACCCGATCCGTTATATCTTAGAAAATCCCGTCCTTTCTAGTAGGTTAGCTCGTTGGCAGAGCTTCCTCTCTCAGTTTGATATCACATTCGTTGTTCAGAAGGTAATCAAAGGATATGCCATCACTGAGCATCTTGCCCATCTTCCCATTCCCTGCACAGACTCTATTCATGATGATTTTCCTGATGAGCATCTTTCTGTTCTTACCCATCATCCCTTTTGGTCTCTGCACTTTGATGGTGCACTCAACTCCCAAGGCCGAGGGATAGGTGTTGTTCTGCTCACTCCGGAAGGGGTGACGATCCCCTTTGCTTATCAGCTCCATTTTCCTGCTACCAACAACATCGCTGAGTATGAGGCTCTACTAGCCGGATTGAAGCACGCCTACCTCTTGTGTGCGTGCTACTTAAATATTATAGGAGACTCTCAGCTCATTCTACGGTAAGTTCTGTCCACTTACCGCACCCGTGACCCGAAGCTCAAGACATATCAGGATCTGGTCACCCTCTTGGCTCGGTAATTCCACAAATTGATCTACATCCATACCCCTCGATCTCAGAACATTCTCACCGATGCGCTGGCATTGCTCGCATCCTCCTTATCTTTTCCTCTCGGTCGGAGCACTGAGACTATCATCGTTCAGAGATTGGACGCACCCTCTCTTCAAGATCCTTGGTATCACAACCTTAGGAAGACTGTAAAGGCTAAGGCTGAGAAGGAAGATTTGAAGGAAGTGTCTTTAACATAATTAGAGGAGATCTTGGAGGAAGAAGAATTGACATGGTATCATGAGATTGAGCTGTATTGCAAAGACAGATAGTTCCTTGAAGGGGCAAATGCCGAGCAATGTAAGGCTATTAGAAGAGCCGCCTCAAGGTACACTATCATTACTGGAGAATTGTACAGGCGCGCTCTCAATGGAATGCTTATGAGATGCCTAGATGATGATGAAGCTTGGAAGGTGGCAGCACATTCTAGTGAGTGTGGAGGTCATGTCAATGGCCAGGTTCTAGCGAAGAAGATCCTTAGGCAGGGGTATTATTGGCCCACTCTAGAGGAAGATTGCTCCCTCTATGTCCGGAGGTGTCTTAAATGTCAACTCCATGCTAATAAAATCCATGCTCCAGCTTCATCTCTTCATCCTCTTTCTGCTCCTTGGCCGTTCTCTATGTGGGCTTTCGACATTGTCGGCCCGCTCGGTGATCCCAATTCTCAGACCAAGCAGAAATCCTTTATCCTTACCGCCACTGAGTACTTCACCAAATGGGCCGAAGCGGAGGTGTACGCGGAGATCAAAGCAACCATGGTGTGCCGCTTCATCATGAAGAATATCATCTCACGGTTCGGAGTGCCAAGCAGCATCGTCACCGATAATGGACCCCAGTTCATCTCTCAAGAGCTCAAAGACCTATGTAAGAAGTTCAATATTGCATTGCATCATTCATCACCATATTATCCTCAAGGTAACGATCAAGCTGAGGCCACTAATAAAACCCTTCTTAAAATCATAAAGAAAACATGTGAATCTCAAAAATTTTCTGATTAGCCTGAACGATTGGTGGAAGCTCTGTGGGCTTACCGCACCTCCATCCATACTCCTACGGGGCAAACCCCCTATGCTCTTACCTATAGGATGGAGGCGGTGCTCCCATACGAGATCTTGGTCCCTTCCCTAAGGGTGGAGCTCGATAAGGAACTTAATCTCGATGAACGTCGAGAGGCGTTGCTCGTCCATTTAGAACTCTAGGATGAGAAGAGGATGAATGCGTCCGATCACGTGTCCGTTTATCAAAAGAGAGTTTCATGTTATTTTCAAAAGAAGGTAATCGAGTGCAAATTCCAAGTAGGTGATATGGTTTTGAAACGCAAATTCATTCGGTCCGGAGGTCCCAAGTCTAAATTGAAACCTAACTGGGAAGGTCCGTTCGTCGTTAGAGAGGCTTATCCAGGGAACGCGTATTGCTTAGTCAACGCAGAAGGAGAGGAGCTGTCCCACGCTTGGAATGGGTTGTATCTTAAGCATTTCTTTCCTTAGAGTCGGGCTAATGAAAGCCCGGTAGCAAGCTGTCCCTTTTTCCTCGATCACGAAGGAGGACCCCGAGTTTGGCAAATCATACACTTCACGACGTCCCTGGTCGGGTTCCCCAGTCATGTAAACACCGTTTCTCCTTGGCCATGCCTGGGGGAAGTCACAGTCCCTGTCCGTTTCTCTCCTCGGCTAAATCTAGGGGCAAGAAGGTATATAAGGGGGGCGATGACTAATCTAGACACCCTGGCGAGAGGAGGTCTCAAACAGGGGCAGTCCATTATGACCTGATTCCACAGGAAAAAGTAATCGCATCAAAAAAGAGAAAAAAGGGAGCAAGCCAAAAGCAAAATTAAAAGTCCATCTCAAAAGCTAGAGCTTCAAAAGTCTATAGCTCCGCGAATATAAAACTAGGCATGGCAAGAGTGGTAGTACAGTTTCTCCGCGGGACGTCATGAGCCCGGTCGTACGCATGCCTAGGGTGGATAAAGGTTAGATGACGGACACAAAGCCCCGGCGTAACAGACCGAATCTCTGAACGGGTTGTTGTGAGAAGAACTCAAATCCCAAAACCTCTGTATCTGGCCTAAGCTTTCCCCCTTATTTCTATTTTTCTTTTAGGACTAGACAGTACCCTGGGTATGGCATCGGTAGAAGCACCGTCATACAAATTGGCCCTGGCCAGGGATTGTCATTTCAAAAAGCATGCCGACCTCCGGAGTTCCGAGTGGGGCAGGTAGGGTTCTTGTTGCCGGGACGAAATTGGCTCTCGAAATCTAAAAAAATCATATAAATTCAAAACAATAATATATTTCAAAATCCAAAAAATCATATATTTCACAACCCAAAAAAGTATATATTTCAAAATCCAAAAAATCATATATTTCAAAACCCACAAAAATCAGATATTTTAAAACCTCTCAAAAAGCAAATACTTTCAAAATCCCAAAAATACCATCATCTTGCATTGCATGCATCGCATTTTTTTCATTTTATTTTCTGCCTATTTGATAAGGCTCCACCCCTTGACCAAATATCAAGAACTGGTCATTTTCTAACTTGCTGCAGGCAAGGGGTTGAGTCTAAGAACAGATCTAACTTGTTTTCTTGTCTAAGTGTGTGCAGGTTGCAGGTATTCAAGCTTACTGGCTCCTTATCATTTGCTCTATCTCTTATTCACATGCTTCTGATATGTTTTCTCTTCTTCAATCTTGTCTCTCGATCTATTCTAAAGCTCATGTCCTTCTCATGCTTTGCATAGCTTTAGCTCACTTTGATCATGTCTTTATGAGAGGGCTCTTTGCCTCACGATTATGAATCCGACGGTTCTACTTCGTCTAATCTTGGGCTTGGTTGAGGAGCATATCTGTCATGTCTCGTGTTTTCATCCCGCATATGTTGTCTCATCTCATGTTGTCATCCCACATGTGTTGTTGTCCCACGTGTTCTTGACCCAACCATATGTTGTCCCACTGCATTATTGTCTTGTCCCACCATGTTCATCATACATACATGTTGTTAGTTCATGTCTTGCATATGTTGCTTGTTTATTCATTCTTCGTTGTGTTATGCTATCTTTTGTTATGTTCATCTTTATGTTATGTTCATGTTGTTGGTTGTCTTATATCAGAAAAATGAAAAAAATGTCGTTTCGCTTGGCAGGTAAGTCAGGTATGGCTCTCTATCCCTGCTCACTATTGCATTACTATATGGTATCTATGATATATTATATCGAGAACATGCTGGTCATTCGTGTGATTCAGGGATCTGATGTCCCCCTTTAACAAAAATGATGATGATCTAGGTGCACATGTTTAATCATTGGATAGGCCGTTAGGTTGGAAGAGTTGGGGGACGATGGTTCTATCTTACACGATGTGGTTGCGGATAGTGTCTTGACCCTGATTTATCCGGTCTAGCAATACTATTCTCGAGTATCTTCCTATTTTGTCCTTTCTTTGCATTCATTTTGATGATTTCTTTATTTTAGCCCAGCATGCATCATACGCATCTTTAAGCATTCACGTGTCCTCATCTGTCCAAGCGTCTCAGTAATGGTTAATAACTCTGTGTCCATGGTCTTAAGTAAGGAGAGTCATTCCACACTGAGTTGGAAGGTTTCCTTTGGTCTATTTGCTCGGTTTGGGTAGCTGAGGATTCCTGTCTGGAGTTTAGTTACTCGTCTCTTTACTTTTTCGGTTGCTCCGACCGCCTATCAGCTGTGTGTTCTAGTGAGGAGGTTGGTTGTGTTTTCCTTTCCTTTAGTTGATTAGTTCCTCCAGGCATGCATCATTCGGTTTGGCCGCTCCATGTGATTGGTTCTAAGTTTTTCGGAAGATTCCTATCACTCGATGGTTGAGGATGGGTGTTGGTTTACCTTAACGCCTACTTTTCTGTCCACTCCGCTACATTTCTGCTTCACCTCCGCTCGTTCCCTTGCAAAGAGGACGTTACGGAGGGGCATCTGTTGACACCCATTTTATGACCAATGAGTTGGGTCATCTCCTTATTTATCTTTATGATGCTCCGAGTTATACGCCGTTTATTGAGCCATCTTGGTCAGCTTTGAGGCTTATTTCATGGGTCATTCTCCTTGATTGGGTCTCCCTCCTTATTTGTCTTTCCGTGGGTTGAAGCTTAGCAGGCCCTTCATTTTGCCACGCCACTGTCTCTGGCGGTCTATTGATTGGGCGTTTGATGACGTATAGCGGTTTATCTTAAGACCGTTTGCTGACGCCAGAGTCCAGAGCCAACGTCTTTCTTTCAGTCTTTTCTGTTCTTATCCGTTGAGCTCTGGCGGTTTATCGTAAGACCATTAGAGGCATTGTGGTAGTTTTACCTTAGACCGTTTCTTGGCTCCAGAGTCCTGTTCACGAAGTTTTCGCCCGTTGGCCTTATCCTCCGAGGTTGGCGGTCTATCCTTGGACCGTTTTCTCCAAGTAGCAGTTTATCGTAAGACCGTTTGTGCAGACAGAGAGTCCTGCTAGAACTATCTTTTCTCTGCTACGCCGTGGCCGAAGTAGAGTTTTGATTTTATGATTTCTCTCTCGATAGAGATCTTTAGAAGCTTCGATTTGTTTTTGTGGACTCTTAGGAGTATTATCTTCAAGAGTTTGTTAGGCTCTGCCCTACTTTTTCATTGGAATCCAACTTGAACCTAGGGTTTGAGAGCATATAAATAGAACCCTTGAGTTCATGGGTTGAGGAGGAGATTTCTGGAGATTACGTCGAGGTGATGCCGCATTCTAGAGCGAGTACCCATCAAGGAGAAGTGATGTCTACATCCATTAGCCTTCAAGTCCATGGAGTATTAAGTTCCAAGGGTTTAATAGTGTTGTTTTCTTCTTTAGTTTCTTACCCTCTTCATAGCATTCACAAGCATCTTCCCTCTTCTTCTTCCACGTTCTTTGCATCTCAATCACATTTTAAACATCTTCCCATCTTTTCCACGCCCCACAGGGGTTAAAAAACCACCACCCCAAGTATTCACCCTTCCTTTTGCATGCACTTTAGTTTATTTGCATTATAGTTGCTACACTTGTCAAAGGGATAATTTGGGTTGTTTTTCTGTGCTTCTACATTTTTTTTTGCAGCTCTACAGGGTTCCTAGCACGAGGCCCAACTCTTCTGGCCTGCCGGGAGAGGTGGAGATCCAAGTCCCAACTTACTGTTCTGTGCGCTCTGGCGGCTATATTTAGGACCGTTTGAGGATCTGTGGTGGCTTATCGTAAGGCCGTCTCTTGCTCATTAGCGGCCTGATATTAGACTGTTTGCGCTCATAGAGTTCCTGATTTCATCTCCCCTGGGCGGGTGTTTCATCCTGCTCTTTCCAAGGTATTTACCTTAGCTTTGCTAGTTTATTTACCTTGGTGGCGATCACACTTCCTTAATTGGATATTGTTCATCATTGTCATCATCTTGCTTGCTTTTCTATTTACTTCATTTGCTCCACACCTACGGTGTGTGTTTTTATTTTATTCCCTTACTCCACGCCCCGGCGTGTGTTTTAATTTTTCTTCCTCATGAACATTGATGACATTCCCATGCTTCTAATTTTGGTGATTGTTTGAGTTAGGTTATTACCTGGTCACACACTTTCACATATCTCTCATACCACTATATTCATATCCACACACACCATCACATCACATCATACACAAAAAAACCATCAACAGTTGTCATCCCACGTGTCTTTGTCTCACCATGGTCTTGTCCCACCGTGTTATGGTGTTATCTTGCCCCACCATGTTATGGTGTTGTCTTGCCCCACCGTGTTTTATCCCACGCTTGCCACTTGTTCTTATGGTGTTTGTAATGTTTTTATGTTCTGTTCAGTTGGTTTTCACTATGTTTTGTTCATACCTATCATGTTATGTTTCGTTCATCTTCGTTGTTATGTTCAGTTCATGCTTATTTGTGTTATTCATGTTGTCTTATTGAAAACCCATAAAAATCTGAAAAATCTGAAAATCCAAAAAAATGTCGCTTCACTTGATAGGCAAGTCAGGTATGGCTCTTTATCCCTGCTCTTTGTTGCATTACTATATGGTATCTACATTATTATAGCCTCTCAAGGACCGGCTGGTTGTCCGTGTGTTCTGGGATCTGATGTTCCCCTTTAACAAAAATGATGATGATCTAAGAGCATACGGTTAATCGTTGGATAAGCCGCTTGGTTGAGTCGAGTGGGTAACGATGGACTCTATCTCGCACGCCGTGGTTGCAAGAAGACTCTTGACCCTATCTTGCTTGGTCTAGAAATAGTATCATTGAGTACTTTGTATTTTATCCTTTCTTTGCATTTGTTTTGATGATTTCTTTATTTTAGCCCAGTATGCATCATGTCATTTTGAGCATTCACGCCTCGTAATTCTCTCAATGTTTCATCTCAACAATGGTTGATTGCACTTCAATTCTCTTGGATAAGAGATCATCATTCCACTTTGAATTTGAATAATTTCGCTGATCTTCCCACTCGGTCTGGTTGGCCAATGTGATTCCTATCTGGATTTTTATCTTAGTTTTTATTCTCCTTTTCCAGCTTTTCAGCTATGTCTCTTTCTGATCCCCTCATTGTCTGTGGATTGTATCCCTGATGAGGTTGGTTATGTTTCCTTTCCTCGCTTAGTTTAGTTCTCCAGGCAAGTCTCATCCTTGTCAGCCATTCCCTGTGGTTAGTTCGATGTTTTCAGGAGAATTCCTATCGCTTGTTGGTTGTGACAGGTGTCTTTTATCTTGATACTCGCTTTTCAGTTCTCTCCTCTTCATCTCCATTTCCCATCATTATCACTTTCTCTCTATCTCCTTTCCATTTTGCCTCCATGTCGCTTTCGCTCGTTCCCTTGCAAAGCAGACATCAAGGAGGGGCATCTGTTGACACCCATTTTCAGCCTACAAGTTGAGTTATATCTATTATTTACCTCCATAATGTTCTGAATTGATCCTTATTTTGGAGCCTTCTTTGATCCTATCTCGAGCTCATTTCTTGGCCATTTTTCAAGCCCATTGAGTTCTGGAGGACTTTATCTTCTTTTTTTAAATCCAAAAAAGCCCTGCCTAGGGTCTGGTGGGGGCCAACAGACTCCTAGGAGGTGAATTTTATTACTAGTGGAAAAAAATTGGGGTTACATCAATCTGATGCTGGGAAGACCCAGCTTATCCAAACGAGCCTCACCCTTTATAAATGAGGGTAGCTCACTGTTGTGAAAGAAGACATTACATTTTGATGAGCAAGCTAAAGAGGCCAATAAATCTGCTACTTTGTTTCCTTCTCTGTAGATATGATCAAACTTATCATGCTGTGAGGTAGTTTTCCAAATCACTCTGACATAGGATAGAATAGACCAAGGGCATTGGTATTCCTTTTTAATAACCCGAACAAGAACTTGTGAGTCAAACTCAAAGAGCGCTGGCTGGTAAGAGATAGTATGGAGATAGTGGATTCCATCAAGCATAGCTCTTGTTTCTGCTACCAGACTATTTGTCTGGCCATAGTAATGGGAGTAGGCTAGCAGAACATTTCCACTATAGTCTCTAATAACACCTCCACCTCCTGAAATGCCATTTGGTTTGCAGGCACCATCCGAGTTTAGTTTGAGAAAAGGCCAAGGGGGGAAAATCCATTTTACTATTTTCAGCTGTGCACCATTGTAGGGTTGAGCAGGGATACCCAAGGTATCTAGGATTTTCCGTTTGCAAAGATCAGCTTCCTTGAGATTAGCATTTACACAGGCGGTTTTCACTTGACTGAGGATTTGGTGAAGTATCCTTCTTTTATGCAGTGTTCTGTCTTCATACCTCACTGAATTCCGAGCCCTCCAAATATTCCAGCAGCCATATCCTATGACTGCTAGGATTAAGTGACCATAAGCTGATTTCGGTTGAATAGTGTTGGCAGCATTGGAGATGAGAGCAGTAATGGAATTCCCTTCCAAAAGTAGACCAGCAGAAGTGAAGAAAGACCATATGTGCGAGGCTAAATCACTGTGTAAAAATAGATGATTCATGGTTTCACCATGGGGGACCTGACAGCAGGAGCAAGCAGAGCAAAGATGCACACCTAGTCGCTAAATGTTGGAATCCACAGGCAAGCTGTTGTGAAGGATTTTCCACAAATGGACAGAGATTTTCGTTGGTAACCATTGAGACCACAGCCTTTCCCAATACACAGCTGGCTGTCTTGAAACAGTTTCAGGAAGAATCTGATAGGTAGAAGCTACTGAACAGGCTCCTGAGGCTGATAGACTCCAAGCATGAAAGTTAGCATCTAGAGAAAGGTTTGTGTTGAGGACAGCTATTTTGACAGATGCAGGCAGAAACCTGTCGATCCTTTTCCTCATTTGATGGATGCCGCAAGAAGTGTTTGACAGTGATATGAGGATTAGGAATGCTGTTTGAAGGAACAAAGTCAGCCAAGCATTTGGTTCCAATCCAATGATCATACCAGAAATTAGTGAGCATTCCATCCCCAATGATGACCTTTCGAAATTTAAGGACCAAAGATTTAGCCTTTGTCTAGCTTCATCTAGCAAGGCCATTCATACTATTAAAGTGCACATCTCTCAAATGTTTCTGCCCAATGTACTTTGCTCTGAAGAAAGAGGCCCACAAGGAGTTTGTATGCAAAGCCTGCCAAAGCATCTTGACTCTTAAGGCTACTTCCATTTGCCTAAGTGACATAATTCCGAGGCCTCCCTGTGAAGTAGGTCTGCAAATAGTAGCCCATGATCTCCAATGTCTTTTGTTCCCAGTTGTGGAAGAGCCCCAAAAGAAGTTTGCAAATGCTCTCTCCAGTAAAATGTGAGTTCCTGAGTATAAGGGAGAGGTGGATAAAGAATAAATAGGGATTGAGGTAAGCACATGCTTAATCAATATGAGCTTGGCCCCTTGAGAGAGTAAATTGGATTTCCAGCCTGAAATTTTCTTTTGTATGGATTGAATAATACCAGCAAAGTGGACTTTTTTACTTCGGCCTAAAATCAGAGGGAAACCAAGATATTTGTGAGGGAAGCTTTGTCTAGTGAAGCCTGTGAGATTGGCAATCCGAGTAGTAGTGGAAGCATTGATCTTTGAATGCAGAAAAAATCCACTTTTACTGATATTAATAAGCTGACCTGATCCCCTTTCATAATTCCTCAGAATTTTTAGTAAGTTTCTGATAGAGAACATGCTTGCCTTAGTAAAGATCATGGTGTCATCTGTAAATAAGAGATGGGAAATGGTGGGACACCTCAGTGGCCCTTGAAAGCAATCAATTTGTCTATTCAAATGGGCTTTCTTAATAGCCCTACTCAAACTTTCCTCAGCAATGATAAGTAGAGACGGGGCAAGTGGGTCACGTTGCCGAACTCCTCTTGTAGATTTAAAGAAACCTGCTACATCCCCATTCAGAAGGACAGAAAACCAGTAGTTAGTGATCAGTTTATCGATCATTTGAATGAAATTCAAGCTGAAACCAAACACGTGTAGAACAGCAAATAGGAAATCCCACTCTAGCCGATCATAAGCCTTGGCCATATCCAGTTTAAACATGATATTTTTTCCTCTGGTTTTTCTGCCCAATTGCTGTGTCAATTCTTGGGCAAGGGTAATGTTTTCAGTTATGTGCCTCCCTTTTACAAAAGCAGACTGCTCCGGTGATATAATGTTAGGAAGGATAGCAGCCAGCCTTTTATTAACAATAGCAGAAATGATTTTGTAGAAGAAATTGCATAAACTAATTGGCCTGTAATCAGCAATATCCTCAACATTTGATTTTTTAGGAATGAGGGCTATTAAGGTGGAAGTTACAGATCTAGGGAGAGGCTGTGGACTAGCAAAAGCCTCTTGAACAGCACTGACTACCACTCCATCAATAATGGACCAGGCCTTGTGGAAGAAAGCCCCTGTGAACCCATCCGGACCTGGTGCACTATCAGCTGAAAGTTGAAACACTGTATCTTTAATTTCTTGTTCAGTGGGAATGGCACAAAGCATTAAGTTCTCCTGAGGGGTGATGAGATTCGGAATACAATTTAATGGAGGACTTTATCTTCTATTCCCCAACTTTCGAGCCCGTTTCGTGCGAATTCGAAGCTCAAACGGATGCCCGGATGGACATCGCGCAATGCTGCCTTGTACCCCTAGTCACGGTCTCCTAGGCGACCGCGACCTTGAGGTCACAGTCACCTGGGAGACCGCGACCTGCCAAATTTTTTTTTAAATCATCGGCTTGCGGTCTAGTGAAGACCGCTACCTGATTGAGCCAGAATCACCCCGTCCAGCCTCCTGTCGCCTAGCGATCATCCTTAGACCGCTTGGTGGTCCCCTTGCGGTCCTCCCATGACCGTTTGGCTCCCTAGCGGTCCTGCGATAGACTGTTTTACGAACAGAGAGTCTAGAATTTCCTAAACTCCAATTTCTTCACTCGAGGACTCCTTGGAGACCTTGTTTGATCCATTTTCTCTGAGATAATCCCTCCAAATCAAGGCTAATCCACTTTGGGGATATATTCCCACTATTATCAACAAGATTTATTAATCTAAATCTCTATTGTGGGTGTTTATCTCAGATTTGAACCTTCTAGATTTCTTCACTTCTATATAAACCTCCCAGTTCGCATGTCACGAAGGGGGGCTCTTCTTCAACCTGAGGCGAAGCCATGCTGCACCGCTGACTCCCCTCTTTGACCTCAGGCTATTAATGGAAGTATTGTCTACATTTTCCATCTCTCTGGGCTTCTCTTCATCATTTCTCCTCTTAGTTATTCCTCTCTTAATTTCCAAAATCATCACAAATCAATATTTTCTGCACCTTTACATTTTTTCTCCATATTGCATGCACGTTTCCCGCAGTTGTGCTACGTGATTTCTGTTGGGACGCTAAAGGGTGATCTAGAGGGGGGTGAATAGATCAAACACCCGATAAAAACTACTGCAGCAGAATCAAATGCGGAATGAGTAATTCTGCTAAACAGATAGAATGCACTAATCAACGACCAACCAGAATTGCTGAAGAACCCACTTAAACAAACTTCTACTGCGCAAAGTACAAAAGTAAAGGAGCGATGCAAACCATAAGGCAATCACACAGTAGACAAGAGTTTTTAGGTGGTTCGGTCCTCCAGACCTACATCCACCCCACACTCAACCCGAGTGTGGATTACTGCTGACTCACAGCTTGAACCGCTGGGCCTCACAGCTTGCCTACAATCCGCTGAGCCTCACAGCTTGCTGTCCAGTGGAATCCTCCACTGCAACCACTGGGGATTAAAGCTTGACCCGTCCAGAGGCAGCACCTATACAAACGCTGACTAACAGCTTGAAGAAATGAGTTCGAAAAACAAAATAGAAAACAAACGAAAAGGAAATGTATCCCTGCAGGGAATATAGCTCAAACATGTGAGCAAACCTCAGATCTGGTTTTGAACCAATGATCTGAGGAATAAACTCTCAACACTTCTCTCTCTCTCAACTCTCTTTCTTTTCTCTCTTTCTTTTTCTCTTCTGCTGGATCGAAGGGCTCTCTGCTCTCTGCTTTTCCTTCAAGGCTTCTGCATTCGATCAGTCTTCTTCTGTGGTAGAAGGCTTCCTTATATAAGTAGTCACAGCAAGAGCAGCCCTGGGAGCGTGTCTTCCACATTTCCCGCCCAGAAGTTTTGGCCACGTGTCATCATCCTACAGCCCTTCCAGGCTCGGATCACGTGCCCTTCATAAGCTTCACGACCAGTACCTGTCAGACATAGAGAATTATCACTCTAATGTCGACACCTTGTACAGACTTTCTGAAGGCAATGCAGTGTGTAGACTTTGCAATGCGAAGACAACGCATGTACAGACTTCACGTTGTGAATGCAAAGTAAAGTATGTACATCAAGAACGAATGCACAATGGCTGTATGGACTTTGCGTTCTGAACAATGTACATACTTACCACTTGAAGCGTGTACAGACTTCATGTTCACTATGCAAACTTTGTATAATGTATGGACTTAGTGTGTGCGAGCATGCTAACATGCAATGTGTAGACTTTGAAGTGTGTTATGCAGAATGCATCAAGCGAAGTATGAACATCAAGAATGAATGCACAATGGCTGTATGGACTTTGCGCTGTATAGACTTCGCAATGCGAAGACAAAGCATGTACAGACTATGCGTTATGCAACCAGACGATGTCTAGACTTGCTCATGACTGTCTAGACTCTGCATGCGTGCTATAGCAATGTGCAGACTTGCTGACGAAGCATTGTGCAGACTCTGCGTGCCACAATGTGCAGACTTGCCAGTGTATGGATTTGGTGAGCATGCAGTACACAGTGTGCAGACTTGATGCAATGCAAGGCAACGAATGTATAAACTTCACGATGTGTAGACTTGCCAGAAGAAAGGCTGTACAGACTTTACTTCGTGCAAGCTATAGTGCTAATGTGTGTAGACTTTGAATTAAAAGGATGCACATGCTGTACAGACATTGGCTAATGCTGCAAGTGAACGATGTATAGACTTCAGCTCGTGCAAGCAAAGCCAATGTATAGACTTGGCGTTTGTGCAAGCAGAACAATGTACAAACCTTGTGTTGTGAACACAGACTGTACAGACTTGAATGATGCATGCACAAGACACTGATGTATAGACTTAGTCTATGCAGCACTGTATAGACTTCGTGTGTGTGCTACAGAACAATGTCTAGACTTTGAAAGCTTGAACACGAATAGGCTGATGAATAGACTTTAAGTGATAGACCAATGTACAGACTTGCATGAGACGCCCGATGTATAGACTTGACGAATGAGACGCAACATGAGACGCTCAATGTACAGACTTTACGAATGAGGCACCCGATGTACAGACTTCAACTCTCAACTGAGACGGTGGATGAGACGCTAGACGCTGTACATACTTGAAGACAATGCATGCTGCAATGTGTAGACTTAGCCTATGCATAAGACGATGGACTCTGTACAGACTTGACGATAATGCATAAGATGATGCATGAGACGATGGATGTTGTATAGACTTGAGTGCTCTGACTATGCTCATGCAATGTATAGACTTGCCTTAAGCAAGGGCTGTACAGACTTGCTGCCTAGCCGATGTACGGACTTCCTATACGTTCAAGTCCAATGTATAGATTTGCTGAGATATGCACCTAAAGAATGTACAGACTTTATGCAGACTGACTTCGATTGATGCATAGACTTAACCGATGCAGACTAGTCCGATGTACAGACTTGCTCATCTGTTATACTGAATGCATGCTGGTCTGTTATACTGAATGCACTTAAACAAGGTATGCACATAGCAGATATTGAACTGAAGCAATGGATGTATAGACTTGATATCTGACAGAATGCAATGCATCGACCAAGTGTTTACATATGCAGTAACTAGTAGTAATGCATGTATACTAAACACAATGAATGGCTCACTGTGAAACTTTCACTGTGTTGCTATCATCAAAACAAAATATCATAAGCTTGTGCCTAAGGGGCACAACATTCTCCCCCTTTTTGATGATGGCAACAAAGTGATAG
Source organism: Amorphophallus konjac (assembly GCA_022559845.1). Lineage (NCBI taxonomy): Eukaryota > Viridiplantae > Streptophyta > Magnoliopsida > Alismatales > Araceae > Amorphophallus > Amorphophallus konjac. Next base: position 235,768,420 of record CM040124.1, read on the forward strand.
TGAGTCACCAACCAAAAATTTCTCCCCCTTTGACATGATCAAAAAGAAAGAAAAACATGAGTGCAACATGCAGATTTCCCTTAGAACATCTCAAACTCCCCCTGAATGAATAACTCCCCCTGAATTGATTCTCCCCCTTTGAGAAAGGAATATGAAGATAGGAGGGAAAGAACATGAATGAGGAAGGGGTCACTACACAACAGCTGAAGCAATAGTTCAGAAGGTGAGCATGATTATAAACAACTGTTAAAGTATAAGAGTCAACAATATGCAGTCTTGAAAGAAAAAAAATTCAGGTTTAACAGTGATAAAAATAGAGTAAAGCAGCTGACCACTGAAAACGAGTTATAGACTCCATTTATAGCAATGAATCTAAGGCACATGGTTTTAATAGATGAGTCAGAAAATAATACCCTTTGTGATTAAACATGGAAGATCAAGAAAGGCAACTTGAATATGTGTTGAGAAAAATAATTTTCACTCAATGACTTTTGATTTCAAAGGGTTACAGCAGTTTGTTTTTCACTTTTTAATTTTCAGAAACTGAGCTAAGTGAATAGACCAATGGCATTTATGCTGTTGACATTAGGTGTACACCTTGATCAGAGGCAGGTACCCCCTGTTACCAGGTATAAACTACTAGATCTATTTCAGATCAAGACATACAAGGAACAATCTTCACCTTTGACATTAAGGGTACACCTTGATCAGAGGCCAGTACCCCCAGTTACTTGGTGAGGACTCCCCCTGTAGATTTGACCCTATGAACAGAGGTAGTCTGAAGCACTTCATGACTTATGAATTCTCCTGCTTCTTTGGAGGAGATCACAGTTTCTCAGTGCAATTCAGCCATTGCTCTGTCACTGTGTTCAGCTCTTTGCATTGATGATCTTATTTACTGCTGCCCTTATTTCTTTTAGAGTGATTGTTTAAAAAATCAGTACAAGCTCTTATTTACCTTTTCTAGACATTTCCACATTAACACATTCAGGCATTAAAAAAAACTTTTCCTATTCTAACCATGAGACAGAGATTAAGAGCTATAAAAGTTTTATTTTATCTCAAGTTCTGAAGTGCAGGCACTGAACTCTTCAATTTATAAAAGTTAAACTTTTAGTTCCTTTCAATTTGTAAATGCTATTCTTATAAATGAACAATTGCAATAGCCACAGCTCAATGTACTAAACCAGAAGCAATGCTGTTGTTCAGTGAAGGTTAGGGAAATGATGGCAATTGTTAAACAGTGATAGCAATAAGCAATAAGATCCAAGAGCATCTGATGTCAAAGACTATGAAGGAATTGAGTGGGGACTATAAGGAGTGAAAAAGATTCAATGTCGAGAACAGAACTCTCAGCTCCCCCTGACACCATGATGCAAGAAATATGCTATGCAATGATCATTTCTTTTCAGATTTTTTTTCCAAATATGATGCAGTACACTGTTCTATATGAGGACTTGACCCTTGGTACTTGGCAAAGAACCTGGTCTCAAGGACCATCTCACACATAGTAAGAACCTCCAGGCAGATTTCCCTGTCTTTTAGTAGCTTACCATTTAATATACCAAGGTTATGCAAATGATATATGCAGTGCAAAGCAGTCCTATATGCATTGAACAATTTTCTTGATGCAAATGATAAATGCAGACATTAGACACATGCATCAACTATATGCATTAAATGAACCATTCAAACTCAGTGCAATAGCTGGCAGAAGAAGAGCATCAAATTTATGTAGAATTAAATCAGTAGCTGAGTCTAGAATGCAGACTGATCAGCTAGACAAGAAGAGAAAATCAAAAATTAAGCAACCGAATCAACATGACTTTCTCAATTCAATTCTGAAGGTAAAACACTTACCTGCTTTACCTGACTGATTTATTTTTACCCTTAGTGTTGCATCAGATTGTTGATAAGGCTTCCAATCTCTTTCAGCTTTTAGAACTTTTGGCCCTACCTCTTGTCATATGCCTGGAGTATCTATTCATGTTTCAACATTTTGTTCCGGGCTACCAGGCATACCTGCAAACACACTTAGGGAGCAGATTTTGGAACCCAAGATAGTTTGGGCCCCAAGACAGAAACAGACATATGAGAGTGAAAACATGACAAAAGCTGTTTAGGGATCCACATTTGTGTGAAAGTGGAAGGTTTGGTGGATTTTACAGCTTGAGAGTTCTTTTTGTTATTTTTCTTTTTCTCAGCACCAACAGGTCTAGTTTTCTTTTTCTGGTGCTTTGATGGTTGTTGTGTAGTCCTGGCATTCATTTTACTAAAAGCATTGTTGTTTTTCTACCAGTGCCTTGGCCAATGAGTGTACCGGAAGTTGTGACCCAAATTGGTTCCAGGCTGACCATAGAACACCTGTTGACTAGGACTCCATGTCCTAAAGTGACTATCCCATCTCCTAGCTGGCTGAGATCTATAGGGCTGAGTGGGGAAATTCTGATACCTAGACCTCATGTACACAGGATTCCACCCAAACCTATTAAGTGGTTGTGAGTGAATGTGATGATAGACTTGGGCTCGAGGGAAATAGGGATGAGCAAACTGGTTCCTGGCTGCACTTGGTCTCCCTGCCACCTTTGACCCTCTAGGTTTCTGAACAGACTTATATTGGGTCTTTTTCTGAGCAGTTGATGGTGGTGGAGACTTAGCAGCCTTGGACTGGGGTTTTGACGTGCTAGCTGGCTGACCCCTAGCCTTGGACTTACCCTTGGAAGAAGAGCATGCAGCTCTAGGCTCTACAACTTTCTGCTTTCCCTTGTCCTTAGCACTGGACACTTTTGATTTTACATTATTGAAAGTAGATTTGTCATTGACCATTTTTATGAGCAGTCCTGTATTCTTTTCTCCCACAAATGAAATGGTTTTCAGTTCAAAACTCTTTTTAGCTGAGGGATTAAAACCGAGACCCTCTTTTCTAAAATTGACTTTTGACCCTAGCAAGGCATTAATATTTTCTGTTCCTTGGGTCATGCTTTCAATGATTTTCTGTTTGTTAGAATTTTCATTTTCTAAATTTTCAACAGTTTTCTTCAGTTCATCATTCACTGACAAAATAGCTTCATATTTTTCAGTTGAAATCTTTACTTGATTTTTAAATTTCTGAATTGATAATTTCAGCTCATCAATGACATTTTTCAGCAACTCATTTTCTTTCCTACAATCAATCACAACATGCTTTAATTCATCAAACTCAGAACATGCACTTTTTAATTTTTCATTCTCTGATTGTAAACATGCAACTTTATCAGTAAGTGTTTTATCATTTACCAGAGAATTCATTCTCTTCTTCAAGTGTCTGTTTTCCTTCTTAATATCATTCCAGATCTCCATAAGCATCTTCCCAATCAGAAATAGTAAAATGTTCGAAAGGGGATGATACCTGATCAGACTCTTCTTCTTCTTCTCCATTTCTGGCCATCAAGTAGATGTCCTATTCTAATTTTTCACTATCTGAGGAAGTGCTCAGTGTGCCTTCTTCCTCATCACTCCATGTACTGACCATGGCCTTTCCCTTTGGCGCTTTCTTCCATGGTCTTCCTTTGATTTTCTATAACTCTGGACAATTAGCCTTCATGTGGCCAGTCTTCCTGCAATGATAACAAGTATTATCGTTAGATTTTTCAGCAGGGTTAAATTTATACATGTTTTGCTTCCTGCTGTGGTATTTTCTGTAGACATTTTTCCCTTCAGTTCTAAGAAATCTTCTGAACTCTCTTGTAATCATAGCTAGTTCATCCTTTTCAAAATCTGATCCAGATTGGCTCCGATCACTGGATGATCCATTGCATCTGGACTGTTTTGAACAGCTATGCTTGGCCTTCAGAGCAATAGGCTTCTTGTATTCGAGCTCTTCAGCTTGTAGAAGATTCATCTCGTACGCCATCAAAGAGCCTATCAGCTCATTGGGTTTCATCGTTTGTAGATCTTTTGACTCCTCAACCACAGTTGCTTTGGTATGCCATATCGGAGTCAACGATCGAAGGATCTTCCTCACAACTTCATGATCAGTATAACTTTTTTCCAGATTTCTTAGACCATTTGTTATGATGGTCAGGCGAGCATACATTTCGGTCACTGTTTCACCAGGCTTCATCCGAAATGCTTCATACTTTGATACTAGCATATTAGTCCTCGTCTCTCTCACTTGAGATGTTCCCTCATAGATAACTTCAAGGGTATCCCACATCTCCTTCGTTGTCTTGCAGAATGACACAATGTCAAATTCAGTGGGATGGAGTGCACACTGAATGGCGTTGATAGCGCTCCAATTCAGAGTAGACTTCCTGATTTCTTCTCTAGTCTACAATTCCTCATTCTCATGTAGTTCATAAGGACCTTTACTCACAATTTTCTAGACCTCGTAATCTTTGGCTCTGAGGAAGACCTGCATCCGGTTCATCCAATATGAGTAGTTGGAACCATCGAAGAATGGTGGCCTCGTAGTGGACTGTCCCTCTGCTGTTAACCCTCTAGCATCCATGGCCGTTCCTCTTTAGGATGTTAGTCCTGCACAAAGAGTTAGGCTCTGATACCAATTGTTGGGATGCTAAAGGGTGATCTAGAGGGAGGTGAATAGATCAAACACCCGATAAAAACTACTGCAGTAGAATCAAATGCGGAATGAGTAATTCTGCTAAACATATAGAATGCACTAATCAACGACCAACCAGAATTGCTGAGGAACCCACTTAAATAAACATCTACTACGCAAAAGTACAGAAGTAAAGGAGCGATGCAAACCATAAGGCAATCACACAGTAGACAAGAGTTTTTAGGTGGTTCTGTCCTCCAGACCTACATCCACCCCACACTCAACCCGAGTGTGGATTACTGCTGACTCACAGCTTGAACCGATAGGCCTCACAGCTTGCCTACAATCCGCTGAGCCTCACAGCTTACTGTCCAGTGGAATCCTCCACTGCAACCGCTGGGGATTAAAGCTTGACCCGTCCAGAGGCAGCACCTCTGCAAACGCTGACTAACAGCTTGAAGAAATGAGTTCGAAAAACAAAACAGAAAACAAACGAAAAAGAAATGTATCCCTGCAGGGAATATAGCTCAAACGAGTGAGCAAACCTCAGATCTGGTTTTGAACCAAAGATCTGAGGAATAAACTCTCAACACTTCTCTCTCTCTCTCTCAACTCTCTTTCTTTTCTCTCTTTCTTTTTCTCTTTTGCTGGATCGAAGGGCTCTCTGCTCTCTGCTTTTCCTTCAAGGCTTCTGCATTCGATCAGTCTTCTTCTGTGGAAGAAGGCTTCCTTATATAAGCAGTCACAGCAGGAGCAGCCCTGGGTTCGTGTCTTCTACATTTCCCGCCCAGAAGTTTTGGCCACGTGTCATCATCCTACAGCCCTTCCAGGCTCGGATCACGTGCCCTTCATAAGCTTCATGACCAGTACCTGTCAGACATAGAGAATTATCACTCTAATGTCGACACCTTGTACAGACTTTCTGAAGGCAATGCAGTGTGTAGACTTTGCAATGCGAAGACAACGCATGTACAGACTTCACGTTGTGAATGCAAAGTAAAGTATGTACATCAAGAACGAATGCACAATGGTTGTATGGACTTTGCGTTCTGAACAATATACATACTTACCACTTGAAGCGTGTACAGACTTCATGTTCACTATGCAAACTTTGTATAATGTATGGACTTAGTGTGTGCGAGCATGCTAACATGCAATGTGTAGACTTTGAAGTGTGTTATGCAGAATGCATCAAGCGAAGTATGAACATCAAGAATGAATGCACAATGGCTGTATGGACTTTGCGCTGTATAGACTTCGCAATGCGAAGACAAAGCATGTACATACTATGCGTTATGCAACTAGACGATGTCTAGACTTGCTCATGACTGTCTAGACTCTGCATGCCTGCTATAGCAATGTGCAGACTTGCTGACAAAGCATTGTGCGACTCTGCGTGCCACAATGTGCAGACTTGCTAGTGTATGGATTTGGTGAGCATGCAGCACACAGTGTGCAGACTTGATGCAGTGCAAGGCAACGAATGTATAAACTTCACGATGTGTGGACTTGCCAGAAGAAAGGATGTACAGACTTTACTTCGTGCAAGCTACAGTGCTAATGTGTGTAGACTTTGAATCAAAAGGATGCACAGGCTATACAGACATTGGCTAATGCTGCAAGTGAACGATGCATAGACTTCAGCTCGTGCAAGCAAAGCCAATGTATAGACTTGGCGTTTGTGCAAGCAGAACGATGTACAGACCTTGTGTTGTGAACACAGACTGTACAGACTTGAATGATGCATGCATAAGACACTGATGTATAGACTTAGTCTATGCAGCACTGTATAGACTTCGTGTGTGTGCTACAGAACAATGTCTAGACTTTGAAAGCTTGAACACGAACAGGCTGATGAATAGACTTTAAGTGATAGCCCAATGTACAGACTTGCATGAGACGCCCGATGTATAGACTTGATGAATGAGACGCAACATGAGACGCTCAATGTACAGACTTTACGAATGAGGCACCCGATGTACAGACTTCAACTCTCAACTGAGACGGTGGATGAGACGCTAGACGCTGTACATACTTGAAGACAATGCATGCTGTAATGTGTAGACTTAGCCTATGCATAAGACGATGGACTCTGTACAGACTTGATGACAATGCATAAGATGATGCATGAGACGATGGACGCTATATAGACTTGAGTGCTCTGACTATGCTCATGCAATGTATAGACTTGCCTTAAGCAAGGGCTGTATAGACTTGCTGCCTAGCCGATGTACAGACTTCCTATATGTTCAAGTCCAATGTATAGACTTGCTGAGATATGCACCTGAAGAATGTACAGACTTTATGCTAACTGACTTTGATGGATGCATAGACTTAACCGATGCAGACTAGTCCGATGTACAGACTTGCTGGTCTGTTATACTGAATGCATGCTGGTCTGTTATACTGAATGCACTTAAACAAGGTATGCACATAGCAGATATTGAACTGAATTAATGGATGTATAGACTTGATATCTGACAGAATGTAATGCATTGACCAAGTGTTTGCATATGCAGTAACTAGCAGTAATGCATGTATACTAAACACAATGAATGGCTCACTGTGAAACTTTCACTGTGTTGCTATCATCAAAACAAAATATCATAAGCTTGTGCCTAAGGGGCACAACAATTTCTTCATATCTTTGTTCTATTCTCATCACAACATACACACCTATCTTTTGCACCCTTCCACAGGGGTTAAAAATCTCCCCCCGGTGCGTTCTCCCTCAATTTCTACCCCTATTTTATCACTTCGGGATTGATTCTATACTCATAGTTTCTAATGGATTTTTCTTTTATGTTTTGCTTTGTTTTGCAGGAGAGCATGAATAGAACATGAGGCCCTCTTCCTCTAGCCGGTTGGAAGGAGAGGAGGTTGATTCCACAAGTTCCCCGCACCTCGTTTCTTAAGCGCGATCAAGTCTTCATCCTTTTCCAAGGTATATGGCGCTGTTGCATCCTCTTCCCACATTCTTTGGCGTTGTTAACCCTTGGTGGCGATCACGGTCAATTCTTCATCTTCATTGCCCTTTGTTCATACTTCCATGCTTATATATTACTTGCATAGTTTGGGGGGCTGGGTAGAGATAACAAAACATAAACACTGGTGATGAAAATCATAATATTGAAACATATTTCTGACTGCGGGTCGGCAAGGCACAACCGAAGGGAGCTACAACGTGTGGGTGGCCGTCAAAGACCTGAAAATATCTGAAAAAGACTCTGGTAACGGGGGGTAATCGACTCGATTTGGGCAAGGCGGATGCTGAGGGGAAGATTGTGGAGAAGAGGGTGGAGGTTGCATAGGCAAAGGTGCATGGTGACTGGTGGATGGACTTGGCAAAAGTGTATGGGCGGGAATATAATGGACCGCATCTACTTGCTCAGGATTCGGTATTTTCTTGACCAGAGGGGGTGGAGACACATGCGGGTATGAGGAGGAGGAAGGTTGACTCATGGAATGTTGGTGAGGGGTGTACATGGGTGGCTGACTCATGGGGGATTGATGAGAGGCGCAGGGCTGACTCATGGTGGGTTGATATGCGGGAGCGTAGGGTTGGTTCGTGGAGGGTGAGGTGTGAGTGGACGTAGGATGTGAAAGAGACTCGGGGTCAAAGGAATCTCGGTGTTGTTGACAAATGAAGCGGGCTCGGCTATAAAGTTGTTGCCAGGAGGTGATGTCATTCAGGGCTAAGATAAACCGATATTCCAGTGTTGCATTAGAAATAAGCATTTTGATTTGCTCTCCCTCTAGAATATGCCATGGGACTTGCGTGGCAAGACAACGCCAGCGATCTGCAAAGGTAGAGAACTCCTCATCGAGTTTCATCTTCTCATGGGCTAGATCCATGATGGTGTACTTGGGCCCAACTTGGTCTTGATACTGCTGAATGAACTTATCTTGGACAGCTTGAAAATTCACAACTTGCTCTTGCAGAAGAGAGAAGAACCAATCCCAAGCCGGGCCTTCTAAAGATAGACCAAATAGATATGCCATAAAGCATTGGTCATGTCGAAATTAGGCCGACTCATAAATGAACTCCTTCAGGTGCACATACGGTTCGCCGACTCCACCGTAACGGTGATATGCGGGAATTTGCGAAGGAGGTGGAAGCTGAAGATTTTGGAATGCAAATGGAACACTTAAGGAGGGTTTGTGATTGATCCGGCATTGAAGTTCATCAAGATGGCGTTGGGTTTGAGCAATCATCTCTTGGGTAGGGAGAGATTGAGAAGAAAATAGGCCAGCTCGAGCAAGAAGTTGTGAATGTGGACCATAATTGTGATAATGGGCCGCATAAAAGGATCCGGGACAAGAAGAAGAACGGCCCATTCTGGGAGTGGAAGGATACATGGGCTTGGAAGAAACATTGGCATATGGACCCATTGGGCCAGCAACAACATGGGCAGAAGGAAGAGTCCCATTAAGAGAATAAGGCCCGTTAAAGGGAGAAGGCCCATTAAGAGAAGAAGGCCCATTAAGATGATTTGCAATGAGTCTTTGGGCTTGGGCCAGGTCCATTTGGCAAACGAGGCATGATAAGTGGGCCATGAGATTAGCCTGTTTCTCGGACGGGTCAGCGAGACCACGGGAAGATTTACCCGTGCGGGAGGAGGATTCCACGCGAGAATAGGAATAAGCTAGATTGGGAAGGAGAAGGGTACAAGGGATTGAGACAATGCTCCATGATGTCAAATGAAGACTTTCTACAGGGAGATCAATGGAAATATAGCCAGGGAAGCAAGGGCGCGAAGGGCTAAAGAAAGGAGAGGGCTGACTCACTAGGACCAATGCAAGACCGACCCAGGACAATGGAATTGGACAATGGACACACAAAATGGGTCTATCAACAAAAGCCTATATGGATGATGGCGGAATGCAGCACAAAACACCACGAATGGGCTTGGACAAGCCCAAACAACACAAATAATGTGAAGGATTTCACCCAAGTCAAACAACTTAATATGATGGGAATTTTTAATTCTCCAAAGTTTTGGTGGGCCTTTTAATGTTTTAAATTAAGCACAATTCCCTCAAAATAGGAGTCCTAAAGGGAAAGGTCCAAACTTTGGGTTGACTAAGGTTAACTCCCTCACACGTATGTAAAATGCAAGCCTAAGGGGTGGAAAGGTACAACCGGCCCAGCGTCCGTGTGGGAATCCACGGCTCACGGGGACTTACGGAGGTCCTGGATAAGATCACCTAGTCGACTCTAAAGAATATGGAGGCGAGAGGGTCACTTACCAAGATAGGAATGCAACTATAATATGCAATGCATGGCCCTATGTACACCGGAGTGCATACAGAATTCTAGCATAAAACTGAAAAATGAAGGCAAGATTAAATTATGAAAACACAATAACATGGATGCAAATGATATATGGAAACAAAGACAATATAAAGGAGAGAAAGATAGAAGCAAAAAATGCACAATCAGACCCTAGAAATCTAATTAAATCATCAATGCAAAATGCACCTACGAGTCTGTCCCGGGTCTGCCTGCAGATGTATTGCACAAAACTCAAAAGTCAAGATAACATTCAATTATCCAAACATGACCCAATGGATGCAAATGATATATGCAGTGAAAGATAATACAAAGGACTACATTATGGGACCATAAACAGAGCGATCCGACCCCGGGAGGTGAATTAAATCGTCAACGAAATACGCGCCAGAGAGCCTGTAGGCAGAGTCTGCCAGAAACAAAAGGAGGTCTCCTGGAAGGCCGCCTCTTAAAAGTAGAGGTCTCCTGGAAGACCACCTTCTGGTAGTGGTCTCCTGGAAGACCGCCTTATGATCCCAAAACCTGAAAATGTGACAGAACAGCAAAAAAGACTAGGGAACGCTATCCAAATAGAGACATACACGCACCAAAACTTCAGATGAGCAAGAATAACGTGATGGGCACTAGGTGTCCCACCCTGATCACCAAAAAATAGAGTTGTAGATAGTTTATATCTACCCGCACCGACCTAGACAAATATATCCATATTTGCAACAAGAATGAACATGAAAGCATGAACAAAAGGAAAGGGGTGATGAAGAGATAGAAAAATGTATCGTGATCGCCACCAAGGGTTTGACAACGCCAAAAGTATAGGAAGAAGATGCAACGGCACCGTGTACCTTGGAAAAGAGAAGATGATCGCACTTGAGAAGAAGGATGCGAGAACGATGTGGATCAACCTCCTCGCCTTCCAGCCAGCTAGAAGAAGAGGGCCTCATGTTGTACTTGCTTCTCCTGCAAAACAAAGCTCAAACACAAGAGGAAAAACCCATTAGATCTTGCATGTAGTATCTATCCCTGTAAGACCCCAGAACTTTTATAAATTATTTTAGGAATATTTAATTTTTTTTTGGAATTTACAAAGGCCTAAATAAATTAATAAATAGAATATTGGATCAATAAGTCATTATAAGGCCCAATTAGGTTAAGTAATTAACCTAGCCTATTTGAAGATAATCCAAAGGGTTTATGGACCAAGCCCATCAAGTTTGGCCCATATTCTAGAAGGGTAATTAGCTTATTCACGTATTTTAAGGATAAATACTATTTATATAAGATAATTATGTGGATAAACGAATAAAAGAGTTTTATTAAATTGAAACTCTATACACGTTGAATGTAACGGTCTATCGGGCAACCGCCACAACCATGTAACGCACCAGGCTGGATGCGTTACACTCTGTTAGTTCCGTGAAAGGAAGAACGAGTAAAAAGATTATAACTTTGAGATCTTATCTACAAGAGATCAACTTAGGGAAGCTTATAACATTACTAATGACTCTTAGAGATTATGTTCTAGCAAATTAAGGACTCTAGAATCGATCTAACCTTCGAAATCCTATAAATAGGACCTAGTTCTGAACTGAGCGACCCTTACTTTTGGCTCGTGAAGAATCAAGGTAAGGAGTCATAATTTTGGGTAAGTTTCTTACGACCTTTTGTTTATAATACATTAGACTAGTAGCTCTCCAAATTTCGTGATAGAAGATCAAGCAACCAAGGAGATAGAAGCTTTCAAAGTTGTTGATTCAACCTTTACAACCTAGGAATCTGAACGCAAGTTCCCTGAAGATCTAGAGATTAGGACGCATAAATGAGGTAATTAGAGTTCAATCCTTTAGAGCTTTTTGTTCCCAATAGTTTCATCTTCTTACCCTCAAAATTTCACATCCTTAGGTCAAGAGGCTGAGGAAATAGAGTAGATTGAAGTTGCTGATTTATCACAAGAAGTACAAGGGACTAAGGGTAGCACCTAGCATCAAATTCGAAGTTTAAAGGATTTAGAAGAGGTAGGTTATCTCATGATTGGCAAAAATAACTTGTTAGGAATAAAAGCCCTCTGGTTGTGCTTGATTTCATGCATTATAGACTAAGAATTTCATGATCTAATAGTTCTATACATTCATGCATCTCTTAGCCCTAAATGGAAATTAAAAGATATTATCATGTCTATTCACTAAACCCATGCATATAGTTGGCCTATACTTTGTTATCATGACTAGGACAGTGGTAGTATTTTGATTTCCATGCATGTTATGTTTTCATAAACCTTTAATTAGTTTACTGCCGGCAGATTCCCTAACGCACCAACGTAAGACCGTCACATGAATGTAACGACCTTACGATAGACCGTCACACCCTGTTGTGCTTTTATTGTTCTATTGTCTCTGATGCACCCTAGCAGGAGCGTTACACCACTGTAACGGCCCCCCGATAAACCGTCATAAGCACTGTAACGCGCCTATCCTAGACCGTCAGACCCCTGTGTTCTGCCAGTCCAAGGCAGAATAATAACGAGTTAAGTTTACTTATAAATAAGCTTAGATAGCTAAGTTGGACCTGTTATCATGACTTTAAGTTTAGTTACTGATTCATGATCAAATTGCATGATTAATGTGTCTTAGGTTATTTTTATGTTAATTTCAGGTGCCAAAATTCTATAGTTTGTATTTAAATCATGATTCTCCAAATGTTGTATTGACGGAGTTTTCTCATGGTTTCACATCGTCACACATTCTCTTTATCAATTGAGTCATTTCTTTATGTATATGGTGCATATTCCGGTATGTTATCCATTAGTTCACTTTGCACTATAGGAACATTATTCTTGGATATGAGGACCTCTCTATTGGATATTCCTTCCAATGGACTAGGAAATCTTATTTTAAGGCCTCCATAATTCTCCGCGAGCCTGAGATTCCCACTAGGACGCCGAGTTAGTTGTACCATTAAAGCCCATTGATTAGATTACACTATCGATGTTTTTGGTTATCAGTAATGTAACGGCTCTATGTTGGACCGTCAGGCACAAGTAACGGCCCAATATACGACTGTCACATTCAACTGAGTCCGATTTCTTGGTTCTGGATTCAGACTAATGTAACGGCCCAATACTGGAGCGTCACATCATGTAACGGCCCAGTACACGACCGTCACACTGCTTGAGTATTTTTAACCCAAGGTGGACCAAGGGTTGATATTCCAAGATTTCTAGATGGACTATTAATGATCTAGAACTTATCATATTGATCAAGAAACCTAAAATAATGAATGGAAAATAAAGAATGTACCGTTATGCTGTCGATTTATTTCCATAAGCATAACCTTGCTTAAGTCATTCTTGATTTCTCATGATTCTTATTAAATCATTCATTCATTGAATTATTATTATCATGAGCTTATTGAGCTTATTACATTCTTGGCCATACTTTATTGTTATATGCGTGGAAAAAGCTTGATTTATACTTGAAGATGCGATCGAGTACTGATTGTGTTCAAGGGCTCTATGCTAGTCCCCTCGGCTGATTGTCGAAAACATACTATTATAAACCATGGGGTATGATGCTACTGGCGTCGCATTGCGCTGGGAGTACTTTCTCTATAAATAAGTGAAAATCCACAATACAGCATGACATGACTTTCTTGCTTGATATTCCACAGAAATTCACGAAGTACTTGCTCATCAGCAAAAGATACTAGAGTGATGATTATGTGGCTTGCTAGTACATTCTCGATACATTCTTGTTCATGAAAGGCCACTATCATGTTCTTGTTACATTCTTGCTAGTTCGTACTTGCTCTCATTCTAACTTACTTGATCGTCTTGTTACTTTGGTTTAATCGCGTGATTAATCGCATTTGCATGATTTTTACCTTATTCTTTATAGCTAAATTGTTAATTACTTTAATAGTGTCTTCATGTTGATGCGAATATACCTACTGGGCAAGTGTGCTCATTACCTATTTCCAATCTTTTTAGGAGATGGAAGTGATTCGAATTTGGATTCGGGTTATACAAGTAGCGGGTCCGAGAGCGAATGAAAGTATTGTCAAGATGAGAGTGAAGACTTAAGAAGTCTAAATTGTTTAGATTGAGTCTATGTAATTTTCCTATTTCTTGAGTCTAGTACATAATGGAAATTGAATTAGTGGTTGTACTTGAGTTAGTAATGAAATAAAGTTGAAGTTTGAATATATATATATATATATATATATATATATATATATATATATATATATATATATATATATATATATTGTGCAATTGCATTTGTGTGTGTGATTGTATTATGCTCTGGTTGTTCTTGCTTGCAAGAGGCTTACCATGCCGGCTGTCCGCGCTCCCCGAGTAAGTCTTCCGCTGTAATAAAGGCTCGGGGCGTGACAATCCCGAAGTGCATTAAAGAGGTGCAAAGATTGAGGGATAACGCACCGGGGGAGGGTTTTTAACCCCTATAAATGGGTGCAAATAAAAGGTGTGTGTATTGTGATGAGAATAGAACAAATAGGAGGAATTAACATGCAGTATAACTACGGAAAACGTGCATGCAATATGGAGAAAAATGCAGAAACGTGCAAACTGTGATGAAATCCAAAAAGTAGAGGGGAATAACTAAGAAAAGAAACAATGAAAAGGAGCCTTGGACGATGGAAAATGTAGCCAATACTTCCCTCTTCAGGTTGGGATCGAAGAAATGAGGTAGCGATGCGGCATGGCTTCGCCCCAAACCGAAGAAGAGCCCCCCGTCACGCATGCGAACTGGGCAGGTTTATATAGAAGTTGTAGAAACCCTAGGGTTGAAATCTGATATAAACACCCAATTTTAGGGATTTAGATGCATAAACCTCGAGATAATAGTGAGGATAAGAGTCCTAGATCGATAGAAACCGAGGTAGAGACTTATGTCCCTCGAAAATGGTGTCAACAAGAAGTCTAAATAGTCATGCAGCGAAGAACTCAGAGTTCGGAATCATCTGGATTCTGTTATGAGAAAATGGTCTATCGGGTGGCCGTAACATGAGGAAAATGGTCATCCAGGGATCGCTACTTGAAGAAACGGTCATGGGATGATCGCCATTTGATGGGATTACGTCCGGGACGCTTCCGGGCAAATTTCTGAAGAAACAGTCTTCACGAGACCGCTACTTGAAAGTGCCGGTCTCTAGAAGACCATCATTTGATAAAATAAAAAAAATATAAATATAAAAATATAAAAATTTCACTATTCATTGAGAACCCGGTCACCTAGGTGACCGCATTCAGGAGCCTGTGCAATTCTTTTTCGGGCGCCCGTTCGGCTGCCCAGACTGCCCGAATCGGTCCCGAATGTTGGGGAATCAAAGCTAAAGGCCTCCAAAGCTCAATGGGCTTGAAAAACGGTCAAGAAATGACTCAAAATATGGTCAAAGGAGACTCCAAAACAATGGATAATTCGAAGCATTATAAAGGAGAATAAGCGAAATAACTCGACTTGTAGGCTAAAAACGGGTGTCAACATGTCCAATGTAAAATAAACATCGATTGCTTGCGAATGGTGGGGAAGACGTCCAGTACATGAGCTCCCATATTCACCTACACGAGTACCAACGGAACCTCCTTCTCTCCATGTGGCACACAACATTTCGTGCTCACGTGCCGTGCCTTAGTGGCACATCCCCAGTCAATCACTTGGTTCCGTCGGTTATCGTTGAGAAATCGACTGGCATGCCTACATTCCATCTAGCCATCTCTGTCCCAGTCTTCTAGAACGGTTAACCATACGCCTTTCCATCCTATGCGTTCTTGTCATTCTTTCACCCTCCTTTCAATACCCCCAAAATTCCCGCGTGCCAAGTCGACCTATCTCGGCCTTCCGTAATAGGCGAGTGTGCGTCCCCGCCATAAGGAAAAATAGAAGAATTTCCCCATGCGTGTAAACAAATAGGCACGCCCGGTGGGACGTCTCCTACCTTTCTTCTTTCTGCCAAAAAAGAGTTACACCTGCCAACTATACGCTGCAATGCCCTCACCTTTTCTTATTAGAGAGGAAGAGGAGGCCCCCCGTCTAGGCTGCAACATGCGACCAGTCATCATCGAGTGACCAACCTGCAACAGCAACAGCAATAACCAACCAGTGGTGATGGTGACCTATGGTCCATTCGCCATTGCCATCCATGTCGGGCACATATTGCTAGCGACGCCAATCATGTTTGGCAACTCTGCCTCGGCCTTCGACTCGCCTAGATCCTCGGGCGCCATTGTCGTGGTCGATGAGCAGCCCAGTCCAGCGACTACCTATACAGGCAGCCGGCCCCTCTGCTCCTCCAACAACAATGACCCACGCAGTCATTGACTAGTGGGTCCCCGGCTTCGCCAGCACCCGACATGGGTCTCCAGCCTCCGATTTCCAGTACAACGTCACCCTCGACCTGTTCAAGTATCAAGCATTGGGTCCCCAACCATGTCGATCCTCAACATGAACAGCGTGATCTGGGTTTTCGGTGCCTCAATACCTGATACGGGTACTAAACCCCGGATCTCTGCCATGCCGGCTTCAGCGCAAGCTTCCAGCCTCAGATGCCAGGTGCAACACCGACAACGGCGTGTGGGGGCATTGCACCCAAGGATTCGGCCACATCAACCCCTAGCATAGGCACCAAGCCCCGGGACGTGGCCACATCAACACCCAAGATGGGATTTTTTCAGCCCTGGGTCTCAGTTCCAGCAACACCCTATACGAGCATCCAACCCCGAGGACCAGCTCCAACAACACCCATGACGGGCTCCCAACCTTGGGTTCCAGCTTCATTAGCACCCAAGACCGACTTACAGCCCTAGGTCCCAACTCTATCAGCACCCAAAGTGGACTTTCAGCCCTGGGATCCAGCACCATCAACACCCAAGATGGGCGTCCCGCCCCAGGTCCCACCTTTATCAACACCAGAGGGAGGCATTCAGCCTCGAGTCCTCATTTCATCAGCACCTGAGACGGGCTTCCAGCCCTGGGTTCCAGCTACATCAACACCAAGGACAAACTACCCGCCCTGGGATCCAGCACCATCAACACCCAAGGTGGGCATCCCACCCCGGGTCCCAACTTTATCAACACTCGAGACAAGCATTCGACCTTGGGTCCCAGTTTTATCAGCACCTGAGACAGGCTTCCAGCATCGGGTTCTAATTTCATCAATGCCCAAGACCGACATCCAGTCTGGGTCCCAGCATCATCAGCACTGGAGATGGCCTTCTATCCCTAGGTTCCAGTGTTGTTAGCACTCAATACAAGTTTCCAACCCCAGATCTGACTCTCATCAGCTCCCGATACAGGCTTTCAGCCACGGGCTCTGGTGACAACTCCAACGGCCTAAGTGAATGCCAAGCTCTAGGTCGCTACTCTGTCGGCCCTAGCTCGGGCATTGAACTCCCGAGTTTCAGCTACACCGACACTCACCGGAAGCACCATGTTCCAGACAACCCCGGACCAGTTTCGGTCGGTCCACCACATTGGTGCTGATTCAACCTCGGCCCTACAAAAAAAAAAGGAAGTGCCATAGCGGCTGCAAAAATGGCTGACCCACTACTGCCGCCCCTACTTCCAGAAGATAAGGCAAGACTTAAAGGAGTTGATGTACCAGTATCGCACCGGGGGCAACCACCCCGATCCAGTATCCAGCCTTCCAAGCCCAAGCAAGGGGGTAACTCCAAGGAGGAGCGTCGGTCCTCTCTCAAATGAATGTGGGTCATTAGGAAAGAGGCCCAACCTATTTGAAGGTCCCGAGTCAGGAGATCCTGTCACTCACCAGAATGGTGCCAAGCTCGAAATCCCGCAAAGCGGATGCTGGCTCAAAATCTCGCTACTCAGCGAAGCACCCATCAAGGTAGATTTCAGTCCCTGATAGACTGGGGGCACCAATTCACCCTTAGAAGCACCTCCTGAAGGGAAAGGGGTAATGCGAATCATCTAAAAACACTACAAAGGTGTTCACGTGCTACCCCACTGACATCGACCAATAACTCGATAACTCACCCTGACTTTAATCAACGGTTTTGGGTGAATCCTGCCGACACCCGCCCAACAGCTCGAAAGAAACTCCACCTGTGTCCGCCAACGACTCAGTGGAATCCCTGCCAACGCCAACTAGTGACACCGACAAAGCTCCATCGGGTCCCCACTGGTGGCTACCATTAAACCCTGGCGGGAGGTCTATCCCTTCAATATTTATCATGTCTCGAGGGGTAGCAACACTAAGGCGGACGCTTAGTCCAAGATCGGCTTTGGCCATCATGTTCATCAAGGTCGAGCCACCTAGACCCCAATCAAAGTCCCAGCCACTTATAGCACAGGCCAGCCAGTCTTCGGATTTACCTTAAAGCTCTGAGCTACTCGGTTGAGGGTCGATCCATAGTCACTTCTACAATAGGAACAAGTCGTCGAGGGTGCAACCTATAGGCAATGTCTCCTGACAGCAACAAGCTAAGGACGACAGCTGCAAGGCTCACAGGTAGAAAGAAAAGAAAGAAAAGAAGGAGGGCTAAAAATAGAGATGCCACAGTGGACTCATCTACTCTCTCCATAAGGAGGTGGCCGGGGGTAAAAAGGCCACAAACCCAGCTTAGGTGAAAACTCGTAAGGGTGTCTCATGCAAAATCGGGTAACCCCTCGGTGTGAAAACCCGTAAGGGCGCACCGAAAAAAGTAAAAGGTGGCCAGCTCTAGCGAAAATCTGAAAGGACGGTGGAGCTGGTAAAGAGAAAAAGAAAAATCTCTCTTCCTCACTAGGAACAGCCAACCACCTCACCCTAAATCCCTGACCAATCCACCACAATAGGGGATCAGTATACCCTCTTTTGGCCATCACACCACGACGGTCGGCCCATACCCTATCCTTGACCAATACACCATCACAGTTGGTCATCTCCCAGCATCCAGGTCCATATACCATCACGGTCGACCTATCTATTTCCTCCCAATCTCACACCACCCCCATTGGCCACTACCCCCTTGTCCCATATGCTATCACGGCCGGTCAAGCCGCCAAGCTGGTCATCCCTCTTCATAGTTGACCTACACCTACCCTTGACCAAAACACCTCCACAGTCAATCAAACACCTAAAATCTGGCCAAAACACCACAATAGTTGACCTACACATCACCCAGTTCCTGACCAATACACCTTCCCGGTCGGTTAAATCCCTAACCTTTGGCCAATATGCCTCTTCAGTCGGCCTACGTTCACTATTGGCCTATCGCCACCACAACCCAAAGCCTTAGCCTTTGCATCACCAGAGTCAATCCGTTCAAGCTTCAGTACAAGCTCCCGCTGCAAGCTACACAGATCAGCCTGCCTGAAGGTCTATGTGAAGCTCCAGATTGCTCGGCGATTAGCCAAGCCCTAGCAAGCAACCCCAGCATTAACACAGCGGATCAACGGCAATGATCCCACCAACAACGTCCTTCGACAGCAGCTAAGAACACCCAGCGCCAATCGCGGAACAACCAAGAGGTTCTCAGGTAAACAAAAAAAGAAACAAACAAAAACAAACAAAAAATGGGGTTAAAAATAGAGATATCTCGGCGGACTCAGTAATCCTCTTTCTCAAGGAGGTGGCTGGAGGCAAAAAGGCCTAGCAACCTAGTTGAGGTGAAAACTCGTAAGACCACCTCAAGCAAAATTGGGTAACCCCTTGATGCGAAAACCCGCAAGGGCGCATCGAAAAAAGTAAAAAGCGCGCCAGCTCTGGCAAAAACCCGAAAGGGCGGCAGAGCAGGTAAGAGAAAAAAAACAAAATTTCTCTCCTCCCCCCCATCTGGGGCAGCCAGCTACCCACCTTCCAGCAATCATATCCCCTACTTGTGGGCCTATACCAGTCTTTAACTAATGTCCTGCTCCAATTTATAAATCTTACACCACCATATTGGCCATTTACCATCACATTCAGCCTACGCCAGTTCCCTGGGCCACTTCTCCCCTTGCTTGGTCTATACCAGTCCTTGACTATTACAACTCTAGCTCGTCAATCTTACACTTCCCAGTTAGCCATACACATCCCCGGGTGGCTTACACCTTCTCCGACCTCACACCACCATGGTTGGCATGTATACACCGGCAACTCATGCACCAGTCCAGCCATTCATTCCAATAAACCTCAGCCTATGCACCACCTCGGTGGGCCTCAATACCACATCATCCTTGGATCCATCTATCATAAAGATCCATCAACCCAGAACTCCCAGTCATCGGCCCATCCTTGTTGAACCACCATGAACCTAGTCATGACTCTAGCAATATGCCACCAAGGCATACCAGATCCCAGATCCTAGTCATGACACCCGCAATACGCTACTCTAGCAATACGCCACCAAGGCATACCAGTTCCCATATCCCAGTCATGACTCCCGTAATATGCCACCAAGGCTCACATGTCCCCAGATCACCAATCAAACTCCAAACTACTCAGTAACCAGTCAAAGCCGCCATAGCTACAATGGTGATAAGCCATCAACAACACAAACTCCAGGTCACGTCCAATGACAGCAGCGCGCTACGGACGGCAGCCACAAGGTTCCCAGATTAAAAAAAATGGGGCTAAATTAAGAAAAAATAGAGATACCCCGGTGTGAGGGCAAAATTTGCCACCAACCCAGCTGAGTTGAAAACCCGCAAGGGCAACTCACGTAAAATCGGGTAACCCCTCGGTGTGAAAACCTACAAGGGCATACCAAAAAAAGTAAAAGGGGGCCAGCTCTAGTGAAAACACTCAAAGGGCAGTAGAGCTGGCAAAGAAAATAAATAATAATAAATAAACTCTTATCACCTCTACTTCTCACTGACAAAAGTCATCGACTGAGACATTTGGCCGACGGCAAAGCTCAACATTGCTCTATGACAATGGTGGCCACTGCACCCCGAGGGTCGGTCATCGTCAGTTTCCAGCTCCAATATTCGGCTACACACCTTAGTGGTCAGCCGATCAGTCCCAGTCTTCCCACTACTACGCGTAAGTAGTCAGCCGGCCAGCTCCAGTCCCAGTCTCTAGCTCTAGCATTTCGGCTACACACATCAGCGATCAGCCGACCAGTCCCAATATTTTGACTACTACGCATCAACAGTTGGCCGGCCAGCTCCAGCTCTAGTCCCAGCTCCAGTCCCAGTCTCCGGCTACAACACCTCAGCGGTCAGCTGGCCAACTCCAATTCCAGCATCGGTCCCAATTCTCGGCTACAACACCCTAGTGGTCAGCCGGCCAGCTCCAGTACTAGTCCTCCAAGTACAACATCTTTGGCGTGACCAGTCGGCTTGCAACCGATCTCCGGCTGACACACCTCAGGATCAACCAGCAACTCAAGCAACACAGGCCAACACACCATTACGGGTCGGCCTCCAGCCTCTAGCAACATAGGCCAACACACCCTTTGTAATATCCCAATTTATTAACAAATAAAAATTTCTAGAAAATTTATAAGAAATTAATTAGAAAATCCTTAATAAATAGAATAAGTTAAATTTTAACTATTTTGTAAAAATCTGGAAAATTTAGAATCTTGTAGAGGATAAAATTTTTAAAAATAGTATCTCTTGTGACTGACCCAAATAAAATCCGTAATTAGGCCAAATCAACTGATTAAGGCCCAAATCCACACTTAATCTAAACGGACCTTAAAACGCGAAATTTGATCCCAATACCCGATCATTTAGGCTGAGACCGGATCCAAATGGAAGGCTAGGATGAGAGGATCGTTTCCCCTCTTAGTTCTCCCCGAAACTCTAACCCTAGAAAATGAGTTTTTGGTTGAGAAGGCGGCGGCTAACCCTATCTGCGCGGTTCGCGCACGTCCAACTTGATTGGACTCTATCTTTTCGAATAGAAGACTCTAGACCTTGTGTGACCTATAAAAATGACCCTCGGGAACCTTATTTTTGTTTGGCTGTTGTGGCGGCCGACGAGGATCGTGGACGAGGGCGGATTCCGGTGATCACCGGCGAGGTGTTCTTTAGCATGTCGTCATCCCTTCTTCTTCCTTCTTCCTCCGTTTAAGGTAGGTTATGGCAAGCCGAACCTTAAGTATTATATATGGTTAGAACCAGCTTTGAGTGCTCTTTCTATTGAATGCAAAAGCCCTAAAAGTTACTTAGTATCATGCGCGAATTTTAGGGTTTAGTAGAAGCATGTCATATCTAGGGTTGTATTTGTTCCATCTCGTTTAAGAAGGGATTGCAGGCACTAAAGATTAAATTGAGCATGCTTTATTGTAAAACTTTACATGCTCTTTCTTTTGAATCCAAAATCCCTAATTATTATGCTCTGTGCTATGCGTATTTAGTAATTCTTCGTAACCCTAGCCAACTCGCCGAAGGCGGGCATGGAGAAAGGGGGTTTGGTTGATTTTTGACTTGTGCGGCCTCGCGATAGACCGCCCAACCTAGTTAGGTGGCATATTACTGACCGTTTATGTTCTCTGGTTCGTATTATGTTTCTGGGAAGAGCAGATTTACCTAGATCACCCTTCTGTCAGGCGGCCAGTAATTGACCGTTAGTCTTCCCCAGTGGCTCATTACAGACCGCTTATCTCCAGAAGGTCTTCTGACCTGAGGGGGATAAACGGCCTGTCATGCGACTGTCGAGGAGGATGAAAGGTCCATACTGGACCATCCATCTTTACAGAATTTATTAAGTTATCTTTTTCGCATGATTTATGATGGTAGATTAAGGGTTAAATGTAAGTTAGCAACATGCATAAAAACTCTGGAAAATTATAACAGTAAATGATTATAAATCTTGCTGATCTTGACCTTGGATCATCTTCTTCAATGTTAATATTAATATGGAAATGTTATTAGGGTTGTGTGACAGTCGTTCTACTCCGGTAGGATTGACTGACCGTCTCATTGGTTTCCGATGTTTTATTAGCCCTATTTCCTTGTAATGTTGGGGACTCTCTACTGGATATTCCTTCCGTCGGACTAGGACCTTCATTACGGGACCTCCGTAAGCCCCCGTGAGCCTGGGATTCCCACTAGGACGCCGAGCAGGTTGTACCATCAAGACCTGAACCTGTGTACGTGATCGAATCGATTGAACTATCGTATTGTAAGTCACGGCTCGACTTGGACCCCCTAAGAATTGCGCGGCCCGAAAGGGACCGTTCATCTTATTGGGCGGCCCATAACGAACCGTACATCCCTGGCCTGATAGGACCGGTGCGATGGATACAGAGGGGGGTGAATGTATCCCTCTTAAAAATTGCCCAAATCAAACCCTGTAGTTAGACACAGTTGCAGAATAGAAACAATTGAGCTCTTCAAGATGAGATTCCAAGACACACTTGATCAACCAGTTGGACTACAACAATGCAGCCACCTGAGCAAGTATAAGCCGAGACAGAATCAAATTGAAACAGTGTGTGCCATGAAGCATTCAACCAGATGACTCATTTGAGGTGATCCTAGCCATGCATCTAACGCCAATCAGATACAAGAACAAACCACGAAGATAATGAATTTTTAGGTGGTTTGATCCACAGACCTACGTCCACCCCTCACTCCAAACCGGAGTGAGGCTTCCACTAGTAACAGTTAGAACCGCAGACTCAGTCTGCAAACAAATGCTGCCTAACAGCTTGACCTGGGGAACAACCTCCCCTCTTCCTCCAGACCGGAGGGAAACCACTAGTGACTACCCGTCACTAGCAACCAGAGACCGAAGTCTCTCTTCCTCCACCAAGGAGGGAAACCACAAGTGACACCCAGCCACTTGCAACCGGAGACACAAAGTCTCCCTTCTCCTGAGTCCACAGGAGGAACCCGACCTCAAACCAGAGAATCGGAAGAACAACGGTGAACAGATAAAAGGAAAAACAAGAAATAATAAAAATCACAGCGACTGAAAGCTGGAAAAATGAAATGCACAATGTAGCTCTCACAGGAGCAAATCTGGTTTGGATCTGATCCAAATACCAGAAGAATAAATCTTCAATGAAGGCTTCAGTTCTCTCCTCGAGCTCTATCTTTCTCTTTCTTTCTTCCTCTTCTTTCTTCTTCTCTCTACTTCTTTTTTTCTTTCTCTCACTGTCTACTCTTCTCTTTCTCTTTCTCTCGTTCTTATTGACACTGGATCGTGCAGGCTCTCTCTATCTCTCTTTCTCTTTTTCTTTTTCTTCTTCTGCTACTCTCTGCCTCTCTCTACTCTCTTCTTCTGCTTCAATCATGATCTCTCTCAGCACGATCTCTATTTTCTCCAGATGGAGAAGTCTTACATTTATAGCAGCAGCAGCTAGGGCGTGTGCCCTCTTTGTCCAGAGATAACCTCGGATCACGTGCCAGGTGCCAACCTCGGATCACGTGCCCAAACATGTTTCTTCTCGAAGGATATACCTGTCAATCAGTCATAAGAGGATATTAGAGAGATGTACAGAGTTGGTTCGAGAATGTGTAGACTTTGTATGCATTGAAAGGATTGTGCAGACTTTGTCTTGAAGGATCCATATGCATATAGGAAAGTATGTACATTGACGATGAGTGCACTGACATGCCATTGAGGAATGTATACACTTGAGAGCGTGCATGCTATAAGGAAATGTATAGACTTGAGACGAATGCATGGACTATGGTTATGCTTAGTACAGGTCCTGCACGGACTTTGTGATGTAGCTATGCACAGACTGCAATGCCTAGTGTTAATGCATGAGAGCACAATGCACAAGCTAAGTGTGTGCATGTGTGGACTTTGAGTGCATGACACAGGGTGATGTACAGGCTTGTTTTGAAGGATTGCACAAGCCATTGAGGAATGTACAAGCTTGTGTTCATGCAGCAACAGGAGTTGTATAGACTTGAGAAACGATGCATGCACAACAAGTGTGTAGACTTGAATGCATGTGATGTAGACACAAGGAGTGTATAGACTTTAAGTGTATGTGATGCACTAAACGATGTATAGACTTTGAATCAAAAGATGCACTGGCTGTAGAGACTTTGAATGCGTGCATGAACAAGCAACGATGTATAGACTTGACGATTGTATAGACTTTGAGTGAATGTGGCGTGCAACTAGATGATGTATAGACTTTGGATGTGCTGGCAGACGATGTACATACTTGCATGAGACGCTGGGTATGTTGAGACACAACATGGGACGGTAAGTGAGACACAACATGAGACACTAAGTGAGATACAACATGAGACCTAGAACTGCAAAGAATGTATAGACTTGTGTGTGCGGACAGACGATGTACATACTTGCATAAGACACAACTTGAGACGCTAAGTGAGACGGAGCTTATCATGCACTGACTTATCATAGAAGCAAATAATTAATGCACAGGCATGTCGTCCACGGATGTACAGACTTTGAACGTGTGTAATGTGCAAACGTTGTACAGACTTGCTGATGTGTAATGCAGTGTGCACAAGGTGAAGTATGCACAACAAAAATGAATGCACTGACATGCCGTTAACCATCGTATAAACTTTATGTTCAATATGCAGACGTTGTACAGACTTGCTAGGTCTGGAGTTAAGCATGAACACATAATGCACAGACTATGCGTGTGCATGTATGGACTCTGTATGCAATGCATGAGAGACACTTGCACTAACTTCCTATATGCTCAAGCAGGACTTTCATTTAGACGGAGATGTTCATGATATGCAAATGACATGGCAGCAACCTTGCACAGACTTAAACATGAAATGCTGCTATGCACAGACTCTGATATATGCCCTGGACAAAAGTTGCTCAGACTTTTATATGCATAATTTGTTCGATGAAATGCCATGGAAACAAGATCAATTCATATGCAGACATAGATCTTAGTCATGCGTGCACAATGGCTTGTAACGAACAATGTACTGACTATGCCATGCTCACAGTTAATGCATGTAACAAGTACCGTATGAAGTAAACACATATGAAGACTAGCACTGACCTTCCATGTGCATGGACTTAACACATGCACCAACATTTCTGTACAAAAATTAACATATGCACAGATCTGAGAGTAGACAGAGCATTACCTGATCTGACTGTGCACTAATCTTACCTGCCACTGGTTGAATTTTGACTTGAATTGACTTCCTTTTCATGACCCGTAAGTCATTCTAAAAAGCTTTTCTGTCAGTTTATCATAAACAGCAAGATTATATCATCAAGGATGTAAACATAATGAGGCATAATATTTGTCATCATCAAAACTCCAGAACCACAGGGAACACAACAATCTCCCCCTTTTTGATGATGGCAATATTATGAGTCATTGCAATAGATTCATCATGATGATTATGAAATACCATATGACAGTTCATGAACATGCACCACATAATAGCTCAGTCAAGAATGAGCATGTAAAACACCATGTGATGCAAGTGTTGATTTGATGCAAATGATGACTCACAAAAGTTCTCCCCCTTTGACAACATCAAAAAGAATGGAAGGATCATTGACTGTTGAAGGAGATGATATAGGAGCTATTATGCAATGCTGAGTTACTATCATCTAAAACTCCCCCTGACAAGATACTCTCCTGAATGACAGAGCAGAAGGGGTGGAATAAAATGAATGAACATTGAACCACAGGGACATGCAAAAATTCTCCCCCATAGATGGACAGTGATTGGAATGAAGCTCAGGACATAAAGAAGTCAACAGTGAGGTCTGAAATAATGGAGTTCAATGTGAGAAAGTAAGCATTCAGAATGAATACGAAAAGTTTTCAATGGGATATCAATTTCATAAATCTGATTGAACAGGTATTTCAGACTCTTCTATTATAGAGATTTATGAATGATCTTCAATGACAAGTCAGATCAGAATATGATGTATGCAAGGCTTCTTCATAAGCTTTTTGTACTCATATCTGAAATTAGTTTTAATAAAAATGAACCTTGCTTTCATATTGAAAGTCTTGTTTAACCTTCTTCATTCTTACTCACTCAATTTCAAAGATTCCTTTAAGAGATGTAGTCAATAGTAATGAAGTTAAA
This sequence comes from Amorphophallus konjac, assembly GCA_022559845.1. Lineage (NCBI taxonomy): Eukaryota > Viridiplantae > Streptophyta > Magnoliopsida > Alismatales > Araceae > Amorphophallus > Amorphophallus konjac. The sequence continues at coordinate 235,795,214 of CM040124.1, forward strand.
CACATAAGAAAATATTTGTTTCTGTCAAGGGTTCCAATAGAATATTTCTTTCGCACACATTTTCAAATGATACACTATATCAGCAACAATTTTCATAACAATCTTCATGAGCACTTGAGTTTAGTACACCCTTGTAACTAGAGGATACACGTTGTTTAGACGCCAGTATCCCTAAGCACTTGGAAGGACTAACTGTCATGCTTCATAAGAACAGAGATAGCATTTGCACTTCATGTGATGTGAAACGGGATTGGGAGGGGGTGGCCTTCTTCTTCCTTCTGCCCGAAGTCGCGCTATAGACTCCTAGCGCGTTCATGAAGAACGCGCTATATAGTCCTAGCACGTTCTCAGGCAGCAGCAGAACGACGATCTTTGCCTTTGGGGCGCCCGTGGAAGACTCTGTGGGAGTGAATCACGGTGTAGAAACACTTTAGAAGATGGGTAACACACAATGGAACTTAACAAACATATGAGGGGCCCTAAACATAGATTAAACTAACCTAATACTAGCTAGGATAACTTGGTGAAGGTGGATGCGGGGGTGGGCGACGGGGGAGAAAGGGTGGCGTGGCAGAGCGTGCTAGGACCGTGAGGGAGTTTGGCTGGGGCCTCTCACCCGATCCCATCTCAGGACCGGTGCAACCGAGCTCCGTCTTGGCATTGGCAGCATCATTGGCGGTGGTGGAGGGTGGCGATCGTTGGTGGAGGAAGAACAGAGCCCCGAATGGGGCCTCACACCTGACCCCATCTCAGGGCCGATGCACTCGGAACTTCGAACGTCCTCCGTTGAAGGGGAGATAGGGAGGATTAGAAGAAGAGCATGGGCATCGCACCCGAAGAGGGGAGGAGGGAGGGGATTCCAAAGATTTGGGGGGGGGAGATAGCCATGCTATACTCAAACTCTTTCAAACATTCATTTTTTTTCTCTATTTCTTAATCAAACGAGATGGGGGTACATATATAGGGAAAGGGGAAGACAAAACGATGCAAGAATAGTGATTACATCCATGGAAAACAGTGGACATTGAAGACTTTCGGAGTTCCAAGCGTTGGGAAGTTGGACCGTCTGCAGTCGAGCTTCTGGCTGAGACCGTGCTAGGGACACCTAGCGCCTTCTTCAGGTCGCGCTACCCAAAGGTAGCGCGTTCATCAACGGCCCAGCAGCTTCCACGATCAGCTTTGGCCTGGCAGCTCGCTTGATTTCCATCATCATGACACACTACAAATCATTTCTTTGATGAGTGAGATGTATTTCTCAGTGTGCATGCCATTGCTCTGCCAGATTATCAATCATTCTTAAGTAGAGTTAACTATGGCACCTCATGACACAGTCCTTTGGACATGGTTTCTCAGTGACCAAAGTCATTACTCTGACAAGATTTACCCTTAGACATGCTCCAGATTCTCAGATGTTTAAAAACAATACTAATTTCATACATATCAATCAAGGAATATCATGATTTCAGAATTTTCAGAATTCAGAAGAGTTTAAAAGACACAACGTGAAAATGTTGGTTAAAGTTTATTAAGACTAACTCATATATTTTCAAGATATGTTCATCAACAAACACAAGACATACATGAAACTTCAACCGGATGAAAGTATCAGACATTCATAGTCCTATATAATAGAAGATTCCTCTTAAAGTTGTTTTCAGATTTATGATCAGGATATGCACAGAGAAGTCTTTCTGAATTTTCAGGGAAGGCCGAATCATTTTAAGGAGCAGCCAATTCAACAGATACCAATGGATAGGATGAGTGAAAATGGCTGATAACAGTTGAAGCAGGAAGCTGAAATGTGTTGCATTTCACATTCACCACAGGAATTTAAGTAAGATAGCAGTTCAAACTGAAGATGGGAAGTTCAGTTGATAGAAATGAGCTAGATAAACAGTTATGTGATGCATGGGTCAGATGATTTCAAGAATATGAATAATGCTCCCCCTAAATGTATGCGTGAGCTAGCATTCAAGGTGTCTACACTTCTAACCAGTAAATGCAAGTGCAGTGAGCTGACAGCATGTAATATATGCAATGATCACATTGTTTCCTTGGTATACAACTCCCCCTCACACTATCCACTGTATGACTGAAGTCTAAGAACAATGGATGCAATGAAATTTATGTATGGAATTTTTATGACCTGTGCTCATGAACATTTAGACTGCTCTTCGTGCAACTCTGACTTATGGTACCAGGCGGAGGACTTGGTCTAAAGACCACCTCACACATAGCAAGCACTTCCAGACAGAACTCATCTGCCCTTTAGTATCTCACTATTTATATACCAAGACTCATGCATGACAATCCAATGCAGATGCAGTTCTATATGCATCTTAAGCTGACAATATGCTACTTATATGCAATTGTGAATGTATGTGCATGTCAAATGTGCAGGTGAACATTTTAAAGCATGAGACATCGTCCAAGCAACAGATTCATTCAATTCAGCTTTTCAGTATTCAAGCACCAATTTCAGTTGAACTGATGCGCAGATAACACATCATATTCATTGAGAGATTTTAATGCCAAACATAGATGCAGTTGAGAAGCTATATGCATGAAATTTTGATTAACAAATCAAACATGATATGCAACTATTTAAAGAACGTTATTAAATGTCTACCAGTAGAGGTGGGGTTTTACCAAACTTTGGATGCCTTGGTTTATTTGACCCCCTTTTATTCCTCATCCCTAAGGCATACCTGCAAAACACAACTCTCATTTTATGTTTTTAGGTATAATGTTAGTAGCACCTTCGATTGGTGCTTTCCTCAACCTTTGGGCCTGTTTATCATCATTCATCATTAAAGCACAATGATTCATGGAGTGTCCAAATATTCCACAGTAGTAGCATGAAGAACCAGATTTTAGGTTCTTTTTATGCACATCATTATGAACATGAATTTTATGTGCATTGGCATGGAAATTTCTGTTATTTGCATGACCAAACTGTTTTCCAGAATCAAAACATTCAAAGTTTTTCTTTTTAAAAACAACTTCATTCTTTCTGAGAGCATTTGTATTTGCAGGGAATTTAAGCCCTTCAGAAATGAAACTTTTCCCTTGAGCATGCCAACAGTCCTTGACTGTGTGGCCATGCTTTCCACAATGAAAACATGTAATCTGACTACCTCTAGATACCTTCTTGAACTAGCAATTCGACGCTAGATGGCCCAATTTCCCACAATAAAAATGTTGAATCTTTTTGTTCTGAGTACAAACAGGTTTCCTAGCATGCTTTCCGTTGTCTTGTTTCAGAATAAAACAATTATTCATAATGTGGCCAACCCTACCATAGTAATGACATGAATTCTTATTTTTATGTGCATGTGTATGTGTATTCGTGTCAAGCACAGTTTGTACTTTCTCAACATACTTAAAATCAGTCTTTTTCTTGATGTTTTCAACCCTTTTGGATTTCTTAATTTGTTTCTGGGATTTCTGCACAATGGGCTGCTTGTTCTGTGATGTGGTAGCTACACTTGAAGCTTTTACAAATGAAGTCATCAACTTGTTCTGAAGCTCTTTCTTGTTAACATTATTGTAGCCCAGCCCTTCCTTCCTAGGGTTGATTTTTACACCTAGTAGCTTGTCTAGGTTTTTCTGCTCACTTACAAATTTTGACAAGGATTCTTTCAGATCCTTGATTTCATTTTCAAGAGTAACGATGAGCAATTCAGAGTTAGCATTTTCCTCCTCACTCCTGTTGAGTGTTTCACTTAAAGTGACTGATTTTCAGGCTTGCGTTTCGGCCTCGGGCCTTCAAGATGCTGGTTTCCTTGGTAGAATTTTCACTTGGTTTAATGGCGAATCGGCCAATGGCATTTGGGCCAGGTTGGATCGGTTGCTCTATAATAGAGATTGGCCTTTACTGTGCCCGGTTATCTCTGTTCAACATTTATCTCGTGTATGTAGTGACCATGCCCCTTTGCTTGTCTCCGCTTCTTCGGATGCTCCCAGGGGCCCATCTAGGTTCTGTTTCCAGCACATGTGGACTACACATGAGGCGTTTGCCCATGATGCTTGTATTGCCTGGAATGCTGCTCCTATTTCATCATATCCACTTCTTACTGTTGCACTTAAGTTGAAACATATGAAAGTATTTTTTCGTCATTGGAATAAAGATGTTTTCCATGACATTGCTTCTAATGTCAAGGATGCTGAAGCTTCCTTCTCTGCTGCTCAGGAGGCGTATGATCTGCTCCCAACCGACTCCACCCATTCTGCTCTTATTTCAGCCAAGGATACTCTGGACGGGATCCTTGTACAAGAAGACATGTTTTGGAGGCAACGTTCCCATATTAAATGGCTGAAAGAAGGGGACAAGAACACCAATTTTTTTCATGCCTTTGCTTCTTCCCAGCTGCGCAGGGCTACTATTTCTGAACTCTATAATGAGGCTGGGTCTGTTGTGAAAGGTCAAGATGTTGTTGCATATTTGTTTATATCCCACTTCATTACAGCCTTCTCTTCATCGCCGCATGCCATCCACCCGGAGGTCTTAGCCTCTATTCCTATGTTGCTGCAAGATCATCATAATGCATCCCTTTGTGATGTGCCTTCTATTGCTGAAATTAAACAGGTAGTGTTCAGCATGACACCGGACAGTGCCCCTGGTCCGGACGGTCTCACATGACACTTTTTTCATGCTTGTTGGGATTTCATCGAAGGTGATATTTGTGCTGCTGTCCAGTCTTTCTTTAATGGCCATGCATTGTGGTGCGGACACCCGAGCAGTTCAGCGGCCCGATACGCCGAGCCATCGGTACCGTACACGGAGCACGACTCGAGCCACCTCAGCATCTATTTGGCTCGGAGACAGCCTGGAGACGCCCCCCTGAGTCCCGGCATTTATCATATTTAGTTAGACTTTATGAGTGTGTAATTTGTGTTTATTTCATTGCATTCGGTTTGCCATTTTGATTGTAATAGGGGCTTATGTGCAATTCGGACCCCGTGGGCCCCACGGGCCCCCAGGTCCCATCCCATTGGGCCACCTCAGCCTAGGGTCCCACGTGGGGTCAGTCAACATGTCAAATGGAGGCATCTAGAAGTTTGAATGGTAAAAAGACACATGGGGGACAAGTGGCTTGAAAAGTCCAAGGATGCTACCCACCCCCACCTACCAAGTCCACCTTCTACACCCTACTCCAAGGGCCGCCCCCCTCCCCTTGTTTATTTATTTATTTTTTGTGTGTGTGTCACATGCCATCCCAGCCCTTCATCTCCTACCCCTAGATCCTACGGTTGTGGATGGATGTGAGATGTAACCTATTTAAACTTGTATTTTCCATTTTGGAGGAATTAATGCCATTTTGATTCAAACAAATTCAAGAGCAAGGGCTGGTGCGCCCCCCTCCTCTCTCCTCCCTCTCCCCCTTGAAGCTGTGAAGGCTTCCATTCTGAGGTGTGACACCTCATGTATCGGTTCCGACGATCGCCGCCACTGCCACGAGCCGCCACCGCACCGCCATCGCCATCAACGGAGTTCTGCCCGCGCAGTACCACAGAAGATTCCACGAATTTCATGTCTCAGCCCCGAGCTCAGATAGATCTGGGGATTTTAGTGGGTGTTCCAGAGGTGTCAAGGACATCCCACAAATTTTGGTTTGCCATTCAGATCTCGTTTCATATTTTTTGATTTTCGTCCACTCTTCCATTTCAGTTCTGCCAGAGTTCTGTCCAGATTCATCAACGCCCTGTGTTTCATGTCTTAGAGCCACTTTTTGATTTCTGTTGGTTCGCCCAATTTTATTGGGGGTTCCACCCATCCACCCCTTCATCCGCAATGTTTCTCAATTTTTAATTCGCCCATCTCATATTTTATAAAATTCATTCTCAGACCCATCTACAGTTCTATCCACCTGTTCCCAGATCCGACCACTAGTCACCCCAAAAATCATAACAAATCGCCTCCACCTTCAAATCCAATTCTAAAAATATTCCCAGTTCCGTAGTTTGATTCCCTACAACTCCTAAGAAGAGCTCAAGAGCTGAATCGGAGGTTTACTAGGCGGTCAACCGTGGTTCTCAGACAAGTGCCATGCAGATCTGAGATTTCGATTACTGTACAACAGGGACTTGTAAATTCAATAAAGTTCTTATCCGACCAGATCCTGCAGATCTCTCTGGGTCTAGATTGAAGCATTGGAAGAGAACTTTCCAACGGTAGCTCGTGCGTCCCGATCCGACGTCGGGATTGATCGCAGCGGCCGTTTTCGCCGGAGCGCGCGCCGGAAAATAGAAATCAAAATCCGTGGGCAACAACTTCAAGACTTGGGAATCGGGACCGATCGACCCCCGATCGGTGTTCCCGGCCGACCGCCGTCCGTGGAGGCGCGCCACCAGGGTTCCCCATCATAGTGGGTCCCACCCCCGCGGATCCGGAGGATAGCGCCATCCGTGGGCCCCGTGGGCCCGCAGAACCTGCCGTTCGGAAAGCACGAAAACGCGGAGTTTGGCACCGCCGGGCGACATCAAGATGCTGCCCGTCAACCCGAGTTGCATGATTCCCGGGCTCCACATGTGACCTTTTACCTCCCTGCGTGGAGTGGGTCAAATCTTTGTATTGATGTGATACTGTTTAACCGGGAGTCCGTGATTCGGCCGGGGTTGTCTTCGCCACGCCGGGTGCGTGGAGGTAAAGGTCTTAACTCCTTGGCGTTACATTGCTTAGCTAGTATACTGTCTTAGGCCGCTGCCGAGAGTGTAGGTACTAGCCCGTGTGTCCATGTCACCGCTGTGAGAGTGAGAGTGACCCGTCCCGTGACTCGATCCGAGTCTGGAAGTTGAGTCGGACTACCCTTGACCTCCGCCGGTTCCTTAACCGCGCACGGTCCGCGCTTTCCCTCGCTTGGGACGACGAGTGAGCTTCCACTTCTGTTTGCGATGTTTCGCCACTAGGAGCTCGTAGTGTCGGGCTTAGTGTCTCCCTGGTGTGTGTTGCTGGTCGTGTCTTCATCTAGAGTCCGAGGGTGGCACCATATAGTGTCGTCTCCCGTGTCCGTCCCGCATCAGTTTGGTATCAAAGCAGGTTGAGTCTAGGGTAGTCTTTGCATATGTCTTGCATGCATCATGGTCTAAGTCGAGTCTAGGACCATCATTATTTTCAAAAAAAAAAAAATGTGTTTCAAATTGTATTTGCACCCTTTATTCGGTATCTTAAAAGGTGTTGTCCGAACGTTAGGCTACGCCTACCAGGAGGTTGCACACTTGCGGGAGTGATCTTCGGATCGATTAACTCCGCCCCGTACCGGATATTGGTTTAGGTCTAAGTGCATCATTTAGTGTGTGTTTGCATTAGTCGGTGTCTTCTAGGTCGTGTGTCAGTTGCATGCCCACCCGTCGAGGTACCCAATACTCGCCACCACTACCTATGGCGGATTCCCGGGCTCGTAGCTCCGATGAGTCCTCGACGGCCGAGATGTTCCGAGCAATTATGGAACATCTTGACACGCGTATGGATGGCCTTAGTACGCGTATGGATGGCATAGGAACGCGTCTAGAAGGGCGGATGAAAGCCCTCGAGGATCGGGCCGAGAGTTCAGATCAGTCCATCCAGGGCTTAGTTGGGAGGATTGCCATCCTAGAGAGGGGCCCAGTAGCGGCGCAACCCGCGCCAACGAATGGCCAACATGAGCCGGTGCAGCAACCCACTGTGCCAAGGGCTCAAGTGGAAAATGTTGGGGTTCAACAGGTGCATGTGGTGGATGATTATGCATCTAATAATGATCAAGGGGGTAACGGACGTCGTCATCAACGACGGAATCGTGATGACGAGGATGACGACCGCATTCTTAGGGGTGTGCGTGCGGACCCTCCCACTTTTAGCGGGTCCTTGGGCCCTCGGGTGTATTTAGATTGGGAGGCCGGCATGGACCGATACTTCGAGTGGTTTGAGATGACGGACCACCGGAGAGTCTAATACACTAAGATGAAGCTGCAAGGGCAGGCTCAAACTTATTGGATCAATGTGGAGAGCCTGCTCAACCAGCGACGTCAACCCCAGATCGGTACTTGGGATGATATGAAAACCAAGTTGAGGGAGAAGTACCTTCCCGCCTCATATCGCCAATGTCTCATAGACAAGTGGCAAAGCATCTCCCAAGGGAACCGATCCGTGACCGAGTACACCGTCGAGTTCGATGAGTATTATTTGCGGTGCGGGGTCACGGAAGAGAGCACCATGACGATATCCCGCTTTTGGAGAGGTTTGCGGCCCAATTATCAATATTAACTCTTTCGCCGCAATGCCACCACTTTGGAGCAGGCATATCAGATTGCTCTCGAATTGGAGCAGTTCGAGGCCGAGTTTGAGTCACCCCATCGGTTGGGCTCCTTTCTCCTTCGTAGTGTCGAGTCCCGTGGCTCATCTGGCACGTATCCGAGGGCCCCCATGGCACGACCTCAGGAGCCCGCTCGCCCCAAGCCCTTTGCTCCTAGGCCTCATCCTCCACCCCCGAGGGACCTTCCTCGTCCCCAGCATCTTACGGCCCCACCCATAGCCCATCCACCGGCACCCGCACCTCCTGCACGTCCTTTGTTGCCTACGCCTCCTATCCGTCGGGAGGATAAAGGTAAAGGACCTATGATTGGGGAGCCTAGTGGATCACGGCAGCAGTGTTATCGCTGCAATGGGTTTGGCCATTTCGCCAACCAGTGTCCCACCCGCCCATCTCTTCACATTGGGGACACACAAGCTGAGGATACCACCCCTACGGGCCTCGAGTTAGTCAGCTATGAGGCAGATGAAGAGTTAGCTGACGAGTACTATGAGATGGGAGGTGAGGCCCAGGATGTCCAGCAGTCGGACGGTACCCACGTGGGGGTCGTCAGATGTATCCTCACCCAGCCACAGGTCAGTGATGACTGGCGTCGGACCACTATCCTTCAGGTATTCTGTAGGCTGGGAAAGCAAATTTGTAAGGTGGTCATCGATAGCGGGAGTTGTATCAATGCAATCTCCATGAACGTTGTCGCTCGTCTTGGTCTCACACCTGTAGACCATCCTTGTCCCTAACAGGTATCATGGGTGGATACCACTTCCATTTCGGTCAGGCTGCGGTGCTTGGTCCCGCTGCAGCTCCACTCCTACCGTGACGAGATCTGGTGTGATGTCCTCCCATGGAAGTGGGCAGTATCATTCTTCGTAGGCCGTGGTTATTTGACCGGGATGCCACGCTCCATGGCCGGTCGAACACCTGTACCTTCGACCACGCTGGCCAGCGGGTCACCCTCCAACCCGTTCGGCCCAGGAGCCCATCAGTCAGGGGTCCTACTGGCCCTAGTACTCCGAAGCCTTACGTCCCCGGGCCTAGTACCCCATCCCCAGCTTGGCCTATGGCCGTTACCTCTGGCCCAGGAGAGCCCTCGACGAGGAGATTGATGATGATTAGCTCCCAGGAGATGGAGCAGGAGCTTAGTCAGGGCTGTCCAGTGTTTGCCATTACGGTCCGAGAGGTGGAGCGGGACTCCGAGGGTGAGCTCCCACCCGAGGTTGCTCCCATTCTGCAGGAGTATGATGATGTCTTTCCCGATGAGCTTCCCGAGGGACTCCCACCTATGCGGGATATTCAGCATGCCATCGACCTTGTTCCGGGCTCTTCTTTGCCCAACCTTCCTCATTATCGCATGAGTCCCACGGAGCATGCCGAGCTTAAACGGCAGGTCGATGAGTTAGTGCAGAGAGGGTCTGTTCGGGACAGCATGAGTCCATGTGCTGTGCCCGCATTACTCGCCCCGAAGAAGGATGGCACGTGGAGAATGTGCATTGATAGTCGTGCCATCAACAAAATCACCGTGAAATACAGGTTCACTATTCCCCGCCTTGATGACATGCTGGACATGATGGCAGGTGCCACTATCTTTTCGAAGATCGATCTTAAGAGTGGCTACCATCAGGTGAGGATTAGGCCAGGTGATGAGTGGAAGACCGCATTTAAGACCAAGGACGGTCTATATGAGTGGTTGGTCATGTCTTTTGGGTTGACCAATGCCCCTAGCACTTTCATGCGGCTCATGACTCAGGTCCTTCGACCTTTCATTGGAGTCTTTGTAGTGGTGTATTTTGATGATATCCTTATCTATAGCCGCACCACGGGGGATCACTTAGACCACCTTCGGCAAGTCTGTCTACTTCTTCGGCGAGAGCAGCTGTTTACGAACCCACAGAAGTGTGCCTTCATGACACCTCAGCTTACCTTCTTGGGTTTCATTGTGTCTAGTACGGGGGTCTCCGCCGATCTGGAGAAGGTCCGTGCCATTGTTGAGTGGCCTGAACCCCGTACCGTTCATGATGTCCGCAGCTTTCATGGTCTTGCGACGTTCTATCGTCGCTTTATCCGCGGATTTAGCTCCGTCACCGCCCCGATCATGGATTGCATCCGTAAGGGCACATTTGTATGGACGAAGGCCGCATCTGCCGCCTTCAAGGACATCAAGGAGCGCATGACCCAGACACCTATCCTTCGACTGCCTGATTTCACGAAGGTGTTTGAGGTCTCTTGTGATGCGTCGGGCGTGGGAATTGGGGGAGTTTTGAGTCAGGAGTCCCACCCGATTGCATATTTCAGCGAGAAGCTGAATGACGCGAAGCTGCGATATTCCACATATGATAAAGAATTCTACGCAGTTGTTCAGGCTCTTAGGCATTAGAGGCACTATCTTTTACATCAGGAGTTTGTCCTATACTCCGACCACGAAGCATTGAGGTACCTCCATTCGCAAAAAGAAGCTTAACTCGGGTTATAGTCGTTGGGTCGACTATCTCCAACAGTTCACCTTTGTGCTGAAACATAAGGCTGGAGTGGAGAACAAGGTGGCTGATGCCTTGAGTCGGCGAGCATGTTTGCTTACCACCATGAGTGCCGAGGTCATAGGGTTAGAGAAGATGAAGGAGGCCTATGTTGATTGTCCTGACTTTGGTCAGATTTTTACCACCCTCTAGGCCGGACCCTCGAGAGACCTTGATGAGTATGTGCTTCAGGAGGGTTACCTCTTTCGAGGTAGCAGGCTATGTGTTCCCCGAACTTCGGTTCGAGATTTCTTAGTATGGGAACTACATGCGGGAGGTCTAGCTGGCCACTTTGGTCGGAACAAGACTATCGAGACAGTAGAGCATCGATTTTATTGGCCGAGCTTGAAGCGCGATGTTGCTAACATCGTGGCTCAGTGCCGTACATGTGCTACGGCCAAGATGAAGAAGCAAAGCTCGGGCCTTTATACGCCTCTTCCCATGCCAGATGTCCCGTGGCAGGATGTTAGCATGGACTTTGTTTTGGGACTGCCACGTACCTCCAGGAAGCATGATTCAGTCTATGTGGTGGTTGACCGTTTCTCGAAGATGGCCCTCTTTATTCCTTGCTCGAAGACTTCGGATGCTTCTAGGGTAGCCCGCCTTTTCCTTACGCATGTGGTGTGCAAGTTCGGGTTGCCTCGCACTATAGTGTCTGACCGTGATGTTAGATTCACTTCCTACTTTTGGAAGACGCTATGGCATATGATGGGTACTCACCTCAAGTTTTCCACTGCATATCATCCCCAGACAGACGGTCAGACCGAGGTGGTCAATAGGAGTCTGGGAGATCTTTTGAGGTGTCTAGTTAAGGACCGCATTGGGGATTGGGATCTCATTTTACCTATGGCTGAGTTTGCATACAATGATTCGGTGAATAGGTCTACCGGCATGAGTCCATTTGAGATTGTCACAGGTCGTAGGCCTAGGAAACCCGTTGATCTTGTCCCCATGCCTATCCATGCTAGAGTGTCGGAGTCGGCCGAGTCGTTTGCTAGGCATGTTAGGAGTTTGCATGACGACATCCATCGTCACATTGAGGCTAGCAATGCACGGTACAAGGAGTTAGCCGATGCCCACCGACACCACCGAGAGTTCCACGAGGGTGAATACGTCATAATCAGGGTAAGACCTGAACGGTTTCCCTCTGGAACCGTTAAGAAGTTGCAAGCTCGCGGAGCCGGTCCCTTTAGAGTGTTGAAACGCGTTGGATCCAATGCGTATGTTGTGGACTTGCCCGAGGAATATGGTATAAGCTCTACCTTCAATGTATCGGATCTTGTTGCATATAGAGACCCAGCGGTGATCCCTAGTGAGCCTTTTGAGCCATCTCCTCCCCTTGAGAGTGATCCCACACCTGAGTGTCCACTTCCACCTCCAGCCCCTTTTTCACGGCCGCGTGAGCATATAGATCGTATACTGGACGAGCAAGTGACAGTTACCAGGAGTGGATCTTACCCGCGCTACCTAGTGCGATGGACAGGATGGCCCGCTACTGAGGACACATGGATCACACATGGCGAGTTGCAGCAGATCGATCCGGACCTTTTGGAGCGATACAGGAGCGATGCAGACCCTTACTCGACAGGGTCGAGTTTCTCCCACCCGGGGAGAATTGGGGCGGACACCCGAGCAGTTGAGCGGCGCGATACGCCAAGCCACCGGTACCGCACACGGAGCACGACTCGAGCCACCTCAGCATCTATTTGGCTCGGAGATAGCCTGGAGACACCCCCCTGAGTCTCGGCATTTATCATATTTAGTTAGACTTTATGAGTGTGTAATTTGTGTTTATTTCATTGCATTCGGTTTGCCATTTTGATTGTAATAGGGGCTTATGTGCAATTCGGACCCCGTGGGCCCCACGGGCCCCTAGGTCCCATCCTATTGGGCCACCTCAGCCTAGGGTCCCACGTGGGGTCAGTCAACATGCCAAATGGAGGCATCTAGAAGTTTGAATGGTAAAAGGACACATGGGGGACAAGTGGCTTGAAAAGTCCAAGGAGGCTACCCACCCCCACCTACCAAGTCCACCTTCTACACCCTAGTCCAAGGGCCGCCCCCCTCCCCTTATTTTTTTATTTATTTTTTGTGTGTGTGTCACATGCCATCCTAGCCCTTCATCTCCTACCCCTAGATCCTACGGTTGTGGATGGATGTGAGATGTAACCTATTTAAACTTGTATTTTCCATTTTGGAGGAATTAATGCCATTTTGATTCAAACAAATTCAAGAGCAAGGGCTGGTGCGCCCCCCTCCTCTCTCCTCCCTCCTCCCTCTCCCCCTTGAAGCTGTGAAGGTTTCCATTCTGAGGTGTGATGCCTCGTGTATCGGTTTTGATGATCGCCTCCGCCGCCGCCACGAGCCGCCACCGCACCGCCATCGCCATCAACGGAGTTCTGCCCGCGCAGTACCACAGAAGCTTCCACGAATTTCATGTCTCAGCCCCTAGCTCAGATAGATCTGGGGATTTTATTGGGTGTTCCAGAGGTGTCAAGTACATCTCACAAATTTTGGCTTGCCATTCAGATCTCGTTTCATATTTTTTGATTTTCGTCCACTCTTCCATTTCGGTTCTTCCAGAGTTCTGTCCAGATTTATCCCCGCCCTGTGTTTCATGTCTTAGAGCCACTTTTTGATATCTGTTGGTTCGCCGAATTTTATTGGGGGTTCCACCCATCCACCCCTTCATCCAAAATGTTTCTCAATTTTTGATTCGCCCATCTCATATTTTCTAAAATTCGTTCTCATACCCATCTACAGTTCTGTCCACCTGTTCTCAGATCCGACCACCAGTCACCCCAAACATCATAACAAATCGCCTCCACCTCCAAATCCAATTCTAAAAATAGTCCCAGTTCCGTGGTTTGATTCCCTACAACTCCTAAGAAGAGCTCAAGAGCTGAATCGGAGGTTTACTAGACGGTCAACGGTGGTTCTCAGACAAGTGCCATGCAGATCTGAGATTTCGGTTACTGTACAACAGAGACTTGTAAATTTAATAAAGTTCTGATTCGACTAGATCCAGCAGATCTCCATGGGTCTAGATTGAAGCATTGGAAGAGAGCTTTCCAACGGTAGCTCGTGCGTCCCGATCCGATGTCGGGATTGATCGCAGCGGCCGTTTTCGCCGGAGCGCGCGCCGGAAAACAGAAATCAAAATCCGTGGGCAGCAACTTCAAGACTTGGGAATCGGGACCGATCGACCCCCGATCGGTGTTCCCGGCCGACCGCCGTTGGTGGAGGCGCGCCACCAGGTGTCCCCATCATAGTGGGTCCCACCCCCGCAGATCCGGAGGATAGCGCCATCCGTGGGCCCCGCGGGCCCGCAGAACCCGCCGTTCGGAAAGCACGAAAACGCGGAGTTCAACACCACCGGGCAACATCAAGATGCTGCCCGTCAACCCGAGTTGCGTGATTCCCGGGCTCCACATGTGACCTTTTACCTCCCTGTGTGGACTGGGTCAAATCTTTGTATTGCTATGATACTGTTTAACCGGGAGTCCGTGATTCGGCCTGGGTTGTCTTCGCCACGCCGGGTGCGTGGAGGTAAAGGTCTTAACTACTTGGCGTTACATTGCTTAGCTAGTATACGGTCTTAGGCCGCTGCCGAGAGTGTAGGTACTAGCCCGTGTGTCCATGTCACCGCTGTGAGAGTAAGAGTGACCTGTCCCGTGACTCGATCCGAGTCCGGAAGTTGAGTCGGACTACCCTTGACCTCCGCCGGTTCCTTAACCGCGCACGGTCCATGCTTTCCCTCGCTTGGGACGACGAGTGAGCTTCCACTTCTGTTAGCGACGTTTCGCCACTAGGAGCTCGTAGTGTCGGGCTTAGTGTCTCCCTGGTGTGTGTTGCTGGTCGTGTCTTCATCTAGAGTCCGAGGGTGGCACCATATAGTATCGTCTCCCGTGTATGTCCCGCATCACATTGCCCCGAGGCTTCACTTCATCTCTTATTGCGCTCATTCCAAAAGTCGATATTCCGAAGACTTGTCAGGATTATCGGCCTATCAGCTTATGCAACTTCTTTTACAAAATTATTTCCAGGATCATTAGTGATCGTCTGGCTTTGATTCTTCCTTTATTGATATCAGAGGAGCAGGGTGCGTTTGTTAAAGGCCGGTCTATCTTTGAGAATGTTTCCCTTGCTCGTGAATTGATTCAGCACTTGGGAAAATCTTGCAGAGGTCCGAATATTGTGTTTAAATTGGACATGTCCAAGGCGTATGACCGCTTGGAATGGGACTTCCTTTTTGCTGTCTTGCGGCAGTTCGGGTTCTCCCCTGCCTTCATATCCCTTCTAGACCCCCTTTTGTCTAACTGTTGGTTCTCTATTCTTCTCAATGGCAGTGTGCATGGCTACTTCAAGTCTAGTAGAGGTCTTCGACAGGGGGACCCAATTGCTCCAGCTTTGTTTATTCTTGCAGAAGAGGCTCTTAGCAGGGGTTTGTCATCCTTCTTCTCTCACTGCCGTGGGGGATGGTATAACTCTCTACGGAGATGCCCTTTAGTCTCTCACCTCCTATTTGTTGATGATACTCTTATATTCTCTAATGGTTCCATCCGACATATTAGAAATCTTATGAGATTCTTGAGGAAATATGAAATTGCTTCAGGGCAGCTTATCAATGCAAATAAGAGCTCTTTTATTGTCCCCAAGGATATGCCAGAGACCACGTGTCGTTCTATTAAAGATGCAACTGGTTTCATTAGGAGCAGGCTACCCATTACTTACCTTGGGATTCCCCTATTCTCGGGTCGACCTCGACCCTCTTATTTCAGCCGCCTTTTGTCCAGGACGGCTGTTAAGCTGCAGGCCTGGAAGGCTAGGTTCCATTCAGCGGGTGGTAGGCTTGTTCTCATACGACATGTCCTCTCAGCTCTTCCGATTTACACTCTGTCTGCCATCTCTATACCTGCTACTGTGCTGCGGTCTTTCCAAAGGCTTCTTGCTAACTTCTTTTGGGGCTCTTATGAGGGGTCACCGAAGAAGCATTGGATCTCCTGGGAGAATATTTCTCACCCTGTTGACAATGGTGGTTTGGGTGTGCTTAGCCTTCAATCTCTGCAGGTTGCTTTAAGGACTAAGTTTATGTGGACTGCAGTCACTACTCACTCCCTTTGGGCCAGGTTTTTCAGGGGCAAACATTTGTTCAATGTGCACTTCTCTGAGACTGGTTTCCCCTTCATGGTTTCAGCTGATCGGCGGTTATGGCAGCGTGCTGCCCTTTTGGTCTATGAAATTCATCGGGTGATAGTCTCGGCCTCCTCGCCCCATATGAGCTTTTGGATGGATAGATGGGCTGGTGCATCTCCACTTTATAGCTTTCTTCCACCGCATGTTTGGTCTTCCTTGGCTGATAGGAGATGCTCTATCTTCCAGGTGTTTTCGGACCCGCTACGCTATCATATTAATGTTGCCCGGTCTTATTGCCCGACTGGCTGCCTTGATTATGTTCTCTCTTCGTTTGGATGCAGGGACCAATGGCTTTGGTGTCCTACATCTGATGGCATCTTCACCTCCAGATCTGTCCGCACATTGCTTCATGGTCCTTCTTCTCCCAGCTGGGCTGCGCTCTGGTCCCCCTTCTATCCTCTGAAATGGTCGGTTTTGGCTTGGCGGTTGGTTCGCGGTTGTCTCCCCACTGATGCTGCCATCAAGGCGTGTGGTATTCCTCTTTGTTCTATGTGTGCTTGTTGCCTGAGGCCATCCACTGAATCAGACCTGCACCTTTATTTCCATGGCCATATTGCGAATGAAGTCTGGACTACATTGTCTGCGGTTCTTCAGTTTGACAATCTTTCGGTCATCACTGCTACCAATGGTGTTCTTGACTACCTTCGAGACTGTCGTCTCTCCTCATTGGCTGGTTGCATTTCCAATTGTTTATTTTTGGCGGTGATATAGGAGCTGTGGTATTGTAGGAATCTTGCTCGCTTTGATGATCAGACCATGCGCTCTCAACACATCCTTCGTCGGGTTATGCTTGATGTGCGCCCAATTGTTCATTCTCTAAAACCTACAGGGCGGGACATTTCGACCTCGCTGCGACAGGTGCTTTTATCTTGGGGAATGGCTCTTCCCCCTGCTTATTCGGCTCCGCCTAAGTTGGTTTGTTGGCTGGCCCCACCTCCTGGGCGGCTGAAACTCAACGTGGATGGCGCCTTCAAATCTAGTACCAGATGTGCTGGTGGTGGGGGCGTTGTGCGCAGCTCCGATGGTGAAATTCTTTTTGCATTTGCTGCAGCTTACCACGGGGTGTCATCTAGTATTGAAGCTGAGGCCCTAGCCATTCGTGATGGATTATTCTTTTGCCGGTCCAAAGGCATATACACCGTTTCTGTTGAATCGGACTCCCTTGTCCTTGTGAAGATTGTAAAGGGAGAATGGTCCCGCCCTTGGAGATTGACTTATCTGCTTCATGAGATTGCTGCCCTTTCTCAGGCGCTCCAGGCCTCTTTTGCCCACATCTTTAGAGAGGCAAACCAGGTTGCTGATTCTCTTGCTAGTCTTGGATGTTATCTTTCTGTCTCCCCCTTTTTGTGTGATGCTTGGGCTGACCTTCCGTCTTCTGTAAAGGGCCCCTATCGTCTTGATAAGATAGGGTGTCCCACTATTAGGCCCTAAGCTTGTGTACTCCTTTCTTCTACTGTTCCCCTCTTCTTATTATGAATAAAATTGCCTGTTTGTGGTCGGTGGTGGAGCGACTAACTCATTCCCTCTCTGGGGGGTGAGCGCTCTCCTACCACCACCTTCAGGTATTGCTTGAGTTAAAAAAAAAGTGGCATTGACATTTTTAAGATTTTCTATTTCAGCTTTGAGCTTTTCCACTTCTTCTGAATTATCAGACACCACACATTTACCTTTTTCAAATGTCAGGAATCTCTTTGACATGATGGTGTTCAACTATTTTAGTTTCTCAATTTCTTCCTTTAGTCTGTCATTCTGAATTAATTCGTTTATCAAAATCTGATCGTCAGAATTAATTCCAAGTTTTCTTCCAGCCTCAAATTCCTTCAAATCTTTTTCGTGCTTTTCAATATTTTTTTGTAATTCCACATTCTCAGATTTGATGGCTTCCAATTTCTCGGTCAGCAACGTGTTCTCCTTTTTAAGTTTCTCTAAACTTTCTTCATTTTCTTTGGAGAACATTCTGAGAGAGTCATTCTCACTTTTCAGCTTGTTTAAATCAGACTTAACACATTCAAATTTTTCAGCAAATCCTTACTCTGAACAGAATCATAACAAGTTAGGTTAAGCTTCTTCTCAAGTTCAGAGATTTCTTTTACATGATCTTGATTCTCAATCTGCAGCAATGAAATTTATTTTTTTCAACATTTGAATATCAGACATACAAGCATAATGAACATTTTTTAGTTCAGCATAATTTTTACAATCAGAATTCAAACTATCTGACCTACTACTCTTCTTCAATTTTTTGTATTATTTTCTTAACTGATCATAAGACTCTTGCAATTCATCATAAGCAGTAATCCAATCGTTTATGGTATAATTATCAAAAATGTTTACCTCACCATCATCCTGTTCTTCTTCTTGATTGCTGCTTTGTTCACTTCCTCAAGCCATCATGCAGCTCGTTAGATTTTCTTTCTCGGCTCTCTTTATCATCTTCAATATATCCCTTGCAGATCTGCAACCAAGGAAACATGAATGAAGAGCTCGATTCGTCGCGGCCTTCATTAACTCCAGTGCTTTCTGATTTTCTGCACACATAGATCGATGGTTATCAGTCCATTTGGACTGATCTTTTGGTAGTCTATGTGGACCATGTGAAATCACTTTCTACAGGTCTGGATCAACAGATTTAACATGAGCACGGAAAGCACTGCGCCACTGGTTGAAACCAGAACCACCAAAGACGGGTGGATGAGCCATTGAAACAAATAAAACCAAATTCAAAAATAATGAATGTAAACCGATAACCTACGGACCAAGAACCGCACCACAAATGCAGGATCCTCTGCAGATCATTGGATCTGATGAGTCAGAGAACCGCTCTGATACCAATTGATAGGACCGGTGCGATGGATACAGAGGGGGGTGAATGTATCCCTCTTAAAAATTGCCCAAATCAAACCCTGTAGCTAGACACGGTTGCGGAATAAAAACAATTGAGCTCTACAAGATGAGATTCCAAGACACACTTGATCAACCAGTTGGACTACAATAATGCAGCCACCTGAGCAAGTCTAAGCCAAGACAGAATCAAATTGAAACAGTGTGTGCCATGAAGCATTCAACCAGATGACTCATTTGAGGCGATCCTAGCCATGCATCTAACGCCAATCAGATACAAGAACAAACAACGAAGATAATGAATTTTTAGGTGGTTCGGTCCACAGACCTACGTCCACCCCTCACTCCAAACCGGAGTGAGGCTTCCACTAGCAACAGCTAGAACCGCAGACTTAGTCTGCAAACAAATGCTGCCTAACAGCTTGACCAGGGGAACAACCTCCCCTCTTCCTTCAGATCGGAGGGAAACCACTAGTGACTACCCGTCACTAGCAACCAGAGACCGAAGTCTCTCTTCCTCCACCCAGGAGGGAAACCACAAGTGACACCCAGCCACTTGCAACCGGAGACACAAAGTCTCCCTTCTCCTGAGTCCACAGGAGGAACCCGACCTCAAACCAGAGAATCGGAAGAACAACGGTGAATAGATAAAAGAAAAAATAAGAAATAATAAAAATCACAGCGACTGAAAGCTGGAAAATGAAATGCACAATGTAGCTCTCGCAGGAGCAAATCTGGTTTGGATCTGATCCAAATACCAGAAGAACAAATCTTCAATGAAGGCTTCAGTTCTCTCCTCGAGCTCTCTATCTTTCTCTTTCTTTCTTCCTCTTCTTTCTTATTCTCTCTGCTTCTCTTTTTCTTTCTCTCACTGTCTACTCTTCTCTTTTTCTTTCTCTCGTTCTTCTTGACACTGGATCGTGCAGGCTCTCTCTATCTCTCTTTCTCTTTTTCTTTTTCTTCTTCTGCTACTCTCTGCCTCTATCTACTCTCTTCTTCTGCTTCAATCACGATCTCTCTCAGCACGATCTCTATCTTCTCCAGATGGAGAAGTCTTACATTTATAGCAACAGCAGCTAGGGCGTGTGCAGGGATTGTGCCCTCTTTGTCCAGAGATAACCTCAGATCACGTGCCAGGTGCCAACCTTGGATCACGTGCCCAAACATTTTTCTTCTCGAAGGATATACTTGTCAATCAGTCATAAGAGGATATTTGAGAGATGTACAGAGTTGGTTCGAGAATGTGTAGACTTTGTATGCATTGAAAGGATTGTGCAGACTTTGTCTTGAAGGATCCATATGCATATAGGAAAATATGTACATTGATGATGAGTGCACTGACATGCCATTGAGGAATGTATACACTTGAGAGCGTGCATGCTATAAGGCAATGTATAGACTTGAGACGAATGCATGGACTATGGTTATGCTTAGTATAGGTCCTGCACGGACTTTGTGATGCAGCTATGCACAGACTGCAATGCCTAGTGTTAAAGCATGAGAGCACAATGCACAAGCTAAGTGTGTGCATGTGTGGACTTTGAGTGCATGACACAGGGCGATGTACTGGCTTGTTTTGAAAGATTGCACAAGCCATTGAGGAATGTACAGACTTGTGTTCATGCAGCAACAGGAGTTGTATAGACTTGAGAAACGATGCATGCACAACAAGTGTGTAGACTTGAATGCATGTGATGCAGACATAAGGAATGTATAGACTTTAAGTGTATGTGATGCACTAAACGATGTACAGACTTTGAATCAAAAGATGCACTGGCTGTACAGACTTTGAATGCGTGCATGAACAAGCAACGATGTATAGACTTGACGAATGTATAGACTTTGAGTGAATGTGGCGTGCAACTAAACGATGTATAGACTTTAGATGTGCTGGCAGACGATGTACATACTTGCATGAGACGCTGGGTATGTTGAGACACAACATGAGACGCTAAGTGAGACACAACATGAGACGCTAAGTGAGACACAACATGAGACCAAGAACTGCAAAGAATGTATAGACTTGTGTGTGTGGACAGACGATGTACATACTTGCATAAGACACAACATAAGGCGCTAAGTGAGACGGATCTTATCATGCACTGACTTATCATAGAAGCAAATACTGAATGCTCAGGCATGCCGTCCACGGATGTACAGACTTTGAACGTGTGTAATGTGCAAACGTTGTACAGACTTGCTGATGTGTAATGCAGTGTGCACAAGGTGAAGTATGCACAACAAAAATGAATGCACTGACATGCCGTCAACCATTGTACTGACTTTATGTTCAATATGCAGACGTTGTACAGACTTGCTAAGTCTGGAGTTAAGCATGAACGCACAATGCACAGACTATGTGTGTGCATGTATGGACTCTGTATGCAATGCATGAGAGACACTTGCACTGACTTCCTATGTGCTCAAGCAGGACTTTCATGTAGACAGAGATGTTCATGATATGCAAACGACATGTGAGCAACCTTGCACGGACTTAAACATGAAATGCTGCTATGCACAGACTCTGATATATGCCTTGGACAAAAGTTGCTTAGACTTTTATATGCATAATTTGTTCGATGAAATGCCATGCAAACAAGATCAATTCATATGCAGACACAGATCTTAGTCATGCATGCACAATGGCTTGCAACGAACAATGTACTGACTATGCCATGCTCACAGTTAATGCATGTAACAAGTACCGTATGAAGTAAACACATATGAAGAATAGCACTGACCTTCCATGTGCATGGACTTAACACATGCACCAACATTTTTGTACAAAAATTAACATATGCACAGATCTGAGAGTAGACAGAGCATTACCTGATCTGACTGTGAACTGATCTTACCTGTCACTGGTTGACTTTTGACTTGAATTGACTTCCTTTTCATGACCCGTAAGTCATTCTAAAAAGCTGTTCTATCAGTTTATCATAAACAACAAGATTATATCATCAAGGATGTAAACATAATAAGGCATAATATTTGCCATCATCAAAACTCCAGAACCACAGGGGACACAACATTGCCAAGTGCCACTTACATTGGTCGATTAACCTTGATCTATCTTCGACCAAATTGTGTTTGGATCGACCCAATAAGCCCTAGGTTGACCAGTGGAGAGTGGGCTGGACCCTGGTTCAGTTCTGCCCCACTTATGGCAGCCCGGAGCCCGTTTGGGTAGATTTCTAGTTGATTAAGTTGAACGGACCTATTGGAACCACCCATGTTATAGCGCGGATCTTATTGGACCGTCTGTCTGTTGGATGGCCCTATATGGACTGTTTATCTTATTCTTGGGCTTCCAGCTCTACTAGTCTTGAGCGGCCCATTTTTAACCGTCCAATTAGTCGAGCGGCCCTACATGGACCGTGTATCCTTGACTTCAGTGTGGCTAGTCCTAAGCCCATCTCTATCCTGAACGGTCCACTCTAGACCGTTCATTGCTTGAGCGGCCCTGTTATGACCGCTTAGCATCCAGAGGTGATTTTCGTGATTTTTCGTGTTGAATCCAAGGACCTAATTAGTTCTTGATAACTTGAACTTTCTAGACATGATGTCTACTTCGACTTACCCTTGAAACATTGGTAAGTTCCACATCTTGAAGTATTGGCCATCTAACTTGATTAATGTCTAGACATAACTTGGGATCTCGGATCCAACAAATCAATGCCAACGCATCGTAAGGGCGCGGTCTGGTCCTGGGAGGAGCGCCCGAAAAGTACTTGTGCCCCGGGGAGTTTGAATGACATGGTGAGGCATTGCACCGAGTGCATGACTAGCGTGATGTCTATGACAATAATCTCTTTCTTGAATTCTCTTGACTTGGTTAAATCTTGCTTGTTGGCCAAATTCTCGGTTATATCATGTTCTTGCCTTCTTTTCATTATTTTGTTGCATAGTTATTTCCATTCGTTCTTTATTTATGCGCTCAAACACGCATTTTAATTGGTTAATTACTTAAACTTGCCTGTTATTATCTACTGAGCATTCGCTCACCTAGTTTTTCCCCCCTTTTCAGGTAGCTCAGGTGAGGACTCGCAATCTGAAGGGTACGGGCAAGAGTGACGACCGTGGAGTGAACCTGAGAGAAGCCTGTGAAACTAGTTCTAGTTGTGGAGTCTATTTGTATTTAAGAGTATTTTGGAAGAGTTGTAATTTGAAGTTAGCCAATGTAATAGTGTTAAATGGATGTTGTCAAAGATTATGTTGAGTGGGATCATTGTAGTGGAACGTGGTTTGGTTATGTGCTATTAAATGAATGGAGCAGTTTCTATTTATGGTGATGTGCGATCTTTTAGCTTTAACCTATCATGTCTAGAAATAAACATATTATTATGATAATTACTTGTCTCTACTGCCAGTCCCGATATTCCGCGTTGGGGCGTGACACCCTTACAGACCGGCCTCCAGCTTCCAGCCTCTAGCAACATAGGCCAACATACCCTTACTGGCCGGCCTCCAGCTCCTAGTCTCTAGCAGCATAGGCCAACACACCCTCGTGGGTCAGCCTCTAGCTTCCAGTTTCCAGCAACATAGGCCAACACACCCTCGCAGGTCAGCCTCTAGCCTCCAGCCTCCAGTCTCCAGCAACATAGGCCAACACACCCTCACAGGTCAGCCTCCAGCAACTTCAGCGACATAGGCCAACATACCCCCGAGGGGTAGCCTTCAGCCCTTACTCTCCAGTAACATAGACCAATGCACTCTTGCGAGTCGGCCTCCAGCTTCTAGTTTCCAGTCCTCCAGGTCAACACCACCTTATGGGTTGTCCTCCAGCTTCCAGTCTCCAGCCACTCAGGTCAACACGCCTCTTTCAGGCAGGCCTCCAGTACCCAGCCTTCAATATCCAGCTTCTAGTATCCAATCTCAAGTACCCAGCTTCCACTATCTAGCTCCAGTATCCAGTTTCCAGCATCTAGCTCCAGTACCCCGCTTCCAGCATCCAGTTCTAGTCTCCTGTTCTAATGTCCAGACTTTAGCATCTAGTTCCCATATCCAACTGCCAGTATCTAGCTCCTATGATCCAATTTTCAATATCCAGTTTCTGACCTCCAGCTCTAGTTCCAGCCAAAGGCCAGCACACCTCACATGGGTAGGCCTCCAATATCCAACTGTCAATATCCATATTAAGTATCCAGCTTCCATCCGCCATTTCTGATATCTTACTTTCAGCTACCAATTCCCAGTCTCCGACTTCCTGTATCCAGTTTCGACACTCAGTTTCCAGTATCTAGTTCCAGCATCCGACTCCCAGTATTCAGCTTGCATACCGAGTTTCTAGTACCTATTCCCACTATCTTGCCTTTATCATCCAGCGCCAGGGTTTAGTCCAATATCCATATTCTAACATCCCATTCTTGTATCTAACATCCAGTATCTAGCCTCCAAAAGCCAATTCCAGTATCCAGTCCCCAGCATTCAACTCCAGCTCTAGCTCCAGTACCCAGTCCCCAAGACCCAGTTCCAGTACCCAGTCGCCAATATCCAATTCCAGCTTCAGTATCCAGTCCCAGTGTCTAGTCTTCACTATTCAACTCCAGTTCAAGGCTTCAATAGCCAATTCCATTATCCGATTCCTACTATCCTGCTCTGGTTCCTAGTATCCGACAGCATCCGGTCCCAGTATCCTGTTCCAATCCCAGTCTCCAGTCCTCAACCCCCAGTGTCCAGTTTCCAATATCTAGTCCTTAATCACCAGCTTCTACCTCCCAGCTTCCAGTAACAAGCCAGAATGCCTCAACCAGGTAGGCCTCCAGCACTCAGTTCCGAGTCTCTAAGCCAAGTACCCAGCATCCAGCCCCCGGTCCCCAGTCCTGGTGTCCAGTATTCAATTCCAACCTCTGGTCCCAATATCCAATTAATACCCCTTGTTCCCAGCACCCCATTTTTGATTTCCCATCTCCGATTCCAGTGTCCAGTGATGGGGCTAGCACGCCTCATAGGGGTAGGCCCCAGTCCCAACTCCCAATACCCAAATCCTAGTTTACTGTCCCAACATCCAATGTCCAATTTCCAATTTCCAGTCCCTAGTCCCAGTTTCTAGTCTCCAGCGCCAGTATCCAGTTCTCAGTCGCAGCCTTCAGTCTCAGTACCTAGTACCCAGATCCCAGTCTCCAGTCCTAATATCTAGTTCCTGACCTCCAAGTTCCCAGTCTCTAGTCCGATACCCAGTCTCCACTCCCAATATCTAGTATCCAAATCCCAATGTCCATGTCCACTATCAAGATTTCAATTTTCAGCTCCCAAGTTCTAGCCCCGATACCCAGTCTCTAGTCCCAGTGCCCAGTATTCAAATCCTAGTCTTCAGCTTTGACATCCAGCTTCTAGCCTCCACTTCCTAGTTCCTAGTCCCAATACTCAGTCTTCAGTATCTGAGTCTGAGTCTCCAGTTCCAACATTCAATTTTCAGCCTCCAGTTTCTAGTCTCTAACTTCTAGCCTCCAGCGATAGACCAACATGCCTCAGCCGGGCAGGTCTCCAGTCTAAGTACCTATTTCCTAGCCTTCAACTTCCAAGTGTCAACAACATGCCAGTATGCCTTACTCAGGCAGACTTCCACTATCCAGTCCCCACTCTCCAGCAGTAGGCCACTACGCCTCACAGGCAGATCAATAACAACCACATGAACAAATCAAGATATCTTATAGATTGGTATGCCTCGAAGGCCGGTCTATAGCAACCTTGGATCAACACACCCCCAAGGGTAGGTCTATCACACTCTCTGATCATTACACCTCAATGGTTAGACAGCAACAATGCCTTTGGTAACACCTTAGTGATCAGCCAATTGCGGCTCTTGAGAAATACACCCCAGCGATCGGCGGATCAGGTTTCCTAGTTGAGGCACCTCGACGGTCAACCTGCACACTAATAGGTACCATCCACCACACCATGATGATTATGTGTCTAACATCATTTGTGGTCAATTGCCTCTTTTAAGGGTCAGACAACCTCGACTTCGGCTATTCCACCATTCGGCCATACACTACAAGGGGCAGCCGAATATGGTTACAAGCCAACACGCCTCTCTAGGGGCAGATCTGGAAACTTCAGGCCAAGACGCCTCGCCGAGGCAGATTTCCAGCAACCTCAGACCAAGATGCCCCATAGGTCTCTAGCAACCTCTGGCCGACATGCTTCCCTAAGTCAGGTCTCCAGCAACATCGTGCCAATATACCTCGACGAGGCAGGCTCCCAATGACACTCGGTCAACCCGCCTTGTCAAGGCCGATCGCCAACAACACTAGGCTAACATGCCTCGCCGAGTCTCGTCTCTAGTAGCATCAGGCCAACACACCTAGTTGTGGTAGGTCTTCATCGACAATGGATTAGTATGCCTCGTCGAGGCAAGTCCACGATACAACTCCAGCTACAACGCCCCAGGGGTGTGACCAACCCGTTCCATAGGGCGATCAACGTCAAGCCTGGCCAATGCACCCCTATAGGCAATCAATAAACAATGCCGGCATACTACAAGAAAATCAACCGCCACAGTAGTGGCAGGTGGCTAGCGACCAACCAGAGGCATCACCACAAAGCCTCAGCTAGAGCGACATTCATCTCGCTGCCAACCCGCAATCTCGAAAGCCGAGGGATAGGTGGCCCTCCGATCCCCAAGATCGGAAAGTCTCCAACCCCATACGCGGCACCGTCGGCTACGGTCAAGCTCACAGGGGAACAGGCCAAGGAGTGAAAAATATTCATGGTACTCCTTGACATAAACAAGGTGGAAAATCGGAGAAAACATAAATCTTAGGCTACAAGTCCACCTTTGGGGGCAAGACATGGCTCCCGCCAGTACAACCTCAGATGATAAAAGGGAGCCACCAGTGGTCTCCCACTACTCGCCAGTCACCCTACGAGGCACGATGGGCTTCTAAGCGCCCCCTTCTCAGAGAACCAACAAAACCCGCTTGTGGACACACTTTTTATTGGGTCGTTGTTTATTTGTTAATTGGGTTTATTAAGTGCGTGGGCGTGCCAGTCACCAAGGTGACGATTTATTGTGTGCTCGATCTGACTAATCAGATAATTGTGTAGTTTGTGTCGGGACTGAGAACCCGCCGTACCATAAAGGCTACGACGTTAATTACATCCCCTCGGAGAGGGGAAAACCCTTGATTGATTGCCAAGAAAAGGTGATGGGAATCAACACCGGGCACTAACTTTTATTTTTATATTTGTGTCCTTTAGTTTGGTTTTATATCCTTGGAAAACACATGTGCAATTGTAAGGCTTTATAAGCCACTTTGTCATTCCTTAGGATTCTTTGGGTTTTTGTGCAAAAGTCCAGTAGGACCATCAAGGGGCCACCATACCCCTAAGCCCTAGGGGTCCATGTGGGGCTAGTCAAAGGTCCAAGGTGGGCTTCTAGATGGTTTGACATTCAAAGGGGATAAATGGACTAAGAAGTCCAAGATGCCTTCCTTCCTTTCAAAGGAGTGTCCCCTCCATATGTAATTTATTTATTTTAGATTTTTGACCACATGGGGGAAGAAAATGCCCTCTCTCCCATGAAATTTCCATCACCCCACCCCTTTCCATTCTCTATATAAGCCTATGTACAGTGTCATTAGAAGAATTAATGAAACATTAAGCATTTTTACTAAGAGCAAGCCCAAGGGGCACCCCTTGTGTGACGACCCGGATCCCGGATACCAGATATACCCGATAGGACTACCGGATACACCTGATACCACTTGGAAACCGCGAGGCCTCCCAAGAGCGGTAAAGCTCCGAAGGGATAAAAGGATTGTCATGTAGTACATTGAAGCCACAGAGATATACTAGTAAGTAATTAAATTTCATTAGATCGGTTTGCTAAAGTAGCAGAAATAAAATTACTTTTTAATTAACAATTTCAATTTAACAATTATACCAGAGTCCAGTCTAAGAAATTAAAGACAAGTACAGGCCACAGGAAAAGAACGTACACTGAGGTCAGGGGAAACCCGGTGCAGGTACCGCTGGCAGCTACAGACGCACCACCCCAGAAACCACGAATAGAGACGACGCCCACCTGAAAAGCAGGGGTGAGTATCCAAACAGAGACTCAGTAGGGGTCACACGGATCCCCACTGAACAACACGCAGTACACAGAAACAGAAAGCAACAGTAGTAGCAAAGCAGGAAAAGCTTCATTACAAAGCTGTAAAAAGAACGGGGGCAGCAGGAGTAGGGAACAGGCTAAGAGCAAGGGAAGCTAAAAGAAAAGGGAAAAGCGAGGACGTAAAACTCGGAACACGGCCACCGAGAGGAACTCGACTCCCTAAGCTACTCCAATCAGCGACAGAAGGGCGACTCTGATCTGACAAAGTCAGGAGTTACCGATCTATCGACACGACGCCAGGCCTAAGACGAAGACCTGCAAGGACAGACAAAAGTCTAGAAAAGATCTAGACAGACGACAGACAGACTCGATGACACACACGACTAGAACGTCATGCACGCAACACAACACTGACCTCGAGTACGGCCACGAGAGGGCTAACTCAGAAAGGTTACAACGTACAAGAAACGCGAAGAGTCACGTGTCACGTGATGGAAGCACCTCCTCATCAGAAGAACAGCCAGCTGCGTCCACTGACGTCTTACACTACGCCACGAGTGTCTCGCCTACGGTACCGCCAAAGCCACGGCAGAGTCGCAGACACGCACTAAACCAAACAGGAACTACAACAACGAGTAACTCATCAGGGTTATGCCCGTCGACATAAGTCCTTAGCCCCTGACCACGTGTGCACACACTGGCTCTTGCCTAAGCCATGCCCTCTAGCTAGTTTTCTCCCTCGGTAGGACGCTACCGCTGGCCGAGAGCCCACGGAACTAGCTTACAAACCCTATTACAGGAACTTCTCTTTCCACCACTCCGAGGTGGGTCAACACACTGGATCACGTGCGTCGATAGGCTACGACAAGTGGAGGCTCACAAGACACCAGACTCAGAAACACAAGTGCTAGAGTACAGACAAGCTAGAACGCACTATCACACCTACTACTAGGCACCACTGGCAGTACGACTATTACCAACAGACTCAGGACTAGGAAACTAGACCTACTACGTAACGATCCTTGAGTCGGACGACTCAAAGGCAAGATCATCACAGACAGCGGAACAAGCTGCCAATCGGTCTAATCCTAAGCCACGGGAAATGACACTCCGCAGAAAATGACTCACGGAGACCTGAGGGAACACCGAGAACCCTCAACATGCCTGGACACACAAACCAAGGTAAAACGGTACCTTGAGATGTCCAGAACCAAAGTCTTGGACTGGACAGAACTATCGAGACACACACACAAGGTCACCCGTCAACCACTGGGTCACCCCGGCTTGACCGGAACCAGACAAAGACACACAAGCACAAACCCTCTTGGCCACCTCAGAACACGGTTCCAGCCCTCACAGGACATGAGATGATGTCTGCATGACAATGGGCGAACCATAAGGTCGAGCCAAAATACAGAAAACCAAACCACCGGTAAACCACTCTCTGGCGTAGGCTATCCATCACTCAGTCGCTAGGTAAAACAAGTAGTCAAGGAGGAATCGCCACTTAACCAGAGGCAAAGACACTAGTGGTCCTATATTAAGTCGCTCGGAGAAACTATAGCAGTCAAGGAATAGACCGCACACAATTCACCCGAACTGACCGCTCCAGAGAACCACCAGACATGCAAACCAACACTAGCAGTCTAGGATAGGACCACTAGAAACACCGTCCTAACTCACGTAGACGACTGACGCGAAACAGACAGGACGTACGGAGACTTGGGGGAACTCCGACACCCTCAAGGCACCTAGACACACAAACCGAGGTCAAATCATACCTCTAGGTGTCCAGAACCACGTCTCGAGCTGGACAAATCCATCGAGACACAGGCAAGGTCGCATGTCGACCATGGGATCACACCGGGTCGACCAGACCAGAGCAATGACTCTAACACGACACCGGGAGAAGCCATCACGGCCAACCAATAAAACATCGGGGATCAGCGGTTCAGACAGGACCACTCAACAGGATGGACAGTCCGAAACTGACCACACAAGGGGTTGAACGGTCCGGAACTGACCGCACAACTCCAAGGGATGGACGGTCACAAAGGGACCACACAACAAGATAAACGGTCCGAATTGGACCGCACAACGGGATGGACGGTCCGAACCTGACCGCACAACTCCCAGAGGATATGTGGTCTAGCAGACGACCACACAACCCAAACCGACATAAGATGGACGGTCCAAGACCAACCGCCCAAGGGGGATGTGTGTTCAATCGTAAGACCACACAACCACAACCGACAAAGGATAAACGGTCCAGGGATGGCTACCCTTATACATGAACGGTCTCGGTGTGACCGTTCAAGCGTCACGGCGAGCAAACCATGGGTTCGGCCCGACGGAGGTCTTTCCACGCCCCGTTCATCCCGAGACGAAGGGGATACAACCCTGGATACTCTGGCAATCACATAGACTCCGTCCGGAGTCAAACGACGCACGGATCGCAAGAAACGGGCGATTCTAACGAAATCACCCAAAAAGGGTTTCCAGACTTCCCGGAGCCCTAGCGGTCAAATGGGACCACCAAACGAAACGAAATCAGTGACTATGGAACGCTGACGTCCCAGGGAGTCCATTGACAGTAACTGATCCAAAAATGGTTGCCGTTTTCTGACGAACCCTACAAAACCCAAAAATCACGGTTTAGGCTAAACAAGCCCAAACTCGACTGTTTCCACCCCGAACGACGTGCAATGGCAGGGAAAACGGGCAGGAGAAAGTGAAGATCTGTCACCCTACCTCCACCAAAGAAACCGTTCCCCGAAGGGACTAAACCGCACCGAAAACCGCGCCGCGAGCTCAAACGCCGGCTTCGAATCCACCGTTCGGGATCGCGCCAAAATCGCTCCATCCCCGCCCCGTCGCGCACCCAGCCAGCTCCACAGCGTCCCCAACACTCGCCCCTAGGTCCTCCGTCCGTAGTCGGAGCCGAGAAGGTGAAATGGGAGAGAAATGGGAGAGAGAGAGGGCGGCGACGTGAAATGAGAAGGAGGAGAGAGGAAAGGAAAAGAAATAGAAAAGAAATTAGGAATTTTCCTAATTTCTGAAAATCCGATTTTTGGCCCTATCTCAGAAAAATACGCAAAAATAGTCAAAACGACCGGCTCGGAGAGTACACCATCGAGGTAGCATCCTCGAGTCGATGAACTGACAAATAAACTCACCGTAGGGTTCCGTAACTAGTACGAGAGAAAAACCCACACGGATCGTAAAACTCAACTCGGAAGCCACAAAAGCGAACCGAAACTCACCGAAACAGATCCGAAAGATCCAATAAAGATCCAACAAGACCTACTAAGGATCCAGTAATGATCCGGGACATTACATCCTCCCCTCCTTTGAGAAATTTCACCCTCAAAATTTAAGGACTAGCATGGGTAAGCAGGGAAGAACAACCCGATAGCACAACTACGGATCGACACAAATTTCGAGAAGCACGGCTCAGAGGAACATTGTCAGACCATAATCACGAGCACACACTCTGGATCGAGCACGACACACGTGGTCACAAGTCTGAAACCTCCGAAACAAGGGCAATGTCATTCCCGTCTCACAGGGAAAGAGACACGACTGCCACAACAACAGACAACCGATACCGAGGAACACAACGACGGCACGGCAAGCAGCAGCTTACACAAGGAGACACAGTCCTCTCAGCTGACAGCTCAACCACATCATCGGCTCCAGTGCCAAAGCTGGCAGAGAACAGCTGGCACACAAGACGCCAACGACAACAACACCGGACCACAAACACGATCAAGTCAGTCCTCACTCAGATATTACCTCTGATCGAGTCACATGCCAACTCTACGGGAGAAAGGGAGTACAGCAAGCTAACTGACAAGGTCACAGTCCACGACAGAGGCACAAAATCATAGAGAAACAGTGATAAAACGATAACAACAGCACTTGTAGGATTCTGGCTCCGTATAGAACACAGAACCACGGAACACAACTGCAAGCAGGGTCACATCAAGGCACAAGAACAGCTGAACACATGACCCCAAGGGACGGGTCACGCATCAGACTGCTCACCAAGAAAGGACCCACGACAACGAGAAACGACAATCTCAGGGAACACACCTCAAGGACCACGATTACGCCTCGAGAGCACAACACCCAAGAAAAGGAATGTAGAACAGAGGGTACTCAATCAGCAAGGAATGATGATAGATTCCCCAACACTCGCAAATGCCAATGCCAACACCAGAATAACTCCAGCAACAGCACGACAACAGGCAACATCAAGGCACAGGAAGCCAAGATGAAGTCACATTGAGAAAGAAGAAACCTCTCGACCCGTGGGTAATCAGCCCACATGCTTCAGCTGCACACTCATAAAATGCACACAGGCATCAAAAAATATCTCGGTATCCGCATCTCAGCACACACTCGGCGCCATCGCAACTTCTGAAAATCGCAACGTAACACGCCAAGAGTACCGATCTGACAAATAAACGATCATAAGTCGCCTAAGTGCAAAGAAGAGGAGTATCAGCTTCAGCACAAGGCCCAAGGAAAAGGCTAATCTCAGCTTACCTTCACGTCCTAAAAATGGTAAATGAGCCTTCACAATACATCGGCCGCTGGACACGGCACGACAAATACGGTACGCGACAGCTCTTAACACCATGATGGAGTCCAAAGCCAAGCAACCGTATAACAAAGAGCAGATCAGGCTCAGAACAAAGCTGTCCACACTTAAGCAGACACAACACAAAGGCATCACTAAGACAGTAATTCCAAGGCAAACCTTGAAAAGATTCCACCAAAAGGGACGAGAAGCAATAAGCTCAACCATGAAAGCTCACCAGGAGGGAAAATCCTAGCTTGCCTGAGTAACTTCTCAAACACGAAATCTAATTGAGCACTTCAACAGAAGCGAGACACATCAGGAGCTGAACAGACTCAAGCCGGGACAACAAAAACAACGTGAGAACGTGTACGGTCATCAGACCAAGGCCAAAGGTCAACAACAACCTGAACAACACACGGAGAAAACCTTGAACAACGTACTACAGATTCAAGCCTTCCGGTGTACACTGCCACGTACGATAAGATCGAGACAAACACCACGATAGAAAGAAGCGTCTCATCACATCCTGACGAGAACAAAAATCACCTTGCACAGTGCCAGAACAGCACGCACAAGACCACATACGAAGAAAACAACGCGACAAATCATCGCAACACCTAAGCCAGCAAATGCCTGTACTGGACTTTAAGGACTCTAGATACTGCAATATCTCGGATTCCCATGTACTTCACACCAATGCTCTGATACCAACTGTGACGACCCGGATCCCGGATACCAGATATACCCGATAGGACTACCGGATACACCTGAAACCACTTGGAACCCGTGAGGCCTCCCAAGAGCGGTAAAGCTTCGAAGGGATAAAAGGATTATCGTGTAGTACATTGAAGCCACAGAGATATAATAGTAAGCAATTAAATTTCATTAGATCGGTTTGCTAAAGTACCTGAAATAAAATTACTTTTTAATTAACAATTTCAATTTAACAATTATACCAGAGTCCAGTCCAAGAAATTAAAGATAAGTACAGGCCACAGAAAAAGAACGTACACTGAGGTCGGGGGAAACCCGGTGCAGGTACCGCTGGTAGCTACAGATGCGCCACACCAGGAACCACGAACAGAGACGACGCCCACCTGAAAAGTAGGGGTGAGTCTCCAAACAGAGACTCAGTAGGGGTCACGCGGATCCCCACTGAACAACACGCAGTACACGGAAACAGAAAGCAACAGTAGTAGCAAAGCAGGAAAAGCTACATTACAAAGCTGTAAAAAGAACGGGGGCAGCAGGAGTAGGGAACAGACTAAGAACAAGGGAAGCTAAAAGAAAAGGGAAAAGCGAAGCCGTAAAACTCGGAACATGGCCACCGAGAGGAACTCGGCTCCCTAAGCAACTCCAAGCAGCGACAGAAGGGCGACTCTGATCTGACAAAGTCAGGAGTTACCGATCTGTCGACACGACGCCAGGCCTAAGACGAAGACCTGCAAGGACAGACAAAAGTCTAGAAAAGATCTAGACAGATGACAGACAGACTCGACGACACACACGACTAGAACGTCTTGCACGTAACACAACACTAACCTCGAGTAGGGCCACGAGAGCGCTAACTGATGCGGGATGGAAGTGGGGGGTCTTCTTCTTTCTGCCCATGGTCGCGCTATACACGCCTAGCGCCTTCTTGAAGAATGCGCTATATCATCCTAGCGCGTTCGCAGAAGTTGGCAGAACGACGAACTTCGACATTGGGGCACCCGTAGAAGACTTCGGGGGAATGAATCACAGGGGAGAAACACATTGGAAGGTGGGTATTAGACGAGGGACCCTAAAAAGACACATGAGGGACCCTAAACAGGGATTAAACTAACCTAATACTAGCTATGATAACTTGGTGAAGGTGGCTACGGGGGTGGATGATGGGGGATAAAGAGGATGTGATGGAGCGAACTGGGGCCGTTGATGGGGCTTGACTGGGGCCTCTCACTCGGACCCATCGCAGGACCGGTGCAACTGAGCTCCATCTTGGCCTTGGCAGCGTCCTTTGCGGCGGTTGAGGAAGAACGAAGATCCGAATGGGGCCTCACACCCGACCCCGTCTCAGAGTCGGCGCATCCAGAGCTTCGATCGTCCTCTATTGAAGGGGAAAAGCGAGAGGATCAGGAGAAGAAAATTGGGCATCGCACCCGGAGAGGGGAGGAAGTAAGGGGGTTCCAATGATTGGGGGAGATAGCCATGGCTACACTCATAAACTCTCATAGATTCATTGCTTCATTTTTTTAATTAAACGAGATGGGATACATATATAGGGGAAGGGGAAGACAAAACGGCGCTAGAACATCGATTACAACCATGGAAAACAGCAAACATTGAAGACTTTTGTGAGTTTCGGAGCCGGGATGTTGGACCATCTGCAGCAGAGTTTCTGTCTGAAATCACGCTAGGGGAACCTAGCGCCTGCATCCAGGTCGCGCTACCCAAAGGTAGCGCGTTCATCTTCGGCCCTACAGCTTCCACGATCAGCTTTGGCCAGGCAGCTCGCTTGATTCCCATCAAACCCCTCCACTTTGGAAGGTTCATCCTCGAACCTCGTAGCTCAAGATCCAAGTCTGTGAGAACAGCCTGGTTCCCTAAGCTCTAATACCATTTGATGCGGGACGGAAGTGGGGGGTCTTCTTCTTTCTTCCCATGGTCGCGCTATACACGCCTAGTGCCTTCTTGAAGAATGCGCTATATCGTCCTAGCGCATTCACAGAAGTTGGCAGAATGACGAACTTCGACATTGGGGAGCCCATAGAAGACTTCGGGGGAATGAATCACAGGGGAGAAACACATTGGAAGGTGGGTATTACACAAGGGACCCTAAACAGACACATGATGGACCCTAAACAGGGATTAAACTAACCTAATACTAGCTAGGATAACTTGGTGAAGGTGGCTATAGGGGTGGATGATGGCGGATGAAGTGGATGTGATGGAGCGAACTGGGGCCGTTGATGGGGCTTGACTGGGGCCTCTCGCCCGGACCCATCGCAGGACTAGTGCAACTGAGCTCCATCTTGGCCTTGGCAGCGTCCTTTGCGGCGGTGGAGGAAGGTGAATGGCGGTGGAGGAAGAACGAAGATCCGAATGGGGCCTCACACCCGACCCCGTCTTAGAGTCAGCGCATCCAGAGCTTCGATCGTCCTCCATTGAAGGGGAAAAGAGAGAGGATCAGGAGAAGAAAATTGGGCATCGCACCCGGAGAGGGGAGGAAGAAAAGGGGTTCCAAAGATTGGGGGAGATAGCCATGGCTACACTCATAAACTCTCATAGATTCATTGCTTCATTTTTTTAATCAAACGAGATGGCATACATATATAGGGGAAGGGGAAGACAAAACGACGCTAGAACATCGATTACAACCATGGAAAATAGCAAACATTGAAGACTTTTGTGAGTTTCGGCGTCGGGAAGTTGGACCGTCCGCAGTAGAGTTTCTGTTTAAAATCGCGCTAGGGTAACCTAGCGCCTTCATCCAGGTCGCGCTACCCAAAGGTAGCGCGTTCATCTTTGGCCCAGCAGCTTCCACGATTAGCTTTGGCCTGGCAGCTCGCTTGATTCCCATCACTAACTCAGAAAGGTCACGACACATAAGAAACGCGAAGAGTCACGTGTCACGTGACGGAAGTACCTCCTCATCGGAAGAACAGCCAGCTGCGTCCACTGACGTCTTACACTGTGCAATGAGTGTCTCACCTACGGTACCGCCAAAGCCACGGTAGAGCCGCAGACACACACTGAACCAAATAGGAACTACAACAACGAGTAACTCGTCAGGGTTACGCCCGTCGACGTAAGTCCTCAGCCCCTGACCACGTGTGCACACACTAGCTCTTGCCTAAGCCAGGCCCTCTAGCTAGTTTTCTCCCTCGGTAGTATGCTACCGCTGGCCGGGAGCCCACGGAACAAGCTTACAAACCGTATTACGGGAACTACCCTTTCTACCACTCCGAGGTGGGTCAACACACTGGATCACGTGCGTCGATAGGTTACGGCTAGTGGAGGCTCACAAGACACCAGACTCAGAAACACAAGTGCTAGAGTACATACAAGCTAGAACGCACTGTCGCACATACTACTAGGCATCACTAGCAGTACTGATGTGACACAACCTAGGACTTAAACAAACAAGCACAATCGCAATCAAACGGACCGATGTCGGCGACCGCTCACCCGATGCTCACCAAGACCCGGGGTAACTTGGCAATGCCAAGTGGAGGAAGTGGGGTTGGACCCTTGCTGGTAGAGGGCCAGCAAGACCAATGCTTG
This sequence comes from Amorphophallus konjac, assembly GCA_022559845.1. Taxonomy (NCBI): domain Eukaryota; kingdom Viridiplantae; phylum Streptophyta; class Magnoliopsida; order Alismatales; family Araceae; genus Amorphophallus; species Amorphophallus konjac. The sequence goes on from CM040124.1 coordinate 235,831,961, forward strand.
ATTCCCAATGGATGTGGATGCCCAATTTAAGGGGGCCGACAAAGTGCCAAAGGCACTGGTGATTCTCTTCCCACGGTGATCACTCAAGATAACGGGGCTTGAGGATCGAGCTCTCACTCGCATAACCAGCGGAACTAGAACGAATATTGAAAGACAAGCACCAAATGGAGTGAAGGATTGAGCACTTACTCGACCGGTTTGAAGAAACCGGTCCCGGTCGGAGACGAGGGCGAGCGGGGAGGCGAGTGGATCCCCACACCCCGCGTCGGGATAGCTTGACCTGCCCAAACAAGTTACACCACTACACCTCTCGTAGGAGGGGGATCTTGGGGTGGGAGTTAATGAGATTACAAACAATACTACCTCCACACAGGGAGGGGCCTTCAGCCGGCCAAGCGGGGCGGGGAAATTAGACTAAAAGGGATGACTAAGTAACGGCACCGAATCTGCTTACTGTCTGCGAACAGGGACAGATAGTCGGTGTTGCTGCTGTAGAACCCGTTCAGTAATTTTGCTGGTGGCGAGACCGGTGGGAAAATCTTCGTAGCTGAGAAGGGAATGCCTCAGAATTTCTTTAATTTCTTCTGGAGTGGCTGCTGGCCAGGATGGAGGTTTGAACAGAGCCTCACATTCTCGGACCGGTAGCTGCCGACTTCTAACAGCAGATTACTGAGAATGCCCCGGAAGCTCCCGACCTCGGAATCAAGCGCCGTCGGATTCGTTGGAATCGTGGACAAGTCCTCTTCACAGTAAAACTCACGGGGAAGCCAACTGATGTCGGAGAAGACTAGGGGATGCAGAACAATGGCAACTGGTCGGTGCAGACTGTGGGTAGCAGATCTGTGTAGCTGAGGGAGAAAAATGAGAACTCTGGATCACGAATGCCGAATGAAGTTTTGTTTCTTGATTCTGGAAGTAGACTGGGCGATGAAGAATTTTGAAGAAGAACTCGTGGGCTGATTCCTCCGGGGTTTGTCGTGGTAGAGCTTCTCATCTGGCTCAGGTTCTCAACTGAGGCAGAACTGCACAGTTGTGGGAGAATGGACCTCCTGGACGGCTCGAAGATCGGAAGAAGATGAAACCACTTCTGTTGCGAAGGTGACTAGGATTCGCTTCCGACGATGGCTCTTGGTTCTTCAAACTCATCCTGAGGAAGTCGTGGTGGCCGCTACAAGTCGCTGGTTCATCTGTAACCTCTTGACAGCAAACTGCAACTTCGAAGTAGCTTCCAATGACCAAGAAAGAAGAAGGGGAAGGGGGTAGATGAGTGTGGGAGTGACCCCTGGTTGTAAGGGGATCTTGGAGGGGATGTTCTAAGGTGTGGGAGGTGGAGAATAAGGTCTGGAAGAGGGTCCAATAGATGGTGGTAGTGGGGGCTGTGAATTTGGGAAGGTGGGTGAGAGGGAAAGGGTATTTGAAAATGGGTTTAAGGGTGGGGTTAATTTGTTTGTCTTAGGAATGGGGGGGTTGTGTTGGGGAAGGGAATGGGTGCTTGGGGTAGTGGGAAGGGTGCTTGGGAATGTGGGAGGGGTAGTTGGGGGTTGGATGGTGAGGAGAGGATTGGTGGAGGGGGTCTTGGGAAGGGATGGAGTATTGATGAGGGTTGTGGGGAATGGGAAGAGGCTTAAATGGGGTAGGTGGGGAGTGGAGGTGGTTGGGAAGGGAGGAGAGAGAAGAAAATTTGAATTTGGGTGTTGAGGAGAGAGAAAGTGGAGTGAAAAAGAGAGATTAAGAGAGGGAACGGTGGGGAATCTCTCCCCTAGGGTTTCTCACCCAAAAAATGGAATCTCTCCATTAGATAAGAAGTGTAAACTCTCAAAATGGCAAGTTTTTCATTCATGGATTCATTCAGTTGGAATGGGGGGAATGGGGTCCTATATATAGGAAACCCACATTTCTACAAAAGTCCCTGACAATTGACTCAATGACAAATAACCGAGGGGGTAGGGGAGAGCCCTTGGGCCAAGCCCAATGAATTGGGCCCAATAGCTAACTAGACAACCTAATGACACTCAAACTTAGGGAAATGAACACAAGACCTAGGAACATGACTCAAATAAAAGGGAAAATACATCAAATGACTCAATTAAAAATTACACAGGACTCAAAATTAAATGACTAGACCATGCTGGATGCAACCGGGGCGAGGAGACGAGCTGTGAATGTGGGCATGGGAGGTGATGTCCCCATCATACTCCCGGGGTGCGGAGAACTCGACTCCGTCGAGTAAGTGTCCTTCCCTCCTTGGAGGGTGTAGAAGTGGTACTGCCCTCAAGTCTTCCGAACGAGACCGATCCATCCACCTGCCGAGATAGCGCTCGTATACCTTGCTCCTGGTGGTAGTGACATGTTCATCCAATATTCGTTCAATGCGCTCACGCTGGGCTCTCTTGGCTGGTGGACTCTCCTCACGGGTGGGTGCTCTCTCAACGGAGGGAATAGGCTCAATATCCTCACTAGGTACCACCGTGGGTCCCTTGTATGGCACTAGGTCGGCGACACTGAATGTGGGACTTACCCCATATTCGTCGGGGAGATCTAACTCATAGGCATTTGCACCAATGCGCCTCAGGACCTGGAAGGGACCAGCCCCACGTGGCCTCAATTTGGAGATGGCTCCCGGGGAGAGCCTCTCCGTCCTTACCATCACAAAGTCACCCTCATGGAATTCTTGGTGACGTCGATGAGAGTCGGCTCACCTTTTATAAGTCACATTCTTCTTGCTAATGTGCTTGCGGATCTCTTTATGCAATGTTGTGAATGCAGACATTCTAGGGGTGATGGGTGGACCTGGGCAACCAAAAGTAGACCTATCATGTAATGATGTAGTGTAGACTTTGGTCAGCCTAGGTGGGCCGGGGCACCCGTAGGTGGCCCTATCATGGAAAGTGGTGATAAATATCGGGGGACCCGGACATCCGTAGATGCCATTGACATGCTCAAGACCCATGATGAATGAAGGTGGACCATTACATCCGAACATGGACCACCCATACTTTTTACTTGACATGTGGGTGATATGAATGAATGGACCCAACATAGTGTTCATGCCAAGTGGTGTGGTAAGCCTAGACACATGCATGTTTTTTCCAAGGGTGACTTCCATGTGTATAGGTGTGGGACAACCTTTGAACTCCCATTGGAAAGGATCGAATGGATCTAAGAAGGTGGTCATCATGGGGTGGAGCACAACCTTATTACCTAGGGATATGTGGCCCAAGGTCATGACTCCCAAGGTGTAACCCGAGTCTAGGATGGGGTGGATTGGGTCAAACATGGTGGGTTGGGTTAGGGAAAGGTGGGTGGTGGATAATGTGGTTGGGTCACATAGGGGTCTAGGCTCCCATAGGAAGGGATCAAAGGGGTAGTGGAAAGGTCTTCCTAGAGGGTGGCACTCTATGTCTTCAAGGTACCCAAACGGTGAGTCATCCTCCTCCAAGATAATTGGGCCAAGGTCTCTAGTGGGTTGGCCAATTAAAGCAATTGGAATCTTGATGGGTGGGAAGTGGGCCAAGATTGGTTTCTTATCCTTGGGGAGAAAGAGGAGGATTTCACTCGTATAATGACCACTAGTGTAGATGGAGGTGATGGAACCGGTGGCGGGGTAAGCTAGGAAGGGTCCACTAGAGTAGATGGGGCTAGACTCCAATGGTCCTATGGCTAGCATATTGGTCAGGTAGACTTGCCATTGTAAACAGTCCACTAGGTCCCCTAAGCCTTCCACAAAGTAGGAGGTTTGAAGTGTGACATGGGAAGACCGGGTGGGCATAATTTGGACTTAATATGCCAAGGGTGAGAGGTAAGGTGGTGAGCTAGGAATGGTGGGGCCTTTCTTAAGCCATTGGAGTATGGACTCATTCATGGTTAGGGTGTGCGGCTCATGAGGACCCGAACTAGGAGAGGTGGGTGGAAGTGGGGGGTCTAGGATGTTCTCTATGGTGGGAGGTGAATCCGGATTGGCATCCATCTCCACTTGGGTAGGAGTGTGGGCCACAACTTCCAAGGATAATGGGGTAGGATAGTCTATGGTGGGTGGAGTGATAATGGTCAGTGCATGGTACTCTCGGGGTGGTGAACATGGGTGGACTTGGGTTGGGCTTGGTTGGGGAAGTTCATGGGTGGGAGTTGGGTTCGGGGGTGAAAGATCGGTTGGTTGAAGAGGTTTGGGTTGGGGTGCGTAGATCTTTCTAAGATCGGCCCTCATTTCATCCCAAGATTCAATGGGTGCTTCCCCTTTGGCTTCTCTCAAACCTACAATGTTCTCCCATTCTTTCCTAGCTTGGCGCCAAAGCAAACTCTTGGCATAGTTGACTTGGACAAGCCCTGATAGGGTAAACCTCCCAAAGTGTTGGTCTATGGACTTCTCCCATTCTAGATATATGCTAGGGCAGGATCCATCAAACACAAAGGCTTCTAATGGGCCTAAGAGTGGCGAATATGCCATGTATGAGGTAGTCATGATAGTGGAAAAGGGTGATGCATGCAATGGCCCTAGGACAAGACTTAGTAGAGACAAGTCTAGAACTTGCTCTGATACCAATTGATGTGACACAACCTAGGACTTAAACAAACAAGCACAATCGCAATCAAACGGACCGATGTCGGCGACCGCTCACCCGATGCTCACCAAGACCCGGGGTAACTTGGCAATGCCAAGTGGAGGAAGTGGGGTTGACCCTTGCTGGTAGAGGGCCAGCAAGAGCAATATTTGATTCCCAATGGATGTGGATGCCCAATTCAAGGGGGCTGACAAAGTGCCAAAGGCACCGGTGATTCTCTTCCCACGGTGATCACTCAAGACAACGGGGCTTGAGGATCGAGCTCTCACTCACATAACCAGCGGAATTAGAACGAATATTGAAAGATAAGCACTAAATGGAGTGAAGGATTGAGCACTTACTCGACCGGTTTGAAGAAACCGGTCCCGGTCGGAGACGAGGGCGAGCGGGGAGGCGAGTGGATCCCCACACGCCGCGTCGGGGTAGCTTGACCTGCCCAAACAAGTTACACCACTACACCTCTCGTAGGAGGGGGATCTTGGGGTGGGGGTTAATGAGATTACAAACAATACTACCTCCACGCAGGGAGGGGCCTTCAGCCGGCCAAGCGGGGCGGGAAAATTAGACTAAAGAGGGATGACTAAGTAACGGCACCGAATCTGCTTGCTGTCTGTGAACAGGGACAGATAGTCGGTGTTGCTGCTGTAGAACCCGCTCAGTAATTTTGCTGGTGGCGAGACCAGTGGGAAAATCTTCGTAGCTAAGAAGGGAATGCCTCAGAATTTCTATAATTTCTTCTGGAGTGGCTACTGGCCAGGATGGAGGTTTGAACAGAGCCTCAGATTCTTGGACCGGCAGCTGTAGACTTCTAACAGCAGATTGCAGAGAATGCTCGGCAGCTCCCGACCTCGGAATCAAGCACCGTCAAAGTCGTTGCAATCGTGGACGAGTCCTCTTCACAGTAAAACTGACGGGGAAGCCAACCGATATCGGAGAAGACTAGGGTATGCAGAACAATGGCGACTGGTCGGTGCAGACTGTGGGTAGCAGATCTGTGTAGCTGAGGGAGAAAAATGAGAACTCTGGATCACGAACGCCGAATGAAGTTCTGTTTCTTGATTCTGGAAGTAGACTGGGCAATGAAGAATTTTGAAGAAGAACTCGTGGGCTGATTCCTCCGGGGTTCGTCGTGGCAGAGCTTCTCATCTAGCTCGGGCTCTTAATTGAGGCAGAACTGCACAGTTGTGGGAGAATGGACCTCCTGGACGGCTCGGAGATTGGAAGAAGATGAAACCACTTCTTTTACGAAGGATACTGGTAGACGCTTCCGACGATGGCTCTTGGGTCTTCAAAATCGTCCGGAGGAAGTCGTGGTGGCCGCTGCAAGTCGTTGGTTCATCTGTAACCTCTTGACAGCAAACTGCAACTTCGAAGTAGCTTCCAATGACCAAGAAAGAAGAAGGGGAAGGGGGTAGATGAGTGTGGGAGTGACCCCTGGTTGTAAGGGGGTCTTGGAGGGGATGTTCTAAGGTGTGGGAGGTGGAGAATAAGGTCTGGAAGAGGGTACAACAGATGGTGGTAGTGGGGGCTGCGAATTTGGGAAGGTGGGTGAGACGGAAAGGGTATTTGAAAATGGGTTTAAGGGTGGGGTTAATTTGTTTGTCTTGGGAATGGGGGGGTTGTGTTGGGGAAGGGAATGGGTGCTTGGGGTAGTGGGAAGGGTGCTTGGGAAAGTGGGAGGGGTAGTTGGGGGTTGGATGGTGAGGAGAGGATTGGTGGAGGGGGTCTTGGGAAGGGATGGAGTATTGATGAGGGTTGTGGGGAATGGGAAGAGGCTTAAATGGGGTAGGTGGGGAGTGGAGGTGGTTGGGAAGGGAGGAGAGAGAAGAAAATTCGAATTTGGGTGTTGAGGAGAGAGAAAGTGGAGTGAAAAAGAGAGATTAAGAGAGGGAACGGTGGGGAATCTCTCCCCTAGAGTTTCTCACCCAAAAAATGGAATCTCTCCATTAGATAAGAAGTGTAAACTCTCAAAATGGCAAGTTTTTCATTCATGGATTCATTCAGTTGGAATGGGGGGAATGGGGTCCTATATATAGGAAACCCACATTTCTACAAAAGTCCCTGACAATTGACTCAATGACAAATAACCGAGGGGGTAGGGGAGAGCCCTTGGGCCAAGCCCAATGAATTGGGCCCAATAGCTAACTAGACAACCTAATGACACTCAAACTTAGGGAAATGAACACAAGACCTAGGAACATGACTCAAATAAAAGGGAAAATACATCAAATGACTAAAATAAAAATTACATAGGACTCAAAATTAAATGACTAGACCATGCTGGATGCAACCGGGGTGAGGAGACGAGCTGTGAACGTGGGCATGAGAGGTGATGTCCCCATCAAGTACGACTACTACCAACAGACTCAGGACTAGGCAACTAGACCTACTACGTAACGATCCTTGATTTGGACGACTCAAAGGCAAGATCATCACAGACAGCGGAACAAGCCGCCAATCGGTCTAATCCTAAGCCACGGGAAACGACGCTCCGCAGAAAAGGACTCACGGAGACCTGAGGGAATACCGAGAACCCTCAACACGCCTGGACACGCAAACTAAGGTAAAATGGTACCTCGAGATGTCCAGAAGCAAAGTCTCGGACTGGACAGAACTACCGAGACACACACACAAGGTCAGCCATCAACCACAGGGTCACCCCGGGTTGACCGGAACCAGACAAAGACACACAAGCACAAACCCTCTTGGCCACCTCGGAACACTATTCCAGCCCTCATAGGACATGAGATGATGTCCGCATGACAATGGGCGAACCATAAGATCAAGCTAAAATACCAGAAACCAAACCACCGGTAAACCACTCTCTGGCGTAGGCTATCTGATGCGGGATGGACACGGGGACCGACTCTACGTGGTATGGACCTCGGACTCTAGATGCGGACACGACTAGCAACACATGATAGGAGAGACACTAAGCCCGACACGGAGAGCTCCTATGGGCTATACGTCGCTAATCGAAACGCAAGCTCACTCGTCATCCCAAGCGAGGGAAATGCGGATCGTGCGTGGTTGAAGAACCGGCAGAGTTCACGGGTAGTCGACTCACTTCCGGACTCGGATCGAGTCGCGGGACGGGTCACTCTCACACTCACAACGGTGACATGAACACACGGGCTAGTACCTATCGCTCTCGACAGCGGAAAAGACCATATACTAGCTAAGCAAATGAACGCCAAGAAGTTCGGACCGTTACCTCCACGCACCCGGCGTGGCGAAGACAACCCCGGCCGAATTACGGACTCCCGGTAAACAATGATTACAGCAATACACTAAGTCGACCCACTCCACGCAGGGAGGTAAAAGGTCACATGTGGGGTCCGGGAATCGTGCAAATCGGGTTGACGGGCAGCATCTTGATGTCGCCCGGCGATGCCGAACTCCACGTTTTCGTGCTTTCTGAGTGGCGGGTTTTACGGACCCGTGGGGCCCGCGGACGGCGCTGTCCTCCAGATCTGTGGGGGTGGGACCTACTGTAATGGGGACCCCTGGTGGCATGCCTCCATGGACGGCGGTTGGCCGGGAACACCGATCGGGGGTCGATCGGTCCCGATTCCCAATTCTGGAACTAACTTCCCACGGATTTTGGTTGCTGTCTTCCGGCGCGCGCTCCGGCGAAAATGGCCGCTGCGATCAATCCCGACGTCGGATCGAGACGCATGAGCTATCGTTGGAAAGCTCTCTTCAAATGCTTCAATCTAGAGCCAGAAAGATCTGCTGGATCGGGTCGGATTAGAACTTTATTGAATTTACAAGTCCCTGTTGTACAGTAACCGAAATCTTAGATCTACAGGTGAGTTGTCTGAAGACTACCTTTGACCGCAAGAAAGATTACCGATTCAGCTCCTGAGCTCTTCATCCAACTTGTGGGATTTTGAACAAGGAGAATGGGGATATTTTTCTGAACTGATTGGAGGTGGCTGTGATTTGTTATGATTTGTTTACTGGAGGGTGGTCGGATCTGGGAATAGGTGGACAACACTGTAGCTATCTCTGAGATCGATTTTTGAAAAATATGGGATGGCCTCACAAAAATTCAAGAAAATTTGGGAACGGTGGGGGGGTTGATGGACAGAACTCCCAGTAAAATTGGGAGCTCTAAAAAAATCGGAAAGGGGTCCGAACATTTGAAACACAGGGCGAGTGGAAATTGAAACAGCAAGCAGACAGGTCTGGAAATTAAGGTTGGACGAAAATAAAAAAATATCAAAGGGGATCTTTATGACCAACCAATTTTTTTGGGATGTGCTTGACACCTCTGGAACATCCCCTCAAAATTTAAAGTCGATTTGAGCTCGTTGCTGATGGCTGAATTTCTTGGAAGCTGCTATGGTCGGATGAAGGCAGAACTCCGGAGATCTCGGCGGTGATGCGATGGCGGCTAGTGGCGGCGGCGGCGGCGACCAGAATGATAAGGGGAGGAGTCACACCTCCAGAGGGAAGCCTTTACAGCTTCAAGGGGGAGAGGGAGGAGAGAGGAGGGGGCGCACCAGCCCTTGCTCTAGGAAATTGTTTGATTCAAAATGGCATTAATTCTCCAAAATGGGAAATTACAAGTATTTATGTGTTACATCTCAAATCCATTGTCCACCGTTGGATCTAGGGGATGGGAATGGGTGGCCTGGATTGAGTGTGACACAGACACACAAAAATTACAATAAAAAAAATAAGGGGGGGGGGCGGCCTATTGACTAGAATGGCAAGGGGGACATGTTTGGTAGCCACCTTGGACTTTGAAGTCCACTTGTCTCCCATGTGCCTTTTACCATTCAAACTTCTAGATGCCTCCATTTGACATGTTGACTGACCCCACATGGGGCCCATGAGCTGAGGTGGACCAATGGGAGGGGGTCTGTGGGCCCGTGGGACCCGGGGGTCCCATTTTACAAATAAACCCCTCTTACAACCAAAATTACATACCGAATAAAATGAAATAAACACACATCACACAAATAAAGTCTAACTAAATATGATAAATGCCGGGACTCAAGGGGGCGTCTCCAGGCTGTCTCCGAGACAGATGGATGCTGAGGTGGCTCGCGTTGTACTCCGTGTGCGGTACCGGTGGCTCGGCATGTCGCGCCGCTCAACTGCTCGGGTGTCCGCACCAATTCTCCCCGGGTGGGAGAAACTCGACCCTGTCGAGTAAGGGTCTGCATCGCTCCTGTATCTCTCCAGAAGGTCCGGATCAATCCGCTGCAACTTGCCATGCGTGATCTATGTGTCCTCGATAGCGGGTCGTCCTCTCCATCGCACTAGGTAGCGCGGGTAGGATCCACTCCTGGTAACTGTCACCTACTCATCCAGTATATGATCTATATGCTCACGCTGCCGTGACAATGGGGCTGGAGGTGGACACTCAGGTGTGGGGTCACTCACAAGGGGAGGAGATGACTCGAAAGGTTCACTAGGGATCACCGCTGGGTCCCTATATGCAACTAGATCCGATACATTAAAAGTAGAGCTTATACCGTATTGCTCGGGCAAGTCCACAACGTACGCATTGGATCCAATGCGTTTCAACACTCTGAATGGACTAGCTCCGCGAGCTTGCAACTTCTTAATGGTTCCAGAGGGAAACCGTTCAGGTCTTACACTGATCATGACATATTCGCCCTCTTGGAACTCTCGGTGGTGTCGGTGGGCATCGGCTAACTCCTTGTAACGTGCATTGCTGGCCTCAATGCGATGACGGATGTCGTCATGCAAACTCCTAACATGCCTAGCAAACGACTCGACCGACTCCAATACTCTAGCATGGATAGGCATGGGGACAAGGTCAACGGGTTTCCTAGGCCAACGACCTGTGACAATCTCAAATGGACTCATGCCGATAGACTTATTCACCGAATCATTATATGCAAACTCAGCCATGGGTAGAATGAGATCCCAATCCCCAATGCGGTCCCTAACAAGACACCTCAAAAGGTCTCCCAGACTCCTATTGACCACCTCGGTCTGACCATCTGTCTGGGGATGATATGCAGTGGAAAACTTGAGGTGCGTACCCACCATATGCCATAGTGTCTTCCAAAAGTAGGAAGTGAATCTAACATCACGCTCAGACACTATAGTGCGAGGCAACCCGAACTTGCACACCACATGCGTAAGGAAAAGGCGGGCTACCCTCGAAGCATCCGAAGTCTTCAAGCAAGGAATAAAGAGGGCCATCTTCGAGAAACGGCCAACCAACACATAGACCGAATCATGCTTCCTGGAGGTACGTGGCAATCCTAAAACAAAGTCCATGCTAACATTCTGCCACGGGGCATCAGGCACGGGAAGAGGCGTATAAAGGCCGGAGCTTTGCTTCTTCATCTTGGCCATAGCACAGGTACGGCACTGAGCCACGATGTTAGGAACATCGCGCTTCAAGCTCGGCCAATAAAATCGATGCTCCACTGCCTCAATAGTCTTGTTCATACCAAAGTGGCCGGCTAGACCTCCCGCATGTAGTTCCCACACTAAGAAATCTCGAACCGAAGTTCAGGGAACACATAGCCTGCTACCTCGAAAGAGGTAACCCTCCTGAAGCACATACTCATCAAGGTCTCTCGAGGGTCTGGCCTGGAGAGTGATAAAAATCTGACAAAAGTCAGGACAATCAACATAGGCCTCCTTCATCTTCTCTAACCCTATGACCTCGGCACTCATGGTGGTAAGCAAACATGCTCGCCGACTCAAGGCATCAGCCACCTTGTTCTCCACTCCAGCCTTATGTTTAAGCACAAAGGTGAACTGCTGGAGATACTCGACCCAACGACTGTGACGCGAGTTAAGTTTCTTTTGGGAATGGAGGTACCTCAATGCCTCGTGATCGGAGTATAGGACAAACTACTGATGTAAAAGATAGTGCCTCCAATGCCGAAGAGCCTAAACAACTGCGTAGAATTCTTTATCATATGTGGAATATCACAGTTTCGCGTCATTCAGCTTCTCACTGAAATATGCGATCGGGTGGGACTCCTGACTCAAAACTCCTCCTATCCCAACACCCGACGCATCACAAGAGACCTCAAACACCTTCGAGAAGTTAGGCAATCGAAGGATAGGCATCTGGGTCATGCGCTCCTTGATGTCCTTGAAGGCGGCAGATGCGGCCTTCGTCCATACAAATGTGCCCTTTCGGATACAATCCGTGATCGGGGCGGTGACGGAGCTAAATCCGTTGATGAAGCGACGATAGAACGTCGCAAGACCATGAAAGCTGCAGACATCATGAACGGTACGGGGTTCCGCCCACTCAACAATGGCCCGGACCTTCTCCGGATCGGCGGAGACCCCCGTACTAGACACAATGAAACCCAAGAAGGCAAGCTGAGGTGTCATGAAGGCACACTTCTGTGGATTCGCAAACAGCTGCTGTCGCCGAAGAAGTAGACAGACCTACCGAAGGTGGTCTAAGTGGTCCCCTGTGGTGCGGCTATAGATAAGGATATCATCAAAATACACCACTACAAAGACTCCAATGAAAGGTCGAAGTACCTGAGTCATGAGCCGCATGAAAGTGCTAGGGGCATTGGTCAACCCAAAAGGCATGACCAACCACTCATATAGACCGTCCTTGGTCTTAAATGCAGTCTTCCACTCATCACCTGGCCTAATCCTCACATGATGGTAGCCACTCTTAAGATCGATCTTCGAAAAGATAGTGGCACCTGCCATCATGTCCAGCATGTCATCAAGGCGGGGAATAGGGAACCTGTACTTCACGGTGATTTTGTTGATGGCACGACTATCAATGCACATTCTCCACGTGCCATCCTTCTTCGGGGCGAGTAATGCGGGTACAGCACATGGACTCATGCTGTCCCGAACAGACCCTCTCTGCACTAACTCATCGACCTGCAGTTTAAGCTCGGCATGCTCCGTGGGACTCATGCAATAATGAGGAAGGTTGGGCAAAGAAGAGCCCGGAACAAGGTCGATGGCATGCTGAATATCCCGCATAGGTGGGAGTCCCTCGGGAAGCTCATCGGGAAAGACATCAGCATACTCCTGCAGAATGGGAACAACCTCGGGTGGGAGCTCACCCTCGGAGTCCCGCTCCACCTCTCGGACTGTAATGGCAAACACCGGACATCCCTGACTAAGCTCCTGCTCCATTTCCCGGGAGCTAATCATCATCAATCTCCTCGTCGAGGGCTCTCCTGGGCCAGAGGTAACGGTCATAGCCCGAGCTGGGGATGGGGTACTAGGCCCGGGAACGGAAGGCTTCGGAGTACTAGGGCCAGTAGGACCCCTGACTAATGGGCTCCTGGGCCGAACGGGTTGGAGGGTGACCCGCTGGCCAGCGTGGTCGAAGGTACAGGTGTTCGACCGGCCATGGAGCGTGGCATCCCGGTCAAATAACCACGGCCTACCAAGAATGATACTGCCCACTTCCATAGGGAGAACATCACACCAGATGTCGTCACGGTAGGAGTGGAGCTGTAGCGGGACCAAGCACCGCAGCCTGACCGACATGGAATTGGTATCCACCCATGATACCTGATAGGGACAAGGATGGTCTACGGGTGTGAGACCAAGACGGGCGACAGCGTTCGTGGAGATTGCATTGATACAACTCCCGCTATTGATGACCACCTTGCAAATTTACTTTTCTAGCCTACAGAATACATGAAGGATAGTAGTCCGACGCCAGTCATCACTGACCTGCGGCTGGGTGAGGATACATCTAACGACCCCCACGTGGGTATCGTCCGAATGCTGGGCATCCTGGGCCTCACCTCCCATCTCATAGTACTCGTCAGCTAGCTCTTCATCTGCCTCATAGCTGACTAACTCGAGGCCCATACAGGTGGTATCCTCGGCCTGTGTGTCCCGAATGTGAAGAGATGGGCGGGTGGGACACTGGTTGGCGAAATGGCCAAACCCATTGCAGCGATAACACTGCTGCCGTGATCCACTAGGCTCCCCAATCGTAGGTCCTTTACCTTTATCCTCCCGACGGATAGGAGGTGTAGGCAACAAAGGACGTGTAGGAGGTGCGGGTGCTGGTGGACGGGCTGTGGGTGGGACGGTAAGATGCTGGGGACGAGGAAGGTCCCTCGGGGGTGGAGGACGAGGCCTAGGAGCAAAGGGCTCGGGGCGAGCGGGCTCCTGAGGTCGAGTCATGGGGGCCCTCGGATACGTGCCAGATGAGCCAACGGGCTCGACACTACGAAGGGGAAAGGAGCCCAACCGATGGGGTGACTCGAACTCGGCCTCGAACTGCTCCAATTCGAGAGCGACCTGATATGCCTGCTCCAAAGTGGTTGCATTGTGGCGAAAGAGTTCATATTGATAATTGGGCCGCAAACCTCTTCGAAAGCGGGATATAGTCATGGTGCTCTCTTCCGTGACCCCACACTGTAAGTAATACTCATCGAACTCGGCGGTGTACTCGGTCACGGATCGGTTCCCTTGGGAGATGCTTTGCCACTTGTCTATAAGACGTTGGCGATATGAGGCGGGAAGGTATTTCTCCCTCAATTTGATTTTCATATCATCCCAAGTATCGATTTGGGGTTGACGTCGCTGATTGAGCATCCTCTCCGCATTGATCCAATAAGTTTGGGCCTGCCCTTGCAGCTTCATCTACGCGTATCGGACTCTTCGGTGGTCCGTCATCTCAAACCACTCGAAGTACCGGTCCATGCCGGCCTCCAAATCTAAATACACCCTAGGGTCCAAGGACCCGCTAAAGGTGGGAGGTTCCGCACGCACACCCCTAAGGATGCGGTCGTCATCATCATCATCACGATTCCATCGTTGATTCTGACGACCATTTCCCCCCTGATCATTGTCGGAGGCATAATCATCCACTATAGGCGCCTATTGCCTCCCGACATCCTCCACTTGAGCCCTTGGCACGGTGGGTGGCTGTGCCGGCTCTTGTTGGCCGTTCGTCGGCGCGAGTTGTGCCGCTACTGGGCCCCTCTCTAGAACGGCGATCCTCCCTACAAGGCCTTGAATGGACTGATCCGAACTCTTGGCCCGATCCTCGAGGGCTTTCATCCGCCCTTCTACACGCGTTCCTATGCCATCCATACGCGTACTAAGACCATCCATACGCATGTCAAGACGATCCATAATGGCTCGAAACATCTCGGCCGTCGAGGACTCATCAGAGCTACAGGCTCGGGAGTCCGCCATAGGTGGTGGTAGCGAGTATTGGGTACCTTGACGGGTGGGCTTGCAAAGACACACGACCTAGAAGACACCGACTAATGCAAACACTCACTAGATGATGCACTTAGACCTAACCAATATCCGGTATGTGGCGGAGATAATCGACCCGAAGATCACTCGCACAAGTACGCTACCTTCCCGATAGGCATAACCGAATGTTCAGGCAACGCCTTTTAATATACCGGGCTATTGGGTGAAATGCAATTTTAAAACACCCTTTTTTTTGTTTTGAAAATAATGATGATCCTAGACTCGACTTAGACCATGCAAGACATATGCAACGACTACCCTAGACTCAACTCTCTCTGATACCAAACTGATGCGGGACGGACACGGGGACCGACTCTACGTGGTATGGACCTCGGACTCTAGATGCGGACACGACCAGCAACACATGATAGGAGAGACACTAAGCCCGACATGGAGAGCTCCTATGGGCTATACGTCGCTAATAGAAATGCAAGCTCACTCATCGTCCCAAACGAGGGAAACGCGGATCGTGTGCGGTTGAAGAACTGGCAGAGTTCACGGGTAGTCGACTCACTTCCGGACTCGGATCGAGTCGCGGGACGGGTCACTCTCACACTCACAGCGGTGACATGAACACACGGGCTAGTACCTATCGCTCTTGACAGCGGCAAAGACCATATACTATCTAAGCAAATGAACGCCAAGAAGTTCGGACCGTTACCTCCACGCACCCGGCGTGGCGAAGACAACCCCGGTCGAATTACGGACTCCCGGTTAACAATGATTACAGCAATACACTAAGTCGACCCACTCCACGCAGGGAGGTAAAAGGTCACATGTGGGGTCCGGGAATCGCGCAAATCGGGTTGACGGGCAGCATCTTGATGTCGCCTGGCGATGCCGAACTCCGCGTTTTCGTGCTTTCCGAGTGGCGGGTTTTACGGACCCGTGGGGCCCGCGGACGGCGCTGTCCTCCGGATCTGTGGGGGTGGGACCCACTATGATGGGGACCCCTGGTGGCGCGCCTCCACGGATGGCGGTTGGCCGGGAACGCCGATCGGGGGTCGATCGGTCCTGATTCCCAATTCTGGAACTAACTTCCCACGGATTTTGGTTGCTGTCTTCCGGCGCGCGCTCTGGAGAAAATGGCCGCTGCGATCAATCCCGATGTCGGATCGGGACGCATGAGCTATCGTTGGAAAGCTCTCTTCAAATGCTTCAATCTAGAGCTAGAAAGATCTACTGGATCTAGTCAGATCAGAACTTTATTGAATTTATAATTCCCTGTTGTACAGTAACCGAAATCTCAGATCTACAGGTGAGTTGTCTGAAGACTGCCTTTGACCGCGAGGAAGATTGCCGATTCAGCTCCTGTGCTCTTCATCCAACTTGTGGGATTTTGAACAAGGAGAACGGGGATATTTTTTCTGAACTGATTGGAGGTGACTGTGATTTGTTATGATTTGTTTACTGGAGGGTGGTCGGATCTGGGAACAGGTGGACAGCACTGTAGCTATCTCTGAGTTCGATTTTTAAAAATATGGGATTGCCTCACAACAATTCAAGAAATTTTGGGGACGGTGGGGTTGATGGATAGAACTCCCAGTAAAATTGGGAGCTCTAAAAAAAATCGAAAAGGGGTCCGAACATTTGAAACACAGGGCAGGTGGAAATTGAAACAGCAAGCAGACAGGTCTGGAAATTACGGTTGGAAGAAAATTAAAAAATATCAAAGGGGATCTTTATGACCAACCAATTTTTTTGGGACGTGCTTGACACCTATGGAACATCCCCTCAAAATCTCAAGTCGATCTGAGCTCGTTCATGATGGCTGAATTTCGTGGAAGCTGCTATGGTCGGATGAAGGCAGAACTCCGACGATCTCGGCGGTGATGCGATGGCGGCTCGTGGCTGCGGCGGCGGTGACCGGAATGATAAGGGGAGGAGTCACACCTCCAGAGGGAAGCCTTCACAGCTTCAAGGGGGAGAGGGAGGAGAGAGGAGGGGGCGCACCAACCCTTGCTCTAGGAAATTATTTGATTCAAAATGGCATTAATTCTCTAAAATGGGAAATTACAAGTATTTATGTGTTACATCTCAAATCCATTGTCCACCGTTGGATCTAGGGGATGGGAATGGGTGGCCTGGATTGATTGTGACACACACACAAAAATTACAATAAAAAAAACAAGGGGGGGGGGGGGCGGCCTATTGACTAGAATGGCAAGGGGGACATGTTTGGTAGCCACCTTGGACTTTGAAGTCCACTTGTCTCCCATGTGCCTTTTACCATTCAAACTTCTAGATGCCTCCATTTGACATGTTGACTGACCCCACATGGGGCCCATGAGCTGAGGTGGACAAATGGGAGGGGGTCTGTGGGCCCGTGGGACCCGGGGGTCCCATTTTACAAATAAACCCCTCTTACAACCAAAATTACATACCGAATAAAATGAAATAAACACACATCACACAAATAAAGTCTAACTAAATATGATAAATGCCGGGACTCAAGGAGGCGTCTCCAGGCTGTCTCCGAGCCAGATGGATGGTGAGGTGGCTCGCGTTCTACTCCGTGTATGGTACCGGTGCCTCGGCGTGTCGCGCCGCTCAACTGCTCGGGTGTCCGCACCAATATCCATCACTCAGCCGCTAGGTAAACCAAGCAGTCAAGGAGGAATCGCCACATAACCAGAGGCAAAGACGCTGGTGGTCCTATATTAAGTCGCTCGGAGAAACTATAGCAGTCAAGGAATAGACCGCACACAATTCATCCGAACCGACCGCTCCAGAGAACCACCAGACAGGCAAACCAACACTAGCAGTCCAGGATAGGACCACTAGAAACACCGCCCTAACTCACGTAGATGACCGACGTGAAACAGACAGGACGTACGGAGACTTGGGGGAACTTCGACACCCTCAAGGCACCTGGACACACAAACCGAGGTCAAATCATACCTCTTGGTGTCCAGAACCATGTCTCGAGCTGGACAAATCCATCGAGACATAGGCAAGGTCTCATGTCGACCATTGGATCACACCGGGTCGACCAGACCAGAGCAATGACTCTAACACGACACCGGGAGAAGCCATCATGGCCAACCGATAAAACATCGGGGATGAGCGGTTCAGAATGGACCACTGAACAGGATGGACGGTCCGAAACTGACCACACAAGGGGTTGAACAGTCCAGAACTGACCGCATAACTCCAAGGGATGGACGATCACAAAGGGACCACACAACAAGATAAACGGTCCAAATTGGACCGCACAACGGGATGGACGGTCCGAACCTGACCGCACAACTCCCAGAGGATATGTGGTCTAGCAGACGACCACACAAGGGGATATGTGGTCTAGCAGACGACCACACAACCCAAACTGACATAAGATGGACGGTCCAAGACCAACCGCCCAAGGGGGGTGTGTGGTCTATCGTAAGACCACACAACCACAACCGACAAAGGATAAACGGTCCAGGGATGGCCGCCCTTATACATGAATGGTCTCGGTGTGACCGTTCAAGCGTCACGGCGAGCAACCCATGGGTTTGGCCTAACGGAGGCCTTTCCACGCCCCGTTCATCCCGAGACGAAGGGGATACAACTCTGGATACTCTGGCAATCACATAGACTCCGTCCGGAGTAAAAATGACGCACGGATCGCAAGAAATGGGCGATTCTAACGAAATCACCCAAAAAGGGTTTCCGGACTTCCCGGAGCCCTAGCAGTCAAACGGGACCACCAAAGAAAATGAAATCAGTGACTATGGAACGCTGACATCCCAGGGAGTCCATTGACAGTAACTGATCTAAAAATGGTTGTCGTTTTTCGGTGAACCCTACAAAACCCGAAAATCACGGTTTAGGCTAAACAAGCCCAAACTCGATCGTTTTCACACCGAACGACGTGCAATGGCAGGGAGAATAGGCAGGAGGAAGTGAAGATCCGTCACCCTACCTCCACCGAAGAAACCGTGCCCCGAAGGGACTAAACCACGCCGAAAACTGCGCAGTGAGCTCAAACGCCGGCTTTGAATCCACCGTTCGGGATCGTGCCAAAATCGCTCCATCCTCGCCCCGTCGCGCACCCAGCCAGCTCCACAGCGTCCCCAGCACTTGCCCCTAGGTCCTCCGTCTGCAGCCGGAGCTGAGAAGGCGAAACGAGAGAGAAACGGGAGAGAGAGAGGGCGGGGGCGTGAAATGAGAAGGAGGAGAGAGGAAAGGAAAAGAAATAGAAAAGAAATTAGGAATTTTCCTAATTTTCAAAAATCCAATTTTTGGCCCTATCTCAGAAAAATACGTAAAAATAGTCAAAACGACTGGCTCGGAGAGTACATCGTCGCTGTAGCAGCCTCGAGTCGATGAACTGACAAATAAACTCACCGTAGGGTTCCGTAACTAGTACGAGAGAAAAACCCACACGGATCGTAAAACTCAACTCGGAAGCCACAAAAGCGAACCGAAACTCACCGAAACAGATCCGAAAGATCCAATAAAGATCCAACAAGACCTACTAAGGATCCAGCAAAGATCCAGGACATTACACCTTGTGTCTCTCCTCTCCCCCTTGCAGCAGTGATTGTTGCTCATTCTAGGGTGTGAAGCCCTCATCTTGGTGTGACTCCAAGATCTCCAACCTCTGCTCGATGCGACTTCTGGCCGCCGCCTTCCGTTCGTGCCGCCATCGCGCCGCCACCGCCATCGCCGGAGTTCTGTCTCCATCAGGACATAACCTCTTCTCCAAAATTTAATCTTTTGTTCTTGTTGTCTATTTGAGCCCTAATTTTGAGTGTTTGTTTTGTCCATCTCCCTTAACCTCCAGTTCAAGTTTCGTGTCATTTGAAAGTCATTAGGTATTTTTCCCATATTTTTATTTATCCGCTCAGTAATCTGCCCTTTTGCAGAACTACGGGATAGAGTCTCCTTGTTGCAATTTCCCCACCCACTTAAAATTTTTTAGAAAATCCACAAAAATTCCCTAGTGTTCCTCACGTATACCCCCCTCCACAATAATTTTCGTTGAGTCCAAAAAAATCATTGAGCCCTCGGTCAAAGGTCTATTTCAGGAAGATTCATTTCTGTCCTGTGTGTCTGTCAGTCCAGGTCGGAAAAAAAAGTAGTTTTGCAATCATTTTTATTTTTAATACGTTCTGTGGATGGAGCTACCAAAAATATCTGTTGTAGATCTCCAAAAATATATGTTGTAGATCTCTGAGTCCTCTATCTATCGGTACCTCTTTTGCATCAATCCGACATCGGATCTGGTCGTAGGAATTCTTTTCGTGAAGGTGTGCAGAGCAGATCCGAGTTCAGCCAGCACAACTCAGTCCGGGAGAAAATTCAGAAACAAATATCAAAGATCAACTTCAACGATCGCCCCTTCAGAGAGTCGATCAGGGACATCCCGCCATCGTCCCACCAAGCGGCGCCTCTCGAAGATCTCAGGAAGGCAGCATTCCTTTGGAAACCGTTGTTTGCTGTCCAGCGAGTCAGCAACCGAGTTGGCGCAGCACCGAGTTGGAATAGTACGGAGTCGGACCAGCAGGCCGAGTTCGTGCCGTACGCACCTCCAGATTGCTGCCCGTTAACCCATGGTCGGTCCACCTTGGCCCCACTTGTAGCCCTTTACCTCCCTGCGTGGAGTGGGCAATAAAATTCACTGTTGTAATTAACTTTTACCGTTGTTACTGGGAGTTACCGTACTTGGCCGGGAACGTCTTCCCTACGCCCTAAGCGTGGAGGTACACTCGCTACCCTCCTCGTAGGCATTGCTTTACTCGTATATTTTTGTATATGCCGCTGCATGAGTGATAGATTATCTAGCTTGTTATCATTTTATCACCGCTGCGAGAGCGTGAGTGAGTGACCATCCCGTGACTCGACCCGAGGTAACGCGGAAAGGCCGATACCCGAGACTCACTGTCGGTTTATCAACCGCACGGTCCAGCATTTCCCTCGCATAGGGACGATCACGAGCTAGAGTCCCAGGTCGCATGTCCGTCCCGCATCAATTTGGTATCAGAGCGAATGTTGAGTGTAGGGTAGTCTTTGTGTCTAAGTCTACAAAAGAAAAAAAAGTGTCTAAGTCTAAGCGTGACATTTGCATACCATTAATCGGTATATCAAAAGGTGTTGTCCGAACGTTAGGCTATGCCTATCGGGAAGGCCGCACACTTGCGCGAGTGATCTTCGGATCGATTAACTCCGCCATGTACCGAGTCTTGGTTTACGTCTTGGGTTCTTAGTGTGCATTTATCATTTTATCACCGCTGCGACAGCGAGAGTGAGTGACCGTCCCGTGAATCGACCCGAGTTAATGCGGAAAGGCCGATACCCGAGACTCACTGTCGGTTTCTCAACCGCGCACAGTCTAGCGTTTCCCTTGCATAGGGACGATCGCGAGCTAGAGTCCTAGGTCGCGTGTCCGTCCCGCATCAAAAGGGGCCCGATGGCCAAAAGTTTATAGTAATGAAAGTGAGAGCAAAAAAAACTTGGATTGCGTTTGAACAGACCCCGCGTTGGGGCATAAACATTCATGGATGCATGCATGTAGGTCACTCACGGACCATTCCATGTACGGACAGAAGTCTGCATTAGTAGCGCCGAAGACGATGATAAAATCGTGCAAATGTCTGCCGCAGACACGGCAAGCTTAATGCGGGTGCGGAATTGAATCCCAGTAGAAGCGGGTCAGATTAATGATCTGTTGACCCGAGATGGTTACGGACTATGGCCATATCGGGGACCCCGAGGTCCATGTCCGATGCCATGGGGCGTCATTGACTTTCTCTTCGCACACAATCTGGGGAAACGAGGGTCCCAAGGTATGCGTGCATGTCGGTCACTGGAGGACCATTTCTTATTCAGACGGAAGTCCGCGTTTGTAGCGTAAGAGACGGTGACAAACCATATATATGTCTACAGTGAGTACGGTAAGTTTAATGCAAGTGCGGGGTTAGATCCCGATATATATGTCGGTCACTAACAGACCATTCATTGTTCATGCGAGAGTCCGCATTTGAAGCATCAAAGACAACGACAAAGACATACGGATGTCTGCCGTAGGTACGGCAAGTTTAATATGGGTGCGTGATTAGATCCCGATATATATATGTCGGTCTCTAATGGACCATACATTGTTCGGACGAGAGCCCGCATTTGAAGCATCGAAGACGACAACAGAACCGTATGAATGTCTGCCACGAGTATGGCAAGTTTAATTCAATACCGAGATTGCAAGATTGGATCTCGATAGAAGTGGTCAAGTTGATGGACTATTAGCCCGAGACAGTTTCAGACTATGGCCATGTCGGGGATTCTGAGGTCCACATCTGATACCATGGGGCATCGTTGCTTTTCTCTTCACGCATAGTTCGGGGAAGCGAATTATTAAGTGTGGAGCCCGGACTCACCAACGTGTGCCCTCGCACGCTGATTGACCTACGCGGTCAGGTCGCGGGGTTCGACTCACACCGGCTTCCCCGGCTCACACCCCAAAATCATACATTTTAACCCCGGCGGGAATATAAATCCTCTCGGATCGCCTCGGGCTACCAGCCTCGCGGGAAATGAGTACAGGGGTTTAAGGAACCATCACCCTACCTCCACCGAAGATTCCGCGCACTGAGGATGCCGATCCGCCAAGAAAATGCCGCACGAATCATCGCGGCGCCCCGAACTTGCGGCCCAGCTTCGCCGTGCCTCCACTTCCTGACCCGCTCCTTACCCGCATCGCCTCTACCTTACCCCCACCTCACTCCATCGGCCGCCGGAGAAGAGAGGGGGGAAAGAGAGAGCATGAGAGAAGAGAGAGGGAGAGAGTGAGAAATGAGAGAGGGGGAGAGAGAAAGGGGTTTGATATATAGAAAATCCAAAACTTTTGAAAAATATAAAAAATAGGGAAAAATAGTCTCCACGATCCTCGAAAAATGCACAATGCGCTGGTAAAGTCCCGAAGTGGGAGAACGCAACGGTTCGCCCTCCATGGGATTCCGAAGGCTCGGCAGACAAAAGCACACGTAAACCACAAAACTTAATCCAGGACCCACAAAAGCGATTTGAAACCCATGGATCCAGATCCAAACAATATCCAAAAAAACTGGGGCGTTACTCCAAGAGTCGAATCGCACCTGGGTCCGTCGGGTTCAAGCCGAAGCTTGGACGAACACCGAGTTCAGCCATTCAGAGTCCAGATTCAAAGCCAACTCCAGTGCCTTCTCCGCAGTGCTTCTAGGTGAACCTAGCCCATGGGGATTCCTCTTCGAGTCCCCTTCATAATGAGTCCAGGCTTGTCACCATCCACCCCCAGATCAGACTGGAGCGGCCGTTTTCGTCCAACCGCGCAGATCTACATCGTCAGACGCTCGACAGGATGTAACCTCCATTGTGAAGTCTTCATCTGTCATGCTGCTGGGAACAACTACCAACATCTACCACTAAGACATTCTATGTCGAGTCCTCTTCGCAACGAGGGCTCACCCGCCCCAATCCAACATCGAAGCTGATCGCGGCGCCCATTCTCGCCAGGCTGCGCAACTCACCTAGACGGGCCCAATCTGAAGATGATCTCCCTATTGCGGGAGTTATCCTCATCTCCTTGCTTCTAATTAGGGCCGTTCCTTTGTTGTCAAAATACTACTTCGAGTCCTCTTCGTAATGAGGGCTCACCCACTCCGATCCGACATCGGAGCCAATCGCGGTGCCCATTCTCTCCAGCGCGCAGGCTGCGACCTGCCTGCCTATAGACCGGTGCCAAAGCGATCGCACCTTGCAAAATAAAAAATAAATGAACCAATAATAATAATAATAACCTATTTCTCTCTCTTGGAGGAAACCCCTATTTTGCTCCGCGAACCCCCCCCCCCCCCCCCATGGGGGGATTTAGGCAGACCAAACCTGACCCCTAGGTTGGTCCGCCTAAACCCGAGCCAGAACAAAAAAAAGAGATTTTCTCTAGCAAAAATGCCCAGATGCTCTGTGTAAACCCTCCCTGGAGAGGGTTTTAGGAGGACCAGACCCAGCCCATGGGCTGGTCCGCCTAAACCCCCCCTCCCCCACTATGTAAACAAAAAAAAATATTATTCTCCAGGGGTTTACGTGGACCAAGTTCGACCCTCATCTTGGTCTGCCTAAGCCCCCCCCTGACCCTTCGTATTCTCCTATAAAACCCCCTTAGGAGCTCAAGGGGTAAAAGAAGCATGAGAGCTTGCAAGAAGCTCACCCCCCGGACCACGAACGACGCGTGAAGGACTTGGTTGGCTAGTTGTGTTTGCTAGGCTCACGCCGAGGGCATGTCGCATGATCGTCTCTCATACGATGTTTAGCCAAAACATAAACCTCCTCCAAGGCACCCCCCTGCTTTGTTGATGAACACACCCGGTCTGGACGTTGTTTGACAATCGTATGTTGCCCAAATGTTGCTTGATGAAAGCACCCTACCCAGGACCCATCTCAATAAGCGTGCACGCCCTCAGTTGCTTGATAGAATCTCGTCTGGGCCCTATCTCGATAATCATGCAAGACCCCAGATGTTACGTGACAAAAGAACTCTACCGCGGGCCCAATCTCGATGTTCGTGCTTGACCCTGATGCTACTGCACGAGAGCACCCTACTCGATCCCTGCCTCGAGGGTCATGCACCGCCCAGGTGTCACCTCGATAAGCGAGCCCTCAAGATGGTTATCTCAACAATTTGCATACTTCACGAGTCTTGATGCAAGATGAAGTGTCAAGCCCCTGCCTCTGTGAGCGCATCCCGAGTTCGACCATCGAGGTCTCATGGTGCCCATCTCCTTCAGTCACATCGGTGCCTCCTGCACTCGACTGCCAGTCTTAGATGCGCCTCGAGCATGACCATCAAGGTCTCACGACCGCTCAACAACTCTAGTCTCAACGGTGCCCCCAACACCCAATTGCCAGCTACTCCAGTCACATCGGGTCCCGCGGCACCCGATCGCTCAACAACTCCAGTCGCAACGGTGCCCTCGGCACTCGACTGCCAGCTACTCCAGTCACATCGAGGCCCACAGCACCCAATTACTCAACAACTCCAGTCACAACGGTGCCCCCGGCACCCGACTGCCAACTACTCCAGTGACATCGGGGCCCGCGGCCCACGGTCACTCAACAACTCCAGTCACAACGGTGCCCCCGGCACCCAACTGCCAGCTACTCCAGTCACATCAGGGCCCGCGGCACCCGGTCGCTCAACAACTCCAGTCACAACGGTGCCCATGGCACCTGACTGCCAGCGACTCCAGTCACATTGGGGCCCGCAGCTCCCGATCGCTCAATGACTCCTTCCACAACGGTGCCCTCGGTGCCCGACTGCCAGCTACTCCAGTCACATTAGGGCCCGCGGCACCCGATCGCTCAACAACTTCAGTCACGATGGTGCCCCCGACACCCGACTGTCAGCTACTCCAGTCACATCAGGGCATGTGGCACCCGACTACTCAACCACTTGATTCATGACGGTGCCCCTGGCACCCGACTGTTAGGTCCAGACGGTGTCGGGCTACTCCAGCCCCAACGACGGTCAAGAACTCCAGTATCACCGGTGCCAACGGCACCTGACTGCCCAACCACTCCAGTCGCAACAGTGCCCCTAACACCTGACTGCCCAGCTACTCCAGTCTCAACGGTGCCCCGCGGCACACTATTGCCTAGCTACAGCGGTCACTACGGTGCCCAGAGCACCTAAGCACCTGAGCGTTCAGTTACAATGGTGCCCACGGCACCCGACCGCCCAGTCCTGATGACGCCTGACTACTTCAGCGCCGGCAGCCCTCAGGTTCCCCAGTCTCGACAGTGTTCATGGCACCTAGTCATCCTAGCGATGATATCCAGGGTACCCAACTCTCCCAGTTTCAACCATGCCTCGTCACCCCAATCACAGTGGTGCTCAGTGCACTCGATTGCTCCAGTCATTACCGTGCCAACGGCACCAAACTACTCCAGTCAAAGCGATGCCTACGGCCTCAATGGCTCCAATAACGATAGTGCCCATGGCACCCAACCAGTCCAAGCTCGACGGCTTTTGGTCACTCCAGCCAGGGTGATACTCACGCCGTCCGACCGCTCCAGCCTGTTGAATCCCTATGGTTTTGGTGATGGTTTTGATGATGTCTCACACTATAAATCAATCCTCTATGTTTAGATTAATGTTGTTTCATCATGTGAGTAAGTACAGTTTATTTGGTTGTCAGATAAGCATGCTATTATGATTTTATCTACACTTTGCTTAGCTGGTTTTCACAGCAGTGGGTCGACCCAACCTTGCTGATGCGTCGACTCATCTGTTCTTTGGGATAACTCCTTCAAGTCTGTACATCGGGCACTTTCTAACTGAAGTCTACACACTGGCATTAGAATTCCAAGTCTGTAAACTGCCCGACCAACTAAGTCTGTACTTTTCAAAAATCAGTTCAGCTCAACCCTATACATCCTTCCAATCCTCAACTCTATACATTGGAGTGTCAAGCTTAATGTCTATACATCGTCTCGTGTTTGCAAAGTCTGAACAGCGTCCGTTGTCAAGACTCCTTGAAGTCTGTGCGTCGGACTGCTTCTTTTGAAGTCTACACCTTGGCTCGTTCTCTTCTGCAAAGTATGTTCATTAGACTGTGGCGAAGTCTATACATTCGGCTCCTTGGGCAAAGTCTATACATCGCATAGTCTACACATTGCCTTCAGCCCAAGTGCTCAAAGCCAAGTCTATACAATGCCAACCCAACACATTGAACAGCTCTCCATGTCTATACACTAGACTTCATTTCTCTAAAGTCTATTCATTGTTGTTTGAATTGCAAGTCCATACACTGGAAACTCCTCATTTGATTGAGTCTGTACATTGAGCTCAACGTTAACACTAAGTCTATACACTTCTTTCTTGTTGTTGAAGGGAGCAGGGTCGACGCCTGAAGCTTAAAGCTGTTGAACATGTGTGCAACATGATTATCATCAAAAAGGGGGAGAATGTTGAACATGTGTGCAACATGATTAAATCATTTTATGGTTTTGATGATGTCTGCCTCTTTAGTTGGTTTTGATGATGTCTTCCTCTTTAGTCATTAATGAACTATACCTACATTTGATAATGTTAATATTCATACATTTCAGGTCATTAATCAGAATGCACTCCGTGTGTCAAAGGGGGTGAGAACCATGTCATTATACTTCCAGTGTAAAAGCTCAAGAATGGCACACCAATCTAGACAAAGCTCAAGAATGGCACACCAATCTAGACAACTGAATTGACAGATGTCAAGGCATATGACAATATTGGATGCACAAAAATATAGCATGTTTCAAGCACAGAAATCAAGCTGAATAGCATCACACATAAGCATGCTACAAGATAATCCAAGGAGTGAAGTGTAATTGGCAAATGTGAAAGCTCATGGCAAATGTGAAAGCTCAAGGCAAACGTGAAAGCTCAATGCAAATGTCAAAGCTCAATGCAAACGTGAAAGCTCAATGCAAATGTCAAAGCTCAATGCAAATGTGAAAGCTCAATGTTGCGCCCTCGCACGACGGAGCTGACGCGGATAACGGACCAACCCGGGATGGGCCGGGTTCTGCCCAGCTGGCGGTCGACCGCCAACACAGGGGCGGTCGACCGCCCCAGCCAGAGCCTCACCGTCTACAGGCTTTTTCAGTAGCGGTCGACCGCCAGGAACCTTAGGTCGACCGCCAGCCCCTAGCCAACCATGTTTGACCTCGAAATCAACCTCGTGGCCAGCCCCTTTCCATTGTTTTGTTTAATCAAACCTCACCTAACTTCCCATGATTTGTGGATCTGGTCTGGGGCTTGTTTATAGATCATTCAAAGTCTATAAAACCATTACAAGAGGGTTAGAAACCCTAGTTGATGGAGTTGATGAAGTGAATCAAGGGAGGCCATTTCGAGAGCATTGTAGCACCTCCGTGAACAGTGTTTCGAGCAGAACATCTTCATCCTTCCAAGAGATTCAAGCCTAGATCTGAAGCTATCTCAATCTCCAAGGAAGCAAGAAGCATTCAAGGCTCTCAAAGGTGATCAAAGCTGCATCCATAAACCGCTTCATCAACTCAAGAGGATCAAGAGAAGATCAAAGCTACATCCAATATCCTCTCCATCAACTCAAGGTGATTCAAGCTCATATCTCAATCCAGCATCCTCCAAGAAAGAGTAGAAGCAAGTAAGGCTAAGAGGGAAGATCAAAGGAGGCTTCAAAGGGGTGTTCAAAGCAAGAGGAGTTCGAGTTACTGTTCACTTGAACAGTACTCCGTGAAGAACATCTTCATCCAATCCAAGGTATTCAAGCTCATATCAAAGAGATCATCTTCCAAGATCTGTGAAGAAGGAAGCAAGGATCAAGGTAGCATCTATTCACTTCTTCATCCATTCAAAGAGATCAAAAGGAAGATCAAAAGAGGAGGATTGGAAGAACAATTACTGTTCACATGAACAGTACTCCGTGAAGAACAATCATCCATTCAAGGGTGATTAGAAGAAGATTGATTTGCAAGAAGAAGAGATCCCTGCTGCTGATCAACAAAGCATATCGATACAAGGGTCAATTCCTTCTTACTCAATCTCTTGTTTTAATTCCTTCACATCTGTTTTACTTTCAATATTGTTAAACATTGAAGTTGTGATTCATCCCTACCAGGTGGTTAGTAGGAAGGCAATTGGAGGGTGTTCCAATTTGCGGTTGACGTCCCTACCAGGTGGTTAGTAGGAAGGTAATTGGAGGGTGTTCCAATTTACGGTTGACGTCCCTACCGGTGGTTAGTAGGAAGGCAATCGGGAGTTCTCCGATTTGCGGTGTAGCCGTCCCTTTCTGGCTTTGTGTGTAGGAAGACAGAAAGAGAGTTTTCTCTGTTCTGTGGTTTGGGGCGTGTCCCCGGGTCAAGTTGTGAGTCAGCAAGGAAGCCTCACCGGGTTTTCGTGAGGGGTGGACGTAGGTTGCGGGGTTGCAACTGAACCACCTTAAAAACCCCTGTATTGTGGGTTGTTTATTGTGTGTGATTGATCTATATCTTCTAACCCCATTCGCAGGTTCGTGTGCTTCCACACTTGGTTATATTGCTCACACACATATGCACTTTGAGTGATCAACATAGCATACACACACACACACACGGTTGTTGCAAGCTATTGCATGTTCATCTATGTGTTATGCTTTGTAACTCACTTAAAGAAGTGTGGACGTTTCATAGCTTACAATTCAAGTCTTTTCGTTTGAGCCACTCTACTTAATTCCGCTGTGCATCGTGCCTAAGTGATTCATTCACTTAAAAAGAGTGGTTTAAGTTTCTGTTAGCTAAGAGTTTTAAATAGGCCAAAGTTTCTGATAGGATCTATTCAACCCCCCCTTCTAGATCCATTTACACCTCACGGGACCCAACAAAAGCGTCCACGCATCAGTAGACGAAGCTTTCACGTCGTCTTCTATTGCGTCAACGCCACAAGCAAGCAGCGTCGACGCAGCAGTTAAAGAAACAGAGACTCTTACAAGCGATGAAGCCTTCACGAAATCTTCCACTGCGTCAACGCCATCAACAAGCAGCGTCGACGCAGTGGCTTAAGAGATGCCAGTATAGAAATGTACACGTTCGTGCGTCAACGCCAC
Organism: Amorphophallus konjac; assembly: GCA_022559845.1. Classification (NCBI taxonomy): domain Eukaryota; kingdom Viridiplantae; phylum Streptophyta; class Magnoliopsida; order Alismatales; family Araceae; genus Amorphophallus; species Amorphophallus konjac. The sequence continues at coordinate 235,861,305 of CM040124.1, forward strand.
CAACTGGCAGCGTCGACGCAGTAGTCCAAGAAAGGGACGACTTATCTCTGGATGCCTTCAAGACGTCAACGCAATATGCTGATAACGTCGACGCAGCTCGCCTATCTGTTGAAGACTTGAACACTGGACTGCCGATACCGTTGCGTCAACGCAATAGGCTGATGGAGTCGACGTAGCGGTTAAGAAGTTTGAAGATCTCTGATGACTGCGTCAACTCTTTGGAGCAAGTGAGTTGACGCCATCTACCTCCAGTTGCTGAGCGTACTGGTGCTGGGCACGTGATCCGAGGATAAGGAAAATGCCCAGGTGAGGACACGTGGTCTGACAGCCTGCTGGATGCTGCCACGTAGTCCGAACTCTTAGGGCGGGAACTGTGGAAGCCACACGCGCCCTGCTGCTGCTCCAGGTATAAAATGGAGCCTTTGTCTTAAGATGAAGGTCGATCGAAGAAGAAGCCTGGAGAGCATATACGTCCTTCGATCCAGAAAAGGAAAGAAAAGTGCAGAGAGAAAGAAAGAGAAAGGAAAAGAGCAGAGAGTTCAATATCTGAGAGGAGTTTGGTCGAGAGAGAGAGAGAGAGAGTGCTGATTGATGAATTGCTTCATTTGAAGCTACATTTGTATTGGGTTTCAGAACAGATTCCTTCTCATTGTTTTTCGTTTTCCACTTTGCTTTCGTTTATTTTTCGTCCTTCTATTCTGATCTGAATTGTTGTCCCTCCGGTGTGTGGAGGAAGAGAGTATTACTCCAGTTTCCCTCTGTGTTGTAGAGGAAGAGAGATCAGTGATCTCTGGTGGTGTTAGTGACTGGCTGTCATTAACAGTTTCCCTCCAGTGTGTGGAGGAAGGGAGAGGATTCTCCGGTTGTGTTCTAGCTGGGAGCTAGAATAGGTTTCAGGTTCTGTGGGTGGCAGAACTTGATTGAGGGATTTGTTTCCCTTGGTGTTCAAGCTGTGTGACAGCACGTTGTTCGCAGACTGAGTCTGCATTGATCTAGCATCGTCTAGTGGAATCCTCACTCTAGTTGGAGTGAGAGGTGGATGTAGATTGCGGACTGCAATCGAACCACCTAAAAAACCGAGTGCCTCCTCTGTGGTTTGCTATTGTTCTCTACGCTCTTCATCTGCTCGGCTCTTTGCTTCCATGTGATTCGCTCTTCATTCTCATTTACATCCCTCTGTGTACGGTTTAAGGAGGTGCGTTAGCAGTAGAAAATATATTCCGCTTAAGTTTCTACAAATTGGGAGTGATCTATTCATCCCCCCCTTCTATATCACTCTCGCTGCGCTAACACTTGGTATCAGAGCAGGTTTACACCATGTGGATGAACGGTCAAGGAAATGGTGGTGGTCCTAGAACCTTCATGGCCGAAGGTCAATCCATTAGTCGCCCTCCTTATTTAATTGGTAGTAATTATCTGTTTTGGAAGAACGGGATGGAAGTGTTCATCAGAGCTCAGAGTCATAAATTGTGGGGAGTAATCACGGTGGGGCCATATGAGCTGCCACCAAACGAGGATGCTTGGACAGATGATCATGTGAAGCTCTCGTCACTCAACTGGACGGCGCTGAACATAATCTAGTGTGCTGTTCATCCAGAGGAATATGCTCGTATATCTGCATACAGAACTGCCAAGTGAATGTGGGATGAGCTGCAATTGATCTATGAAGGTACAGCTCAAGTGAAAGCCTCGAATGGACACATGAGAGGCGAATGCCCAGACCTCCAGAAGAAGGGTCCCTATCTTCAGAAGAAAAACATAAAGGTGCAGAAGAAGAAGAAGTCACATGCGATGGTCTGCACATGGAGTGAGGAAGAAGAAGATCTCGAAGATGCTTCCTCAGAAGAATATGAAGATGGAATTTGCCTTATGGCAAACAGTGAAGAGGAGGTAATAAACGTTTTTGAAAATTTCTCAATTGATGACTAGGAGGATGCTTATGGTGATTTGTTAGATAAATTTAATTCTCTTAGCAAAGAGCACAGAGTTCTGAAAAGAAAATTTAACACAAATATTGAAGAACAAACTCTGGTCTATGAGGAAAATGAAAAGCTAAAAGAACAACTAGAAGAAATGACCTCACTAAGGAAAGAGAATGATAAACTTAAGGGAGAAATTCAAGAAAGTCAAAAACAGCTCAATGAATTCAAAACTAAAATTGAAGAAAGCATGAATGAAATTAGAGTGAATTCAGAGAAATATGAAGCTGTGAAGAAAGTAAATGCTGAACTCCTAAACAATTCTGAGTCTCTTCAAAAGGAGCTGGAAGACAAACAGAAAATCTTAGAAAAGTTTGTCCAAGGAAAGACTAGCCTAGATGCTATACTAGGGACTAGGGTCAATTTCAATAAGGAAGGTCTAGGCTATTACCCAACCAACAAGAGACCCTTACAATTCAAGACCATCACCTTCTGTCCAGAGAAGGGAAAAGAAAAGCTGGACACACCATCCAGCTCAAACAGCTCTAAGGAAATTCAAAGTCCTAAAGAAAACATAAAAATCAGTACTGGACGACCATTTAAGATTGGAATAAGAATAACATTAAGTCCATTCACCAGAACACAAATGGTAGCTGGACCAAGAAAACAAATCAGAATAAGAGCTGGAATTATAACAATCAGATGGGTCTAAACAAGACCTACTGGAGGAATAACTTTCATGGTCAAAGATATGCCAATCAACAAGTCTACATGAAATTTCCTAGGAATAGGAAGACCAATGAAAGGAATAGAACTCACTTCTCCAGTTCAGCTGGATTGAACTTTAATAAACCAGAAAGGAAGGTGCCAGAGAAAACCATGCTGAAACAAATATGGATACCTAAACACTTGATCAGAGATTTAAATAATGTCCTTGGACCCAACTCATCTTGGGTTCCAAATCACTCTGCTTGATATACTTGTGTAGGTCGGCCTGGCAGTTGAAGACAACAAGTGGTACCTCGACAGTGGCTGCTCCAGGCATATGACAGGAGACCGATCCAAGTTCAGCAAGATAGAGATGAAGCCAGGAGGTCTGGTCAAGTTTAGAGGAAAGAACAAAGGTAAAATAATTGGAGTTGGCACAGTAGGTAAGTCTTCCACAAATTCCATTGAAAAAGTATTACTTGTGGAAGGGCTACAATACAACCTGATTAGCATTAGCCAATTATGTGACAGGAGTCACAGGGTTGTATTTGATGATAGCTCATGTAAAATCCTTGAAAAAAATTCTGACATGGTTAAATTTGTAGCCAACAGGATTAATAATGTCTACATTGTAGACTTAGATGAGAAATCTGAATCCACTATTTGCTTATCTGCCAATTCTGAAAATGATGCCTTTGAATGGCATAGACGTCTAGGTCATGCTAGCTTTTCAACTTTAAATAAATTGGTCAAGCATGATTTAGTTAGAGGCATGCCTAGAATTAAATTCAACTCTATATCAAAAGCATGTGATGCCTGTGCTCTAGGCAAACAGACCAGAAATTCTTTCAAATTAAGATCTGAGCCATTGTCTTCTAGACCAATGGAACTCCTTCATATGGATCTTTTCGGTCCAACTAGAACTCAGAGTCTTAATGGTAACAGGTTTGGCTATGTCATCATAGATGACTTCTCTAGGTACTCATGGATATTTTTCTTAGCAAATAAGAGTGATGCATTTCAAAAGTTTAATCTATTTTTCAATAAGGTCAAACAAGAAGAAAAGTTCAAGGTTAGTTCTATTCAATCTGATCATGGAGGTGAGTTTAAAAATTACATGTTTACTGATCTTTGTGACAAATAAGGACTAACTCACAGGTTTTCCTCTCCCAGGACACCTGAACAGAATGGGATCGTGGAGAGAAGAAATAGAATAGTGGTGAAAATGGCCCGAACCATGTTGATTGAAAGTAAGTTACCTAGAAGGTTTTGGGCAGAAGCGGCCAATACAGCAACCTACATAATCAACAGGGCCATGGTAAGACCCATACACAAGAAAACACCCTATGAGCTTCTAAAAGGTAAGAAACCAAACTTGTTTCATTTCAAAATTTTTGGAGCAAAATATTTTATTCATAACAATGATAAGAAAGATTTAGACAAGTTTGAAGCCAAGAGTTCACCTGGAATATTCTTGGGTTACTCTGAAGTGTCAAGGGCATATAGGGTATTTAACGTATCAGATCAGAAAGTGGAAGAATCTCCACACATTCTTTTTAGTGAAAAGAAAGATGTTTCTAATGTTGAAAATCTTGACAGGGACTCCAATCATGGTGGAGATTTTCTAAAAAACCAACAAGAAGAAGAGAAGACTCAGCAGAATGGAGAAACAAATTCCCCAAATCAGGAAGGTCCAAGAGAAACAGGTGAGTCTTCAACAAATATTAAATTTCTTAAAGACCATCCTTTAGATAATGTCATAGGCAACCCTGAAGAACCTCTTCGGACTAGGTCTCATTTTAGAAATGTGAATAATGATGACTTAATTGCTTTGGTCTCACAAATTGAACCCAAATCAATAGAAGAGGCCTTAGCTGATCAAGCTTGGGTCAATGCTATGAGTGAGGAATTAGGTCAGTTTGAAAGGAATAATGTCTGGGAGCTTGTCCCAAGACCAGATGGTATAAATATTATAGGAACCAAGTGGGTGTTCAAAAATAAGATGAATGAAGATGGAATCATCTCGAGAAATAAGGCTAGACTAGTAGCCAAAGGCCACTGTCAGGAATTCGGTGTAGACTTTGATGAATCCTATGCACCAGTTGCTAGGATGGAAGCTATAAGATTGTTGCTTGCCTTTACATGCTCAAAGAACATTAAACTCCAACAAATGGATGTTAAAAGTTCTTTTTTAAATGGAGTTATTAAAGAAGAAGTGTTCGTTGAACAACCTCCTGGATTTCAATTTTCTCCTCAACCTAACCAAGTTTTCAGGTTAAACAAAGCCTTGTATGGCCTACAGCAGGCTCCAAGAGCTTGGTATGAAAGATTGTCTGAATTTCTGATCAGCAAGGGCTACAAAAGAGGCAAAGTTGATCAGACTTTATTTACCAAGGGCATGAATAAAGATCTCATCATAGTTCAGGTATATGTAGATGACATTGTATTTGGATCAACTAGGCATGAACTATGTGATGAATTTTCTACCATGATGTCTGGCAAAGAAATGAGCTTGGTTGGAGAACTAAAATATTTTCTTGGATTGCAGGTACAGCAGCTAGAAGATGGGTGCTTCATCAACCAAACCAAATACACAATGGAACTGTTCAAAAGGTTTGGCATGGAAAACTTAAAGCACATTACTACACCCATGGGCACCAATACATCATTGGATGCAGATGAGACAGGTAAAGAAGTAAATGCCAAACTTTATAGAGGTATGATTGGATCACTTCTTTACTTGACAGCCTCTAGACCTGATATACAATTCAGTGTAGGAATGTGTGCAAGGTATCAGTCTAGACCTACTGAACTACACTTAGCTGCAGTTAAAAGAATCTTCAGATATTTGTCAGCTAGTCACTCTCTTGGTTTATGGTTTCCTGCATCTCACACACTTAACCTGGTAGCATACACAGATGCTGACTATGCAGGCTGTAAACTAGATAGGAAAAGCACAAGTGGCTATTGTGAATTCTTGGGTGGGTGTTTAGTATCTTGGGGCTCCAAGAAACAACATTTTGTGGCCCTCTCCACTGCAGAAGCTGAATATGTGGCTGCAGGGAGTTGTGGAACACAAGTCATATGGATTAAACACCAGCTTCAGGACTATCAAGTAGACCTGGGGTGCACACCTATTTACTGTGATAATACTAGTGCTATCAATCTTGCTAAAAATCCTGTTTTGCATTCACGAACCAAACACATAGAGATAAGACATCATTTTATAAGAGATGAGGTGTCCAAGAATAATTTTGAACTGATTCATGTAGGCATAGATAATCAGATTGCTGATATATTCACAAAACCTCTGGATAATGAAAAAATTTCCACATTAAGAAGAGAACTAGGCTTATACAAATTGTCTTAATTATGAAGCCTGTTCTGGTTGTGAGGGGGAGTTGTGTCTATCTGATGTTTAGCCTTCTTGCATGTTGGTTTAAGGGGGAGTTCAGAATGCTTACTGGTTAGCATTCAGGAATGCTCTAAATAAAGGGGAAGCCTTGAGATTTTGCTGAAATATTTCATTGAGGAATGCTATGTCTTAGGGGGAGCTGAGTTGGCATGTGAGAAGAGAAGTTCTTTGACAGATTCAAAAGGGCTGTCCAAATGTGTACCTTTGCTGGTCTTGCATGACTGATTTAGTGTGGTTCTCTTAGAAAGTAGAGTGTCACTTATCTCTTAAGTCTATAAGTTAGTGGGTCTAATCTCCAAGTTAGAATCTTTCCTTTGGTACTCTCTCAGAGATCTGGACTAATTGCATAAAGTATATCTTCCTACATTGTCATTGATTATGGTTCAGGCCAAAAACTTGTATGTCTTGATATCTGACCCAATCAACTTGAAATCTAGTCTTCAAGACTCAATTCAAGAAAAGTTCTTTTTGGTATTGTCTTCAATCATTCTATCTTTTTAACTCAAGGGCTTAACTGAACAAAAATGTTCTATTTTTGATCACTGAGAAACTGGGAGCTTCATCAATGAAATGAATAGTTCTCCCAAGTCATGAGGTGTCAAATGCTTAAAATGAATGAAAAGTCATGACAGAGCAATGGTGGCTTGCTGGTGAGTAGCTGGGGATTCTGGCCTCTAATCAAGGTGTTTCCTCATGTCAAAAGCCATAGTTACTAACTCTGTTCCGTAATAAAAAAAAAAGGAAGGAAGTAATGAGGTACTCACTCTGAGTAACTGGGGATTCAGGCCTCTAATCAAGGTGTTTCCCTAATGTCAAAGGAAGTGAACTACCAACTTACTCATTGATCTTCTTGAAAATCATCTCCAACAAAAATTCCTTGTTGTTATGCAACTAATGGATTGCTTGTCTTCAATACCTTGAGAACACCTCTCTGATTTTGTCTCTTGCTGTCTTGTGGAATAGTTGAATGATCAGCTATATCTGGCCATACTTGTGAACTCCTGCTCTCAATCATCCACTATGTATGCGGATAAACTTGTCTATAATTCTACTTCTCTATTGTGTACTGAAGTCCAAAGAATCCTCTCTTGAGATTAGAAACTCACTTATTCTCTTAAGACCTACTCGTGACTTTCTGCACTAAGAAGTTACTGCCCTCAGTCCTCATGTTTCCAGCACTGTCATACATTCTGCAGTTCTTTTTGCTGATGTCAAAGGGGGAGAGGAGCTTGCAATATGAGTGAGTATTGGACAAGGAGCTTGCAATATGAGTGAGTATTGGACTTGTCTGGAGTTGGTTATAAGTTGTGGGGGAGATGAGGATGAGAGTGTGTTGCAGGGAATGTTTAATTCATCTGTATGAGCATGCCTTGAATGTATTTTGCTTGTTGCAGCTGGTATTAACTTCTTGTTGAAACTTGATATTGCTTGATTCATAGTGTTGTCATCATCAAAAATGGGGAGATTGTTGAATCCCTATGGTTTTGGTGATGGTTTTGATGATGTCTCACACTATAAATCAATCCTCTATGTTTAGGTTAATGTTGTTTCATCATGTGAGTAAGTACAGTTTATTTGGTTGTCAGATAAGCATGCTATTATGATTTTATCTACACTTTGCTTAGCTAGTTTTGACAGCAGTGGGTCGACCCAACCTTGCTAATGCGTCGACTCATCTGTTCTTTGGGATAACTCCTTCAAGTCTGTACATCGGGCACTTTCTAACTGAAGTCTACACACTGGCATTAGAATTCCAAGTCTGTAAACTGCCCGACCAACTAAGTCTGTACTTTGCAAAAATCAGTTCAGCTCAACCCTATACATCCTTCCAATCCTCAACTCTATACATTGGAGTGTCAAGCTTAATGTCTATACATCGTCTCGTGTTTGCAAAGTCTGAACAGCGTCCGTTGTCAAGACTCCTTGAAGTCTGTGCATCGGACTGCTTCTTTTGAAGTCTACACCTTGGCTCGTTCTCTTATGCAAAGTATGTTCATTAGACTGTGGCGAAGTCTATACATTCGGCTCCTTGGGCAAAGTCTATACATCGCATAGTCTGCACATTGCCTTCAGCCCAAGTGCTCAAAGCCAAGTCTATACAATGCCAACCCAACACATTGAACAGCTCTCCATGTCTATACACTAGACTTCATTTCTCTAAAGTCTATTCATTGTTGTTTGAATTGCAAGTCCATACACTGGAAACTCCTCATTTGATTGAGTCTGTACATTGAGCTCAACGATAACACTAAGTCTATACTCTTCTTTCTTGTTGCTGAAGGGAGCAGGGTCGATGCCTGAAGCTTAAAGCGTCCACGCATCAGTAGACGAAGCTTTCACGTCGTCTTCTATTGCGTCAACGCCACAAGCAAGCAGCATCGACGCAGCAGTTAAAGAAACAGAGACTCTTACAAGCGATGAAGCCTTCACGAAATCTTCCACTGCGTCAACGCCATCAACAAGCAGCGTCGACGCAGCGGCTTAAGAGATGCCAGTATAGAAATGTACACGTTCGTGCGTCAACGCCACCAACTGGCAGCGTCGACGCAGTAGTCCAAGAAAGGGACGACTTATCTCTGGATGCCTTCAATACGTCAACGCAATATGCTGATAACGTCGATGCAGCTCGCCTATCTGTTGAAGACTTGATGATGGGGACATCCCTTGCCCCTCCACATTTTCTGAAGCTCGGATTGATCGTCGGTGTACGCCATATGTTTCTCATGTGTTTGTGAGTCGAGTCATGTAATTTTCTTATTTTTATTTGAGTCTTAAACATGTAATTTTCCCTTTATTGAGTCATGTACCTAGGTTAGAAAGTCATTTTCCTAAGTCTTGAAGTCATTATGTTGGTCTGATAGGTTAATGGGCCCAATTCATTGGGCTAGGCCCAGGGGCGCCCCTCCCTTGGACTGTTTGGTCATTAGTTAGTTTGTCAGGGTCAGTTTGGTCTTAGGAAAAGTGTGGGGTCTATAAATAGCCCCACCCCTCTCTCATTTGTAACAATGATGCTTGAATATTGAATCCATAAAATTTCCACACCTTCTAGTTCCCTCTCAATATCTCCCTCTCTCTCTCTCTTACTATCACTCTCTCAAAGTGGGTTGTGCCCCCTCTCTCTCTCCTCCCCACCCCAATTTCGAAATTCATTCTCTCTCCTCCCCATTCACCCCTCATTAAGGTCCTTCCCCTTCCCCATGCACTCATTCAATTCCCCCTCCAACCCCTAGGTGGAAACCCCTTCTCCTAGGCACCTTTCCACTCTCCCAAGCAACCCTCCCTCTCCCCAAGACTGAAAGAGCCCTTCCCTAGGCCAAATTTCAAATTTCCCTCTCCCTTGGGCTGTGCCCTTTCATCTCCCCACCTCCCTAACCACCCAAGGTCGCACCCCCCCTTCCCCATCAACCCAATAAGCCCATTTTCATCCCCATCCCCATACCCTCTCCTCCACCTATTCTGTCCCTGTTGTAGGTTTCAGAAAAATAGTGACTTGCAGAAGCAACTACGACCGTCTCTCAAAGATTCAGGTGGAAAGGCCTACATTTCTGGAATTGTCTGCGAGTTAGCTTTCCAACGGAAGTGGTTTCGTCGGCATCTGAGTGTGGATCTGTCCCGAGGAACGTCATCTTCAACGACTGCGCAATCTGTCCCAGACTGAAGGCTAGAGCGATCTTGGAAGCTATTCAACGGTCAACCTTGGAGGAATTCGAGCACACTTCCTTCTACAAAATTCCTCTTCGGCCAGTCCTCCATCAGTAGCAGAAGGAACGATGCCAATCGCCTGCCCGAGCTATTTGTTCTGAATTTTCGCGCCGGAGTGTTCAGTCTGCCACCTGTGGGTCCAGGTTTAACCTATCCCTACTTATCCGGCTACCTCGCTCTCCTCCGACCTCGGATTGTTGCCCCGTCAACTTCGGCTCGAAGCTACTCCGTCCACGATTGTGTCTCCGCCAGTTTCTTCCCAATCGGAGTTTGGGAGCATCTGTAGTACCTTCTGCAACCGACTGCACCAACCCTGCACCCGCCAGAGACAGAAAGTTGCAGCCAGGTTCCAGTCGCCGGCTCGATCAGCCCCGAGCTTCAGAGCCTTCCCAAAAAATCAGACATCACCCTCAGTCAGTTGGGAAGCTTTTGGCGCAAGTCTCATCAAGATCTGAGCTCTGTGGAATTTTTGGAAGCATCATCACCGCCCCACTATCCAGCAACCTGCAGATTGGCAGAACCGGCAGAATTCGGCAAGTCGGATTTCCTTTGCGTAATTCCCCACCCCCCTTGGCCGGATGAAGGCCCCTCCCTGCGTGAAGGTAGTTTTGGATGTAATAAGCTTAATCCCCATCCCAAGATCACCCCTCCTACGAGAGGTGTAGTTCATGTGATAATATTTTCACAGATTTTGAAGCGACACCGACGCGGCTTGCGGGCGCAAACCCTTGCCTCCCCGCTCGCCCCCGTCTTCGGCCGGAGTCGGCGTCTTCACACCGTCTAGGTGAGCCTCGGTTCCCCTTTCCTTGCTGGTTAATATCACTTGCTTAGCTTAGTATTCTTGCTTTGCTGCGTCGGACGGAGAGCGAGAGCCCGGCCCAAATTACCGTTCACGTGAGTGTCCATCGCGGGCGAGTTATGAGCGAGCCAGTTCAACCCACACCCTTGGTGTGACGGCCGCCCGTGAGTGGGCATCCCTGGACCAATTGAGGTTCTCCCCAAGCTTGCCAAGCACCGGAGCATCATTGTCCCACCCCGTACCCTCTCCATTATCGCTTAGTTACCCACGGGCACAAGTGTGCACCAAGCGAGTGAGCCGCTCGAGTAGTATCATCGCCAATTTGCTTGCTTGCAATCTTAGGTCCAAGGGTCATATTGTCTTGTGGTCATCACCCCCAAGGTGGTGTCACATCAAGTGGTATCAGAGTAAGTTCACAACTTGCCTCTATCAAGTTGGTCCTAGGGCATGTCTATGCATTTAGAGTCTTCAAGTGCATCACTCTTGTCCCGTAGTATGGCCACCTCATACCAACCTTGCCCATCGTCCCTCTCCATGAGTCCAAAACCCCAAGAGAGACCCATCACCAACACACATGACCTCCACAGTCATGTTGAATACCTCATGGGAGCTATGAACAATACCTTTGATCGCCTAGATAGCATAAAAGGCCAACTTACCCGATTAGGTGACAATGAGCCCACCCCAAGGGTAGCTGATAGATTGGTCCCCCACCCACTTCCCGCCTTTGATGGAACCTCTCTTAGAGAATATTTAGATTGGGAAGCAGCATTAGACCAATACTTCACTTGGTATCCCATGTCCGAGGATAAAATGGCTTGGGTCGCCAAAATGCAACTAACCAAACAAGCTCAAACTTATTGGATGCAAATTGTCGGGCTAAGAATACTTAGAAGGGAAGCACCCATCACCACATGGAGGGACATGAAGGAGCAACTTAGGGCTAGATATGTTTCCCCCTCATACTCAAATCACCAAGACCTAAGGAGCACTTCAACTCCTTCATCCCCACCTAGCCAACCCATGACCCTAATCCCCCATTCCACATCACTTCCCACCTATCCTACCCCAACCACCACACCAGCACCCTACCTACAAACTCCCACCACAACCATATGTCCACAAACCCAATTGGACCCGTGTCCACCCCTCCACCGAGGCCCATAATGGCCACCACCCCCAAACCCAAAACCCCTCACCAAACCCACCTCCCGCTTCCTACACCAATCTTTCCTCAACCCAGGCCTCCTCTACTTCACCTTCCTATCCCAACCCAAGCCCATGCTTGTTCACCACCCCGGGTGTGTCATACGCTAGCTATCACCAAACCACCCACCATAGATCCCCCTACTCCATTAGCAATAGAAGTTGCAACCCACACACCCACCCAAGTGGAGAAGGATGCCCATCCGAATCCACCTTCCAACATAAAGGAAATCCAAAGGCCAAACAACTCACACACCTCTAGCCTAGCTCCTCTAGAGACACCCAACCTCACCATAGATAAGTCCATACTCCAATGGCTCAAGAAAGGTCTCACCATTCCTAGTTCACAACCATGCCACCTACCCATGGGATATCAATCTCAAATCATTCCCATTCAGCCACATGTCACTTATCAAACTTCCTATTGTGTGGAAGATTTGGGAGACTTAGTGAACTACCTACATGGGTAAATTCACTTGACCAATATGCTAGCCTTGAGGCCGTCCGAAGCTAACACCATTAGCCTAGCATATCCCACAATTGGCTCCATCACTTCCATGTACACTAATGGCCAAGTTACTAGTGAGATTATCCTCCTTCTTCCCATGGAGGAAGAACCTATCCTAGTCTACTCCCCAACCATTGAGATCCCAAGTGCTTTGATTGGCCAACCCATTAGCAACCTTGGCCCAATTATCTTGGAGGAGGATGACTCACCATTTGAGGACCTTGAGAACATGGAGTACCCCTACCTAGGTGACCCTTACCATGATCGACCCTTTTCTATGGGAGCCTAAATCTCCATGTAACCCACTCCCCCTATTCACCACCCACCTCATCCTACCCATACCGCCCATGTTGACCCAAACTCCTCCCTTCCTAAAATCGAGTTACACCATGAGAGCATTGACCTTAGGCAACAAACACCTCGGGATTGAGGAAATGCCCCACCCCATAACCACCTTCCTAGATCCCTTCGACCCATTCAAATGGAAGTTCAAAAGTCATCACACATCTATGCACATGGAAGTCACCTTTGGGATAAACATGCATGAGTCTAGGCTTACCACACCATTTGACATGATTCATAAGTCAGGTACATTCATTCACATCACCCACATGTCATGTAGAAAATATGAGTGGTCAATATATGGTTGTAATGGTCCACCATCATTCATCATAAATCTCAAGCATGTTAGGAGCATTCATGGATGTCCGGGTCCTCCAACATTCATCACACTCACTCACAAGAGGGACATCTATGGATGCCCCGGTCCTCTCAAATCCTTCAAAGTCTTCATAACATCAATGCATGATAGGTCTACATATGGTTGCCCTGGACCACCTTTGCATACCATGCACTACTCACTCACACCGCATCTTAGTACATGGCATATGCATCAAAACATGCATCAAGCAAAAGGCGGTGAGAATTATAAAAAGCGGGCAAAAACTCATGAGCGCCACTTGAAATTCCACGTTGGCAACTTGATGATGATGATTTTGGAGTGGCTCTACTCTAGGGTCACCTCCAATTTGAGGGCACGAGGACTTGGACCTTGCCAAGTTCTGAGTAGCCTTGGCACCCGGCCTGCGGGTTGAAATTACCAAAGGGTTTTGGGATTCATCTCACTTCCCACGTGGCGGATCCGGCACCCTCTAAGGGTACCGCGGTGGATCCTAGTGAGTGTCTTGAGCCTACACCCATCCTTGTGAGAGACACCCTCGGAGTGCCACCACAAACTAGCCCGAGAGCCCGACGTCAGCACATGGCGGCAATACTAGGCAAAGCAAGATCTCTTCGCCAGCCTAAGGGTGTGACCGAGCCACTTTGTCGAGTGGAAGCACCGTTCCCCGGCTATGGACATGGGTCGAGTTTGGAGAACAAGGTTCGCCCGGAACTGCGTTTGGGATGCTACTTCCCTGGTGGACCCATACTCGACAGGGTCGAGATTTCCCCACCCCGGGGGTATGATGGGGACATCCCTTGCCCCTCCACATTTTCTGAAGCTCGGATTGATCGTCAGTGTACGCCATTATGTTCCTCATGTGTTTGTGAGTCGAGTCATGTAATTTTCTTATTTTTATTTGAGTCTTAAACATGTAATTTTCCCTTTATTGAGTCATGTACCTAGGTTAGAAAGTCATTTTCCTAAGTCTTGAAGTCATTATGTTGGTTTGATAGGTTAATGGGCCCAATTCATTGGGCTAGGCCCAGGGGCACCCCTCCCTTGGACTATTTGGTCATTAGTTAGTTTGTCAGGGTCAGTTTGGTCTTAGGAAAAGTGTGGGGTCTATAAATAGCCCCACCCCTCTCTCATTTGTAACAATGATGCTTGAATATTGAATCCAGAAAATTTCCACACCTTCTAGTTCCCTCTCAATATCTCCCTCTCTCTCTCTCTTACTATCACTCTCTCTAAGTGGGTTGTGCCCCCTCTCTCTCTTCTCCCCACCCCAATTTCGAAATTCATTCTCTCTCCTCCCCATTCACCCCTCATTAAGGTCCTTCCCCTTCCCCATGCACTCATTCAATTCCCCCTCCAACCCCTAGGTGGAAACCCCTTCTCCTAGGCACCTTTCCACTCTCCCAAGCAACCCTCCCTCTCCCCAAGACTAAAAGAGCCCTTCCCTAGGCCAAATTTCGAATTTCCCTCTCCCTTGGGCTGTGCCCTTTCATCTCCCCACCTCCCTAACCACCCAAGGTCACACCCCCCCTTCCCCATCAACCCAATAAGCCCATTTTCATCCCCATCCCCATACCCTCTCCTCCACCTATTCTGTCCCTGTTACAGGTTTTAGAAAAGCAGTGACTTGAAGAAGCAACTACGACCGTCTCTCAAAGATTCAGGTGGAAAGGCCTACATTTACGGAATCATCTGCGAGTTAGCTTTCCAACGGAAGTGGTTTCGTCGGCATCTGAGTTTGGAGCTGTCCCGAGGAACGTCATCTTCAACGACTGCGCAATCTGTCCCAGACTGAAGGCTAGAGCGATCTTGGAAGCTTTTCAGCGGTCAACCTTGGAGGAATTCGAGCACACTTCCTTCAACAAAATTCCTCTTCGGCCAGTCCTCCATCATTGGCAGAAGGAACGATGCCAATCGCCTGCCCGAGCTATTTGTTCTGATTTTTCGCGCCGGAGTGCGCAGTCTGCCACCTGTGGGTCCAGGTTTAACCTATCCCTACTTATCCGGCTACCTTGCTCTCCTCCGACCTCGGATTGTGGCCCTGTCAACTTCTGCTCAAAGATACTCCGTCCACGATCGCGTCTCCGCCAGTTTCGTCCCAATCGGAGTTTGGGAGCATCCGTAGTACCTTCTGCAACCGACTGCACCAACCCTGCACCTGCCAGAGACAGAAAGTTGTAGCCAGGTTCCAGTCGCCGGCCCGATCAGCCCCGAGCTTCAGAGCCTTCCCAAAAAATCAGACATCACCCTCAGTCAGTTGGGAAGCTTTTGGCGTAAGTCTCATCAAGATCTGAGCTCTGTGGAATTTTTGGAAGCATCATCACCGCCCCACTATCCAGCAACCTGCAGATTGACAGAACCGGCGGAATTTGGCAAGTCGGATTTCCTTTGCGTAATTTCCCACCCCGCTTGGCCGGCTGAAGGCCCCTCCCTGTGTGGAGGTAGTTTTGGATGTAATAAGCTTAATCCCCACCCCAAGATCACCCCTCCTGCGAGAGGTGTAGTTCATGTGATAATATTTTCACAGATTTTGAAGCGACACCGACGCGGCTTGCGGGCGTAAACCCTTGCCTCACCGCTCGCCCCCGTCTTCGGCCGGAGTCGGCGTCTTCACGCCGGCTAGGTGAGTCTCGGTTCCCCTTTCATTGCTGGTTAATATCACTTGCTTAACTTAGTATTCTTGCTTTGCTGCGTCGGACGCAGAGCGAGAGCCCAGCCCAAATTACCGTTCACGTGAGTGTCCATCACGGGCGAGTTATGAGCGAGCCAGTTCAACCCACACCCTTGGTGTGACGGCCGCCCGTGAGTGGGCATCCCTGGACCAATTGAGGTTCTCCCCAAGCTTGCCAAGCACCGGAGCATCATTGTCCCACCCCGGACCCTCTCCATTATCGCTTAGTTACCCACGGGCACAAGTGTGCACCAAGCGAGTGAGCCACTTGAGTAGTATCATCGCCAATTTGCTTGCTTCCAATCTTAGGTCCAAGGGTCATATTGTCTTGTGGTCATCACCCCCAAGGTGGTGTCACATCACTTGAACACTGGACTGTCGATACCGTTGCGTCAACGCAATAGGCTGATGGAGTCGACGCAGCGGTTAAGAAGTTTGAAGATCTCTGATGACTGCGTCAACTCTTTGGAGCAAGTGAGTTGACGCCATCTACCTACAGTTGCTGAGCGTACTAGTGCTGGGCACGTGATCCGAGGATAAGGAAAGTGCCCAGATGAGGACACGTGGTCTGACAGCCTGCTGGATGCTGCCACGTAGTCCGAACTCTTAGGGCGGGAACTGTGGAAGCCACGCGCGCCCTACTGCTGCTCCAGGTATAAAATGGAGCCTTCGTCTTAAGATGAAGGTCGATCGAAGAAGAAGCCTGGAGAGCATATACGTCCTTCGATCCAGAAAAGGAAAGAAAAGTGCAGAGAGAAAGAAAGAGAAAGGAAAAGAGCAGAGAGTTCAATATCTGAGAGGAGTTTGGTCGAGAGAGAGAGAGAGAGAGTGTGTGCTGATTGATGAATTGCTTCATTTGAAGCTACATTTGTATTGGGTTTCAGAACCGATTCCTTCTCATTGTTTTTCGTTTTCCACTTTGCTTTCATTTATTTTTTGTCCTTCTATTCTGATCTGAATTGTTGTCCCTCCGGTGTGTGGAGGAAGGGAGTATTACTCCAGTTTCCCTCTGTGTTGCAGAGGAAGAGAGATCGGTGATCTCTGGTAGTGTTAGTGACTGGCTGTCATTAACAGTTTCCCTCCGGTGTGTGGAGGAAGGGAGAGGATTCTCCGGTTGTGTTCTAGCTGGGAGCTAGAACATGTTTCAGGTTCTGTGGGTGGCAGAACTTGATTGAGGGATTTGTTTCCCTTGGTGTTCAAGCTGTGTGGCAGCACGTTGTTCGCAGACTGAGTCTGCATTGATCTAGCATCGTCTAGTGGAATCCTCACTGTAGTTGGAGTGAGGGGTGGATGTAGATTGCGGACTGCAATCGAACCACCTAAAAAACCGAGTGCCTCCTCTGTGGTTTGCTATTGTTCTCTACGCTCTTCATCTGCTCGGCTCTTTGCTTCCATGTGATTCGCTCTTCATTCTCATTTACATCCCTCTGTGTACGGTTTAAGGAGGTGCGTTAGCAGTAGAAAATATATTCTGCTTAAGTTTCTACAAATTAGGAGTGATCTATTCATCCCCCCCTTCTATATCACTCTCGCTGCACTAACACAGCCTCAATAATGCTCGGCCGCCCCCGTCTCAATAGTGCCTCTAATATCCCGGACCTTTTGGTTCCTTCTTCATGGGTCACGGATCTGGTTTCTCGGAGTGTTCTGCTACGTTGTGTCCAAAATTTTATTTCGGACATCTTTTATGTTCGGGTCGACGCGATCTTGAGTTGTTTCGGAGGCCGGAGTGCGTCCGCGGCTTTTTCGCGTGTGTTTTTCGATTCCCGGTGTGTGTTTCGACGAATCCTTCGGAACCTCATTGCTGGTGAACCAGGTCGTTTACCTAGGCGGGAGTGGTACCATTACGACCGGTGCATTCCGAGGATCGCGGAAATGTAATTTTTAATTTTTGGGTACTTTCCATATTTTTCAGATTTTCTATAAATATCACCCGTTTTCTCTCTCTCCCCACCCTTCTCTTTCTTCTTCTTCTTCTTCCTCTTCTTCTTCCTCCCACCGTGACCGCCCCCCTCTCCCTCTCTCTCTCCCATTGCGACGCGGCGGGCCTCTCACCAACTGCAGACGGCGGCAGGGTGACGGCGCGGCGACGTGGCTGACGGCGAGGCGATCTTGTGGACGTGCAGTGCTCGTGGGAAGCGTGAAGGAGCGGAGTTTCTAAAAGTGTTCTTCGTGGTTTGAGCTCGATTTGGCGGAGCTTTCGCTCCATTGAGGTAGGGGGACGAATCCCTATACTCATCCCGTCATCCCCCACGATTTGTAGGCCGAATGGGAACCGAGAGAGGTGCTTTTGAGCGGGCTAGGGCAAAATCATGTTTTGGGGATAGTTCGCCCGATCTATGGATTTGAGCCGCGATTCGCTATTTTGATGGCCTAGAAGCATGCTAGGGGTCCCCCGGGGTCTTCCCGTTTGATTTCCCCATCTCCTATGGAGGCATGGGGGCGTGGTTGATGTTTATGGGCATTTCACGCCGTTTCACCGCCGGGTCGGTGTGTCGGTCCTTCCAGTGACCGTCACACAGTGTGACGCACCCAGGAGGGTGCGTTACAGCCCTGTTTTAGCCAACTCGGGGTCTGTGGGCTGTGACGGTCCCACGATAGACCGCGAGGGTGCTGTGACGTGCTTGGGTTGGACCGTCAAGGATGATTCGACCGTTATTTTGACCGTTGGTTTTGACCATTGGGGGTCAAGGCCTGTGACGCACCAGGAGTGGCGCGTCACAGCCTTGTGACGCCCCTGTGTGGGCATGTCAGAGCGGACGCATTCCCACCCTGTAACGCACCAAGGTTGGTTCGTTATAGTCTGTGACGCACCGAGTGGCACACGTGATAGTTTGTACCGTCGTGCCCTGTGACGTACCAAGAGTGGTCCGTTACAACCTGTGACGGCCCGTGAGGTGTGTGTCAGAGTCATTTTCTACTCGCCTTGTGACGCACCAGGCTGGGTGCGTCAGGGCTTGTGACGCACCAGGGTAGGCGTGTCACAGTTGTTTCTACACCGAGGGTCTGACGCACCAGTGTTGGGCCATCAGGTGGCTGTGACGGTCCAGCCTTAGACCGTTAGAGCCTGTGGCACGTCTAGAGTAGACCATCAGGCTCAGGACTACACCGGGTGGTTTGCAGTCCCGTTTCTTTTCCGACCATGGTCGTCATGTGATGGTGCTGGTACGTGGCATGGTCCCCGTACGTCGTCGGACGCGGATGTGGTTTTCTGTTGACTTGAGAGTCTACTCCTTCAGTGACCCTCCACTAGTCGTAGCCTGCCTGCACGCGAGTGGACCCACCAGGGAGTGGTGGAGAGGCTACCCTGAGGATGGTTTTTAGACTGGTTTCCGCCGGGCCCCTCGTTGGTAGCCAGAGTCTGGCTCCAGGGGAAAACCAGTCAGAGGGCCAGACCTAGGACGCATGGTCTGTGTGTCCACACGTGGTTGGGGGCGGTTGGACCCACGCTGACGGGCGTGACCCCAACTATTCACTTGTTTGTGGTTACTTGTACGGTGTCTGTGTCTTTGGTAGACGCTACCACGTTAGGTAGTTCCCCTACGGTGGGGTGTTAGTCATCAGGGGACTCTACCGATTGTGCTTCTTGTGGGAGGTACTCCTGTCGAGTCAGGAGTGACAGACTGTCAGTCGTTTCGACTTCGACCTTCGGGTTTTGTCGTATTTGCCGTGGTGTTCTGGTCGTTTCACCGTGGCACGTGTGTCGGTCTTTGTGCCATGAGACCGGTGTTTTGTAGATGGCAGGGCTTCCTTTTCCGAGGTACTCGCTCAATGCTAGCGTAGCGGTGTGGACGCACTTTTCGACACGCTCGTTCGTTTGTTTCTTTAAGTCGATTTATTCAGTGGGTTTATTTGTTTATTAAGTGCGTGGGCGTGCCAGTCACAAAGTGACGGTTTATTGTGCGCTCGATCTGACTAATCAAACGATTGTGTGGTTCGTGTCGGGACCAAAACCCGCCGTGCCATAAAGGTCACGGCGTCATTTACATCCCCTCGGAGAGGGGAACACCCTTGATTAATCGCCGGGAAAAGGGGCCTCATGGCCATAAAATTAGTTACATGAAAAGTCTATTAGAAGCATTGAAATCTCCGTACGAGGGTGAGAAGAAAGCATTCGAGATCATGTCGGTTGTGTGTTGACCATTTGATGTTCGGACGAGTGTCCGGCTTGAGAAACGCATAATCATCATGGGAAAATCGGAGCATATGTATGTCGCGATGCGACAAATTTGTTGTTAGGAGGAACGAGAAATATTTAGCTAAATCCCAGTTAGAGGGGTCGGAAACCAATAAGTTTGTCGGCCTGGTGCATGATCAAGCTACGACCATACTGCGGTGGGCCCCCCCGCGGTCGAAGTCAGGCTCGCGTGGGCATCGTCAATGTTTCCGATGCCGAGGGGCAGCGGGAAAGTGTCCCGGGACTAGATTCCAAAACAAAGACATATATAGAGATAGCTGGCTATAGGCCTAGACGTGGGTCAGGCGATGACCATGGTTGGGGCGAACCCGAGGTCCAGATGTGACTCACGAAGGTCTTATTGATATTCCCACACGTAGGGTTCGGGGAAGACGAGAGCCGTCTCGTTCCATTCAGATTTTGTTGGTCATTCATAGACCATTTTATGTTCAGACAAAGATCCGTATTGAAGACGTAAACGGAAATAAACCCATACAAATGTCTACCGTGAGTATGGCAAGTTTAATGCAAGCGCGGGATTAGATCCCGGGATATATGTCGGTCACTAACGGACCATACACTGTTCGGACGAGAGTCCACATTTGAAGCATCAAAGATAACGACAAAGCTGTACGGATATCTGCCGTGGATACGTCAAGTTTAATGTGGATGCGGGATTGGATCCCGATAGAGGTAGGTCAAGTTGATGAACTATCGGCCTGAGATGGTTTCAGACTATGGCCATAACGGGGTTCCCGAGGTCCACGTCCGATGCCATGGGGCGTCATTACTTTTCTCTTCACACACAGTCTAGGGAAATGAAGGTTCCAAGGTATGCGTGCATGTCGGTCACTGTCAGACCATTCATTGTTTGGACGCGAGTCCACGTTTGAAGCATCGAAGACGATGATAAAACCGTGCAAATGTATGGCGTAGACACGACAAGTTTAATGTGGGGTTGCGAGATTAGATCCCGGGAGAAGCGGGTCGAGTTATCGAACTATTGGCCCGAGATGTGATCGGATCATGACCATGTCAGGGGTTCCGAGGTCCACGTCCGATACCACAAGGCATCATTGATTTTCTCTTTGCACCCAGTCCGGGGGGAGTGAATTGTTAAGTGTGAAGCCCAAACTCGCCAACGTGCGACCTCGCACGCGGATCGACCTGTGCGGTCAGGTCGCGGGGTTCCGGGAGTTTCTGGGGGCAGTGCCCCCGGAACAAAATTTTGATTATAGAAAGGGTGATAGTGTTTGTTCTCGTGAGAGTGGTTCATAGTCTTTTATTTCATTCATTTGTTTGGGTCCTTTCCTTTAATTTATCTATGAGTTTTAAGCTTTTCTTTCATTTAGTTAATTGTGTTTTTTTTTTATCTTTTTTTTTATATGAGTCACGCCGGTGCAAGGATGCTATAGTGGGGGCGCCGATTTAGGGAATGCAAAAAGGGGGGGAGGCGCGCCTGATATAGGCGTGCCATATTTGGGAAGTAAGCAGGGGCCCGCCGGAATAGGATGTCAAGGGGGGGCGCGCCGTTTTAGCAGCTAAAAGAACCACGCCGGATTAGAGGGGTGAACAGGGGGCAAATAGGGAAAAGGGTGCGCCGGTTAAGGCCACGCCAGATTATGATGTTGGAGGTGCACGCCGATTTAAAGTCCAAAGAGGGAGATGGGGTTTTAAGAGTGGTGTTAAACCGGCGCGGGGGAATAGTCACCACGCCGTATTAAACTCTGCCGAGGGTTTGTTTCAAAGCGATTGACTGTGTGTTTCTTTTCTTTTCCTTGACCCGTAGGTGGGTTTTATGATCCGTTTGTTCATCCATTTGGTAGATTAAGTAGGTAATGAGGTGGGGTTTAAGTGATTTGTTCGGAGGAGTTTGTTGTGTAAGATTTTAGGGGGGGTTAATTCACATAGGGTTCACTTTGTGTTTCTTTTCTTTCACCCGTGGGCAAGTTTTATGATGCGTTTATTCATTGTTCTTGGTGTTCTTGGCCTTGGCAAAAATCCGGCAGCACCTCCCCCGGACCGGGGCTTGCCAAAGGAAAAGGAAAGTCACCAATCGGATTGCTCCGGGGTAGACTCTCAAAAATCGGAGTGGCCTCACGGCGGTCCGAACCCAAATGTGAGTATGGAACGTTCGAGGGCTAGCCTTCAAGAACGACCACGGCTCACGGGTGAGGAACTTTCCAAACGAGACAAGTGTTTGCCACAAGGGCCATAGATGTTCATCCGGCGGTGGGTACCTTTGAGGGTCATGCCATGGAAAGGCAGCCCTCAAGGGCCCGAGATGGTCGGAGAACGAGCAAATGGAGTAGAAATTGAGGTGGGAGTTGCTAAAGTTGTAACAAAAAAGGGACTTTTCTTCTTTTATTCATCCACACAATGGGAGAAGAGATTTCAGAACAGAGGGAATTCATCCTGAGAAGAAAATAGAATACATCGTGAGAGGGAGGGGGAGGGAGATATTGACGTGAAGGAAAGGGAGAATACAGAATACAGATCCCCCCCGCTCGACTCACCTCTCACACTCACGCACTCTCTCTTTCTCTTCACCGTGCCGGCGTGGGTGGACCGAGCTTCTTCTCCCCTTTTCTTCTTCTCTTCACTGCACACAGCAGAGAGCACCCCCTTCTCCCTCAGGATGGCCAGCCGAGAGAGGAGTCTCCAGGCAAAGCATATATATTGGGTGCCTTCTCCTTCGCTCGAACGGAAGAAAAACTCCCGCCACTTCATTCGTCTGCGGTGGCATCTAGTGGTTGGTGCCATAAACTGTTGTTCATCTGAGGACAGAACATTTGCATATTTGCCGAAAGATCTTCTGCTACTGCTGCCACCGCCGCTTCCTGACGTTGCCATCACTGCCGCTTTGCTGTCGATCGGGAGGAGGAGACATGGCTTCAAACATTAAATGTTATCTGCGCAGCGTATGGTGCAGAACAGAGCATCGGAGTTTTGATGGGATGGCATGAGGTTAAAACGGCGCGGTGGAATAGTGCCCGCGCCGGTTTAAACCCAAGTGCAATTGGCGCGCCGTATTAAGATTGCAAATGGGCGCGCCGGTTTAGCTTTTGGGCAAGTGTGGCGCCGTTTTAAGCATCAAAGGGGGATGGCCCCTTCAACAGGAGCGCGCCAGATAACCAAAGCAAGGAGGCGCCGTTTTAACAATAGCAAAGGGGGGATCGTATTAGAGCATAAAGTGGGGTGTGCCGTTTAAGCAAAGGGGCATGCCGTTTAAGCAAAGGGGCGCGCCGTTTTAAGACGCGCCGCTTTAAGACCCTTCCGTGCCATTTTAAGCACCAAACGGATTCTTTTCGAAGTCGCGGCCGTTTATATGAATGTTGGCATTCCTGGAATGCTCCGGTTGTGATGTACGGCCTCCGCAATATTCTGTTCGCAGCCTCTGGGACTCGGTCCCAGACTTTGCGTGACTTTCGATGCATGGTAAGACAGTGCCAGAGTTCCCGACTTTTCTTTGATCCAGCTCTCGACACGGTCGGTCGTAGAGTTGTGGCCGTATCTTCCGCATGGGGGGCTTCCTTAACGGGTAGCGGACCACCAAGCGAGTTCTCGTTCTGATCGGGCGAGGCATGAGGTTTATTCAGAATTTCCATCTTCGACTCGCGCTCGAATGCGTAGACGCGAATGTCACAATGATCATCATCATCATTTTTTTGGCGTCTACAAGCAGTTTCTCCGTTTGCGAGGTAGGGTTCGAGTGATCCCTACTGAGTCTTGTTCTGAGACTCATTCCCTGCGTGTTTCCACTGTGTTTCAGTTGAGGCGCGACTTTAGGGGAGCGCGTCTGGGGCTCAACGTGGTTCAGGTGCCCAGCATTAGTGCTAGAGGTCAGAGCCGGGGTGTGTCCCGTGTAGCTGTACTTTTCTTTCTTGTCTCTGTACTAGTTGTGGACTACTACTGTTGTTATTTTATTATTATCTTGTGGACCATGTATCATGTAAACTGTTGTTTATTTTCTGCTTAATTATATAACTGTTTAATTTCTGTAATTATTTGTGATACTTGTGTAGTCTTCACCCCATCCTTTTAACCCTTCCGAGTCTTCGGACTCGTGGGTGGCGGTACGAGTCTCGGGTTATCGGGCCTTCCCGGTAATTAGATTCTCGGGTCGTTACAACTGGTATCAGAGCGCGGTTGTGAGATTATACGAGAATCATAAGTAATTATGGTGGTCCACTAGTCCACAGCGATGATGTACAGTTGACGTTGGCATCGGGCATCGTGTGTTTTGCTTAACCTTATCGTTCCGTGTTTTCTGTCTTTTGCAAAGGAGCGAGCATGGCGTCGAGGAGGGGCAGTCAGCTGGAGGTCAGGAGATCCAGCATGAGGTTCAGCAGGAGCAGGAGGAGCAGAGTAGAGTGCCACTAGCGGCCACCGAGGCAGCGGATGCTGTGAGGTTTCCGGGGGCCTAGGATTTCTTCCGTGGCATGTACCAGCTTATGTCGCAGCAGTTTGGCAGAGAGGCTGGTGAGGGCTCGTCGACCAGGGCTGGGCCAGGCCGATCAGTGAGGGATTTCATGCAGTTCCATCCACCTTACTATGGCGGTCAGCCAGACCCTGATATGGCTCGGAGTTGGCTTGATGAGATGGAGCGGGTGTTCAGTTCCATGCGGTGTACTGCGGAGGGCAAGGTGATGTTGGCCTATAACCAGTTGCAGGGTATGGCTCGGGAGTGGTGGTCTTCCGAGTGGAAGACGTCTTTCCAGCTTCGTCCAATTGAGCAGATTGCGTGGAGTGACTTTGTTAGTGCTTTTGAGCGTACCTACTGTCCAGAGTATATTGCTACGCAGCGGATGCGTCAGTTTTTGGAGCTGGTCCAAGGCGACATGTCCGTGTTGCAGTACAGGGCCCGATTTGTTGAGCTGGATCGATATGCACCTCATATCATGGAGCATGAGAGGGTGAAGACCGCACTATTCATATAGGGCTTGAGGCAGTAATTCAGGCACCATTTGATCATGAATGCTACCACTGATTTGGAGACGGTGTCTCGTGTTGCGGCTTCCTTGGAGATGGATATGCAGAGGACTCGAGGACCGATTACCCAGGGGTAGTCTTTTTCGGGTCGCAGCCAACAGTCAGCTACCCAGAAGCAGGGTTCTTTTAAGCATGCATCGGGTGGTCCAGGAGCGCCGGCACCGGCAGCGTCGGTGACAGGATCTGCGTCTTTTGGCTCTAAGGTCAAAAAGTTCCTCGGGAAGAGTTTCCGAAGGAAGAAGAAGGGAGGCCGTGAGTAGCAGGCATCATCGGGCAGTGTACAACAGCTGATTCCTTTTCAGCGTCAAGGATCAGTGGGTGGATCGCGAGGACCGTGTCCACGATGTAGCGAGTACCATCTAGGCAGGCAGTGCACAACGTCGATAGTTTGTTTCCGGTGTGACCAGCCAGGGCATATGGCGCGCGACTATCCTCAGAGGTAGCAGTAGCAACAATTTCCTCAACAGCAGCAAGTTCCCCAGCATCAGAGGCCACAGCAGCAGTAGTAGGTTCCCCAGCAGCAGAGGCCACAGCAGCAGCAGTAGCATCCGCCGCTACCCAGGTCAGCGAGTGTGGGAGGTAGGCAGATATCTCAAGGCCAGATTACACACATGACCAGGGCAGAGGCAGTGGCGTCGCAACTCGTGGAAGGTATCGTTCAGATTTTCGGTTGTGCGGCTCGGGTTTTGTTTGAATCTTGCGCGTCTCATTTGTTTATTTCGGAGGATTTCATGCTGAGCATCGAGGAGTTGGTGGCCCAGTTGTCCTGTGATATGGCAGTGGAGTTGCCTTTGGGTGATTTTATGATCACTCCGTATTGTTTCGATGAGGTTCCTATGTGGGTGGAAGGGCGGAGTTTGCCGGCTAGGCTCTATGCGTTGCCGCTTCAAAACTTTGATGTGATTTTGGGCATGGATTGGCTCAAGGCGCATCATGCTTTGGTGGATTACGGCTCGAAGAGGGTTTATTTCCGGCGACTTCGTGGACCCACCTTCTACTTCCAAGGTATCAGGTCTTCCTCTTCTCGCTTTCTTGTTTCTGCGATTCATGCTTGTCGTTTGCTTGACGCGGGTTGTCAGGGTTTTCTCACCTCCGTGGTTGTGGCAGACCAGATGGAGCAGGATGTCGAGGACATTCTGGTAGTGTGTGAGTTTCCTGATATTTTTCTGGAGGACTTACCTGGATTTCCTCCCCAGCGGGAGATTGATTTCCTGATCGAGATTGTGCCTGGTACGGGACCTTTGGTGAAGGCTCCCTACCGTATGGCCCCAGCTGAGTTGAGGGAGTTGAGGGTGCAGTTGCAGGAGTTGTTGGCCAAGGGGTACATTCATTCTATCTTTTCCCCTTGGGGTGCTCCCGTGTTGTTTGTCAAGAAAAGGATGGTAGTCTGAGGCTGTGCATTGACTACCGTCAGTTGAACGAGGTAACCGTTAAGACCAAGTATCCGTTGCCGCGGATTGATGACTTGTTCGACCAGCTTCAGTCTGCTCGAGTCTTCTCGCGGATTGATTTGCCGTCCGATTATTATCAGTTACGGATTCGAGAGCCTGACGTGGAGAAGATTATGTTCAGCTCGAGATACGGGCATTATGTGTTCTTGGTGATGCCGTTCGGGCTCACCAATGCCCCCGCAGCCTTTATGGATTTGATGCAGAGGGTGTTTCGTCCGTACTTGGACCAGTGCATGGTCGTATTTGTGGACGACATCCTTGTGTATTTGCGGTCTGCTGAGGAGCACGCGTACCATTTGGGTGTGGTGCTGCAGACGTTACGAGATCACCAGTTGTATGCGAAGCTCAGTATGTGCGAGTTCTAGCTTCGTGAGGTGCACTTTTTGGGGCACGTGGTTTCTGGTGATGGTATTGTTGTGCCCATGTGCCTTAATGATGTTGTGTAGTTTTGATGACAGCAACCACTATGAATGATGTGAGAGTATAATATTGAGTCTGTGCATACCTTGTTTACGCATTGAAAGTCAATGCATGTTCATTATGCATACAAAGTCAGTGCATAGTTCATTGCTAAGTCTATACAACTTTTGTTGATTTGAGCGTTTAAGTTCGTGCATCATTTCATCAGTCTATTCATTATGCATTCAGCTCAAACTCTAGGGACAACAAGTCAGTGCAGAATTTCATTTTGTGTAGAAAAGAGTCAGTACACACTTGGCCTGTGCAAGGCTGAACTCGGTACAAAAGGTTCTTAATGCATTCATGAAGTCGGAGCAACCCTTGTAGCTGCACATAACCTAGTCGATGCATCCTTAGTTGTTGCACGTAACTAAGTCGGAGCAAGTGTCAACCATGCGAGAGTTGAGTCGATGCAACTCCTGTTGCTACATGCGATTAAGTCTGTGCATTTGTGCATCTTTCACAACAAAGCCTGTACATTCTTCAGTAGCAAGTCGATGTATCTTTTGCTCCATGCAAACAAAGTCTGTACATTCTTCAGTAGCAAGTCGATACATCTCTTGCTCCCTGAAAACAAAGTCTGTACATTCTTCAGTAGCAAGTCGATGCATCTTTTGCTCCATACACATAAAGTCTATATATTCTCTGATGGCATGTCCGTGCATTCATCTTCATTGTGCATACTTTCCTATATGCACACTGCATTATGTGCATCAAGTATGTACAGGCTTAGATCAAATTTTGAACCAACTCAGTGCATCCGTTTCTCTTCTCTTTCAGGTCAATTCAAGTTGGTAACTAGTCTGACCTGACACAATATCTGCTCGAGGATCTTAAGAAGGGCACGTGATCCAAGAATGGAGGAAGTGCCAGGATCGTGACACGTGTATTGCAGCAGGCTGAAATGCTGCCACGTGGTCAAGGCGCTAGGGCGGGAATTCATGGAAGACACACGCCCATCTATCTACTGTTGCTATAAAAGGGGGACCTCTCCATCCAGAGAATAGTGATCGTGAAATGAGTGATCGAAGTAGATAAAAGAAGAAAGATCTACAGCCAGCACGATCCAGAGAGGAGAAGAGAGTAGCAGCAGAGAAGAGCAGAAGTGAAAGTGAGAGAGCTCGTGAGATCGAGAGAGATCGAGAGAGAGAGAGAGAGAGAGAGTGAAGAAAGAGCTTGAGGAGAAGAAAATAGAAGATTTTCCTGAAGATTAGTTCCACTGGACCTTGGATCAAATCCAGGCCAGTCAGCTCCCTGAGAGCCACATTTGTGCTATCATCATATATAGCTTTCTGTCGCTGTGATTTCCCATTTCCTATTTTTCTTTTACACTCTTTATTTCAAGCTGTTTGTCAGCGGAGCAAGCTGTGACGCTCAGCGGGCAGAGGTGTGGTATCCTCTGGACGGGTAAAGCTGTAAACCCCCAGCGGTTGCAGAGGAGGATTCCTCTGGTCGGCTAAGCTATATTACCCAGCGGAAGCAAGCTGTGATGCTCAGCGGTTGTAGGCAAGCTGTGAGGCCTAGCGGTTTAAGCTGTGTATCAGCGGAA
This sequence comes from Amorphophallus konjac, assembly GCA_022559845.1. Lineage (NCBI taxonomy): Eukaryota > Viridiplantae > Streptophyta > Magnoliopsida > Alismatales > Araceae > Amorphophallus > Amorphophallus konjac. Next base: position 235,889,540 of record CM040124.1, read on the forward strand.
GTCACACTCGGATTTGAGTGTGGGGTGGACGTAGGTCTACGGACCGAACCACCTAAAAATTCCCTTGTTTACTGTGGTTTGATTGTCTCATCTGCTCTCGCTAGATATATGTTTAGGCCGATTGATTTGCTTTTCCAATCTAGCGAGTGCTCCATTTGCATACCGCACGTTTGATTTAGGTCTCGTGTGAGTTTGGTGAAGTCTGGTATTATTATCAGTCTATTCTGTAGAGTTCTGAATTTTTGTTTGTCTGTCATCTTCTCGTCCTTCGTAGAGAACACCCAGTTCATGCTAATTACCTACCCATATTGCTTCCGCGTCTTTGCCTTTCCATAGATTTTAACTGGGCGTAATTAGTAATGTTTAATTGATTGAAAATTTTATAGAAGGGATTCATTCACCCCCCCTTTGAATCCATCGCACCAGTCCTAACAGTTGGTATCAGAGCTTGTATCGACTTTATGTATGCATGTACGAGCTTTAACAACATGTGAGCAACATATGCACGGACTTAGCTTGTTCAGGATGAAAGTATGCACCAAGAGGACATGTAGTCTAGGCAAAACTCTATACTGACTTAACCTGTGCATGGGCATACTCCCCATAGCAGTGAGCATAGATCATCATCATTCTTATGTGGTGACTCATTGAGTTGATATCATCAAAATAACAACACACTATCATCAGAGCTTGTATCGACTTTATGTATGCATGTTGTCGCTAGATGAATGGCTAGGAGCGTTTCAAGTGAGTATTCTGTCTGAATGTTTTAAGGCACCCACTGGTCTTATTTGACTCTGTCTACGGACTAGACTTGGTTAAGTGTCTACATTTTAGCAGTCCAACTGATTGATCAAGTGCTTCTTTGAATCTCTTATTTGGAAGGTGAGATTCATTCACCCCCCTCTGAATCCGGGTCTAGCACCACATCAGGTATTTCCATAGACCCTTCCAAGGTCGAGGTAATAATGCAGTGGCCGAGGCCGAGGTCTGTGACGGAGATCGGCGGTTTCTTGGGGCTTGCGGGCTATTATCGTCGGTTAATCCAGGATTTTTCTCGCGTTGCGGCCCCGATGACCAGGCTTACGCGGAAGTATGTGCCTTTCATCTGGTCTGATGAGTGTGAGCAGAGTTTCAGGAAACTGAAGAGATTGCTAACCTCAGCTCCGGTGTTGGTTTTACCTTCTGGATCGGGAGATTTTGTGGTCTGTACAGATGCTTCCGGGGTCGGATTGGGTGATGTGCTAATGCAGCATGGTAGAGTGGTGGCGTATGCATCTCAGCAGCTGAAGCCCCACGAGGAGAACTACCCTACCCATGACCTAGAGTTGGCAGCTGTGATGTTCACATTGAAGATCTAGAGGCATTACCTGTACGGTGAGAAGTTCGAGGTGTTCATTGACCATCAGAGTTTAAGGTATGTGTTCACGCAGAGGGACCTTAACCTCAGGCAGAGGCGTTGGATGGAGTATATGAAGGATTATGACTTCACCCTGTCTTATCAGCCGGGCAGGATGAATGTCGTCGCCGATGCTTTGAGTCGGAAGGTCGCGATCAGTGCCTTGATGTTGAGGAAGTTGAGGCTCTGGGAACAAGTGCCCGAAGTGTCTTTCAGGCTCAAGATTCTCCAAGAGCCAGGGTTAGCAGTGCTTGCGAGTCTGACTGTCACGCCTGCTATCCACCGTCAGGTGACAGAGGCTCAGCATGTAGACCCTGAGTTGTCCCATATTTTGGCTATGGCTGACGTGGAGCTCGGTGAGGACGGTGCTGTGAGGTTCCGTGGTAGGCTGTACGTCCTAGCCGAGGAGCAAGGTCGTCGTGCGGTGTTGCGCGAGGCTTATGGGAGCAGGTACACCGTACACCCGGCTGCGATGAAGATGTATCGAAACTTGCTGCGATAGTTCTAGTGGCCTGGCATGAGGAGAGATGTGGCTGAGTTTGTTGCCAGGTGCCTGACCCATCAGCAGGTGAAGGCGGAGCATCAGCGACCGGGAGGTACTCTCCAGCCCTTGGATGTTCCCGCGTGGAAATGGGACCACGTGACCACGTATTTCGTGGTGGGATTGCCGAGGACTCCGAGTGGGCAGGACAGTATTTGGTTGCTGGTGGATAGGCTAACGAAAGTGACTTGGTTATTATCGGTCAAAGTCAGCTGGAGTGTGCCCAAGTTGGCTCATCTCTATGTGGAGCGGATCATTCCGTTGCATGGGATTCCCATCTCCATTGTGTCGGATCGGGATCCACGCTTCACGTTTGGATTCTGGAGGAGTTTCCAGCGAGCTCTTGGCACAGACTTAGCATTTAGCTCAGCGTACCATCCTCAGTTAGATGGTCAGTCAGAGAGGACCATCCAGACCTTGGAGGATATGTTGAGATCCTACTGTATGGAGTGGCAGGGGAGTTGGATTCACCATCTACCGTTGGTGGAGTTTGCCTACAATAACAGCTATCATTCGAGTATCGGCATGGCTCCTTATGAGGTGTTGTATGAGCGTCAGTGTCGGACTCCACTAGATTGGTTCGAGGTTGGTGAGCGTGTTTTGACGGGACCGGAGTTGGTGCAGCAGTGTGTGGATGTTGTGCACCTGGTTCGTCAGAATATGTTGGCGGCCCAGAGTCGGCAGAAGAGCTATGCTGACCGGAGAAGGCAGCCTCTCGCTTTCACCGTTGGCGATCGTGTGTTTTTGAGAGTTTATTTGATGAAGGGGGGGATGCGCTTTGGACGGCGTGGGAAGCTGAGTCCCCGCTATGTTGGTCCTTTCCTCATTGTGGAGCGCATTGGTGAGGTAGCTTATCGGATGCATTTACCCTCTGAGTTGGCGTCGGTGCATGACGTGTTTCACGCCTCGATGTTGCGGAAGTATATGCCCGATGACTCTCATGTGCATGCAGATTCGATTTGGCCCAAGGTGACTCCAGATCTTTCTCTCGCAGAGTTTCCCGTCCGCGTTGAGGATAGGCGAGAGCAGCGCCTGCGGAACAAGGTCATCCCCTTGGTTAAGATGGTGTGGCAGCGGCACTCTGGTGGTGAGGCTTCTTGGGAACGTGAGGAAGAGATGCGTCAGTGTGAGCGACGTCACGCGGTTCGGGGTGCGAAGAGGATGCGGAGCGCGCGAGCTCCTCTTTTGTTTGCTGCAACACAGAAATAAGAGAAGAGAGAAGGGGTCACCATGGGAGATTGCTCCGGCGGGGCGAGCGGGACAAATGTAATATAGCAAGATATGGGGGCTAAACGGCCATAGCGGGAAGTGACTCGCCGCGACCTTGGGGGGACAGGAATGGTGCAGAAATTAAATAGCAAGAATTGGAACGGCCATTGGGGAAGTGACTCGCCGCGGCCTCGAGAATATGAGCAGATAATAATATAACAGAATATAAGGAGAATATAAAGAGCGGAATTTAAACGGCCATTGGGGAAGTGACTCGCGGCGGCCTCGAGAACATGAATAGATAAGAATATAATATATAAGAACGGAAATTTAAACGGCCATTGGGGAAGTGACTCGCCGCGGCCTCAAGAATATGAATAGATAAGAATATAACATATAAGAACGGGAATTTAAACGGCCATTGGGGAAGTGACTCGCCGCGGCCTCGAGAATATGAGCAGAATACAACAGAATATAAAGAGAATATAAGAACGGGAATTTAAACGGCCATTGGGGAAGTGACTCGCCACAGCCTCGAGAACAAGATGTGATCGCCAGGGGCCAAAAGACCCCAAAATAAAGAAAGTGATCGTGCCTACCTCAAGAGCGGGAGATGGCGGGTTGCTTCTTCCTCCCCCTTCGGCCGGCCGATGGAGAGGGCTTTCCTTGGGTACCCTTGCAAAATATTAGACAATAAACGAATGGAATTAGAAAATGGCAGTGTAGTAACAATTCCTTGCAATAAAAGTAACGAGATCGTGACCTGACACACACCTGGTTGGTGTGGTTTTAAACCCCTCTCGGACTCGAGTAGGAGGAAAATGCGATGATGAATGTAAGAAGTATGCAAGAGACGGCGCCCTTATGTAGGGAGATAGAGGATGCAGTATGATGAATGTAAAGAACTATGGAGAAAAAGGGGAAGAAAAGGCTTATTGGATGAGCCGAAGGTGAGATCCGGCGGAGCTCCGACAGCGTAGGGACGACGTGGAAGCGCGGTGGACGAAGATAGCCTTCCTCTCGCGAGCCTGGACACCCGAGAAGTCGGCAGAACCTCCACCTACAAAAGACCCCACGGGTTAGAAATGACTCCGGTAGCCTCTGGGCTCCGGCAGCCTATCGGATCTCTTAGAAGCTCCCTCAGAACTGAGGGGGGTGGGCCTCTATTTATAGGGCTCCGGAGGGTGGAGGCGTCCAGGACCCTGGACACCTCCATCAGGGCCGAACTAATATTTTATTCTATTTTTATTTATTTTTTTGGAATATTTTTGTGGAGACGTCCAGGGCCCCGGACGCCTCAAACAGGTCCACCGAACCCCACCGACGGTCGCACGCGGTTTGGCACAACGTGTGGTTTTATGAGCGGCGTCTCGTGATTTTGAAATGGGCGCGTCCAGCTGCCTGGACGTCTCCATAACTTGGATTTTTTCACACACGACAAACCGTCGTTCGGTGGGCGGCGCCCGTGAGGGAGTTGATGGAGGCGTCCAGGGTCCTGGACGCCTCCAAGAAAATATATTTTATATTTTTGTTTTGTTTTTATGCCAAAGCTGGCATTTTATATTTTTTATATTTGTTTTTATAGAGGCGTCCAGGGGCCTGGACGCCTCCATTAATATATTATTTTTTTATTAGGTTCTGGGCTTTGAAAAATAAATTAAAAGAATGGGGGCGTCCAGGGGCCTGGACGCCCCCATAAAGACCCACCCGGCTCCTCAGTTCAGGCGTTGGCGGCCACCCGGCAGACACCCTTCCTGGTTTCGGAACGTCTGATGCGTCCGACTGGTGTTGATGCCGTCCGAATGTCGTGACGAGATGATTCCGGATGCCGAAAAAGGCAGGAAAAGACTAAAGAAAAGGAAGCACTTAAGAGATTTGAAATGCGTAAGCCGTCGCGGGGCGTCGTATAGTAATATGAGACTTTCTCAGGAGACGTCAGGAATGGCGTGTCTACAGCTGCCCCGCCTTGGCGTCTGCTTTGCAAGGGAGCGACACGTAGTGGAATGGTATCGAAGTGGAGTGAAATGAAGTGGGAGCGGACTGATAAGTTGATGCCAAGGTGTGATGAGACACGCTTTTGACGTTACTGTCTAGAATTTTTCCTGGAGTTTCAATGAGGCAACCTTTGAAGAAGGTCTTTCAAATCTTGACGATTGCTTGGACGGAGATCAAATAAGGGAGTGTGAGATGTGCGCTCACGCATGAAAAAGAGACCAACTTCTCGGTGTGAAAGTACCTGGGTCATAAACTGGAGGTTTCACCTTTGGGGAGTGGTTACCAGCCAATGTGGAAGTGCTGCGGCCAAGGTGGGTCAAACAAGGTAAAAAGTAAAGGAATATCTGAGGGTCCGTCCAAACAAGGGTCTCCTTTGAAAGAGCAGTGTAGGGCCGTTTAAAGGAAACTCAGTATTTTATTCGGAGTGGAACATCTCATATTTGTAAGAATTGAAGCACAACGGCTTTCGCAATCGAATCACTTGAATGATCTTCCGTAATAAATCAAAGTCCTATATGAATGCATGCTAGGCTTAAAGAAAAATTTAAAACAAACTAAAATAAAAAATAGCCAAGGATAATATTGTCAACTTGTTAAGAACAGGTCAGGATACCAATCCGGTGAGCTGATACTGGGCTGGGGCCCGTTTATCCGCGCACCAACTCACTGACTGGAACCGTCGTCCCCATGCTACCACAAGTTAACAGCCTATCCGTACAACCCAAATTCTTCCGGGATCATCACTATTTTTGTTGAAGGGGAACTCAAATCCCAGATTTGTTTGGGCCGCAAGGTCCTTGACATGTTCTAGTAGCGTAGGTATCATATACTACGATGCATGACATGGTGGGACCAACCAGTGAAAGGTGGGACAGGAAATAGGACAAAGACGTCCGTTAGTAAAAACCTGCACAGGCCAGCACGGATTAATAACACCGGAAAGTAACATAATCGCAATAGAATCGCACCATAATGGAAAGGAGATCTAGCCAAAATCCTGACATTGACCACTGATGTGACATGTTCCGTCCTGTAGCGCCCTATCCTACCTATAAGAACTCCCCTTAGGCTAGTTCATTCAAAAGCATCAAGGTGGGTTTTGGAAGCTCAAGAGAGGAAAGAGGGGAGAATCTAGAGATTTCAGGATGGAAGGAGAGTCTTCCCACGTTATGAAGAGGAGCAGGCCTAGCAGCGAGATCAGGCGACTCTCCGACCTCGAGGGTCATTTAAGTGGGACGATCATGCCGCATATGGTAAGCTGATTCTTTTCAAATTTCTCCACATAAACCTTCTTCTTACTTCCTTCATTTCCTCTTCTTTCTTTTCTCTTCCAGCCATATCCACTCTTCCCAGGCCCGAGGAAGTTTTCCAAACTGCCATGGCTTTCAAAGCTAACTTCCAACATCTCCATCGGCATGAGGGTCATACTCTCGAAGTGGCATCTGCAGGGACTCCTTATTCACGCCAAAGACTATGAGAAGATTCGTAAGGACTGGGCGGCTATGGGCGCACTAGTGGAGATCTGGCATCCCCAGACCCACACTTTTATCTTCCCGACCTTCGAGGTGACCATCCTCTTCGAGGAGGTGGAACTTCTGCTCGGATTGATGAAATTCAAGAGTGACGGGAAGGTGAAGGCTATGCGGATGCTGACACGGGGGACTTCCGAAAGCGTCCTTGGAAGCTTCATGCCGCCCGACGCAGCCCGAAAAGTTCGTACTCAAAAGGGAATTGATTTGCAAAAGCTCGCGGAATGGGTCATGGAGGCCCTGAGAGGGTTACCAGACGATGACTATTTGGAGGGAATCATGGAAGGGTTCACCATTTGTCTGGCGGGTGCTCTCTTGTTTCCTTATACCGACAACATGATGGCGGAAGACCAACTGAGTGCTATCTGCGGGATCTGGCGTGGAAAGAGGGTGCGACCCGCTGTCCTTGCCTACCTATATAATGGCCTTACTGCCTCGAGCCTGGGTAAGCCTCCTTTTGGTAGCGCACTTGTCCTGAATTGCTGGCTGGATTTGCATTTCAAGTTTGATCACCGTGAGGGAATGCCAACCGCTTCGAAGCTCTTCCAACAAAGCCCGCTTCATTACATAGCCGACGTGTTAGGCTTTGGTGGCACTGTAGCGAACCGTGTTCCGTGGCTGAAGAAACGTGAAGACTGGCGGTCCCACTTCCGCATCGTGACACAAAGCTTCTTCATTTGCGCACCGGCATGTTTGCTTTCGCTTGATCTCCTCATGAGGCCTTCTCCCAAAGTTGATCTTCAACTGATCGGCGCGACCGAGTTTATCCTTTATAATGCGTATCGATGCTGCCTCCAGGTCGGCATTCTACGCCATTCGTTTCCACTACCGACTAGCATCGTTCCTTTGAAGAAGAGAGAGTTGGGTACTGAAGCGGATGCGAAGGAAGCGAAGGCCGTCAAAGCACCCTGGAAGACAAGTGTTGCGGGAAAGGCCTTAGCGCATGTGGGGGAAGAATGCGAGCTATGAAGAGCTTATGTGACCGAACTGGGGAAGTTAAGGCCTAAGGCGCCTAAACCCCTGATGTAGCCTATTCTGCTTCTCTGATGGAATAAAATCTGGCATTGATATTTTGGACCCCCGTCCCCTTAATTATTATTATCTTTTTTGTGATTTTTCGTTTTCTTTGTGTTTTTTCTTTTGTTTGGATTATATACATACTCTTATCTTTTTTTTTCTTTTATTATATTTTTTTCAAATTTTTTTTTATTATGGGGGCGTCCCGGGGCCGGGACGCCCCTAATTTTTTATTTATAAATTTTTTAGTTTTTTTTGTTTTGGGGGCGTCCAGGGTCCTGGACGCCCCTACTTTTTTATTTTTAATTTTTTTTGGTTTTTTTGTTTTGGGGGCGTCCAGGCGCCTGGACGCCCCTAAGTTTTTGAATTTTGAAAAAATAAAAAAAAGGTGGGGGCGTCTAGGCTCCTGGACGCCCCAAATAAAGTGGATTCTATATATATGGGGGGGGCCTCCCCCCTTTGTTCATTTACTGTTCATTCAAACGACCCAGTCAATCCAGACGACCCATTCTTAGTCCCAATGGAGCAAGGAGGCCCGAGCTAGGGTGGAGAGAAGCGCAAACGACGGGCTCGTCGTCCGAGGAGGCTGAGGGACGATGCCGAGGAGGCTGCTGCGGCGGAGGAGATTGCCGCGGAGGAGGAGGCTCCTCCTTTGGCCGTGGAGGCTGCAATGGATGCTGGCGACGCGGGAGAGGACGATCACGACCCGGTAAGCTCTTCAGAACTTCAATCTGTTGGTTTAATAGGCTGGATAGGCGGACGAGAGGCCATGCGGTGAGGACCGGTGAGTGAGGGATGGAGGCGTCCAGGGGCCTGGACGCCTCCACATTTTCTTTTTTCTTTTTATTTATTTATTCATTTACATAAAATAATAAAATAGGATTTAAAAATAAGAAGGCGTCCAGGACGTAGGACGCCTCCAAAATAATATATCTATTTTTTATTTATTTTTGTTTTTGATTTTGGGTTTTTCTAAAAATAAAATGAAGACAATAAAAAGGAAGCGTCCAAGGAGTTAGACACCTCCAAAAAAACAAAAATACTTTTTTAAAAAAATAAAAACAAAATAACTAAGTAGCATATACAATGTTATTGTTTATTACTATCCATGATGCTGATGTGTTCTTTTGTTGGTTTTGTGGTGTGCAGGGCGTGATGAAGGGCCGGATCAGCTGGTCCCTAGTGGTGGCAGCATACCGTGGGCTGCCAGACTTTCAGAGGGCGCGTGTGGACGCCATGGGCTTTGGAGCTTTCCTTAGGATCGAGCCCTTTCGGCTCGACGTTCCTCTTATCCAGGCATTGAGGGAGCGGTGGCACGCGCCGAGCCGGGCGTTTCTGATGCCCTGGGGGCACATGGTGCCGTCACTGGAGGACGTGGCTCGGATCACCGGGCTACGGGTGGACGGAGAGGCGGTGAGTGGGGTCACCTACCCCGACTACCGAGAGAGTGCCCTGGACCTGCTGTGGTTAGAGACGAGCGTGAATGATAGAGACAGCAGGGTAGTTGGCCGAGTAGAGATTATGGAGGCGCTCGGATTCGTCGACCCGCGCCAGCGGGTTAGCGAGACTGGAGCGGAGTTTCTGGCACGACTGGAGGGAGATGCCCGTGTAGCTTTCACCCAGGACAGGAGCGAGCGGGAGCTGGTGGACCTAGACCTCCGGAGGTTTCTTTTCTTCTTCTTGGGCCGCCTTCTGCTGGGGACGATGGGGGATGGCATCCACTGCCGTTTCCTCGGGATCCAGGCGGACCTTGACAGAGTGGGGCACTACGCATGGGGAGCGGCTCTGCTTGCCCATCTGATTGCCGATTGTTGTGCCCCTGGCCCCTGTGACTTGTTGTTTTGATGATTGGCTTTAGGGGTTTGTGATGATTGGTTTCAATGTGAGTTAATCACTATGAATCACCATGGTTTTATTCAGTCATTATATATTCAGTCATTTTATCAGATCATAACTCAGTCATTCTTATATTCAGTCTGTCATTCAAATGTTCATTCAGTCTTTCATATGTTCAGACTGTTTATCTGCTGCATAAAGCATTCATATGCATTTATAGAGTCTGCACATTTGCATCAAGCAACAAGTGTGTACAACGCCCTGTGTAGGCACGACAAGTCCATACACTGGTTGCACATTGCACAGCTGCAGGCACTTCTAAGTCTACACATCGTGTAGCTTGCTGGCATAGACTGTACACTCATCTGTCTGCATGTGTCACCAAGTCCACACATTGCATCATGTGTTTCTTCATGAAGTCTATACATTGGCATGCTGCATCTCTTGAAGTATGTACATCCTCTTCAAGCATTTCAAAGTCTATACATCGCTTGGAGTTCTTTCAAGTCTATACATTACTGAGCGTCTCACTGACCGTCTCATGCAAGTATATACAGTGGCATATGCTTTAACTGTAAAGCTTATACATCCTGCACCGTCTCATGCAGCATCTCAAGCCAAGTCCACACATAGTTCATCAGCACTTAGAAGTCTGTACATCGGTCCGTCTTGTTCAGCGTCTTAGTGCATTTAAAGTCTGTACAGCGTCCGTCTCAGCCAGCGTCTCATGCTGCGTCTTAGGCAAGTCTATACATCGCCTTCGAGGCATCAAGCCTATATACTGGACAGTGCTCATAAAGTCTGTACAGCATGCCTTGTTGTTCACACCCTTTAAAGTCTGTACATCGGCTTCGCATCTGCAAGTCTGTATATTGGCTTCATATCATAAAGTCTGTACATTGGCTTCCAATCTGCAAGTCTGTACATCGGTTTGATATCAACTAGTCTGTACATTGGCTTCAACTCTCCAAGTCTGTACAGCCACACTTAATAGGTAAAGTCTATACATTCTTCAGCTGGAACTGTGCAAGTCTGTACATCGTTATTTGCCAAAGTTTGTACATTGGCATCTGTTCCTACGTTGCACTTCCAAGTCTGCACATTGGGTTCTTTACCTACGTTCAGCTTTGAAAGTCTGCACATTGGCAGTTTTACCAACGTTACCTTGCCAAAGTCTATACACTCGCTGTCTTCCATTGTTTCAAGTCTGTACAGCCTTTCCATTGGAAAGTCTATACATTGGTCGCTGAATGATCTTCAAGTCTATACAGACCTTGACTCGTTCTAGTCTGTACATTGACCAGCTATAATTGGCAAGTCTACACATCGTGATTTCATCGCTTCAAGTCTGTACAGTCTCTCCCTCAGCAAGTCTATACACTGGGGTCGTTCAGCTGCAAGGACAGGATGTCTGTACTTTAGGTGCTCATGCATTGCTCTCATCGAAGTCTACACATCCGATAGGCTTGTTACAAGTCTGTACACCGAGGAAGCTTGAAGGTTCTCAAGTGTATACACTCTACACACTTGGTTATCTAATGCACTTAACTGCAAGTCTATACATTATGCTCGCATGAAGATATCCAAGTCTATACACTCTCTCAGTGTACACACTTACTCACTTGCTGTTCTTCAAAGTATGCACATCGCATAGCTTCACATATTTGAAGTCCATACATTGGAGAGTTTGTACATTGCATTTGCATTCACAAGCCTATGCATCATGAAGTCTGCACATTGATGAATGTTCTTCAAGTCTGAATAGCGGATGTCTTCATATGTCAAGTCTACACACTGCATGCTCACTCAACTAACTCTATACACTCGTGAGTGTCTCATCAAGTCCATACACTGGCCTTGAGCTGAAGTCTATGGCTGAGCAAGTCCATACATTGGCTGCTGTTCTTCAGAGTCTGTACATCGCAGTGAGTTGAAGGTTGCCTTAGTCTGTACAGTCGTTGGCTTCTTATGTGAAGTCCACACATTGGAAAAGCTAGTGCTTGCATTGTTCATCACCTGTCTTGTTCACTACGTCGACACTGCACGTTGGAAGCGTTGACGCCTTGGGCTGATGTCCAAAGGTGTCTTGATCAACATCAAGTCTGTACAGCATGAAGTCTGTACATTGGCTTTTGTCTTTAACAGAAGGCCTTAGTCTACACACTCTTCTGTTATGATAATGCACTCTTCAGCAAGTATATACACTGAGCACGCATGAAGACTGCTAAGTCTATACACTCCCTCACTCTGTACACACTTGCTACATTGATTTCTGAAGTCTATACAATGCTTTGCATTCACAGAGTCTGTATAGGTTGTTCAGACTTAAACTGATGACTTATCCGATGCTATCTCTGACAGGGATTCTTATCGAGATTGATGACTTGGCTCGTGATCCCAGGAGGACGAGGTATGCAGATGCTGACACGTGGATGAAGATGCCTCGGTTCTGGCAAATTCCTTGGGCGGGAAAATGTGGAAGCCACGCGCCTAGGGGCTACTGCTGCTGCTATATATATATGAGCCTTCTTCCACTAAAGAAGGCTGATCGATCGAAAGAAAAGAAGAAAAGTCTATACATCCAGTCTGAGAGCAGTAGAGTATTCTCGATCCAGTGAGTAGAGAAGAAGAAGAAAAAGAAGAGTGGCAGAGTGAGAGAAGTAGCTGAAGTAAAAAGAGAAAGAGAGAGAGCTCGTGAGTGAGAAAGGAAGCAGAGAAGAAAAAGGAAGAGAAAGAAGAAGCTTCATCTGAAGACTAGCTCCTACTGGACCGTGGATCAGATCCAGGCCAGTCAGCTCCATTGAGAGCCACATCTGTATTTTCATCTTTTACAGCCTTCTGATTGCTGTGTTATTTTCGTTTATTATTTTCCTTTGTTTTATGATTACCTTTGTACTTCCGATCCTCTGGACTGAGGTCGGGTCCCTCCTGGTCTGGAGGAAGAGAGGTCTGCGACCTCTAGTTTCCAAGTGGCTGGGAGTCACTTGGGTGTCCCTCCGGTTGGGAGGAAGAGGGGAGGCTGTTCCCCTGGTCAAGCTGTGTGGCGGCAACTGTTTACAGACTGAGTCTGCTTGGTTCTAGCATTTGCTAGTGAAGCCTCACTCCGGTTGGGAGTGAGGGGTGGATGTAGGTCTGGAGGACCGAACCACCTAAAAATCTATTGAGCAGTGGTTTGATTGCTTGATTTGCTTCTGCTAGATGCTTGGATAGGCATGCTCCAAGTGTTTGTATTTGAGTTGAATCAAATTGGTTCTATTCTGTGTCTATCTCTAGCATCCAAGTTTTTATTTGGCCATTAACATAGAAGGATACATTCACCCCCCTCTGTATCCGGGCCTAGCACCCTAACAGTTGGTATCAGAGCAGTGTCTGCATACAAGGTCCAGCGACCTGCAGATTCGATCTTGCAGTCTTAGGTGCTAATTTGTTTTTAGTGCATCAATATTCCTGTTGCATTAATATGTTGTGTTCACATGGCTCATCCACCGGTTTTTAGTGGTACACATTTTAATGCATGGTTCACTAGTCTGAAGAATTATGTCAAATCGGTGAATCCAGACCTGTGGAAAGTGATTTCACATGGTCCTCATAAATTACCAAAGAAAAGGTCCAAATGGACTGACAGTCACGAATCAATGTATGAGGAGAATCAGACAGCTATAAATCTGATGAAAGCAGCCACTGACAAAGCCCTTCACTCATGATTCCTTGATTGCAGATCTGCAAGGGATATGTTGGAGATGATGAAGAGAGCCGGGAAAGGAAATCAAACAAGCTGCATGATGGCCAACAGAAGTAATCAAGGTGAAAGCGATCAAGGTAGCAATCAAAGTGAAGACGATAATGATGAGGAGGTAAACCCTTTTGAGAACTATACCTTGGATGATTGGGAGAATTCATATGCTGAATTATTAGAGTCTCATGAACAGTTAAGAGAACAATACAAAAAATTGAAGAAGAATAGTAGGTCAGACAGTTTCAATTCTCCATGTAAAAATTGTGCTGAACTGAAAAATGTTCATGATGCTTTTATGTCTGATATTCAAATGTTGAAGAAACAAATTTCATTGCTGAAAATTGAAGATCAAGATCATGTAAAGGAAATCTCTAAACTTGAAAAGAAGCTTAGCCTAGCTAGTCATGATTCTGTTCAGAGTAAGGATTTGCTGAAAGAACTTGAATGTGTTAAATCTGACTTAAACAAGCTGAAAAATGAGAATGACTCTCTCAGAAAGTTTTCTAAAGAAAATGAAGAACAATTAGAGAAACTTAAACGAGAGAATGATTTGCTGATTGAAAAACTTAATGCCATAAAGTCTGTAAAGATAGAATTACAGAAAGATCTTGAAAAATAACAAAAAGATATGAAGGAAATTGAAAATGGAAGAAAGTATGAAGTCAATTCAGAAGATCAGCTTCTAATAAATGAATTGGTTCAGAATGACAAACTTAAGCAAGAAAATGAGAAATTGAAAATGCTGAACTCCACTATGTCTGAGAGACTTCTAACTTTAGAAAGAGGTAAAAGTGTTTGCTTTGAAGATTCTGATAAACTGAGCAATCTGGAAAATGAAATTGAAGAATACAAAACAGCTAACAAGGTTTTGAATGAAGCTGTCAATTGCTGTGAGCAAGAGATTGCCAGTTATGAGATACATATTTTCTCTTTAGAAAATGAAATTCATGATTTGAAAGTTTCCTTGTCTAAATTTGTTGATGGGCAGAAAAACCTAGACAAGCTACTAGGTATAAAAATCAATCCTAGGAAGGAAGGGCTGGGCTACAATAAGATAAACAAGAAGGAACTTCAGAACAAAGTTATGACATCTTTTGTAAGTTGTTCAGATGTAGCCACCACCTCTAAAGACAAACAGCCCATTGCTCAGAAAATGTTGGGAGCAAGGGATAACTTTAAGAAAGAGGGACTGGGCTACAGTCCAGTCATGAGGAAGGTTGATGGATCCAACTTGAAAACTGTTTTTGTTAAATCTTCTGAACAGGAAAAGCCTTCTACTACATCTTCCATTCAGTACAAGGCTAAGAAAACAGGAAAAGAGGATAAAAATCAGACAAGGACTGTAAATCAGAAAATAAATGAAAAGGGTTCATCAGTGTTTGCTGATCATAGTCCTCACACACACTCACATGCATCTAAAAAGAAGATTATCTGTCATTACTGTCATAAAGCTGGACATCTGATGCATGAGTGTAAGTTGATGGAGAAGAATGATAAGAATGCTAGGAGATATCATGATAAAAATATTTCACCTCAGAAAAGGAAAGTTGAGTGTTTTCAGTGTGGTAAACTAGGACACAAAATTTCACAATGCTGGTTTGTTAGTGATAAGAATAAATTTCATGCAAACGATCATGCTCTTAACAAGAACAAGTCTGTTCCAATAAACTAGCATATGACATGCTTTAATTGTGGAAAATTGGGTCATAAGAGATTTGAATGCTGGCTGAATGCTGGTAAGAAAAGTTCTAATTGTTGTGCCCCTGTGGTTATTTGAGTTTCATATGGTCACTTGGGTCATTCGACATCATTCTATGGTCACATGTGTTCTGTGATATTCTTGGTTTTGATAATGGCTAAACACTATTCGTCATTGTTACTTTTCACTCTTATATGACTGACATATGTTCTGTTGTGTTTATGACAGATATGCACATGAAAGCTCAATGTTGCGCCCTCGCACGCGGATCGACCTGCGCGGTCAGGTCGCGGGGATCGACCTGCCCGGTCATGTCGCGGGGGTCAAGGGGGCAGCGCCCCTTGCGGGGGTTTCCGGGGGCGGAGCCCCCGGAACAAAAATTTGCTTGAATACTTAGTAATAAAACTTCAAGACAATCAAGGTCGATGCCATAGACATGAACGGGCGGCTAACGGACTCAAGCGACGGAGCTGGTGCGACCAACGGACCGAACCGGGGTGACCCGGGCTCTGCCCAGCTGGCGGTCGACCGCCAGCACAGGGGCGGTCGACCGCCCCAGCCAGGGATCCCCCAGCTACAGGTCTGCCTGCTGCCGGTCGACCGCCAGCCAGTGGCGGTCGACCGGAATTCCCAGGGGCCATTCGTCTACAGCCTTTTACAGTGGCGGTCGACCGCCAGGAGCTGCCGGTCGACCGCCAGCCCCGAGCCTTCATTTTTGACTTTGTTTCCAACTTCGAAAAGGGCCATTCAACATGGATTTCTTTAATACAAATGTCACCTAATCACCCACAAATTGTGGATCTGGTCTGAGGCTTGTCTATAGACCATTCAAGGTCTATAAAACCAACACATGAGGGGATGAAAACCCTAATGCTTCAAGCCTTCAAGGGAGATCAAGGGAGCCCATTTTCGAGCTACTGTAGCACCTCCGTGAACAGTGTTTCGGGAGGAAGTTCTTCATCCATCCAAGGTGATTCAAGCTCAGATCTGAAGCCAAGTAACCTCCTACAAAGCAAGAAGCAATCAAGGGCATGAAGGGTGATCAAAGGAAGCCAGTTTGATTCAAGTTCTTCAAAGGAAATAATCTTCATCCATTCAAGCTCTTTCAAGCTCATCCAAGGTGATATTTCAAGCATTCAAACTCTTAGAAGCTAAAGAAGCAATCAAGGTTCAAGGTAGCTTCATCATCTCCTTCATTCATTCAAAGAAATTCAAAGAGAAGATCAAGAGAGAAGAATTGAAGGAAGAGGTACTGTTCACGTGAACAGTACTCCGTGAAGAACATTCATCCAATCAAGGGTGAATCAAGAAGATTGAGTTGAAGCCAAGAGGAGCCTTGTTGCTGATCAACATTTCATACAAGGGCCAATTCATTTTCACTCATAACTCAATCTCTTGTTTTAGTTCCTTCACATTTGTTTCATTTTCATTATTGTTAAACATTGAAAGTGTGATTCATCCCTACCGGTGGTTAGTAGGAAGGTAATTGGAGGGTGTTCCAATTTGCAGTTGACGTCCCTACCAGGTGGTGAGTAGGAAGGCAATCGGTAGTTTCCGATTTACGGTTTGGTGCGCTGCATAAGTGTAGCCTCACCGGGTTTTGGTGAGGGGTGGACGTAGGGCTGAGGATTCAGTCCGAACCACCTTAAAAATCCTGTCTAGCGTGATTTGCTTGTGTGATTGAATCGTTCTAGGCGCATGCTTAGGATCGAATTATTATATATCTTGCTTATCTTGCTAAGTGAATCATAGCATACTTGGAAGCTAGTTTCTATTCCGCTGTAATTCAGTTTAACTAGCTAGTTAGAGGGGCCGCATTACGAAAAGTGGGGCTGATCTATTCACCCCTCCCCTCTAGATCCGCTGTCCACTACACAACACTAATTCATGCTTTCACTGTGGCAAGATGGGCCACATTGCAGCCCACTGTTGGCATGCTCAGGGTAGAAAATTAAATTCTAAACCTGCCATTGGAAAGTCTCCTGCATGCTATCACTGTGGGAAGCCAGGCCACAGGGCTGCAATCTGTTGGCTGGCAGGATATCAAAACCAAACTGGTTTTGGTAAACAGAATTCTTATTCTGTTAACAGAAAATCTCATGCATATACACATGGATTTCATGTAAACAAGAATGTGCATAGATTAAATCCGAAATCTGGTGCATCTTACTATCATTATAGTAAACAGAACTCTCTCTCTGCCAATGAACTTCATGACAACAGTAATGTGCATAAGAGAAATTTGAAATCTGCTAATTCATGCCATTACTGTGGACAAATTGGTCACTCAATGCATAATTGCAATTTGATGAAATCTGATGACCTTCATGCACGAAAATTGTTGAGAAAACCTGCTAGGAGTAATACTGTCATGTCAGGACCCAAGACTTCTTGGGTACCTGTTTGTGCAAAATAATATTGCTATGCAGGTGTGTCTTGGGACAGGAATAAAAAGGGGTAATGATCCAAGGCACTCAAGAAGAAAACCCCATACTGAACTTTTCAGGTAAACTTCCTGCTCTTCTTGTTTTTAGTTTTAATGCATAGTAAGTTAAATCTGTTTTTACATTTTCATTCATCATCTGCCATGTGCATTATTTTCTGATCATGCATTTGCTGAGAGTTCTGTGCAAATATCAGATTAGAAGGGTTGTCTGTATCTGATGCATACATAGGCTAATTGCAATTGCTTGATAATTGTGTTATGCATAAACTCTGAAAACAAATTGCATTTCGAATTTTCTAAAAAAAAAAATCTGAACTGCTTATGAGTGTGACTTGAAACTTGTGTGTTGCAATAGCTCACTGAAATTCTGAATTACATATAAGACTGCATGTTGAATAAATTTGCATGACCTCAATGGTATATAAATGGTAAGGTACCAAAAGGCAGTGAGGTCTGTCTAGAGGTTCTTACTATGTGTGAGGTGGTCTATTAGACCAAGTGCTCCGCCTAGTACCATGGGTCATTTTGCTTGATAGGACAGTCTGAATGTGCATGAATCATTTGGTATCATATGTTCAGTTTTCAGTGCAAACATTGCATGTTTTCAGGGGGAGTTAGTTGCATATCATTGCATAGCATTCAATGTGAGTCTTTGCATGTCCCTGCATACATATAGTGCATTGCATTGCCTTATATTGAAAATGCCAAAAAGAGAGTTTGAATGCATATTGTGAGGGGGAGTCAATGCATTGTATATAGGTTGTCAAATGCATACATGTGTCAGAACTCATCGCATATCCTTTCTTACTGATTTTGTTGACAAACCTTAATCATACTCTGAAAACTTTGAGCTTCACAATCTCTCTTAACAATTGGTATTCCTCCTATCAATTGTTATCATTTGGGTTCAGAATTTCATCAGTCCTTCATGAAGATTTCAATGGGACTATCTCGATCATAAATCTAAAAAACTCTTGAACTAGAAATCTTCTATTATACAGTTTTATGAATGTCTGAAATAACTCATGTGGTTTAAGTTTAATGTTCATGGAGTTTGACTTTAAAATCTCTTAAAAATATCTGAAGCATGTTTAATAAACCTTAACCATTTGTTTCATGCTGTGTCTTGTGAAAAATTTCTGAAATCTGCACTTTTGAATACATGACTTTAATTGGTTAAGTACATGAAACTATTATTGATTTGAAGCAAATGAATGTCTCTGAAATGTCTAAAGGGTTATATCTGTCAGAGCAATGACATTGGTCACTGAGAAACACAAGTCCAAAGGACTGTGTCATGAGGTGCCTTAGTTAACTCTGCATAAAATTCATTGAAAATCAGGCAGAGCAATGGCATGCACACTGAGAAATACAACTCACTCATTAAAAAATGATTTGTAGTGTGTCATGATGTGTAAATGCTAACTCTGTTCACATAAAGCATGACAGTTAGTCACACTAAGGGCTTAGGGATATTGGCCTCTAATCAAGGTATATCCTCTAGTTGCAATGTGTGCACTGAACTATAGTGCTCGTAAAATTTGTAGCAAGAAAATTGTTGAACAAATTGAAATATCTGAATATTGATGCTAAAATTAAATTGCTACAACCCTAGACAAAATCATATGACTTCATAATTGCTTGATTTCAATACTGATGCATGTAATTCCGAAAGAAGTCAATAAATTTGATTGTGTAAGAGAAAGGGAGTTTTTCAAGATAAATATGAGGGCTTGGTTCATTTTTATTAAACCATGGTTTTAGATATCAATACAGAATTTTATTGATAAACTCTGCATACATCATGTTTAAACCATGCTGTTCAATAAAGCTCATTCATAACCCCTTATAATGGAAGACTTGGAAAATTTATGTTTTGAATTTATGAGATTGATATCTCTTTGAAAATCTGACTGAATTTCTTGTGATTGGAGCTTCTTTGAAAATCTGCTACTTGAAACTCTTCTGCTCAATATCATTGATTCATTGACCTGAACCTCTCCTTGTTATCCATCTCATAAGATTCGACTTATTGAGGGGGAGCTTCCATGTCATATGCATCATGATGCATAGAAACTCTTACAGGGGGAGCATTGTGTTCTTGCATTCATATTTTTAGGGGGAGCTATTGCATTTTGGTATCTCCTTCTGCATCCGCATTCATATTGATTACATCAAAGGGGGAGTTTTTTTTTCCAAAGGGGAAAATTTTTATTCAATCATTACATGCTGGTTTGCTTCAACTTCTCAAACTATTTTCTTTTTGATGAAGTCAAAGGGGGAGAATAGTTTGAGTCATCAGAATGACTTTCATAAGAATGTCTTACATCATCAGAATGACTCACTGTGTATTGTTGCCATCATCAAAAAGGGGGAGATTGTTGTGCCCCTGGCCCCTGTCGCTTGTGGTTTTGATGATTGGCTTTAGGGGTTTGTGATGATTGGTTTCAATGTGAGTTAATCACTGTGAATCACCATGGTTTTATTCAGTCATTCTATATTCAGTCATTTTATCAGATCATAACTCAGTCATTCTTATATTCAGTCTGTCATTCAAATGTTCATTCAGTCTTTCATATGTTCAGACTGTTTATCTGCTGCATAAAGCATTCATATGCATTTATAGAGTCTGCACATTTGCATCAGGCAGCAAGTGTGTACAACGCCCTGTGTAGGCACGACAAGTCCATACACTGGTTGCACATTGCACAGCTGCAGGCACTTCTAAGTCTACACATCGTGTAGCTTGCTGGCATAGACTGTACACTCATCTGTCTGCATGTGTCACCAAGTCCACACATTGTATCATGTGTTTCTTCATGAAGTCTATACATTGGCATGCTGCATCTCTTGAAGTATGTACATCCTCTTCAAGCATTTCAAAGTCTATACATCGCTTGGAGTTCTTTCAAGTCTATACATTGCTGAGCGTCTCACTGACTGTCTCATGCAAGTATATACAGTGGCATATGCTTTAACTGTAAAGCCTATACATCATGCACCGTCTCATGCAGCATCTCAAGCCAAGTCCACACATAGTTCATCAGCACTTAGAAGTCTGTACATCAGTCCGTCTTGTTCAGCGTCTTAGTGCATTTAAAGTCTGTACAGCGTCTGTCTCAGCCAGCGTCTCATGCTGCGTCTTAGGCAAGTCTATACATCGCCTTCGAGGCATCAAGCCTATACACTGGATAGTGCTCAGAAAGTCTATACAGCATGCCTTATTGTTCACACCCTTTAAAGTCTGTACATCGGCTTCGCATCTGCAAGTCTGTACATTGGCTTCATATCACAAAGTCTGTACATTGGCTTCGCATCTGCAAGTCTGTACATCGGTTTGATATCAACAAGTCTGTACATTGGCTTCAACTCTCCAAGTCTGTACAGCCACACTTAATAGGTAAAGTCTATACATTCTTCAGCTGGAACTGTGCAAGTCTGTACATCGTTATTTGCCAAAGTTTGTGCATTGGCATCTGTTCCTACGTTGCACTTCCAAGTCTGCACATTGGGTTCTTTACCTACGTTCAGCTTTGAAAGTCTGCACATTGGCAGTTTTACCAACGTTACCTTGCCAAAGTCTATACACTCGCTGTCTTCCATTGTTTCAAGTCTTTACAGCCTTTCTATTGGAAAGTCTATACATTGGTCGCTGAATGATCTTCAAGTCTATACAGACCTTGACTCGTTCTAGTCTGTACATCGACCAGCTATAATTGGCAAGTCTACACATCGTGATTTCATCGCTTCAAGTCTGTACAGTCTCTCCCTCAGCAAGTCTATACACTGGGGTCGTTCAGCTGCAAGGACAGGATGTCTGTACTTTGGGTGCTCATGCATTGCTCTCATCGAAGTCTACACATCCGATAGGCTTGTTACAAGTCTGTACACCGAGGAAGCTTGAAGGTTCTCAAGTGTATACACTCTACACACTTGGTTATCTAATGCACTTAACTGCAAGTCTATACACTATGCTCGCATGAAGATATCCAAGTCTATACACTCTCTCAGTGTACACACTTACTCACTTGCTGTTCTTCAAAGTATGCACATCGCATAACTTCACATATTTGAAGTCCATACATTGGAGAGTTTGTACATTGCATTTGCATTCATAAGCCTATACATCATGAAGTCTGCACATTGCTGAATGTTCTTCAAGTCTGAACATCGGATGTCTTCATATGTCAAGTCTACACACTGCATGCTCACTCAACTAACTCTATATACTCGTGAGTGTCTCATCAAGTCCATACACTGGCCTTGAGCTGAAGTCTATGGCTGAGCAAGTCCATACATTGGCTGCTGTTCTTCAGAGTCTGTACATCGCAGTGAGTTGAAGGTTGCCTTAGTCTGTACAGCCGTTGGCTTCTTATGTGAAGTCCACACATTGGAAAAGCTAGTGCTTGCATTGTTCATCACCTGTCTTGTTCACTGCGTCGACGCTGCACGTTGGAAGCGTTGACGCCTTGGGCTGATGTCCAAAGGTGTCTTGATCAACATCAAGTCTGTACAGCATGAAGTCTGTACATTGGCTTTTGTCTTGAACAGAAGGCCTTAGTCTACACACTCTTCTGTTATGATAATGCACTCTTCAGCAAGTATATACACTGAGCACGTGATGGAGGCATCACCCACGACTCCCTTTGGCTCGGGTCCACTTCTTCACACTCGGGAGCTGGTTGAGTTTGGGCCTCACTCTATAAAGGCCCCTTATCCATTTTGTAGCTTTCCTTTGAGTCATTTTGATGTATTTCCATTTTATTTGAGTCATTTCCCTTAGTCTAGCACTTATTTTTCTATGTTCTTGTATCATCATGCTGTCTAATGTGGCTATTGGGCCCCATTCGTTGGGCTAGGCCCATTAGCACTCCCACCCCCCCTTGGTTATTTGTAGTTGTTTATTTTGTCAGGGACTTATTGTAAAGAGTGGGTTGCCTATATATAGGACCCCACTCCCCTCATTTGAAGTTAATGAATGAATGAATCCTTTTGAGTTAAACTTGCCATTTGAGTTCAAATTGGAGTGATTCCTCTAGTTTTTTGGGTGAGAGACCCTAGGGGAGAGATTCCCCACCCATTCCCCTCTTAATCTCTCTATTTCACCCCTCTTTCTCTCTCCTCCAACCCCAATTCCGAATTTCCTTCTCTCTCCTCCCCTCCCAACCACCTCCACTAGCCACCCACCCCCTTTAATGCCCTCCACTTCCCCATGGCCTCCTTTACTCCACCTCCTAGTTCCTAGGTAGGAATCTCCACATTCCAACACCATTCTCCACCTTCCAACCAAATCTTCCCCATTCCAATACAAGCATCCCACTCTCCCACATAATCCCCCACCTTCCAAGGCCATTTCAAAATTTGAAATCCCTTCCCTCCACTTGCCTTGGCCGCCCCCTTCCTTTACCCTCCCCCAAGCCAAGTTCGCCCCCCTCCACTCCCCATTCCCTCTCTCACATCCTCATCCTCCTCCTCCACCTGCTAGCCCCTGCTCTCAGCCATTCTCCCCTCATTCTCCAACCCTTATAGCTCTCCACTCCACCCCACTAGAACCCCCATTCATCCTTAGGCCACCCCTTCACTTCCCCTCCACCAAAGAAGCCACCCCTTCCTCTCATTTCTTCTTGCAGATTGGAGCTGTGCAGACCAGCAAGTCAGCCCCTGTTGCAGCGTCGCCCACGGATTCATCCTGGTGATCCTGAAAGCGTAGACAACATTGCTGGAAAGGTCCCTCTGTCTTCTTTGCAGGCGAGGTGGAATCAACTCGTTCCGAGGTCGGGGCCAACCGTAGAAGCCGTTCTCCCACGACTGCGCAGAGAGGTCTTCATCCTGGACCAGAGCCTGAGAGATCATTCTGCCACGATGAACCCCAGCGGATTCAGGCTGAAGTTCCTTCATCAAAGTTCTCCCTCTACCAGTCCTCTTCCTAGATCAAGAAACAGAACCTCATTTGGCTGCCGGAGGAAGGAGTTACGAATTTTCTCCCCCAAGCTCTCCAGTTCTATCTCCTGCTGTTTACTCCGACCAGTGCCCACTCTTCAGGGTACACTGTCCGCCCTCGACTTATGAATGCAGCCCCGTCGCCTCCTGTTGAAAGATACTTCAACCACGAAGACAATGCCACCAGTTTCGTGCTGATCGGAGCTCGGGTGGGCGCACAGTGACCTCTGCAATTTGCTGTTCCAGTCCAGACTGAACCTGCAGCCGGACAGTGGAGTCTCCTTCCTGTTGCTGGTGCGGCCACCTCCGACCCTCTGAGCATCCCCAAAAATTCTGGAGTCTTCCCTCTCAAGTCAGGAAGCGTTAGATGGTAGTTGCACTCAATTTGGAGTCCGTACGAGTCCGAGGCAGCCGGCACAGCGACTTCCTATCCAGAATTCAGACAGCAGCTGCAAGTTCCCTAATTTCCCATTTCTCTTCATTTCGGTCCGATATCCCCACCCCGCTTGGCCGGCTGAAGGCCCCACCCTGCGTGGTGGTAGTTTTTGAATGTAAGACCTTAACCCCTACCCCAAGATCCCCCCTCCTATGTGAGGTGTAGTTTTGTCATTGGTTTGGACAGGTCAAGCGACACCGCCGCGGCGTGTGGGGAACCACCACCTCCCCGCTCGCCCTCGTCTCCGACCGGGACCGGTTTCTTCAAACCGGTCGAGTAAGTGCCTCTTTCTTGCTCAATTAGTGTTGCTCTTTCAATATTTGATTCATGCGCCGCTGAATTTGAGAGGAGCGCCCGATCCTCAAGTCCACGACTTAAGAGTGATCGCCGTGGGATAGTGTGAACCGGTGCCCTTGTGCACTTTGTCGGCCCCAATTGAATTGGGCATCCACCCTTGGGGAGTCGATCCTTGGCCTTGCTGGCCCTCTACCAGCAAGGGCCCATTCCCATAATTCACTCTTGGCATCGCCAAGTCACTCCGGGTATAGAGTGCGACGGGAGAGCGGTGGCCCATTAAGGCCCATTTGAATGCTTAATTGTGCTTGTTTGCCTAAGTCCAAGGTCGTGTCACATCAAGTGGTATCAGAGCAAGTCCTTGACTTGTCTCTATCAAGTCTAAGTCCTAGGACCTTTGCATAGTGTGTCCAACCACTTTGGCCCTTTGTCTTGCATGTCCACCCGTAGTGGTGCTAGCTATCAACCCGGTTCATCATCTTCGGCTCCACCAATGGATCCCAATCCTCACCAACTCAACCAAGATGTTCCTAGGGAGGGACCCCAAGGCCACATGGATAGGGTAGATGCTGCCCTCACAACCATCCTTGCCCAACTAGAGTCCATTACCAACCGAATTGCTCGGTTGGAAGACCAAGAGTTCCGCCCAAGGAACAATGAGCCTAGAATTCCCCCTCCCCATGATGAGCCTCATAGAGAAGATCCTCACCCAAGGATCAATGAGCCAAGAGCCCCTCCACCACATGGTGAGTTCCATAGGAATGGTTTTCCCCAAAGGAACCAAGGCCCAAGAGTCCACCCTCCACATGTAGAGCCTCATAGGGATGAGTTCCACCCAAGGAGCAATGGCCCAAGAGCCCATCACCCACATGCTGAATTTTGTAGGGAGGATATGGACCATGACCATTATTATGATTATGAGAGGCCTCGCCCCCATCAAAACGATGACCAGCGTCCACGGGATGATCCGGATGACCCCCTTTCAAGGATGATCAAGGTAGAGGCCCCAAACTTTGATGGTTCACATGAACCTAGTGTTTACCTAGAATGGGAGACCGCCATGGACCAATACTTTGAATGGTACCCCATGTCCGACCAAAGGAGAGTTAGATTGGCTAAGATGCATCTCACTAAGTTGGCGAAAACCTATTGGTTAAATCAAGAGGGTCTAAGACGGGTTAGGCGGGAAGAGCCTATTGACACTTGGGCGGACATGAAGAACCAACTTAGGAACAAATACCTCCCCCGAACCTACCACCAAATGCTCCTAGATGAATGGCAAAGCCTCACCCAAGAAGGGAAGACCGTGGTAGAGTACATTGAAAAATTTGACTCCTATCTTCTAAAGTGTGGAGTCCATGAGGATCCGGATGTCACCTTATCCCGTTTTAGGAATGGGCTTCAAAGCCACATCAAGAGGGAACTATTCATGAGGGACGTTGATAACCTTGAGCTAACTTACCAAATAGCTAGAGATGTGGAAAGGTTTTCTAGGAATTCCCGATTTATCCCTCCCCGACCCACCGACCCCAAAAACTTGGGAACACGTCCCCTTCCACCCACTCCCATGAGAGCTCCTAGCCCAAGTGGGAATGCCCCTTTAAGGTCCTACAACCCTCCCCCACCCATCACTCCAAACAAGCCCGCTCCTAGTCACCCTCTCCCACGGAAGGATGACAACCACAAAGGCCCAAGTGTAGGAGCCACCCCGGGAAGTGGGCGCCAACAATGCTATAAGTGTCATGGGTATGGTCATTTTGCGGGGCAATGTCCATCTAAGGGGTTATCTAGTTTGCTTATTGAGGAAGAAGTTCAACCCCAAAAGGATCAAGAAAATGTCATTGAAGAACATGAAGCCTTAATAGATTGGGAAGAGGAGTATGAAGCCCAATGTCTAGTGTCGGATCTAGATCACTCCACTCCTTCAAACAACTCCCATCTAGGAGTCATTAGGTGCACCCTCACCCAACCTCAAGAAGAGGATTGGCGACGGACCTCAATTTTTCACACCTTTATCAAGATAGAGAACCATGTGAGGAAAGTGATCTTGGATAGTGGTAGTTGTGTTAATGCCGTGTCACCCGACACCGTCAAGCTCCTTGGGCTTACTCTCACTCCCCACCCAAGTCCGTACCGGGTCTCATGGATCAACAACAACTCCATCCCGGTCAACACCCAATGCTTAGTGCCTCTCACTTTCTCTTCCTACCATGGCCAAATATGGTGTGACGTCATACCCATGGAAGTGGGTAGCATCCTTTTAGGAAGACCTTGGCTCTATGATGTGGATGCCACCATTCTAGGAAGAAGCAACATATACACCTTTGAGCATGAGGGTAAGACTATCCATCTTAACCCCTCCCCACCTCGACCCATGCCCAAGAGGGACACTCTCCCTCAAGGATCACACCCCACCACTCCACAAGTCTCGGGAAACTCCACCCCTCCAACCCAAGCCCTTATTCAAACCCCAAAACAAAGTAGAACCACGGGGTTGACCAAAGGAATTCATCTCATCACTAGGAAAGAGCTTGAAGAGGAAATTGCTCAAGGGGTGCCTTTGTGTGCGGTTGTCATATGCTTAGGGGAACCTACCCCTTCTAACCCCCATCCCATAGAGATCCAACAACTTTTGGAAGAATTCCATGATGTGTTCCCGGAAGAGCTCCCGGACCAACTCCCTCCCATGCGTGATGTGCAACACGCAATCGATCTAGTGTCGGGAGCCACCCTTCCAAACCTTCCTCATTATCGCCTCAATCCCACGGAACATGCCGAACTTAGGAGGCAAATAGAGGAACTCATTAGGAAGGGCTTCATCCCCATTAGTAAGAGTCCATGTGCCGTCCCGGCCCTCCTTACCCCCAAGAAAGATGGATCATGGTGGATGTGTGTGGATAGCCGGGCCATTAACAAGATTACCGTCAAGTATAGGTTCCCCATCCCTAGGCTTGATGACATGTTGGATATGCTAGCCGAAGCCACCATCTTCTCTAAGATAGATCTCAAGAGTGGCTACCACCAAGTTAGGGTAAGGCCCGGGGATGAGTGGAAAACGGCCTTCAAGACCAAGGATGGTCTCTTTGAGTGGTTAGTCATGCCATTTGGGCTTTCTAATGCCCCAAGTACTTTCATGCGTCTTATGACGGAGGTACTTAGGCCTTTCATTAGAAATTTTCTAGTGGTATACTTTGATGATATTCTCATCTATAGCCAAATCCATGAGGCCCACCTTGACCACCTTAGGAAAGTTTGCACCGTCCTCCGACAAGAAAGCCTATTTGCCAACCTAGGAAAGTGTCATTTCATGACCACTTCCATCACCTTCCTAGGATTTGTGGTATCAACCAAAGGAGTCTCCATGGACCCCGACAAGGTCCAAGCTATTCTTCATTGGCCGGAACCCCACACCCTTCATGAGGTTATAAGTTTCCATGGGTTGGCTACATTCTATAGGAGATTCATTCGAGGGTTTAGCACTATCACCGGCCCGATAACTGATTGTCTCAAGAAGGGAACCTTTGTTTGGACCAAAGCCGCCTCTAAAGCCTTCCTTGAGCTTAAGGAAAAGTTGACCCAAGCCCCGGTCTTATGCCTTCCCGATTTCTCCAAAGTTTTTGAGGTCACTTGTGATGCATCCGGGATAGGAGGGATTCTTAGCCAAGAGGGACATCCGGTCGCCTACTTTAGTGAGAAGCTATGTGATGCTAGGACTAGATACTCCACCTATGACAAAGAGTTCTATGCCGTGGTCCAATCCCTTTGACATTGGAGACATTACTTGCTTCCCAAAGAGTTTGTCATCTTTTCCGAACATGAGGCCCTCAAATACCTCAACTCCCAACATAAGTTGAATGCCCGACATGCCCGATGGGTTGAGTTTATCTAATCCTACACCTTTGTCATCAAACACAAGGCCGGGAGTGAGAATAAGGCCGCGGATGCTCTTAGTAGGAAGATGTCCTTGCTATCCACTATCCAAGTGGAAGTGATTGGCTTTGACAAGGTCAAGGATGAGTACCCTAGTTGCCCCGACTTTGGGCAAATCTATGCCAACTTGACCACTCATTCTAGCAAGGAGCATGAGGGATTCATGTTAGAGGATGGGTTCCTCTTTAAGGGGCCAAGGCTTTGCATTCCCCGGACCTCTCTTCGAGACTTCTTGGTTTAGGAATTACATGCCGGAGGGTTAGCCGGTCATTTTGGGGTCCACAAGACCATTGCCTTAATTGAGGGTCAATTTTATTGGCCAAGTCTCAAGAGAGATGTAGGCAAAATAGTAGGTCAATGTCGCACATGTGCTTCGGCCAAGCAAGTGAAACAAAACACCGACCTATACACCCCGCTTCCAATTCCCGACCGACCATGGCAAGATTTGAGCATGGACTTTGTCCTAGGCTTACCCAAGACCTCTAGGAAGCATGACTCCATCTATGTGGTGGTTGATAGATTTTCCAAAATAGCCCACTTCATCCCATGCTACAAAACATCCGATGCCTCCCATATAGCCCGGTTATTCTTTGATGAGGTAGTCCGCCTCCATGGGCTGCCCAAGACCATAGTCTCCGATAGGGATGTCAAATTCACTAGCTATTTTTGGAAGACTCTTTGGCACATGATGGGTACCCTCCTCAAATTCTCCACTGCCTACCACCCCCAAACGGATGGTCAAACTGAAGTGGTCAACCGGAGTCTAGGGAACCTCCTTAGGTGTCTTGTTGAGGATCGGCCAGGAAATTGGGATCTCATCTTACCACAGGCTGAGTTTGCATACAACAATTCCGTCAATAAGTCAATAGAGATGAGTCCATTTGAAGCCGTGCATGGGTACAAACCAAGAAAGCCATCCGACCTCATTCCCCTTCCCCAGCATGCTAGAGTGTCCATGTCTGCCAAGTCTTTTGCACAACATATTAGGAGATTGCATGAGGAAATTCGCAAGCACATTGGCATAAAAAATGAGGCATATAAAAGGTTGGCCGATTCTCACCGGCGTCACTTAGAGTTCCAAGTGGGTCACTTTGTGATGGTAAGGACGGAGAGGCTCTCCCCAGGAGCCCACTCCAAGTTGAGACCACGTGGGACTAGGCCCTTCCAGGTCTTGAGGCGCGTTGGTGTAAATGCTTATGAGTTGGATCTCCTCGAGGATTATGGGGTAAGTCCTACATTCAATGTCGCCGACTTAGTGTCTTACAAGGGCCCCACGGTGAGACCTAGTGAGGAGATTGAGCCTACTTCTTCCCTTGAGAGAGCACCCACCTGTGAGAAGAGTCCACTAGCCAAGAGAGCTCAGCGCGATCGCATTGAACGAATATTGGATGAGCAAATCACTACCACCCGGAGCAAGGTATATGAGCGCTATCTCGTCAGGTGGAAGGATCGGCCTCCGTCGGACGACTCATGGGTGAGTCGGGAGGACCTCCAGCGATTGGATCCGGACCTCCTCGAGCGGTACCTTAGCCGGATGGACCCTTACTCGACGGAGTCGAGCTCTTCGTGGCCTAGGGGATTTGATGGAGGCATCACCCACGACTCCCTTTGGCTCGGGTCCACTTCTTCACACTCGGGAGCTGGTTGAGTTTGGGCCTCACTCTATAAAGGCCCCTTATCCATTTTGTAGCTTTCCTTTGAGTCATTTTGATGTATTTCCATTTTATTTGAGTCATTTCCCTTGGTCTAGCACATATTTTTCTATGTTCTTGTATCATCATGCTGTCTAATGTGGCTATTGGGCCCCATTCGTTGGGCTAGGCCCATTAGCACTCCCACCCCCCCTTGGTTATTTGTAGTTGTTTATTTTGTCAGGGACTTATTGTAAAGAGTGGGTTGCCTATATATAGGACCCCACTCCCCTCATTTGAAGTTAATGAATGAATGAATCCTTTTGAGTTAAACTTGCCATTTGAGTTCAAATTGGAGTGATTCCTCTAGTTTTTTGGGTGAGAGACCCTAGGGGAGAGATTCCCCACCCATTCCCCTCTTAATCTCTCTATTTCACCCCTCTTTCTCTCTCCTCCAACCCCAATTCCGAATTTCCTTCTCTCTCCTCCCCTCCCAACCACCTCCACTAGCCACCCACCCCCTTTAATGCCCTCCACTTCCCCATGGCCTCCTTTACTCCACCTCCTAGTTCCTAGGTAGGAATCTCCACATTCCAACACCATTCTCCACCTTCCAACCAAATCTTCCCCATTCCAATACAAGCATCCCACTCTCCCACATAATCCCCCACCTTCCAAGGACATTTCAAAATTTGAAATCCCTTCCCTCCACTTGCCTTGGCCGCCCCCTTCCTTTACCCTCCCCCAAGCCAAGTTCGCCCCCCTCCACTCCCCATTCCCTCTCTCACATCCTCATCCTCCTCCTCCACCTGCTAGCCCCTGCTCTCAGCCATTCTCCCCTCATTCTCCAACCCCTATAGCTCTCCACTCCACCCCACTAGAACCCCCATTCATCCTTAGGCCACCCCTTCACTTCCCCTCCACCAAAGAAGCCACCCCTTCCTCTCATTTCTTCTTGCAGATTGGAGCTGTGCAGACCAGCAAGTCAGCCCCTGTTGCAGCGTCGCCCACGGATTCATCCTGGTGATCCTGAAAGCCTAGACAACATTGCTGGAAAGGTCCCTCTGTCTTCTTCGCAGGCGAGGTGGAATCAACTCGTTCCGAGGTCGGGGCCAACCGTAGAAGCCGTTCTCCCACGACTGCGCAGAGAGGTCTTCATCCTGGACCAGAGCCTGAGAGATCATTCTGCCACGATGAACCCCAGCGGATTCAGGCTGAGGTTCCTTCATCAAAGTTCTCCCTCTACCAGTCCTCTTCCTAGATCAAGAAACAGAACCTCATTTGGCTACCGGAGGAAGGAGTTACGAATTTTCTCCCCCAAGCTCTCCAGTTCTATCTCCTGCTTTTTACTCCGACCAGTGCCCACTCTTCAGGGTACACTGTCCGCCCTCGACTTATGAATGCAGCCCCGTCACCTCCTGTTGAAAGATACTTCAACCACGAAGACAATGCCACCAGTTTCGTGCTGATCGGAGCTCGGGTGGGCGCACAGTGACCTCTGCAATTTGCTGTTCCAGTCCAGACTGAACCTGCGGCCGGACAGTGGAGTCTCATTCCTGTTGCTGGTGCGGCCACCTCCGACCCTCTGAGCATCCCCAAAAATTCTGGAGTCTTCCCTCTCAAGTCAGGAAGCGTTAGAAGGTAGTTGCACTCAATTTGGAGTCCGTACGAGTCTGAGGCAGCCGGCACAGCGACTTCCTATCCAGAATTCAGACAGCAGCTGCAAGTTCCCTAATTTCCCATTTCTCTTCATTTCGGTCCGATATCCCCACCCCGCTTGGCCGGCTGAAGGCCCCACCCTGCGTGGTGGTAGTTTTTGAATGTAAGACCTTAACCCCTACCCCAAGATCCCCCCTCCTACGTGAGGTGTAGTTTTGTCATTGGTTTGGACAGGTCAAGCGACACCGCCGCGGCGTGTGGGGAACCACCACCTCCCCGCTCGCCCTCGTCTCCGACCGGGACCGGTTTCTTCAAACCGGTCGAGTAAGTGCCTCTTTCTTGCTCAATTAGTGTTGCTCTTTCAATATTTGATTCATGCGCCGCTGAATTTGAGAGGAGCGCCCGATCCTCAAGTCCACGACTTAAGAGTGATCGCCGTGGGATAGTGTGAACCGGTGCCCTTGTGCACTTTGTCGGCCCCAATTGAATTGGGCATCCACCCTTGGGGAGTCGATCCTTGGCCTTGCTGGCCCTCTACCAGCAAGGGCCCATTCCCATAATTCACTCTTGGCATCGCCAAGTCACTCCGGGTATAGAGTGCGACGGGAGAGCGGTGGCCCATTAAGGCCCATTTGAATGCTTAATTGTGCTTGTTTGCCTAAGTCCAAGGTCGTGTCACATCAGCACGCATGAAGACTGCTAAGTCTATACACTCCCTCACTCTGTACACACTTGCTACATTGATTTCTGAAGTCTATACAATGCTTTGCATTCACAGAGTCTGTACAGGTTGTTCAGACTTAAACTGATAACTTATCCGATGCTATCTCTGACAGGGATTCTTACCGAGATTGATGACCTGGCTCGTGATCCCAGGAGGATGAGGTATGCAGATGCTGACACGTGGATGAAGCTGCCTCGGTTCTGGCGAATTCCTTGGGCGGGAAAACGTGGAAGCCACGCGCCAAGGGGCTGCTGCTGCTGCTGCTGCTGCTATATATATGAGTCTTCTTCCACTAAAGAAGGCTGATCGATCGAAAGAAAAGGAGAAAAGTCTATACATCCAGTCTGAGAGCAGCAGAGTATTCTCGATCCAGTGAGTAGAGAAGAAGAAGAAAAAGAAGAGTGGCAGAGTGAGAGAAGTAGCAGAAGTAAAAAGAGAAAGAGAGAGAGCTCGCGAGTGAGAGAAGGAAGCAGAGAAGAAAAAGGAAGAGAAAGAAGAAGCTTCATCTGAAGACTAGCTCCTACTGGACCGTGGATCAGATCCAGGCCAGTCAGCTCCGTTGAGAGCCACATCTGTGTTTTCATCTTTTACAGCCTTCTGATTGCTGTGTTATTTTCGTTTATTGTTTTCCTTTGTTTTCTGATTACCTTTGTACTTCCGATCCTCTGGACTGAGGTCGGGTCCCTCCTGGTCTGGAGGAAGAGAGGTCTGCGACCTCTAGTTTCTATGTGGCTGGGAGTCACTTGGGTGTCCCTCCGGTTGGGAGGAAGAGGGGAGGCTGTTCCCCTGGTCAAGCTGTGTGGCAGCAACTGTCTGCAGACTGAGTCTGCTTGGTTCTAGCATTTGCTAGTGAAGCCTCACTCCGGTTGGGAGTGAGGGGTGGATGTAGGTCTGGAGGACCGAACCACCTAAAAATCTATTGAGCAGTGGTTTGATTACTTGATTTGCTTCCGCTAGATGCTTGGATAGGCGCGCTCCAAGTGTTTGTATTTGAGTTGAATCGAATTGGTTCTATTCTGTGTCTATCTCTAGCATCCAAGTTTTTATTTGGCCATTACACATAGAAGGATACATTCACCCCCCTCTGTATCCGGGCCTAGCACCCTAACACCGATCTCTCCCAGACTTCGGAGAAGGAGACGATAGTCAGTGGCTTCGCACCTTTTCTCCAGGTAAACATTTTATTTATGCATTCCCACAGTTAAATATGTAATTATTGTGCTAATGATGTATGATGGATGCAGGTGTGGAGCTATTACTATTTCCCGATGGGGAGGGCTAGGCATGGGAACAAGAGGGCCGTGCCTCTGGCGCGGCGGTGGAGGCCGGTCGTGGTTGCAGCACCCCACGGCTACCAGCTGGCGTCGCTTCGTCGGGAGCTGAGCGAGTACCCTGAGGCCATGGTATGATGTGTATGATTTTTTGTATTTTCTTATGTGACTGAATGGCAACTAATATGATGCATGTATGGTGATGCAGGTGGTGTGGAGACCCTACCTGGGCATGGGTGATGCTGGCCAGCCTTGGGTTGTAGTGGGTCTTCCTCGTTTTAGGCGGGACGTGTGGGTCCATTGCCTGAACGAGATCGAGCCGCTTCGGCTGAGGCTGGTTATGAGGACGTTGGGGCTAGCCCAGGAGTGGGTTGATGTAGATGAGCCGGCCCGCATGGGGCGGAAGACCAAGGGGAAGGCGAAGATTGTGGACTGGCGTACGCGCTTCCCGGCACAGTACCAGGACTGGCAGCAGGGCGGGGTCCCAGTGGTGTCCCATGTACAGGACAGTACTGATTACCTGAGACGGTACCGGGCTACGTACGGGGACCGCCTCTTCCTTGGTGGTATGGCAGGGGTAAGTGAAATGAAAATGCTTCACCCTTCTATATGTATATGCATGTGGCACTAACTTATGTGCAATGCAGGATGCTCGTGACAACATGATCGCCGACCTGCGGGCCTAGTTGGCGGACGCCAGGCTGCAGTTGGTGGCCATCCGACAGGAGTTGGAGATCCTGGTGAGTTTATGGGATACATTTGTTTTATGACCTGGATTTTTGATACTTGGCCTCTAACTGTCGTTTGCTCTGTGTTTCAGCGGACCCACCAGACAGCGGCAGCCGGGATGGCCGGTGGAGCGGGTTCCAGTTCGCGGGGTCCTCCCCCGGAGATCTCTGCCCTTCAAGAGCAACTGGCGTATGCGGTGGCTCGAGCTGAGGAGGCCGAGTGTGACCGCGAGGCTCGAGAGAGTGCCTACTTGGCCCTGACCCTCTTCTAGTCACTCTTTCATCCTCCACCTCTCTCTTACGATGCACGCGTACTTTGACAGGTGGTCGAGATCCGAGAGGCCCTGGCGCTTGCTGTTCGTGCCGAGCAGGAGCGCGACGCTCGGGTGGCGTAGCGTGACGCCCGGATTGTGGAGCTGGAGGAGGGGCGTCGACAGGAGGCTGAGGAGCTCCCTCGTGACGTGCTGGATCTGCGGATCGCCCTCGAGCTGTCGAGGAGGGAGGTGGTGAGAGAGAGAGAGGAGAGGGAGAGAGAGAGGGAGGACAGGAGGGTGGAGCGACTACGAGACTGGGATGAGAGGAGGGCTCTGGAGGCCCAGCTGTTAGAGCTCCGATTGAGTCTCGGCACGGCGGAGGGGAGGCTTCGGGAGAGCGAGAAGCGATACCAGAGGGCGAAGGAACGCGGGGCGCGACTTCGTCAGTCTGGTTCTTTTTCCATGGGTAGCTATCTAGTTTCTTCGGCCGAGGAGCGTCGTCGCGCCTTCGAGGCTGGAGTGCCACCGCAGGGCGAGGCGAGCACGGCTTCTCAGGGTTCGCAGAGGCCCCCTAGGGATCCCCGGCAGAGGAGGGAGGAGAGAGATGACCAGGAGGGTGGCAGCGAGAGTTAGAGAGTTGCTTGTACATGTCACCCTTCTCACTGTATGATGTACTTTGACTATTATATGAAATGGATTTCGTGTGGCGTGCCCTTTTCTTTCCCGCACTTTCTTTTGCACCACGTTGTTTACGCTTCACGAGACTTTTGCCCTGGACAGAAGGGAACTACTTTACACGGGGGGATTATGTTCCTTTCTCCCTTTTTGAGCGCGTCCAGGCGCGAGGACGCGTCTTAATCCTTGAATTCAAATTTAAAGCGTCGGGTGACCTTTCTTCTCCCGTGCCTTACCCGTAAACGAGCCCGCCTTCCGCCGAAACTCGCTTGCCCCCTTTTTCATCTTCCTCCTCGTTTGATCGATGGAGTTCGGTGGGCCCAACCATGGTGAAGGTGGAGAGGGACGAGGAACTCCTCGCCCGAGGAGGGACACGCAAGAACACGGAATGGCATCCATGGAGGAGGAAGGGTCGCTTCGGGCCCCCGAGGGACCCGAGGGGCCCGATGTCGCGGAGGGAGGTGAACACGGTCTGGTAGGTCCTCCGATCTCTTCCTCTTTTGATTCATTTTGAGTTTTGAAGCGAGCCGCATGAGGGGGGAAAGGGTTCGGCGAGTGTTGCACTCAAATGATGGACGCGTCCTAGACAGGGGACGCGTTCTTTGTTATGATGCGAGGCCCTTCTTTCTTGGTGCAGGACCTGGCGAGGACCCTGGGCCTGGCCGATGAGTGGGCGAGTGCAGACGAGCTGAGCCGCGTCAGGAAGGAGAGTCGCGGTAAGGCGAAGCTTGAAGACTGGCGCATACGTCTTCCTGGGCAGCAAGGGAGCGTACTGGTGCAGGATAGTGCCGACTTCCTACGGCGGCAGAGAGAGAGTTATGCGGGGCTTCCCCAAGCCGGGGATACGCGCGACGTCGACGGGTCGCGTGCCCAATTAGCCGAGGTCAGGCTGCAGCTGGCCGCCACTCGACAGGAACTGTCGCTCTTGGTAAGCTAAGTGCTGCATTTTCTATTTTTAAATCTGGAGCTTAGCTGACGGTTGTTGTTTGTTCGTTCAGCATGCCCAGCAGACAGTGATGGGGGGAGTGGCTGGCGGCGCATCTTCCAGTTCCTCGGCCCCTTTTCTTGAGATTGCCTCCCTCCTGGAGTAACTTGCTGGTGCGGTGGCTCGGGCTGCCCGGGCGGAAGAGGAGCGTGATGCCTGGGTGGCGACTATAGCAGAGCTGCGACATCGCGGTGAGGAGAAACCTTCTCCAGACATCCTGGAGTTAAGGGTTCTTCTGCAGATGATGAGGAGAGAGGCAGAGAGAGAGAAAGCCGAGAGAAGGTCTGAGCGACAGCGGGATCAGACCGAGAGGAGGGCCTTGGAGGCCCAAGTGAGGGAGCTCCAGCTGGGCCTTCAGGCCGTCGTACAGAGACTAGGAGGTATGGAGACGCGCTACCAGAGAGCGCGAGAGTTCGGGGAGCGACTGCGCCAGTCTGGTCGCTTTGCCGCTAGTGGCTTCTTTGCCACGCCAGGGGAGGAGCAGCGAGTCATTGCTATGGAGCCGACGCCACAAGGCGAGGCGGGTGCTTCTGCACGGGGATCCCGGAGGCTTCTGAGGGACCCTCACCTCAGGGGAGAGGAGAGGGACGAGCATGAAGATAATGGCAAGAGTTGGCGAGCTAGTGGACCCGCCACCTCTCTATGATTGTAGTGTTTATGACAGCTTATGTAGAATTATGAATGGAGTGATTTGATTTTCTGCTGCTCGTTTGTTCTCTTGTGCATTCCTTCTTCCCTACACTTCCTCTCCTTTGCACTGTTCCCATGTGATGGGTCTGCCGAGACTCCACCCCAAGCAGAGAATCGCGTCTTGTTGTGACCATTTTTCATGGGAATATGCCGTCGAAGTCAATAATGACGGCCCTAGTTCCTTCTCCCGGATGTTGCGTCAAGTTTTGTGGACGTCCTTCAAAACGTGATAGGGTATCCCTAGACAACATAGGGTGCTAGTCGTCATATTCTTTGTCCAATCAATCACCCAGTGCGAGCGGTGAAGTGACACACGGGACCGATGGCAGGTGCCTCATTGCGAGGGCTATCATTAAAAGGTGATGGAGGGAATCTTGGCCCACACTCCTTCTATTTCTATAAATTCTTGTCCCTTTTATCCTCCCAGGTATATCGAGAGCTAACTCGAGGAGCACAAGTTCTCACGGGAGAGGAGGAGTTCAAAATTCTGAGAGTTGGATGGAGGGCGAATCTTCCCACTCCTCGAAGAGAAGCAGGTCCAGTGGTAGTAGTTCTCGGAGGCTTTCAGACCTCGAAGGCACTTCAGCGAAAGGGCCCAATCACAACTCGTAAGCCAAGTTTTCCTGCCCTTTTTTCCATTCTTTTTTTCTTCCTTTCTTTTTGAGCAAACCTCCTCTCCATTCCCTGTATACGTAGAGTGTGATGAAATCACAGATCTCATGGGAGTTGGCAGTGGCAGCATACCGAGGTCTCCCAGATTTTCAGAAGGCGAGGCTAGACGTGATGGGATTTGGCACCTTTCTTCGGATCGAGCCGCTCAAGCTCGACCTGGTCCTGATCCAAGCCTTGTGTGAGAGATGGGACCCAGTGAGTCGGGCATTCCTGATGCCCTGGGGGCACATGGTGCCCAGCTTGGAGGATGTGGTCCGGATCACAAGCCTGAAGGTGGAGGGCGAGGCAGTGACCGGGGTCACTTATGCGGATTACCGAGAAGGTGCTCGGAAGCTACTGGTTTGGACCTAGATGGTCGGAAAAATAGGTCGGTAGCTAGGGCGTCCCTCATAGATGCGTTAGGGCTCACCGACACTCGTCGGCGGGACGATGAATCCTCAGAAGAGTTCATGGAAAGGATGGAAATAGGATGTCGTGCCGTATACTGCACAGATTTCGGCAACTGGGAAAGATGCAACATAGATTTGAGAAATTTCTCCTCTTCTTTTTTGGGAGATTGGTACTGAGCTCGAAAATGCTGTCAGACCTTGAAAGAGTAGGATACTATGCCTGGGGAGCTGCCATGGTAGCACACTTGTTTGCAGGCCTATTTCAAGAAGCGGATCGTGAGATGGCTGTGAGTGGTTTTACACCATTTATCCAGGTATTTTTGGTTTTGCTTGTTTTGTATATTTTTTTTGTGTTTTTGCAAGGTACTGATGACCTGCGCTGAGCAGCTGTGGAGCTATTATTACCTCCCTATGGGGAGAGCTCGGCATTGGCGACCCGCGATGGTGCCGCTAGCCAGGTGGTGGGAACCCATCAGGAGTGCGGCACCCCTAACCTATCAACTGATGGTGCTAAGGCGGGAGCTACAGGAGTTCCCTGCAGCGATGGTAAACTGGAGACCCTACTCAGACATGGTCGATGCCGACTAGCCGTGGGTTCTAGCAAGTCGTGCCCGATTTGGACGAGAATTGTGGATGCACTGCCTGAATGAAATCGAGCCGCTTCGGCTACGATTGGTTATGAGGACTTTAGGACTGGCTCAGGAATGGGTGGATACGGCTGCGCCACCTCATGTCGGGAGAAAGACGCGAGGACCGGCGACCTGCATTGACTGGCACGTGCGGTTCCCCGAACAGTATGAAGACTGGCAACGGGGTGGCACGATTGTAGAATCGCAGGCACGGGATAGCGAGGATTACCTACGTCTATACAAGATAAGGTACGTAGACCGGTTCCAACCCCGGGGACTTGTGGAGGTAGATTTCCCCTTTTCTCTTTTCTTCTTTCTCCTTTTCTTGGTTTTCTGGTAAAAATGCTGACTCGTAAGGCTGCAGGATGTCCGGGATGCCATGATAGCGAATTTACGAACTCGCTTGGCAGAGATGGAGCAACAGTTGGGCGATGCCCGCGGAGCTACGAGTGCCTTGGTAGTTGTACAATACGTTCCTAATTAAAACCCCAGATTCTAGATGTTGGCTGCTAATTCACACGGTCGTAGCATGCCCAGATTGGCGCGGCTTCCCCAGCGATGGGAGTAGGTGGTGCCTCTTCCAGCTTGTGGATTCCCACCTCAGAACTCGACTTGCTTCATGAGCAACTTGCTCACGCCACGCAGCGTGCTGCGGAGGCAGAAGGGATGCTCTGTATACAGGTAAAAGTTTCAGTGTTGAGTTCTCTTTGTTTACGCCTTATTGCGTATCTGAGATGGTACACTCGGCAGGAAAAGGAGACGGAAGAAGCGCTTGCCACGGCTGTGCAGAAGGAGGCTAGGATAGCAGAACTGGAGAGGGAACTGCGGCGTCATCCTGATGACGACTCCTCTAGGGATGCCGTGGAACTGAGGATCACTCTCCAGTTGGAGAGGGAAGACCGCGAGAGAGAACGTGCAGAGAAAGAAAGAGACGCAGAGAGAGAAAGAGCCAACAGATTGACTGAAAGGGAGGAACGAAGGGCCATGGAGGCCCAACTATTCGAACTCCGAATCAGTCTTGGTCTTGCTGAACAGTGGCTGAGAGATGGTGAGGAGCGTTACCGAAGAGCACGAGAGCGTGGCTTTCGTGTTGGTAGCTTCTCTGCTGCTTCCGTGGATCAACTCCGGGGTATGGGAATAGGAAGGGGAGTGCAGAGTGGTAGGAGTACCGCTTTTCGTAGTTGGGTAGCGCCTTTGAGAGCACTTTGCCCGGAGAGTAGTGGGACGAGTAATGCAGAGAGAGAGGGCGGAACTTGATGTAAATTTTATTTATTTTTGGAATAAAATACAAGGTTCGGTTTGTTTGATTTTCACCTTTGCTTCTGTTGCCTGATTCCCTGCACACATCACTGAAACAAACAAATCAGAATTTCTGTTCTGACTTGGCCCCTTGCTCAATAAGCAAATGGTCACTGTGATTGTTCTTGATAACTGGTCAAGGGGCCAAGCCTTTATTTAACGAAGGCAAGGGAAAGATGCGGTGATGATAAATGCGACAGGCAAGCACACGAATGCAAGCGATATTAAAAGTGAGATGCTACACGCAAATGCAATCATGCAAAATTGATTTGTTTTCTTTTTTTATATTTGGCATTTTTTTTGTTTTATCATAAAAAGATTTTTGTTTGCAAATATGTACATTTTCTCTTTTCTCTTTTTTGTTACTTTTATTATAAAATTTTTTTTGTTGCTAACGCCTGGCAAGCACCCAAATGGCACCAAACCTACGTGAGAACATGGGTTTCTTACTAACCTCCCAGGTATCCTAAGTGCACATCTAGGTTGATTTGGGCCTCTAGACCCCTCGAATGATGATCCCGCCAGCTAAGACTTACCCTGATGACAATATCGTCATGCCATGCTTAGGCTCCCAGTCGCTTCCGACCACAAGGGTTCACCCAAAAGGTGTTTGAGGTAAGAGATTTGCCCGACCCGGGTCTGTTTCCTCACAACCCTAGATGGTATATGATGGAACACCCTGGAACCCTAATGACCAACCGCGCGACGCTGACCCGGAATCAGACGCCGTCGCACCCATAGGTGACGCGCTTGCATTGGCCTAAGCCCGAGGTTAAACAAGAAGACATCAAGGTGGTAAACAGGGGTCTTGACCAACCAGAAACACGGAGACTCCTTCGCAGCGATAGCTTTTACTTTTCAAAGTAGGCAACCAAATGTGTATATTAAAATAAGGTCGCAGACCCTAGGTAGTTTTCACCCTTCAAAAACTCCATCGAACCTTCATCTTTAGAGGGAGAAGGAAGAGTGTAGGGGATAAACCTCCCGGGAGGACCGGCAAAGCCGTTAACTCGGCGAGCGAATAAGGGCCCATTAACTCTTTCCTTTCGGACAACTTCGGACCAAATCTCGAGCGTTTACATTCCACGGCCCCTTTTGTGGATTCAGACTTTTGCTTTGAGGGGTTCCGTTTATCGCAACAGGCACGGTCACGACTAGGCTCTTGATTTTGATTTTGTATTTTTTTTTTGTGAGGGAGATATAGTCGTTTGACGTTTGTGGGCTCCCTTTCGTATGCCTGCGGGGACACTACCCTCTTCTCGTGCTCTGATCGATGCTCGAGGAAATAGATCCTACTCTTGCCTTTGGGGTTTGAGTTTCGATTTCCCATGCTCAGCGTTTTAAGGGCGCCGACTGTCTCATTTGGTCGAAGAGAAAAGAATAAAGATTACAGCTTCCAGAGATCTTGTGGGTGGGGCCCCACCGTAGGTGATGCTACCGACTTTTTTTGAATAAAATACATAAGTGAGCACATGTTAGCTTCCTTCGAGCGAGCATAGGCCGACATGGCCGGACAGGGATCTCCACGGTTCTGGCAAATCAAGACCCGGTGCCTACCAAGCCTTAATGGGCCCTATCCTAACATGAAGGTTAGATGCAGGGACTTAACTACATGGTGACTGCCAGGCATTGGCATTTTGAATTTTTCATATTTTTAGTGGTTTTCAATATTTCTTTGTTTTTGATATTTTTATCTTTTCATCATTTTTTTTGTTTTGTGCTAAGGGTAGTATTTCTTAAGATAAAGCCCATTCCAAGGGTGGGATAACTCGGTCCCTTCGACGTTGATTAGCTTGTAGGCGTTGCCAGGGTACACGGCTTGAATTACAAATGGTCCTTCCTAATTGGGTTGGAGCTTAGAACGCGGCCCTCCAAGTTTGACAAAAATTCTTTTTACGACCATCTCACCGACTTTGAATTTTCTCTCAACGACTTTCTTTTGGTAAAAGCGAGCGAGTCTATTTTGATACACACGCGCGTGTTCGGCAGCGGCCAGCCGCTTCTCATCCAAGAGTTCCAACTGGGCGAGGAGTGAATTACGACGATCATCGAGGGGAAATTCCTCGTCCAATTGTACCCTGAGAGAAGGGATCAGAGTCTCGTATGGGACTACCGCTTCCATACCATAAGTAAGGGCAAATGGAGTCTGCCCGGTGGGGGTATGGATTGAAGTGCGATAGACCCATAGGGCTTCGATAAGTTTTTCTAGCCAGTCTGAAAACTTACTAGACTCGCAGGTTTTTTTGAAGATTTTGAGCAATGTTTTATTGGTGGCCTCCGCTTGGCCGTTACCTGTGGGTAATAAGGCGATGAATGATGCAATGCAATTGCGTACCTTTTGCAGAGGTCCTGTAGGTCCTGAGAAATGAACTGTGGCCCATTGTCGGTGACGATCGTGCTTGGGACACCGAATCTGGCGAGGATGTTTTTCATGATGAACTTGCAGACTGTTGACGCCTTGATTTCCGCGTAAGCTTCAGCTTCGGCCCATTTGGTGAAGTATTCCGTCGCAGTAAGGATGAAAGATTTCTGGTTGGTGAGGGAATTGGGATCACCTAGGGGACCAATGATGTCGAATGCCCACATGGAGAAAGGCCATGGGGAGGATATTGGATGA
Organism: Amorphophallus konjac; assembly: GCA_022559845.1. Lineage (NCBI taxonomy): Eukaryota > Viridiplantae > Streptophyta > Magnoliopsida > Alismatales > Araceae > Amorphophallus > Amorphophallus konjac. The sequence goes on from CM040124.1 coordinate 235,931,770, forward strand.
AGTAAGGAAGATGGTGAATGGATTTTATCGACGTGAAGTTGACACTTGACACACCTACGGACATAGACAACACAATCCTCTTCCATAGTGGGCCAATAAAAGCCTTGCCGAATGATCTTCTTGGCGAGCATCTGACTATTCACGTGGCCACCGCACACACCCGAGTGTGTCTCCTCTACACATTTCCAAACTTCATCGTCACCAAGACATCTTAACAGAATACCAGTAAGGCTCCTCCTATAGAGTAGACCTTCAACGAATGTATATTTCTGAGCCACCCTTCTTATGGCTTTCTTGTCCTCTGTGATGGCCCCTTCAGGATAAGACTGATCTTGGCAGTATTTGACGATTTCATAGAACCATGGTTTCTCTTCATCAGCCAGTTCTTCTTCGGCCTCTGCCAACATGATCTCCCTCTTCTCAAGGATATCTTCCTGCAGGATCTTTCTTGTTATCCTGTCTTTGATATTTACGTAGGAAGCATCATCGATTGTAGGGGCGTGCATTTTGTAGATGGAAATGGACTTAAACCATCTTCCTAGAGGGAACCTTATGGATGATGCCAACGAGGCGAGGGCATAGGCGAGAATATTCTGATGACGAGGGACATGAACAAAGATCAGTTTTGTGAACAGTTTGGCAAAGGCAGTAGTGAGGTCTTGGTATGGCTTGAGTTTGGGATCACGAGTGCGATATTTAATGAGCACCTGGCAAAGGATGAGTTGACTATCACCTACGACTCATAACTCAGTGATACGAAAAGAATGAGCGAGTTCTAGGCCAGCTAGAAGAGCTTCATATTTGGCTATATTGTTGGTAACTGAAAATTTGAGCTGGTATGCCAATGGGAATGTGAGGCCTTCAGGCGACAGGAGGGCGACGTCGATTCCTCTCCCTTGCGAATTCAGAGCTCCATCAAAATATAGCGTCCACATTGGCTCATCTGATTGGTTGACGGACATTAGTTCCTCATCTGGAAACTCTGATTGGACGGGATCGAACTTAGGAAGAGGATGGTGCGCGAGATGCTCGGCTATGGCATAGCCTTTAATCACCTTTTGCTAGATGTAGGTGATGTCGAACTGAGAGAGAAAACTTTGCCAGCGTGCTAGCCTATCCGTAAGGACGGATTTCTCCAGAAGGAATTTGATAGGATTCATTCGAGCAATCAAGTGGACTTCATGAGCCAAGAAGTAGTGCCTCAATTTCTGTACTACCCAAACAAGGGCAGCACAGGTTTCCTCCATGACGGTGTACTTCTGCTCACAGGGATTGAAGAGTTTGGACAAGTAATAGGTTGCCCGTTCCTTGCCTTCTTCATCAGCTTGTGCGAGGACGGCTCCCACGGAGTCATCCAAGACTGAGACGTAAAGGATCAGAGGTTTTTCTGGTTTAGGTGGAATGAAAACGGGTGGACTAGCCAGATATTCCTTCAACCCTTCAAAAGCTTTCTGACATTTAGAATTCCAGTGGAATTCTACTCCTGGCTTGGTCAACTCGTAGAGAGGTCTACACCTTTGTGAATGTTGGGACATAAACCGACGAATAAACTGTAACCTCCCGATTAGACCTCAGACTTCCCTCAAATTCTTGGGAGGCGGCATATCCCTGATAGCCTTGGCTTTGTTGGGATCTATCTCGATCCCTCTTTTGCTTACAATGAACCCCAACAATTTACCCGACGACACACCAAACACATACTTCTTCGGGTTCATTTTCAATTGGAACTCCCTTGACCTCTGCAAGACCTTAGCCAAAATTTCTGGATGTTCCATCTTGGTCCTTGATTTCACCAACAAGTCATCCACATACACTTCCAGATATATGTGCATCATGTCATGAAATATGGCCATCATAGCTCTTTGGTAAGTAGCTCCAGCATTCTTTAATCCGAACGGCATGACCACGTAACAATATGTTCCCCAAGGGGTAGTGAATGACGTCTTTTCCTGATCCTCTTCTGCCAAATGAATTTGATTGTATCCTGAAAATCCATCCATGAATGAGAGGGTTTCGTAGCCTGCCGTGTTATCAATCAACACATCAATGTGAGGTAAGGAAAAATCATCTTTTGGACACGCGCGGTTAAGGTCCCGGAAGTCGATACAAATCCTGACTTTCCCATCTTTTTTTATGACCGGGACAATGTTCGCCACCCATTGAGGATAAAGAACGACTCTAATGAACCTGGCTTTGTGGAGCTTATCGACCTCTTCTTTCATTTTCAAAGCCATCTGAGGCTGGAAACGCCTTAACCTTTGTTTTACCGAGACGGACCCTAGTTTTAGGGTTAAACGGTGTTCGACCAAGGTTGAATCCAGACCCGGCATATCCTCGTAGCTCCATGCGAACGTGTCCTTATATTCCTTGAGAACCTCAATTAATGCCTCTTCTTCAGAGGGTGGTAGGTTGTCACTTATGAGGATGATCCTAGGGTCTTCCTCAGTTCTCAAGTTGACTTCTTTGGTGGATTCTTCTACGGCGGCTGACGGCTCGTCGAATCTCCTCATTCCACTAGCGTATGCGCCCGCCGCATCCTCATATTCTTCACCCTCATCTTCAGTGGGGCATTCTTCATCCGTGATCTCGTAGACTCCATACCCTTCATCAAATGCACAGTCGCCCTCACATTCTATTTCCGGTAGCCGGATGGGATTTTCTAACAACTAGGGGATGGCAAGAAGGGCCTGACACCTGGCGGCTAAATCCAGAAGGAATCGACGAGGGATCTGCCTACCCTTGGATTTCTTCCTAGGTACCACCCTTGACCTATCATTCCTAGATTGACTGACAATATTTACAGAAGAAGAGGAAGACGAAGAGGATGGTGTAGAATGTACAGGAGAAGACCCCTCAGAGGAGGGGTAGAAAAGGTCGCTCATCGGACCTTGGACGGGTGGTCCGCAGGGTGGTACGCACCCGTGGGAGATGTAGGAGGTTTCCTCAACGAGGATGTGTTGTTGGGGAGTTTGAAAATTGACGTTTTTTTTCGTTTTTATTTTTAATGACAAAACAGTGAAAAGAGATCGGAGGAGAGAGAAAAGTGGTTATGGCTAGAGGATTGGGAGGCTCGTAGAGCATATCATGATTGAAAGCCTAGCGCGGGTTAAGAAGCCCGCGTAGGTATGTAAGCAAAGAAGGGGACCTGGGAAGATCATCAAACAACTGTCTGGCCCAGGAAGAAGATATCAGCAAAGGCTGAGACGAGTGGATGGAGAAGATGGCGGCTAATGAGCCGTCGATGGCAATGTTGAGGACGGATGAAGATCCGTCGATGACAGGGTCCTTCTGGCAAGGACGAGGATACTTTGGAACCTTGGCAAGAGTGGTAATATTCTCTGGTATTCCGAAGATCAATGGTGGTCCTTCAAGCTGCGGAGACGAGAACATCCTTTCCAGTGCAATGGAACTGTCCCGTATGTCGAACCATTTGTTCCCCTCGCATTCCGGATCTTTGATCTTGCCTCTTTTGGTGATCCTCGGACATTTTTTAGCCAAATATACAGCATGTGATCCCCCATATGCTTCTCGTGGGTAATCTCCCATCTGAACAACGGGCCCTCTGTTGAAGTGATTTGATATAGTCCATGTGAGGGGCTTCCAATCCACCTTGAACGGTCCTTTGAAGCCTAGGCCAAACATACGGTTCGGTCTAATTTCCTTTGGCGGTTTGAGCATACCCTGTAATTGTGCGCCCAGACCTTTACCTTGTTGATAGCCGATGTTCCTCATAATCTCCCAACCTTTGGAGTGAAAAGGGAGACATGATGTTGCGGTTGTCCTGACTGGCTCCTTTGGTGCTAGTGGAACGTGAGATAGATCACGCACGTCCAGCAATGACAATATGGGCCGATGAGATGGCCACACAGAGGGCAGAGAGGTGTTGATAGCATCCACTGTGTGAAGGACAGGTGTACTGACCACTTTAATAATCCTCCCATTGTAAGGAAACTTCAGGCACTAATGGTTGGTGGAAGGCACAGCGTCCATGGCTTCGATGTAAGAGTGACCCAGTATAGCCTTGAATGTGGGGTCCATGTCGAGGACATGGAATTCCGTGGGAATTGACATGGGGCCTAGTTCTGCCTTCAGAATAATCATCCCCTGTGGCGGCCTTTTGCTATTGTCATAAGCCGTGACCGTGATCGAGGAAGGTCTTATTTGTTCCTCGTTGACCCCACACAACTGAAGGGTGTCCATGGAGATCACATTTATGGACGCACCCGTGTCCACAAGACACGGGTTTATGGATACCCCATTAATTTTTATTGAAATGCACAATGCATATTTCTGAGCTTCCTTGGGAGCGAGCTCGTAGTTGTGGAACAGATGGCCGGTTGTGTGTCTGTTGGGGTCAGAACGGTCGAAATCTTCTCCACGGGGAGGTCCTCATTAACCATGACTTTTTGAAGGTATTCCATCAAGGCCGCCTGGTGGGATGTGGATCTTTGAAGTAGCTCCAGGATGGAGATCCGAGCAGGTGTCTTGTCCAAGTGTTTCAATAGATCATACGGTGTTCCAGGGATAGCTCTTTCTGGTTGTTCTCCATCATCCTTCTCTGGCTGAGATTGCTCAGGATTCTGACTGTTGTGGGGGAAAACCCTGTGGAAAATCCTTCCACTCCGGAGTACCATTGCCTGCCGCTTTTGTACCTCTGTGGGGGTAGCAGTGGGTTTTAACAGGGATTTGAGGGGTAGCAGTGGAGGAATGGTTGATGAAGCAGGGGTGACGACGGGAGCAGGGATTCTGATGAGGGGTTTGTTAGGTGGAGGCATGGTGGAGGTAGAGGGGATATCGCGCGGATTATGAAGGATAAGGGGTCTGGAAGGCAGAGGTGGAGACGAAGTAGAAGTGGGTAGGGCTTGAAGTGGGCAATGATTTTGAGGTGGGTGATGGGTAATGAGTGGTTTTGAAGGCATTAGTGGCGATACGGTGGAGAAAGACGGGGTTATGTATGGTTGACGGATGATAAGGGGTTTAGAAGGCGTAGGGGTAAATGTGGTAGAGGTGGATGGTAAAGTGGGGGAGTGGGAGAAGATGAGAGGGTGTGAAGGCGTAGTGGAGAGTGTCGGTTGATAGGGGATCGGGGTACGGATGAGAGGGCGTAATGGTAGTGGAAATGATGAAGGCGATACTGATGCGGGTTGATGAGAGAGAGGTGCTACCCGGGCAAGGTAAGGGTGTTGCGTGATGATAGGATTGGCGGTAGAAAGAATGGAGGTACTTTCCTGGTGCCACACCTGCTCTCTCCCGACTTCCGAGAAGGAGGAGATGGGGTTAACCTGATGATTGGGCTGTTGGTGCTCCCGTAATGCATTCTGGATTATGCCCATGTCGGGCTGTTGTTGTGGGGCCTGCTGAGGCTGTTGTTGTTGTTGTGGTTGCTGTTGCTGCTGCTATTGTAACTGCTACTGTGGCCTATGAGGAGGTCTCCTAGCCTTAAGAGCGGCGACGTATCGTCTCATTTCATCCCAATCTATTTGATGTTCATCATTCATATCGTGGATGTAATCTTTGAAATGGAAGTAGTAATCTACTGTGTGTCCTGGCTGCCTGTGGTAGACGCAGTATTTGGAGGTATCAACATTTGGGGGCCACACGGGCCTTTCTCTGGGTAGGGCGAGTTGGTTTGATGCCATGAGGGCATTAAAAATGTCTGCTAAGGTTTCTGGCAATGGTGGATAGTAGGCTCTCTTGGGACCGAGCGGCCTCCTTTGTTGCTGTTGGGGACCATAGTTCCCCGGGGGTGGAACTTGGTTGTACTGAAGCGGTGGTTGTTGTTGCTGAGGTTGTGGTTGTTGTTGCTGGGGTTGACGTAATGGAGGCATATTATCCTGGGGTGGATTATTTTGGGGTGGAGGACGAAGAGGGAAAGGACCTGGTTGGAGGCGAAGTCGGGGCATTTGTGGAGGCCTTGGGTTGACTGCATAGTCGACATTGTTGACTGCACCCACTTGCTCATTTGTCACGACCCCTTCTGTGGCTCCGCCCGGGACACCAACGCCTATTTTTCTGACCACTTTGGGCTTCGGCGACTCAAACATGTTCATAATGGGGGAGTCTTTTAACTGGGTTTGGATGTACCGGGCCCTTTCATAGAGTTCCTCCATTGTAGTAAGTTTATTCATGGCCAGGACGTGTCTGAACTGTGGGGTTGCATTAGACACAATCATCTTTACTTGTTCAGGCTCGGAGAGGGTATCCTTTATTCTTTCCGTCAGAGACCTCCATCTATCAGCATAGCGGACAAAATCTTCGTCGGGCTTCATCTTTTCGGCCACTAGGTCGGTAATGGAGAGTGAGGGACCGACCCTATCCCTATATTTCTGCAAGAACCTTCTCTGGACTATTTCAAAATTCTCGGCCTCGCGGGGCTCCAAAGAATAGAACCACTCTAGCGCGGGACCATCCAATGATCTCCGAAAGAGGTATGCCAGGGACCTCTAATCGTTTTGCCAATAGAGGATTCATACATGAAATCCTTGAGGTGAATGAAGGGGTTGCCGGTACCATTGTATCTGCGGTACGTGGGCATTTCGGAGGGAGGAAGATGAATGACGGGAAGGATTGGCAAAGCAACCTCCGGGGTGGCTTTCACGTCCACCATCCTTCTCAGATTTTGAAACTGCTCGTCCATGCGATTGAACCTATTGAGGAGCGATTGAGCGAGCTCCTCTGGAGGTGAAGGTGGCACTTGCCACTGGTGGAGAAACTGTCTCCCAGAGACTTGAGGGGGGAACCCGGAATGAGAGGGAGCTGTCGGACCGCCGATAGTTGGCCCTGGCTGAAGCGGTGTGTGGGGAACAACGGGAGTTTGAGATTGTGACAGGAACTGGAATGAGAGTGGTAGTTGGCTCGCTTGTCCTTGAAGCGAGGGAGACTGGATGGCTTGTGCCAATGAAGGAGATGGAATGGCCTGCACGGACTCTTGGAGAGGTGCGATGGCCGGAGTTGATTCCTGGGGCGTGGGGGAAATAGATTTCCCCTTCAGAATGGCCTGGAAGGCCCGGAGCTGTTCAGAGGTAAGCTCCGTGTTGGCGAGGACGCCCAGTAAGGAAGAGATATCCTGTGGTGGGGATGTGTCCCCGGCAATAACCTGCACCTCATGCGAGGGCTCATGAGAAGGACCCGAGTCCATAGCATAGACTCGCGGGTCGGCTGACAAACCACGACTAGGGTGGTTCTCCTCAAAAGACTCGTGAGCCATGCTCACAGTTTTCCCAGAACGCAAAAACATACACTAGCAAGCAGGTAGCAGAGATTATCAAACAAGTGGATGCCTTTACGCCTTTTTTTGTGTTTTGATTTTGATGATTTTTTTTTTGTGTTTTTAGCGAGGTCCGAAGTTCACACAAAATAGGGACCCTAGTTTATTTTTGTTTCACCGCCGTGTCAGCTAGGGTCTCTCGTCTCACCATGAATGAAATGACTAACTCCGGGGAACTTCAATGGTACAACCAGCCTAGTGAACGAAGAGGAGATTCTTCGATGTCGGGGACTTACGGAGGTCCCAGTGGAGGAGATTCTAGTCTGTTGAGAGGAATTCTCAAACGGAGAGTCCTTCCTTCACCGGGAAAGGGTGATCCTTAAAAAAATTAAAAAGGATATAAAAGAGGGATGGATGTATGCAATGGAATGCTGACAGAGATATGGAGTGAGAAAACAACAGAAATAACAGACATATAATAAACAAACAACCAATCACAACTGACAGTGCTACCGTGAGCATAACGGGGGCACGCGCGGGCGCCAAGGTGGAGAGGCACGGATGGTGCCGAACTTGCAAGGGTAGCCGAAAGGAAGCAGTAGATGTCCCACCGTGATCGCCAATCTGTGAGCGACGTCACGCGGTTCGGGGTGCGAAGAGGACGCGGAGCGCGCGGGCTCCTCTTTTGTTTGCTGCAACACGAAAATAAGAGAAGAGAGAAGGGGCCACCACGGGAGATTACTCCGGCGGGGCGAGCGGGACAAATGTAATATAGCAAGATATGGGGGATAAACGGTCATAGCGGGAAGTGACTCACCGCGACCTCGGGGGGACGGGAATGGTGCAGAAATTAAATAGCAAGAATTAGAATGGCCATTGGGGAAGTGACTCGCCGCGGCCTCGAGAATATGAGCAGATAAGAATATAACAGAATATAAGGAGAATATAAAGAGCGGGAATTTAAACGGCCATTGGGGAAGTGACTCACCGCGGCCTCGAGAACATGAATAGATAAGAATATAATATATAAGAACGGGAATTTAAACGGCCATTGGGGAAGTGACTCGCCGCGGCCTCGAGAATATGAATAGATAAGAATATAACATATAAGAATGGGAATTTAAACGGCCATTGGGGAAGTGACTCGCCGCGGCCTCGAGAACAAGATGTGATCGCCAGGGGCCAAAAGACCCCAAAATAAAGAAAGTGATCGCGCCTACCTCAAGAGCGGGAGATGGCGGGTTGCTTCTTCCTCCCCCTTCGGCCGACCGACGGAGAGGACTTTCCTTGGGTACCCTTGCAAAACAGTAGACAATAAACAAACGGAATTAGAAAATGGCAGTGTAGTAACAATTCCTTGCAATAAAAGTAACGAGATCGTGACCTGACACACACCTGGTTGGTGTGGTTTTAAACCCCTCTCGGACTAGAGTAGGAGGAAAATGCGATGATGAATGCAAGAAGTATGCAAGAGATGGCACCCTTATGTAGGAAGATATAGGATGCAGTATGATGAATGTAAAGAACTATGGAGAAAAATGGGAAGAAAAGGCTTATTGGATGAGCCGAAGGTGAGATCCAGCGGAGCTCCGGCAGCGTAGGGACGACGTGGAAGCGCGGTGGATGAAGATAGCCTTCCTCTGGCGAGCCTGAACACCCAAGAAGCCGGCAGAACCTCCACCTACAAAAGATCCCACGGGTTAGAAATGACTCCGGTAGCCTCTGGGCTCCGGCATCCTATCGGATCTCTTAGAAGCTCCCTCAGAACTGAGGGGGGTGGGCCTCTATTTATAGGGCTCCGGAGGGTGGAGGCGTCCAGGACCCTGGACACCTCCATCAGGGCCGAACTAATATTTTATTCTATTTTTATTTATTTTTTTGGAATATTTTTGTGGAGGCGTCCAGGGCCCCAGACGCCTCAAACAGGTCCACCGAAGCCCACCGACGGCCGCACGCGGTTTCGCACAATGCGTGGTTTTGTGAGCGGCACCTCGTGATTTTGAAATGGGTGCGTCCAGCTGCCTGGACGTCTCCACAATTTGGATTTTTTCACACACGACAAACCGTCGTTCGGTGGGCGGCGCCCGTGAGGGAGTTGATGGAGGCGTCCAGGGTCATGGACGCCTCCAAGAAAATATATTATATATTTTTGTTTTATTTTTATGCCAAAGCTGGCATTTTATATTTTTTATATTTGTTTTTATGGAGGCGTCCAGGGGCCTGGATGCCTCCATTAATATATTATTTTTTTATTAGGTTCTGGGCTTTGAAAAATAAATTAAAAGAATGGGGGCGTCCAGGGGCCTGGACGCCCCCATAAAGACCCACCCGGCTCCTCAGTTCAGGCGTTGGCGGCCGCCCGGCAGACACCCTTCCTGGTTTCGGAACCTCTGATGCGTCCGACTAGTGTTGATGCCTTCCGAATGCCATGACGAGACGATTCCGGATGCCGAAAAAGGCAGGAAAAGATCCAAGAAAAGGAAGCACTTAAGAGATTTGAAATGCGTAAGCCGTCGCGGGGCGTCGTATAGTAATATGAGACTTTCTCAGGAGACATAAGGAATGGCGTGTCTACAGTCAGCAGTTCCCTTACCTGTTTGAGTGAGTCTTCCTCTTCTTTCCCCTTAGGTTGTTCTCAATTTCGGGGACAAAATTCCTTTAAGGGGGGAGGGTTGTAATATCCCGGACCTTTCTGATCTTTCTTTATGGGTCCCGGATCTGGTTTCTCGGAGTGTCTGACTCTGTTGTGTCCAAAATTTCGTTTCGGACATCTTTTGTGTTCGGGTCGGCGCGATCCAGAGTTGTTTCGGAGGCCCGGAGTGCGTTCGCGACTTTTTCGCGTGTGTTTTTTGATTCTCGGTGTGTGTTTCGGCGAATCCTTCGGTACCTCGTTGCGGGTGAACCGGGTCGTTGACCTAGGCGGGAGTGGTACCGTTGCGACCGGTGCGTTCCGAGGATCACGGAAATGTAATTTTTAATTTTTATGTATTTTTTGGATTTTCTATAAATATCACCCTTTTTCTCTCTCTCCCCACCCTTCTCTTTCTTCTTCTTCTTCTTCCTCTTCTTCTTCCTCCCACTGTGACCGCCCCCCTCTCCCTCTCTCTCTCCCATTGCGACACGGCGGGCCTCTCTCCGACTGTAGAGGGCGGCGGGGCGACGGCGCGGCGACGTGGGTGGCGACGAGGCGATCTCGTGGGTGTGCGATGCTCGTGGGAAGCGTGAAGGAGCGGAGTTTCTAAAAGCATTCTTCGTGGTTTGAGCTCGATTCGACGGAGCTTTCGCTCCATTGAGGTAGGGGAATGAATCCCTATGCTCATCCCGTCATCCCACGTGACTTGTAGGCCGAATGGGAGCCGAGAGGGGTGCTTTTGAGCGGGTTAGGGCAAAATCATGTTTTGGGGAGAGTTCGCCCGATCTATGGATTTGAGCAGTGATTCGGTGTTTTGATGGCCTAGAAGCATGCTAGGGGTCCCCAGGGGTCTTCCCCTTTGATTTCCCCCTCCTATGGAGGCATGGGGGTGTGGTTGATGTTTTTGGGCATTTCACGCCGTTTCACCGTCGGGTTGGTGTGACGATCCTTCCAGTGACCGTCACAAAGTGTGACGCGCCCAGGAAGGTGCGTTACAGCCCTGTTTTAGCCAACTGGGGGTCTGTGGGCTGTGATGGTCCCACGATAGACCGCCAGGGCGCTGTGACGCACCTGGGTTGGACCGTAAGGGACGATTCGACCGTTAGTTTGACCGTTGGGGGTCAAGGCCTGTGACGCACCAGGACTGGCACGTCACAACCTTGGGACGCCCCTGTGTGGGCGCATCAGAGCGGACGCATTCCCACCCTGTAAAGAACCAGGGATGGTCCGTTACAGCCTGATACGCATCGAGTGGCACGCATCACAGTTTATACCTTCGTGCCCTGTGACACACCAATAGTGGTCCGTTACAGCCTGTGACATCCCGTGAGGTGTGCGTCACAATCATTTTCTGCTCGCCTTGTGACGCACCAGGCTGGGTGCGTCAGGGCCTGTGACGCACCAGGGTAGGCGCGTCACAATTGTTTTTGCACCGAGGGTTTGACGGCTCTGTGTTGGGCCGTCAGGTGGCTGTGATGGTCCAGCCTTACACCGTCAGAGCCTGTGACGCGTCTAGAGTAGACTGCCAGGCTCAGGACTGCACCGGGTGGTTGGCAGTCCCATTTCTTTTCCGACCGTGGTCACCGTGCGACGATGCTGGTACGTAGGACAGTCCCCGTACGTCGTCGGACACGGACGTGGTTTTCCGTTGACTTGAGAGTCTACTCCTTCAGTGACCCTGCACTAGTCGTAGCCTGCCTGCACGCGAGTGGACCCACTAGGGTGTGGTGGAGAGGCTACCCTGAGGATGGTTTTCAGACTGGTTTCCGCCAGGCCCCTCGTCGGTAGCCAGAGTCCGGCTCCAGGGGAAAACCAGTGAGAGGGCCAGACCTAGGATGCATGGTCTGTGTGTGCACATGTGGTTGGGGGCGGTTGGACCCACGCTGACGGGCGTGACCCCAACTATTCACTTGCTTGCGGTTACTTGTACGGTGTCCGTGCCTTTGGTAGGCGCTACCTGTTGGGTGCGGATAAGATGACAACGGACATCCAGAGGGGGGGTGAATGGATCTACTAAAGATTTTTGGCCAAATTAAAACCGTATGAAGAGATACTCACAGGGTTGATGGACAAATGCTTAAACAGCAATGATGCAAACCACGTTGGTCACTAGGACAGCCAAGGGAATCACGGTCCTAGCAACCATCTAGCGATAACAATCACACAGTCAGTGCAATTAAACCATATCGACCTAATGCAATCATCTAGCGGAAGCAGAAACAGAAATCACAGATCAAACCACTGCACAAGGGATTTTTAGGTGGTTCGGTCACCAAGACCTATGTCCACCCCTCACTCCAAACCGGAGTGAGGCTTCCACTACCAATGCTAGAAACAGCAGACTCAGTCTGCAAACACGTGCTGCCAAACAGCTTGACCAGGGGAACAACCTCCCCTCTTCCTCCCAACCGGAGGGACACCCCAAGTGAATCCCAGCCACTTTGAAACCAGAGACACACAGTCTCTCTTCTCCAGACCAGGAGGGAACACCTGGACTTGCAACCCACATGACCAGAACCGGAGGACCAATCCTCCCTTCCTCCAAACCGGAGGGGAACCTAGAGACCCAAGTCTCTCTTCATCTGAAACCCAGAGGGAAGCACAGGTGACACCAAGTCACCTACAAACTAGAGGTCTCGGACCTCTCTTCCTCCACAATGGAGGGAACCACTGATGACACTAAGTCACCAGCAACCTGGAGAAACAAATCTCCCTTCTCCTGAAACCACAGGAGGAACCCGATCCCCAACAGGGCAATCGGGAGAAGCACAAAGAAATGTAAACGAAACCAAGAAAGGGAAAATACAGTAATCAGAAAAATGTAAAGATGGTAGCATAACTGTGGCTCTCAAATAGAGCTGACTGGCCTGGATATGATCAACGGTCCAACAGGAACAAATCTTCAAGAGGCTTTGCTTCTTCTCCTCTAACTCTCTATCTCTTTCTCTTCTTCAATCACTCTCTGCTTTCACGGCTTCTCTTTTCACGATCTCTCCTTCTTTCTATTACTGTCTCTCTTCTGCTCTGTCTAATCTTCTGCTCAGGCTCACTCCTCTTTGTTCTTCCTTCTGGGGGCTTTTCTTCTCTTTTTCCAACATTTGCTTCGAAGGGGCAAAGAGACCTTTTATAAGGACAGAGCCTTCGTGTGGATCAAGCAGCAGCTAGGGCGTGTGTGCTTCAGTCCACGTGGCAGCTTCTCAGCATCTTGGATCACGTGCCAAGCGCCAGCCTCGGATCACATGCCCAGTCACCTGCAAGATTAATGAAGAGTTCAGTCGATGAACAATATCAACACAGGCTGTACATACTTTACTCAACAGGCAATGTATAGACTTAACAATGCATATGCACAATGATGCAATGTTCAGACTCTGCTGAAGACAGCCAGTCGATGTATAGACTTGGCTGAAGCCAACGTTGAAGCAATGTTCAGACTTTGCAGAAGACTGGCAGAGGATGTATATACTTGCTATAATGCATGCATGATAAAGGAGCATACTGATGTATAGACTTTAAGTAAAGATGCATGAGCAATGTATAGACTATGCATATGCACACTAGCGAGTGTATAGACTTTGGCTTGATCAATGCACAATGCTCATATGGATGTATAGAGTTGGTCGTGTGAAGGAGGACGAGTGTACAGACTTGTTGAGACAATGCATGATCAAACGATGCAATGTACAGACTTGATGGCGTGAAGGTAATGCATGAACATGTGATGCAGTGTACAGACTTGATGAATGCAATGCATGCACAACCGATGCAGTGTACAGACTTGGTCTCTTGCAATGCAACGATGTACAGACTTAATGCTTTATGCACAAAGACGCTAAATGAAACGCTGGAATGTACAGACTCAATGTTTAAAAGATGAGCAATGCACCGATGCATGAGACGAAAGCTCTGTACAGACTTGGTGTGCCGTGCATGAGCAGTGCAGTGTATAGACTTATGGACTTTGAGTGCGTGCATCTACAGTGTGTGGACTTGATGAAATGCAAGGCAACGCAGACACTGGCTGTATAGACTTGGATATGTATGCAGGACAAGGCAAGGCAAACTCTGTACGGTCTTGAAGTGAAGACCAATGTATAGACGTTAATGCAAATGAGAAACCAATGTACACACTTGAATGCTTGAGACAATGTATAGACTTGAACAACTTCAAGGCACAATGTGCAGACTTTACCAGTGTATATGATGGAGGCATCACCCACGATTCCCTTTGGCTCGGGTCCACTTCTTCACACTCGGGAGCTGGTTGAGTTTTGGCCTCACTCTATGAAGGCCCCTTATCCATTTTGTAGCTTTCCTTTGAGTCATTTTGATGTATTTTCATTTTATTTGAGTCATTTCCCTAGGTCTTGCATTTATTTTCCTAAGATTGTGTGTCATTAGATGATGTAATGTGCTAATTGGTCCCAATTCATTAGACTAGGCCCATGTGCACCCCTTCCACCTTCGGTTATATGCTATTGAGTCTTTTGTCATGGACTTTTGTAGAAATGTGGGTTTCCTATATATAGGACCCCATTTCCCCCATTTGAAGTCAATGAATGAATGAATGAGTTAAACTTGCCATTTGAGTTCAAATTGGAGTGATTCCTCTAGTTTTTGGGTGAGAGACCCTAGGGGGGAGATTCCCCACCCATTCTCCTCTTAATCTCTCTATTTCACCCCTCTTTCTCTCTCCTCCAACCCCAATTTCGAATTTTCTTCTCTCTCCTCCCCTCCCAACCACCTCCACTAGCTACCCACCTCATTTAATACCCCTCCACTTCCCCAAGTTGCCATTACTCCACTCCCATAGTCCCTAGGTGGCATCTTCCCCATTCCAACACCTTTCTCCACCTTCCCACCAAATCTACCCCATTCCAATACAAACTCTCCACTTCCCCACATAATCACCCACCTTCCAAGGCCATTTCAAATTTGAAATTCACACTCCCTCCACCCACTTGTTCCCCCTCACCTTCCCCCCTCTCCCTCCAAGCCCCAAATTCGTAGCTCCTCTCTCACCCACAGAAAACACCCCCTTCCAGCTCCCATTCTATCCCTCCCTCACCTTGAAACACCCCATCCTAGACCCCCTCACAGCCCGGGCTTTCCCCACACTCATCCACCCCCATTTCCTCTCCCATATACCCCATTTCCCCCCCATCATCTTCAACCTACCGTTTCAGCTGACAACCTGCAGAAGTGTACCATCTTACAGCGGCGACCACGGCTTCCTCCCGACGAGTTTGAAGACCCAAGAGGCATCCACGGAAGCGGCTACCTGTCCTCTTCGCAACGATCGAGGTCTCATCCCCATCGGAGATCGGTGCTGCTGTGGAGGTCCGTTCTTCCCCGACCGCGCAGTTCTGCTCCGGCTGAGGATCTGAACCGGACTAAAAGCTCGGCCACGACAAACCTTGGACGAACCAGCCCCGATGCTCTTCTACAAATATCTTCCTCCTCCAGTCTTCGTTCAGGATCAATAAACGGAACCTCATTCGGCTGCCGGAGGAAGGAGTTACAAATTTTCTCCCCCGAGCTCTCCAGTCTTGTCTCCTGCAGTCTGCTCCGACTAGTGCTCACTCTTTAGGGTACACCGACTGCCCTCGACCTCTGATTGCAGCGCCGTCACCTCTGGCTGAAAGCTACTTCGACCACGAAGACGTCGCCGCCAGTTTCGTGCTGATCGGAGTTCGGGAGGGTGTGTGGCGTCCTCTGCAACCTGCTGCCAGAAGTCTGCAACTACGAGTCAGAAAACCTGATGTCCTGTTCCAACCTCTGCCCCAGTCAACAACGGTCTCAGAAGAAATTTAAGAAAATCTGAAGCGTTCCTGTCCCTGTTACGAAGCTTTTGCCGCTGGTCTCGCCATCGGAAAAATTCGTGAGAAGGATCTACAGCAACCACACCAACACACTGTCCCTGTTCGTAGACAACCGGCAGATTCGGCAACCTCGCTTAATCGTCGTTCTTTACCTTACTTTCCCCACCCCGCTTGGCCGGCTGAAGGCCCCTCCCTGCGGGAGGTAGTATTGTTGTATTCACATTAACCCCCACCCCAAGATCCCCCTCCTGTGAGAGGCGTAGTTTTGTACATGGTTTGAGCAGGTCAAGCTTCACCGCCGCGGCGTGTGGGGAACCACCGCCTCCCCGCTCGCCCTCGTCTCCGACCGGGACCGGTTTCTTCAAACCGGTCGAGTAAGTGCCTCATCCTAGCTCATTAGTGTTGCTCTTTCAATATTTACTTCATGCGCCGCTGAATTTGCGAGGGAGCGCCCGATCCTCAAGTCCATGACTTAAGAGTGATCGCCGTGGGATAGTGTGAACCGGTGCCCTTGTGCACTTTGTCGGCCCCAATTGAATTGGGCATCCAAACCTTGGGAGTCAAACCTTGGCCTTGCTGGCCCTCTACCAGCAAGGGCCCTTTCCCATACCTCACACTTGGCATCGCCAAGTCACTCCGGGTATAGAGTGCGACGGGAGAGCGGTGGCCCTTAAGGCCCATTTGAATGCTTAATTGTGCTTGTTTGCCTAAGTCCGAGGTCGTGTCACATCAAGTGGTATCAGAGCAAGTCTTTGACTTGTCTCTATCAAGTCAAGTCCTAGGGCATTCTTGCATTAGAGTCATCATCAATCCGACCCTTGCATTGATCCCCCCGATCATCATGGCCAACTACTTAGCCTACTCACCAACCTTGAATTTCATTCTAGATGGGGACATTACCTTTGACGGATCACATTCTAGTGATTATCTTAGGTGGGAAACTACCATGGAAAGATATTTTGAACGGACTTGGGTATATGGACCCGCGAGAGTCCGCAAGGCCAAGGGACGATTTCGGGGTCAAGCCAAGAGTAAATGGGCAAACATAGAGGGATTAAGAAGGGTTAGGAGGCAAGAGCCCATTTCTTCATGGGATGATATGAAGAAGGAACTTAGGAAGATCTACATCCCAAAATATTCCCAACCCTCCTACTCGAACACCCCAAGCCCGAGGAGCACTACCACTCCTCCATCCTCACCCGACCAATTTGAGACCGACCTTTGGTCTCCACCCCCACCAATCCCAACAAATCACCTCTCAACCATCATAACTACACTTCGCAACGAAGTCCTCTCCCTTAAGACCCTAATAAACCAAACATCCACCTCTCCACCTAACCCCATGAGGGCCCCCATACCCCAACCAAAACCCCCTTCCCTAACCTACGCTAGTCAAGCCCCTTTAGCTCCCACTTCCACCCCAAACGATCCTAAGGGCAAGAGACCCCTAATCGACCCAATCCCCTCCATGATGACCACCACTCAACCAACCCTCACCATTCAAAACCAAGTGGACACCGTGTCCACCCCTCCACCTAGGCCCATGATTGTCACCACCCTCCAATCCAGAAGCTCCCACCAAACCCCTACCCCACAAAACCCCTTGGTCCCCACCACCACCCCTCCCTTGTCCCCGAAAAAGGACATTCCCCCCAAAACCAATCAACCCAAGCCACCCCAACCAACCCATCTCCAACTCCCTACCCCAAAAGTCCAAAGTCCTAGGCTTCCACTACTTCCCCTCCCTATCCAAGCCAAAGTTTCCCATCACCCACCACCCCGGGTACACCATGCACCAACCATCATCACCCCACCCCCAATAGACCTTCCCATTCCCTTGAGAAAGGAGACCACAACCATCCACATGGGAGTAGATGAACCCATCCCCATCATTGAGGAAACCCAAGTTCATATCCGTGGTAAGGAAGAATCACAAATGTCCCCTAGCTTGGACCCCCAAGAGCCACAAGCCTTCACAAATAGCACCATAATCATAGATGGGCCCCTAGCTAGATGGCTAAAGGAGAGACCACTTCACCCCATCGTGTCCTATGTTTACCCACCCATGGAGAAAAACCTTCCCATTGCACCCATTAACTCCTATCACACCATAATCCAAACATCCTACCAAGTGGAAACCTTAGAGGATCTTCTTAAGGGCGTAGCATGGCAAATTGAGTTCACTAGCATGTTGACCCCTATGGCCAAACCACCTAGGAGCCTTGGCCTCCTACACCTATGCATAGGGTCTATCACCTCGATTTGCACCATTGGTTGCTACACTAGTGACCTCCTTCTATTCCTCCCTACACCCGATGAGCCCAACCTTCTCCTCGATTTAGAGCTTCTTATCTCGGGTAGAAAGCCTAGTCCTCCATTCATGGCCGACCATCCCACCAAAAACTTTGGCCCGATCACTTTACTAGAGGAGGAGAATCCACCATCAAGGGGTTGTGAGGACCAAAAGGACCTAGGGTTCCTCTCCTTAGGTGACCCTTACCATGACCCCTTCGATCCCTTCCTATACCCACCCATTAAGATCCCAAACACTTTGTTCGGCCAACCCACTAGAAAACTTGGCCCACTTACCTTGGAGGAGGATGACTCACAATTTGGGAACCTTGAAGATATAGAGTGCCTCCCTCTAGGAAGACCTTTCTACGACCCCTTTGATCCCTTCCTATGGGAGTCTAGTTCCCCATGTAACCCAACCATCTTACCCACCACCCACCCTTTCCTACCCTCACCCATCATATTGGGCCAAACCAATCTCATCCATGACCCGGGTTACACCTTGGGAGCCAAGACCTTGGGCCACATATCCCTAGGTAATAAGGTTGTGCCCCACCCCATGATGACCACCTTCTTAGATCCATTCGATCCGTTCCAATGGGAATTCAAAGGTTGTCCCACCCCTATACACATGGAAGTCACTTTTGGGAAAAGTATGCATGTGTCTAGGCTTTCCACACCCCTTGGCATGAACACTATGTTGGGTCCATTCATTCATATCACCCACATGTCAAGTAGAAAGCATGAGTGGTCCAAATTTGGATGTAGTGGTCCACCTTCATTCATCATGGGTCTTAAGCATATCAAAGGCATCTACGGATGTCCGGGTCCCCCGACATGCATCACCACTTTGCATGATAGATTCACATATGGTTGCCCCGGTCCACCTAAGCCCACCAAAGTCTACATGACAACATTGCTTGATAAGTCCACATATGGTTGCCCCGGCCCACCAAGGCTCATCAAGGTCCATATGGCATCATGGCATAAATGGTTTATATATGGTTGTCCAGGTCCACCCATAACCACTAGAAGGTCAGCACTCACAAAATTGCATGAGGAAATCCGCAAGCACATTAGCATAAAAAATGAGGCTTATAAAAGGTTGGCTGACTCTCACCGGCGTCACTTAGAGTTCCAAGAGGGTGACTTTGTGATGGTAAGGACGGAGAGGCTCTCCCTAGGAGCCAACTCCAAGTTGAGGCCACGTGGGACTGGTCCCTTCCAGGTTTTGAGGCGCATTGATGCAAATGCTTATTGGTTAGATCTCCCTGAGGACTATGGGGTAAGTCCAACATTCAATGTCGCCGACTTAGTGCCATACAAGGGCCCCACGGTGGTACCTAGTGAGGAGATTGAGCCTACTTCTTCCTTTGAGAGAGCACCCACCCGTGAGGAGAGTCCACTAGCCAAGAGAGCTCAGCGCGAACGCATTGAACGAATATTGGATGAGCAGGTCACTACCACCCGGAGCAAGGTATATGAGCGCTATCTCGTCAGGTGGAAGGATCGGCCTCCTTCGGAAGACTCATGGGTGAGTCGGGAGGACCTCCAGCGGTTGGATCCGGACCTCCTCGAGCGGTACCTTAGCCGGATGGACCCTTACTCGACGGAGTCGAGCTCTTCGCGGCCCAGGGGATTTGATGGAGGCATCACCCACGATTCCCTTTGGCTCGGGTCCACTTCTTCACACTCGGGAGCTGGTTGAGTTTTGGCCTCACTCTATTAAGGCCCCTTATCCATTTTGTAGCTTTCCTTTG
Source organism: Amorphophallus konjac (assembly GCA_022559845.1). NCBI lineage: Eukaryota > Viridiplantae > Streptophyta > Magnoliopsida > Alismatales > Araceae > Amorphophallus > Amorphophallus konjac. Next base: position 235,951,483 of record CM040124.1, read on the forward strand.
AGTCATTTTGATGTATTTTCATTTTATTTGAGTCATTTCCCTAGGTCTTGCATTTATTTTCCTAAGATTGTGTGTCATTAGATGATGTAATGTGCTAATTGGGCCCAATTCATTAGACTAGGCCCATGTGCACCCCTTCCACCTTCGGTTATTTGCTATTGAGTCTTTTGTCATGGACTTTTGTAGAAATGTGGGTTTCCTATATATAGGACCCCATTTCCCCCATTTGAAGTCAATGAATGAATGAATGAGTTAAACTTGCCATTTGAGTTCAAATTGGAGTGATTCCTCTAGTTTTTGGGTGAGAGACCCTAGGGGAGAGATTCCCCACCCATTCTCCTCTTAATCTCTCTATTTCACCCCTCTTTCTCTCTCCTCCAACCCCAATTTCGAATTTTCTTCTCTCTCCTCCCCTCCCAACCACCTCCACTAGCTACCCACCTCATTTAATACCCCTCCACTTCCCCAAGTTGCCATTACTCCACTCCCATAGTCCCTAGGTGGCATCTTCCCCATTCCAACACCTTTCTCCACCTTCCCACCAAATCTACCCCATTCCAATACAAACTCTCCACTTCCCCACATAATCACCCACCTTCCAAGGCCATTTCAAATTTGAAATTCACACTCCCTCCACCCACTTGTTCCCCCTCACCTTCCCCCCTCTCCCTCCAAGCCCCAAATTCGTAGCTCCTCTCTCACCCACAGAAAACACCCCCTTCCAGCTCCCATTCTATCCCTCCCTCACCTTGAAACACCCCATCCTAGACCCCCTCACAGCCCGGGCTTTCCCCACACTCATCCACCCCCATTTCCTCTCCCATATACCCCATTTCCCCCCCATCATCTTCAACCTACCGTTTCAGCTGACAACCTGCAGAAGTGTACCATCTTACAGCGGCGACCACGGCTTCCTCCCGATGAGTTTGAAGACCCAAGAGGCATCCACGGAAGCGGCTACCTGTCCTCTTCGCAACGATCGAGGTCTCATCCCCATCGGAGATCGGTGCTGCTGTGGAGGTCCGTTCTTCCCCAACCGCGCAGTTCTGCTCTGGCTGAGGATCTGAACCGGACTAAAAGCTCGGCCACAACAAACCTTGGACGAACCAGCCCCGAAGCTCTTCTACAAATATCTTCCTCCTCCAGTCTTCGTTCAGGATCAAGAAACGGAACCTCATTCGGCTGCCGGAGGAAGGAGTTACAAATTTTCTCCCCCGAGCTCTCCAGTCTTGTCTCCTACAGTCTGCTCCGACCAGTGCGCACTCTTTAGGGTACACCGACTGCCCTCGACCTCTGATTGCAGCCCCGTCACCTCTGGCTGAAAGCTACTTCGACCACGAAGACGTCGCCACCAGTTTCGTGCTGATCGGAGTTCGGGAGGGTGCGTGGCGTCCTCTGCAACCTGCTGCCAGAAGTCTGCAACTGCGAGTCAGAAAACCTGATGTCCTGTTCCAACCTCTGCGCCAGTCAACAACGGTCTCAGAAGAAATTTAAGAAAATCTGAAGCGTTCCTGTCCCTGTTACGAAGCTTTTGCCGCCAGTCTCGCCATCGGAAAAATTCGTGAGAAGGATCTACAGCAACCACACCAACACACTGTCCCTGTTCGTAGACAACCGGCAGATTTGGCAACCTCGCTTAATCGTCGTTCTTTACCTTACTTTCCCCACCCCGCTTGGCCGGCTGAAGGCCCCTCCCTCCGGGAGGTAGTATTGTTGTATTCACATTAACCCCCACCCCAAGATCCCCCTCCTGTGAGAGGCGTAGTTTTGTACATGGTTTGAGCAGGTCAAGCTTCACCGCCGCGGCGTGTGGGGAACCACCGCCTCCCCGCTCGCCCTCGTCTCCGACCGGGACCGGTTTCTTCAAACCGGTCGAGTAAGTGCCTCATCCTAGCTCATTAGTGTTGCTCTTTCAATATTTACTTCATGCGCCGCTGAATTTGCAAGGGAGCGCCCGATCCTCAAGTCCATGACTTAAGAGTGATCGCCGTGGGATAGTGTGAACCGGTGCCCTTGTGCACTTTGTCGGCCCCAATTGAATTGGGCATCCAAACCTTGGGAGTCAAACCTTGGCCTTGCTGGCCCTCTACCAGCAAGGGCCCTTTCCCATACCTCACACTTGGCATCGCCAAGTCACTCCGGGTATAGAGTGCGACGGGAGAGCGGTGGCCCTTAAGGCCCATTTGAATGCTTAATTGTGCTTGTTTGCCTAAGTCCGAGGTCGTGTCACATCAGTATAGACTTGGACTTCTGAACGTAGGTAAAGACTGGGAATGTATAGACTTGACGAATGGCTTGAAACACAGACACACTGCCAATGTATAACTTGCACAGTGCTGCCAATGTATAGACTTGCCCCAACTAAGGACCGATGGATGTATAGACTTTGCGAGCACAGTCCAATGTATAGACGTTGCGAAGGACAATCCAATGTATAGACTTTGCGAGATGCAGACTAGGCAATGTACAAACTTGAAGATGTGAACGACATAGTGTATAGACTTGACCCCCCTTGATGAATGTACAGAGCCCCTCCCCCTCATTAGAGGAGGATGACCCATCACCACTTGAGGATCTTGAGGACATAGAGCCCCTCCCCCTCGATAACCCTTTTTATGATCCCTTTGATCCCTTCCAATGGGGGTCAAAGAAACCATGGGACCCAACCACCTTATCCACCACCCACCTTTCCCTATCTCAACCCACCATGTTTGACCCAATCCACCCCATCCTAGACCCGAGTTACACCTTGGGAGCCATGACCTTAGACCACATATCCCTTGGTAATAAGGTTGTGCCCCACCCCATGATGACCACCTTCTTAGATCAATTCGATCCTTTCCAATGGGAGTTCAAAGGTTGTCCCACACCTATACACATGGAAGTCACTTTTGGGAAAAGTATGCATGTGTCTAGGCTTTCCACACCCCTTGGCATGAACACTATGTTGGGTCCATTCATTCATATCACCCACATGTCAAGTAGAAAGCATGAGTGGTCCAAATTCGGATGTAGTGGTCCACCTTCACTCATCAAGAGTCGTAGGCATGATGGGAGTATTCATGGATGTCCGGGTCCCCCAGCATTTGTCACCCCCATGCATGACCAGATCACCTATGGATGCCCCGGTCCTCCTCATTCCATCAAAGTCTTCTTGGCATCAAAGCATGATTGGTCTACTTTTGGTTGCCCAGGTCCACCCATCACCCCTAGAATGTCAACATTCATAAAATTACATGAAAGCCTTTGCAAGCACATAAGCAAAAAGAATGAGGCTTATAAGAGGCGGGCCGACTCTCATCGGCGTCACCAAGAATTCCATGAGGGTGACTTTGTGATGGTAAGGATGGAGAGGCTCTCCCTGGGAGCCACCTCCAAATTGAGGCCACGTGGGGCTGGTCCCTTCCAGGTCCTGAGGCGCATTGGTGCAAATGCCTATGAGTTAGATCTCCCCGAGGAATATGGGGTAAGTTCCACATTCAATGTCGCCGACTTAGTGCCATATAAGGGACCCACGGTGGTACCCAGTGAGGAGATTGAGCCTATTCCTTCCCTTGAGAGAGCACCCACCTGTGAGGAGAGACCACCAGCCAAGAGAGCCCAACGTGAACGCATAGAACAAATATTCGATGAATAAGTCACTACCACTCGGAGCAAGGTATACGAGCGCTATCTCGTCAGGTGAAAGGATCGGCCTCCTTCGGAGGATTCATGGGTGAGTTGGGAGGATCTCCAGCAGTTGGATCCCGACCTTCTCAAGCAGTACCACAGCCGGATGGACCCCTACTCGACGGAGTTGAGCTCTTCGTAGCCCAGGGGATTTGATGGAGGCATCACCCGTGACTCCCTTTGGCTCGGGTCTTCCTCACACTCAGGCACCATTTGAGTTCGGGCCTCTCTCCATAAAGGCCCAATTATCCTTTTTGTGCTTTCTATTTGAGTCATTTGATGTAATTTTCATTTTCTTGAGTCATGTCCCCAGGTCTTATGTTTATTTTCCTAAGTTTGAGTGTCATTATGTTGTTTAGTTAGCTATTGGGCCCATTTCATTGGGCTTGGCCCAAGAGCCCCCCCTACCCCCTCGGTTATTTGTCATTGAGTCTTTTGTCAGGGTCTTATTGTAAAATGTGGGTTGCCTATATATAGGGCCCCATTCCCTTCATTTGGAACTAATGAATCAATGAATGAAAAACTTGCCATTTTGAGAGTTTACACTTCTTATCTAGTGGAGAGATTCCATTTTTTGGGTGAGAGACCCTAGGGGAGAGATTCCCCACCCATCACTCTCTTAATCTCTCTTTTCACTCCCCTTTCTCTCTCCTCCACACCCAATTTCGAAAATTTTCTCTCTCCTCCCTTCCCAACCACCACTCTCCCACCTACCCCCATTAAAGACCACTCCCCTTCCCCACACACCCATTACTCCACCCCCTAGTCCCAAGAGAGCTTCCACCAATCCTAGCTCCACCTCCCAACCCCCAACTACCCCACCCACTTCCCCAAGCACACTTCCCACTACTCAAAGCAGCCCTCCACCTTCCCAAGGCAACTCTTCTCATCCCCAAGACCACCATTGACCACCCCACATTAAAGGAAATTCAAACTCACATGCCCTCCACCCACTTGTGCCCCCCCACCTTCCTCCTTCTCCCTCCAAGCCCAAATTCGTAGCTCCTCCTCCCACAACCTGTTAGACCCCCTTCCAGACCCTATTATTCCCCTCCCACACCTTGGAACACCCCCTCCTATACTCCCTCACAGCCAGGGTTCTCCCCACACTCATCTACCTCCATTTCCCCTCCCATATACCCCATTTCCCCCCACCATCTTCAACCTCCAGTTTTCAGTTCCCTGGCAGCAGAAGAGTAGCAGATTGCAGAGGTGACCCCGACCACATCCCAGAGAGTCTGAAGGCCCAAGAGGTAACCTCGGAAGCGTCTACCTGTCTTCTTCGCAACGGCAGTTGTCTCGTCCCCTTCCGAGCTCCGAGCTGACCGGGAGATCCGTTCTCCTACAACTGCGCAGAGCTGCCCCTGCTGAGCACCTGAGCCATAGTAGAAGCTCTGCCACGACGAACCTTCGAAGATTCAGGCCACAGGTTCTTCTGCAAAGTTGTTCCTCTTCTTGTCTACTTTCAGAATCAATAAGTGGAACTTCTATCGACATCCATGGGCCATAGTTATCATTTTTCTCCCTCGGGTACGCGGTTCCGCTTCCCACAGCCTGCACCGACCTGTCATCGGTGTTCAGAGTCACATGGTCTTCTCCGGCATTGTTTGGCTTCCCCGTTAGTTTTTCTGCAAAGAGGACTCGTCCACGATTCTAAAAACTCCAGCGGTGCTTGATTCTGAGTTTGGGAGCTAACGGGGCATCCTCTACAACCTGCTGTTGGCCGCCAGAAGCTGCCAGTCCAAGAATCTGCCTCCCTGCTCGAGCCTCCACCCAGACCAGCGTCGGTGCCAGAAGAAATCAACAAAATTTGGACGACTTCCCTGGCCTCCTACAAAGATTTTTCAGGTGGTTTCATCCCCAACAAAATTCGGCATCAGTCGCAGCAACCATTTCTTCGATCATCTATCAGCACCCACATAACGTGGACAGAACCGGCGACCTCCCATCTTCGGTGTTCCTCTCTCAAGTTCCCCTCCCCGCTTGGCTGGCTGAAGGCCCCTCCCTATGTGGAGGTAGTTTTAGTTGTAATATCACTTAACCCCCACCCCATGATCCCCCTCCTGCGAGAGGTGTAGTATTGTAATCATTTAGGCAGGTCAAGCTACCCCGACGCGGCGTGTGGGGATCCACCCGCCTCCCCGCTCGCCCTCGTCTCCGAGCGGGACCGGTTTCTTCAAACCAGTCGAGTAAGTGCTCCAAACTTTGCTCTAATTTGTGCTTGTTCTTTCAATATTAGTTCATAAACTCCGCTGGCCGTGAATGAGAGCCCGATCCTTAAGCTCCTTTGCTATAAGTGATCACCGTGGGAAAAGAGTGGAACCCGTGCCCTCGGCACGACGTCGGCTCCCTTGAATTGGGCTGCCATTACCCTTGGGAATCAACTTAGGCCTTGCTGGCCCTCTACCAGCAAGGGCCCAGCCCACACAACCTCCACTTGGCATTGCCAAGTTACCCCAGGTCTTGGTGAGAATCGGGTGAGCGGTCGCCGACATCGGTCCGTTTGATTGCGATTGTGCTTGTTTGTTTAAGTTCTAGGTTGTGTCACAATAATTGGTATCAGAGCAAGTCATTGACTCGTCTCTACAAGTCAAGTCCTAGGGCATGCTTGCATTCTTGTCCAAACCGTGCATTGTCAAACCCATCATTGTTAACATTGAGTCTTGGGTCACATGGCCCCTCTCCCAATCATATCCCATGCATGCTTACCTAATGGAGAGCCCGTAGAAATTGATTTCATTGACCTAGAATCTAAAAATTGGGTGTCCCCCGATATCATTACCTCTCTTTATAGGATCGGACAAATTGTGCACAATGGAGACCAAGTCTTTATTGAATTCCATAAATGGTTCGGGAAAACTAAGTATTTGGATGGGGCTTGGTTTCAAAAGGAAACATTGGCGGGTCCATGTATAATCCTAGGTAAGAAATGGTTAGATGAAAGGAATGCCGACATCGACCCAACACGTCGGAATTGCCTAGTGCATCCGCCACACCTTTCTGGAACCTTTAAATTCAACAACCTTGTATTCTCCCACCCGCGGGAATCCCGCCCTTGTTCACCACCCCGGGTGCACCATACTCCGGCCATCATCACCCCACCATCAAAGAACCTTCCCACTCCATTATCTTTGGAAGAAGTAGTCCACCCACTTTACCACATGAAGACAAATACCTCTCGGGAACCTATCCCCTCTATGGAGAGCACCCATGCCCCAATTGAAGAGGAAACCTCGCACGAGGATCTTCACCCTCCACCACCCCCTCTAGATAAGGCTGAATTCATCTTGGAAGAGTCCCTTATTAGTTGGCTAAAGAAGAGCCCAATAAGAGAGATCACGGCCCACGATTGCCTTCCCATAAAGGAAAACCTTCCCATAATGCACATCTCCTCCTATCACACCATAATCCAAACATCCTACCAAGTGGAAACCTTAAAGGACCTTCTCAAGGTCTTAGCTTGGCAATATGAGTTGACCAGCTTGTTGACCCCCATGGCTCACCAATCTAGGAGCCTTGACCTCCTACACCTTTGTGTGGGGTCTATCACCTCGGTTTGCACCATTGGTTGCTACACTAGCGACCTCCTTCTATTCCTCCCCACACCCGATGAGCCCAACCTTCTCCTCAATTTGGAGCTTCTTATATCGGGTGGAAAGTCAAGCCCTCCCCTCATGGCCAACCCACTCACAAAGAACTTCGGCCCAATTATCTCATTAGAGGAGGATGACCCATCACCACTTGAGGATCTTGAAGACATAGAGCCCCTCCCCCTCGATAACCCTTTTTATGATCCCTTTGATCCCTTCCAATGGGGGTCAAAGAAACCATGGGACCCAACCACCTTATCCACCACCCACCTTTCCTATCTCAACCCACCATGTTTGACCCAATCCACCCCATCCTAGACCCGGGTTACACCTTGGGAGCCATGCCCTTAGACCACATATCCCTTGGTAATAAGGTTGTGCCCCACCCCATGATGACCACCTTCTTAGATCCATTCGATCCTTTCCAATGGGAGTTCAAAGGTTGTCCCACACCTATACACATGGAAGTCACTTTTCGGAAAAGTATGCATGTGTCTAGGCTTTCCACACCCCTTGGCATGAACACTATGTTGGGTCCATTCATTCATATCACCCACATGTCAAGTAGAAAGCATGAGTGGTCCAAATTCGGATGTAGTGGTCCACCTTCACTCATCAAGAGTCGTAGGCATGATAGGAGTATTCATGGATGTCCGGGTCCCCCAGCATTTGTCACCCCCATGCATGACCGGATCACCTATGGATGCCCCGGTCCTCCCCATTCCATCAAAGTCTTCTTGGCATCAAAGCATGATTGGTCTACTTTTGGTTGCCCGGGTCCACCCATCACCCCTAGAATGTCAACATTCACAAAATTGCATGAAAGCCTTTGCAAGTACATAAGCAAAAAGAATGAGGCTTATAAGAGGCGGGCCGACTCTCATCGGCGTCACCAAGAATTCCATGAGGGTGACTTTGTGATGGTAAGGATGGAGAGGCTCTCCCTGGGAGCCACCTCCAAATTGAAGCCACGTGGGGCTGGTCCCTTCCAGGTCCTGAGGCGCATTGGTGCAAATGCCTATGAGTTAGATCTCCCCGAGGAATATGGGGTAAGTTCCACATTCAATGTTGCCGACTTAGTGCCATATAAGGGACCCACGGTGGTACCCAGTGAGGAGATTGAGCCTATTCCTTCCCTTGAGAGAGCACCCACCTGTGAGGAGAGACCACCAGCCAAGAGAGCCCAACGTGAACGCATAGAACAAATATTCGATGAACAAGGCACTACCACTCGGAGCAAGGTATACGAGCGCTATCTCGTCAGGTGGAAGGATCGGCCTCCTTCGGAGGATTCATGGGTGAGTCGGGAGGATCTCCAGCAGTTGGATCCCGACCTTCTCGAGCAGTACCACAGCCGGATGGACCCCTACTCGACGGAGTCGAGCTCTTCGCAGCCCAGGGGATTTGATGGAGGCATCACCCGTGACTCCCTTTGGCTCGGGTCTTCCTCACACTCAGGCACCATTTGAGTTCGGGCCTCTCTCCATAAAGGCCCAATTATCCTTTTTGTGCTTTCTATTTGAGTCATTTGATGTAATTTTCATTTTCTTGAGTCATGTCCCTAGGTCTTATATTTATTTTCCTAAGTTTGAGTGTCATTATGTTGTTTAGTTAGCTATTGGGCCCATTTCATTGGGCTTGGCCCAAGAGCTCCCCCTACCCCCTCGGTTATTTGTCATTGAGTCTTTTGTCAGGGTCTTATTGTAAATGTGGGTTGCCTATATATAGGGCCCCATTCCCTTCATTTGGAACTAATGAATCAATGAATGAAAAACTTACCATTTTGAGAGTTTACACTTCTTATCTAGTGGAGAGATTCCATTTTTTGGGTGAGAGACCCTAGGGGAGAGATTCCCCACCCATCCCTCTCTTAATCTCTCTTTTCACTCCCCTTTCTCTCTCCTCCACACCCAATTTCAAAAATTTTCTCTCTCCTCCCTTCCCAACCACCACTCTCCAACCTACCCCCATTAAAGACCACTCCCCTTCCCCACACATCCCATTACTCCACCCCCTAGTCCTAAGAGAGCTTCCACCAATCCTAGCTCCACCTCCCAACCCCCAACTACCCCACCCACTTCCCCAAGCACCCTTCCCACTACTCAAAGCAGCCCTCCACCTTCCCAAGGCATCTCTTCCCATCCCCAAGACCACCATTGACCACCCCACATTAAAGGAAATTCAAACTCACATGCCCTCCACCCACTTGTGCCCCCCCCCACCTTCCTCCTTCTCCCTCCAAGCCCAAATTCGTAGCTCCTCCTCCCACCACCTGTTAGACCCCCTTCCAGACCCTATTATTCCCCTCCCACACCTTGGAACACCCCCTCCTATACTCCCTCACAGCCAGGGTTCTCCCGACACTCATCCACCTCCATTTCCCCTCCCATATACCCCATTTCCCCCCACCATCTTCAACCTCCAGTTTTTAGTTCACTGGCAGCAGATAAGTAGCAGTTTGCAGAGGTGACCCCGACCGCATCCCAGAGAGTCTGAAGGCCCAACAGGTATCCTCGGAAGCGTCTACCTGTCTTCTTCGCAACGGCGGTTGTCTGGTCCCATTCCGAGCTCCGAACTAACCGGGAGATCCGTTCTCCTACAACTGCGCAGAGCTACCCCTACTGAGCACCTGAGCCATAGTAGAAGCTCTGCCACGACGAACCTTCAAAGATTTAGGCCACAAGTTCTTCTGCAAAGTTGTTCCTCTTCCTGTCTACTTTCAGAATCAATAAGTGGAACTTCTATCGACATCCGTCGGCCATAGTTATCATTTTTCTCCCTCGGGTATGCGGTTCAGCTTCCCACAGCCTGCACCGACCTGTCATCAGTGTTCAGAGTCACCTGGTCTTCTCCGGCATCGTTTGGCTTCCCCGTTAGTTTTTATGCAAAGAGGGCTCGTCCACGATTCCAAAAACTCCAGCTTTGCTTGATTCTGAGTTTGGGAGCTAACGGGGCATCCTCTGCAACCTGCTGTTGGCCGCCAGAAGCTTCTAGTCCAAGAATCTGCCTTCCTGCTCGGGCCTCCACCCAGACCAGCGTCGGCACCAGAAGAAATCAAAAAAATTTGGACGACTTCCCTGGCCTCCTATGAAGATTTTCCAGGTGGTTTCATCCCCAAAAAAATTCGGCATCAGTCGCAGCAACCATTTCTTCGATCATCTGTCAGCACCCACAGAACGTGGACAGAACCGGCGACCTCCCATCTTCGGTGTTCCTCTCTCATGTTCCCCTCCCCGCTTGGCCGGCTGAAGGCCCCTCCCTATGTGGAGGTAGTTTTAGTTGTAATATCACATAACCCCCACCCCATGATCCCCCTCCTGCGAGAGGTGTAGTATTGTAATCATTTGGGCAGGTCAAGCTACCCCGACGCGGCATGTGGGGATCCACCCGCCTCCCCGCTCGCCCTCGTCTCCGAGCGGGACCGGTTTCTTCAAACCAGTCGAGTAAGTGCTCCAAACTTTGCTCTAATTTGTGCTTGTTCTTTCAATATTAGTTCATAAACTCCGCTGGCCATGAATGAGAGCCCGATCCTTAAGCTCCTTTGCTATAAGTGATCACCGTGGGAAAAGAGTGGAACCCGTGCCCTCAGCACGACGTCGGCTCCCTTGAATTGGGCTGCCATTACCCTTGGGAATCAACTTAGGCCTTGCTGGCCCTCTACCAGCAAGGGCCCAGCCCACACAACCTCCACTTGGCATTGCCAAGTTACCCCAGGTCTTGGTGAGCATCGGGTGAGCGGTCGCCGACATCGGTCCGTTTGATTGCGATTGTGCTTGTTTGTTTAAGTCCTAGGTTGTGTCACATCACCCATGTTGCTTCATGTAGGCAAGATTTGGTCCACTGGACTTTGATCTCCAATAACATAGGGTCGTTATCTTAAAGTTTGACTAGGTCTTCTATTAATGTGGGTTCTATCTGGATATTGGCTATAAAGCAATCCTATTTCTTCTTCATATTGATATCTAAATTCAACTGAGCAAATTTAGAAATAAGATTAGTCATACCTTTCATGAGACTTGATAGCTTTCCCATCGGTTTCCTGCTGATCGCATCGGCAACAGCATTTGCCTTGCTAGGATGATATTGTATAGCAAAATCAAAGTACATAAGGTACTCTAACCATCGACTTTGCCTCATATTTAGCTCTTTCTGAGAGAATAGATATTTCAAGCTCTTATGGTCCGAGTAGACCGTGAATTTCTCTCCATAAAGGTAGTGACGCCAAATCTTCAAGGCAAATATAACAGCAGCCAACTCCAGATCATGAACAGGGTAATTTTCCTCATGCCACTTTAATTATCTTGAAGCATAGGAAATCACCTTGCCATTTTGCATAAGTACACTACCTAGACCAACGTAAAACGCATCGGTATAAACTTTAAAACTGCCACCTTCTACGGGCAATGCCAGTATAGGTGCCATGGTGAGATGATCTTTAAGGGCTAAGAAATTTTCTTCACATTCCTTTGTCCACTCGAAAGGATTCTCCTTTCTGGTGAGTCTTGTTAAAGGAGCGGCGATTTTGGAGAAATCCTTGATAATCGCCTATAATAACCAGTCAGGCCAATGAAACTTCAAACTTCAGATACGGTGTTCGGTCGGCTCCAGTTCTTAACAGCTTCAACCTTAGAAGGATCTACTGCAATGCCTTCTTTAGAAATAATATGCCCAAGGAAAGAGACTTCCTTAAGCCAAAATTCACATTTGTTTAACTTAGCATAAAGTTGGTGTTCCCGCAAAGTTTGCAAAGCAACCCTTAGTTGTACCTCGTGTTCCTCCTTTGTCTTTGAATAGATGAGAATATCATCAATGAGTACGACCATAAATTGGTCAAGATAAGGTCGGACATTATTCATTAATTGCATGAATGCAGCAAGTGTATTAGTTAAACCGAACAGCATAACCACAAATTCATAATGTGCATATCGGCTTTGGAAAGCAGTCTTGTGAATATCTTCATCCTTGATCATCAATTGATGATAACCTGACCTGAGGTCGATCTTGGAGAAGTACTCCGTGCCAGAAAGTTGGTCAAACAGCTCATCAATACACCGCAGTGGATATTTTTTTTTGATGGTGAGTTGATTCAACTGTTGGTAATCAATACATAATCTGAGGGAACCGTCCTTCTTCTTAACAAATAAGACTGGCGCACCCCAAGGGGATGTGCTAGATCGAATGAAGCCTTTTTCTAGCAGCTCCTGAAGTTACTTCTTTAGTTCCTTCAGTTCCATGGGGGACATCATGTAAGGAGCTATTGACACTGGTGCTACTCCAGGTGTGAGTTCAATGGTGAAGTTAACCTCCCTTTCGGGCGGTAAGCCAGGTAACTCAGAAGGAAAAATATCAGGAAATTCCCTAACTACGGGGATTTCTTCTATCTGAATTTTTTTAGACTCGGTAACTACTACGGAGGCAAGAAAAGCTTTACATCCTTGGGAAATGAGTTTGCAAGCGTGAAGAGAAGAAATAAGATAGGGATGCTTCCGGTATTTGATGCCAAGAAAGGAAAATCGTGCGAGACTTAGTTTTCGAAAGAAAATTATCCTACTGTGACAATTTATATATGCATCATGGTCTACAAGCCAATCAACTCCTAATATGGCATCGTAGCCTTCCATATCAAGGCATACGAGATTAGCGGGAAGATTATGCCCTTCTACAGTAACTTCACTATTGGGGAAATAGGTTTTCAATTCCGTTCCCGACCCTAAAAGAGTGACTATGGTTAAATCCGATGGTAAGGGAACCGGTGAAATAGGTAATATTTTTACAAAGGAACTAGCAATAAAGGAGTGAGTAGCACCTGTATCAAATAACACAAAAGCAAGATGGGAATGAATATGGGTTGTACCTTCAATGAGCTGTCCTTCTTCGGTTGGTTCATCCTCCAATACGGCATTCAATCTAGCTTGCCGCTTTCGTCCACCATTGCTCCTTGTGGATGATTGTTCTTTCATCAGAGGACAGTCAGGCATGTGATGCTCTCGACTTCCACATCTTAGGCATGCGCCCAAATGCTTCCAACATTCTTCGGCGGCATAACCGAATTTATCACAGAATGATCAAGCCGCCATGCCTTCTTCTTTAATCTTCTTGTTCCGACGATCATCCTTGCCGCCCCTATTCCAAGATATCTTCTTGTTATCCCGAGAGTTATAGTTGATGTTGAAATTTTCTTACTTCTTACCTCGCTGATCAGACTTTCGGCTCGGCTCCTCCACTTTGCCCTTGAGTTTATCGACCTTCTCCAAGGTCCGTTCACATAAGTGTGCCCGTTGGACCATCTCTGCGTAGGTCTGAATGTTTTGTGGGCCGAGTTGCTGGATGAAAATGGGCCGCAGCCCATCCATAAAATGATTTGCTTTAAAAAGAACCGTGCTCACTATATGTTAAGCATAACGTGCCAGGCGAGAGAATTATAACTCATATTTCACCACCGTCATCATGCCTTGATGTAGTGACGTGAATTCAGCCGCCTTCCTCTTCTTGACATGTTCGGAGAAGTATTTGGCTTGGAAGAGAGTCAGAAATCTATCCCATGTGTGTTGTGCGTCTGCAGGCGGTGTCGGATTATACTTCCACCATGTACGTGCATCTTTGTTTAACTGGAACGTAGCAAGATGAACCTTCTCTTGGTCGGCACATTGCATGACCTTTTATATATGGTTCACTTCGTCAATCCAATTTTTTACCTCATCGGGGTTAGAAGAACCCAAAAATCACGAAGGGTTTAAACTCTGGAAAGTACGGTGCAAATCACCAGCTCCTGCCCTAGCGCCAGCCTGAGCTATGTTTTGCAAGGTCTGGGTGAGACCTGCAACAGTTTGTTGCATCCCACCACAATCGACACGGTGAGCCATTGTAAGAGTAAAGTACCTGAGAAGAGTAATGGATTTGTTAATCTCAATGGAATTGATGGGTTAATCCTAAAGATAATTTCTAATTACTATCTCATCCCAGGTTCTACCCAATTTCTCTCATGGGTTGGGGAATTTCCTTTCCTTGTTTCATAGGCATGGGTCCTTAATCCTTGGACTTAACCTATGACATGACATCTTTTCCTAGGACTTCTAGGCCTATGCTCTGATACCACTTTAACTGTCAAGCACCGAGCTTTTAATACAGTAGAAAAAAAATCGAGAACGTGAACAGCCGACAGGGTAAGCCTCTCGCAAGCAAGAAATCAAAGCGCAAGATAATCACACAAAAGTAATTGCACAAGTATATTTTTTCATAATTCTAACTTTATTTCACACTAATTACCATAAAGTACATTAGATTTCTGACTTTAAACATCCTTACATCATAGACTCAAGAAAATAGAAAATTACAATAGGACTCGACTAGACACTTAACAACTAGGTCTTCTCTCGATCCATTTGACCTTCAATCACTCTCAGACCCGCTAGTTGAATATTCCGATTCCGATCCATCAGTACTTCCTGAAAAATTTAGAAAGTAGGCATGAGCACACTTACCCAGTAGGTATCTTCGCATCAACATGAAGGCAGTATTTAAATGATTAATGTCTTAGCTCTAGATCTTAAGGTAAAAATAAGAACGCGATAAACAAGCGATATAAACCAAGATAACCAAGAATATAGAATCATGAAATACCTAAGCAAGTAGACGTGAGCAAGTATAGACAATGAACAAGCAAGATTAATCACGTAGAAGTAAATTTGGCCTTTTCATGAATAAGAATGTACGAGTAAGAATCTAGAAGGTAATTTACACAACCGAGTAAAGGCAATGTACTAGAAAGTCATTAACAAGCACGTACCTTTCATAACGAGCCTCGTGGTTTTTCACTCATTTATAAGAGAAAGTACTCCCAGCATAATACGACGCCAATATCATCATACCCCATGGTTTATAGCACATTTCCGACAATCCATCGAGAGGACTAGTATGGAGCCCTTGGACACAATCCGTGCCCAGTCTTGCATCTTCAAGTTATAAATCCAGCTACTTCCACGAGATATAACAATAATTTCGGCCAATAATTCAATTCCAAATAATAAGTTTCATGACCAAGTAACCAAGGTATAGAACGTACCAAAATTGATATGAGATATCAAAGAAGATTTAAAAGAATATTATACTCCAGCGGCATTCTGGCAGCATAACAGTATTATCATTAAGTTTCATATCTTAACATTAACTTGTTAAACATATGTTGAGACTCCAGATAATCCTAAAACCATCTAGGAACTCTAGAAAACCAACCCTAAAGGTCAAACCTCGGGTTAGATAGGTTCAGAGACAAAGCGGTCGTTTACTGGACTGTTTCATGAATCAGGCGGTCAAGTCTAGACCGTTAGTCAGAACTATGCGGTCGAGTCAGGACCGTTTGTGACGAGTGAGAGCCAGAACGAAGAAAGCTTGACTTAGAGAGACATGCGGTCATAGGATGACCGTTTTCCAAAATAAGCGGTCACTTGCTGACCGTTAAGTAACCCTTAGCGGTCACCATGAAGACCGTTTGTAACTCAGAATCCAGAAAACATTGACGGTGTAAGTGCTTTCTAGACAATTTGGGTTTTAAATGGTACAACCAGCTCGACGTCCTAGTGGGAATCCCAGGCTCACGGAGTCTTACAGAGGCCTTGAAACATAATCTCCTAGTCTGACAGAAGGAATATCCGGCAGAGAGGTTCATAAGTGCCAGAAAGTGTGCCTATAAGCGCAAAGTGTAACTAATGGTCACATACCAGAGTATATGTCATGTACTTAAGAAAATGACTCAAGAGATAAGAGTGAAATAGTGAAACATACGGATAAAACACCATATGTACTATCTATACAACATAGAAACCATTTAATTATAAAATTATAATATTTTGGCATGAAATTACATGATACTGAAAAATAATGATTAAAATTAGGCTCATGTTAAATCAGGGCATTTCACAGGAAATCAACACCATTTTTAGTGAAAAATATCATAATTATAGGGATTTTAATATGCAAAATTCAACTAAGTTCACATAACCAAATAGCGGTCGTGACATGGCCGCATGGGTTATAAACGGTCTCGCAATAGACCGTTGTTTAAATAAGGCGGTCAGGTTATGGACCATTTCTGTCTGATAGACAGAAGCTATAAAATAGTGAAATAAAACGTAACCTAGGGCATGTTATGCATGGAAACGATATAAAACAGGTAGTAAAACATGCTAGAAGAAAATTAGGCCATGAACATGCATAGGAGAAAGTGAATTAGACAGGAATTCCATCTTAATTGCATTAAGGCTAAGTCTATGCTTGCAAAATGAACTCGTTTGCGCAGTCTCAATAAAACATTAAATTCTCAACGTACAATGCGTGAAATCGACTAAGAATTGAGGGCTTTTATTCCTAACATCATGTTTAAGCCATTCATAAGATAACCTACCTTTGGACTAGGCTTTAATCGTCGAATTTAAGATTGGAACTTGACCCTATTTTCTGCTCGTCCTGAACTGGAACAGCAACTTCGTGGCCTTTTATCTCTTGATACTCTTCACCTATGACCACAAAATTTTAAAGGTAAGAAGATGGTACTAAAAGGAAAATTTTGTTCTAAAGAACCCCTATCTAATTACCTCGTTTAGGGCTTCTATTTGACCGATTAATCTGGGTCTATTGCACAGGTTCCTGGGTTGCTTGCTCTAAACTTGCGACTTTGCAAGCTTCTATCTTCCTGATGACTTGATCTCCTAAGATGAAATTTGGAGGGTATTTAGACCTTACTATTATAAACAAATTCTTCTAAAGAACATACTTCTAATTCGGCCTCTTTACCTTAGTTCCACGTGAGTCAAAAGTAAGGGTCGCGTAGGTTAGTTCTGGGGTCTATTTATAGGGTTAGCTAGGGTTTCCATAGATTAGAACGAACATAGAGTCCTAATTAGGGTTTCAATTCGATCCTTAAGCCTTCTAGACTCATCTATCTAAGAGATAGCATCGATCCTAGGCGATTTGTATGCCAAAGTTCCCATCTTTTCATGCCTTCTTCCATTCACGGAATCTTCAGATAGTAGCGGTCTAGTCTAGACCGTTTTCAATCCCCAAGCGGTCGCCCGACAGACCATTTTTGGCTTTGGGCGCCGAGTTTGAAACATTTCAAACTCTTTGTCATATATGCATTGATTTATCCAATAATTAGTATATTTATCCCCTAAAATTTGCAAATATCCTATTTTAAGTTTCTAGAATGTGGGCCAAACCTTGTGGGCTTGGTTTTGGGCCATTTTGGTCTTATTTAAAAGGTTAGGTTAATTAATAAATATTGGTCCTTATTATTTGGTTTTGAATTAACCCAAATTCTTTTAATAATCCATTTATCTCTTGAAAATCTTAGAAAATCTAAATAAATTCTCCAAAATTCTAAAATATCATATACAAAATTTTGGGATATTACACCCTCCCCCACTTAAGAGAATTTGGTCCCCAAATTCTAATACATAGGCTTTAAGGGAGAGTGTACTTACATTCAAGTAGATCAGGAAATTTCTTGCGCATGACTTCCTCTATCTCCCATGTTGCTTCATGTGGGCAAGATTTGGTCCACTGGACTTTGATCTCCAATAACATAGGGTCGTTATCTTAAAGTTTGACTAGGTCTTCTATTAATGTGGGTTCTGTCTGGATATTGGCTATAAAGCAATCCTCTTTCTTCTTCATATTAATATCTAAATTCAATTGAGCAAATTTAGAAATAAGATTAGTCATGCCTTTCATGAGACTTGATAGCTTTCCCATCGATTTCCTGCTGACCGCATTGGCAACATCATTCGCCTTGCTAGGATGATATTGTATAGCAAAATCAAAGTACTTAAGGTACTCTAACCATCGCCTTTGCCTCATATTTAGCTCTTTCTGAGAGAATAGATATTTCAAGCTCTTATGGTCCGGGTAGACCGTGAATTTCTCTCCATAAAGGTAGCGGCACCAAATCTTCAAGGTAAATATAACAGCAGCCAACGCCAGATCATGAATATGGTAATTTTCCTCATGCCACTTTAATTGTCTTGAAGCATAGCAAATCACCTTGCCATTTTGCATAAGTACACAACCTAGACCAACGCCAAACGTATCGGTATAAACTTCAAAACTGCCACCTTCTACGGGCAATGCCAGTATAGGTGCCATGGTGAGATGCTCTTTAAGGGCTAAGAAAGCGGTCAAGTCTGGACTATTAGGCAGAACTATGCGGTCGAGTATGGACCGTTTGTGACGAGTCAGAGCCAGAACAAAGAAAGCTTGACCCAGAGAGACATGCGGTCATAGGATGACCATTTTCCAAAATAAGAGGTCACTTGCCGACCATTAAGTAACCCTTAGCGGTCGCCATGAAGACCGTTTGTAACTCAGAATCCAGAAAACAATGATGGTGTAAGTGCTTTCTAGACAATTTGAGTTTTAAATGGTACAACCAGCTCGGTGTCCTAGTGGGAATCCCAGGCTCGCGGAGTCTTACGGAGGCCTTGAAACATAATCCCCTAGTCCGACAGAAGGAATATCTGGCAGAGAGGTTCATAAGTCCAAGAAAGTGTGTCTATAAGTGCAAAGTGTAACTAATGGTCACATACCGGAGTATATGCCATGTACTTAAGAAAATGACTCAAGAGATAAGAGTGAAACAGTGAAACATACGGACAAAACACCATATGTACTATGTACACAACATAGAAACCATTTAATTATAAAATTATAATATTTTGGCTTGAAATTAGATGATAATGAAAAATAATGATTGAAATCATGCTCATGTTAAAACAGGGTATTTAACAGGAAATCAACATCATTTTTAGTGAAAAATATCATAATTATAGGGATTTTAATATGCAAAATTCAACACAGTTTGCAGAACCAAATAGCGGTCGTGACATGGCCACATGGGTTATAAACGGTCTTGCGATAGACCACTGTTTAAATAAGGCGGTCAGGTTATGGACCGTTTCTGTCTGATAGACAGATGCTATAAAATAGTGAAATAAAACATTAACCTAGGGAATGTTATGCATGGAAATGATATAAAATAGGTAGTAAAAAATGCTAGAAGAAAATTAGGCCATGAACATGCATAGGAGAAAGTGAATTAGACATGAATTCCATCTTTGCATTAAGACTAAGTCTATGCATGCAAAATGAACTCGTTTGCATAGTCTCAATAAAACATTAAATTCTCCACGTACAATGCGTGAAAATGACTAAGAATTGAGGGCTTTTATTCCTAACATCATGTTTAAGCCATTCATGAGATAACCTACCTTTGGACTAGACTTTAATCGTCGAATTTAAGATTGGAACTTGACGCTATTTTCTGCTCGTCCTGAACTGGAACAACAACTTTGTGGCCTTTTATCACTTGATCCTCTTCACCTATGTCCATGAAATTTTAACGGTAAGAAGATGGTACTAAAAGGAAAAATTTGTTCTAAAGAACCCCTATTTAATTACCTCATTTAGGGCTTCTATTTGATCAATCAATCTGGGTCTGTTACACAGGTTCTTGGGTTGCTTGCTCTGAACCAGCGACTTTGCAAGCTTCTATCTTCCTGATGGCTTGATCTCCTAAGATGAAATTTGGAGGGTAGTTAAACCTTACTATTATAAACAAATTCTTCTAAAGAACATACCTCTAATTCTGCGTCTTTACCTTAGTTCCACGCGAGCCAAAAGTAACGGTCGCACAGGTTGATTCTGGGGTCTATTTATATGGTTAGCTAGGGTTTCCATGGATTAGAACGAACATAGAGTCCTAATTAGGGTTTCAATTTGATCCTTAAGCCTTCTAGACTCATCTATCTAAGAGATAGCATTGATCCTAGGCGATTTGGATGCTAAAGTTTCTATCTTTTCATGCCTTCTTCCATTCACGGAATCTGTAGATAGTAGCGGTCTAGTCTAGATCGTTTTCAATCCCCAAGCGGTCACCCGATATGCCATTTTTGGCTTTAGGCGCCGAGTTTGAAACATTTCAAACTCTTTGTCATATATCCGTTGATTTATCCAATAATTAGTATATTTATCTCCTAAATTTCGTAAATATCCTATTTTGAGTTTCTAGAATGTAGGTCAAACCTTGTGGGCTTGGTTTTGGGCCATTTTGGTCTTATTTAAAAGGCCATGTTAATTAATAAATATTGGGCCTTATTATTTGGTTTTGAATTAACCCAAATTCTTTTAATAATCCATTTATCTCTAGAAAATCTAAATAAATTCTAGAAAATTCTAAAATATCATATATAAAATTTTGGGGTATTACAGCGGAAATACCTGCACAATGACGTAACGACTCGGGGGCCGTCACAAATAATGGAGTTATCCCATGACTTGCACACATTTGTAATCGGGCTTTCACGCCCCACATAAATGCCTTTCATGGCATGTAGTTATGTAATCCAGCCGGGAAATTAATCCTCATCCTCACTAGCTACCAGTCTTGATGCTGCCCAACAGACTACCATCTGTCTCCCAGCTCGGTCCTAACCCCTCTAGCCGGATGGACCCTACATTTGAGGCAAGACCCGCCTACTCCCTGTCGAGTCAGTGTCTGCTGCTTCCCTGTCCAAGCCAATACCCCATTCTCATAAACCCAGAGTTTATACCCTTCCTAGTGTCCACACTGGAACCAAGCTCTCTACCCCCAGTTATCCCTACTATGTTGTTGTTGCCCTATCGCTGTTGCACGGACTAAGCCCTCCCGACGTCGCGGCTCCTAAGGTCCCTGACTTCTCTTCGATAGTAGAAACAAAGTTGTTCGGCCTCGGCCCGATGTAAAATAAACGTTGATTGCTTGCGATCGGTGGGGAAGACATCCTATACACAAGCTCCCACAATCACCTACACTCGTACCAGCGGATCCTCCTTCTCTCCACGTGGTGCACAACATTTTGTGCTCATGTGACGTGCCCTGGTGGCACATCCCCAGTCAAATACATGGTTCTGCCAGTGATCGTCGAGAAATCGATTGGCACGCCCGCATTCCATCCAGCCATCTCTGTCCCAGTCTTCTAGAACGGTTAACCATACACCATTCCATCCTGTGCATTTCTGTCATTCTTTTCACCCTCCTTTCAATACCCCCAGAATTCCCGCGTGCCAAGTCGACCTATCTCGGCCTTCCGTAACAGGCGAGTGTGTGTCCCCACCTCGAGGAGAAATAGAAGGAATTTCCCCGCGCGCGTAAACAATAACCTAGGAAGATTCCTTTGTCACTCTTCTCATCAAACTTACCTAGGTTGTTCTTACCATTGTCCAATATGTAGCATGGACATCCAAAAGGTTTAAGATGGGAAATGTTTAGTTTCTTATCCTTGTAGAGCTCGTATGGGGTTTTCTTTAAGATTGGCCTTACCATTGACCTGTTGATGATGTAGCAAGCAGTACTTACAGCCTTGGCGCAAAAGTATTTTGGTAGGAGTTTTCACTTCACACGATTTGTGCCTTATCTATTAACGTTCTGTTCTTCCTCTCCACTACACCATTTCGCTAAGGCATCCTTGGTGATGAGAAGTTGTACGTATATCTCTACTCTTTACAGAAGCTGATGAAATCATGATTTTCAAATTCACCACCATGATCACTTTGGATGGTAATGATGAGGTAGCCTTTATCATTTTGGATTTTTCTGCAAAACACATGAAACTCCGTCAAGGCATCACTTTTATTGGCTAAAAATAACACCCATGTAAACCTAGAGTAATCATTAACAATGACAAATCCAAAAGACTTGTCTCCTAAGCTGGATGTCCTAGTAGGGCCAAATAAATCAAGATGCAGCAATTCTAGAGGCTGGGAGGTAGAAACAATGTTCTTATTTTTGAAAGAAATTCGTGTTTGCTTGCCTTTTGTGTAAGCCTCACAGATTTTGTCACTTTCAAATTTTAGTTTTGGCAACCCATTCTCCAAGTCATGTCTAGACAATTTGGAGATTACTCCAAAACTAGCATAACCTAATCTCCGGTGCCATAACCATGCATTTTCATGATTATTTGCTACCAAGCACACATCATCACCGGGAACATCATTAAGATCAATAGTATATACATTGTTATTTCTTTTTCCGATGAACCTGATTTCACTTGTGCTTTTATCCATGTCGAGGCAATAGGATTCATCAAAGATAATCTTAAAACCGTTGTCACAAAGTTGACTTATGCTTAAGAGATTGTGATTCAAGCCCTTCACTAATAATACATTCTCAATCACGGTTTCAGAATTCTTACCTATGTTGCCGATCCCAATGATTTTACCTTTGTCTTTTCCACCAAAGGCTACTGAGCATCCATCCTTGTCTTGTAGCGTAGAGAACACCTTCCTGTCCCCTATCATATGCCTTGAGCAACCGTTGTCCAGGTACCATTTTCTCCCCCTGGCTTCAAGGCAAATCTGCAAGATGCAACATTCTCAACCAATTATTTTTGGTACCCAAACTAATTTGGGTCCATAAGAGTTAGTCCAATTCTGCACATATCTTTTTCTGGTCTAAACAGCATGATTTCTTGGTGTGTTTTGTTTGAACCAACAATTTGCGATAACATGACCAAATCTACCACAAAAAGCAGTTGACATTTGAAAATCTTCTTTGGAATTTGTGTGGTTAAGGTTGGGCATGTGTTGGGTTTGTGTGTGAGCACGATACATAACTATTTTCTTTTTCATGCACAAAAGATGTTGTTATCTTGTGCTCAAAGGATTTTTTATTTTGGGGAACGTACCCCAATCCTTCTTTTCGAAAGTTAACATTAACTCCCAAGACATTATCTAGGTTTTGTTTCCCTTTCACAAACCTAGAAAGAGTGAACTGCAGGTCTGCCACTTCTTTATTCAAGCTCACATTTTTATTTTCAAGTTCTGAAATTGAGGATGTCAGAACTTCTTTTTCATTTTTAATTTTTTCAGAAACTTTTTCTATTTCAGACATTTTACATAGTAACTCCTCCTTGGTTTACTCAATGTCTGAAATTGTTTGTAACAGACTTTCTTTCTCTTTTGTTAATTTGAACCATTCATGTTCAAGTTTTTCAAATTTGACAGAAGAACCCTCATGAGTTAAATCTTTGATTTTCTTCTTGAGAGTTTAATTTTCTGACCTTATTTTATTGTACTTCGTGTACAACTTTTCTACTCAGATTCTCATTGTTCATTTGAAATAACATCAGGGTCAGAGTTTACCTCAGCTGAGTCTTCTTCGTGTGCCTTGAGGCACAGACTTTCCATGAACTCTTCCAGTTCCTCTTCGGACTGTTCGTCCTCTTCGTTGCTCCATGTAGCGACCATGGCTTTGGGCTTCCTGAACTTGTCCTTCTTGAATTTTCTTTCTAGATCTAGGCACGCACCCCTCATGTGCCCTGGCTTCTTACATTCATAGCAAATTATGTTATTGGGCTTGCTCTGCTCCCCCTTGGTTTGGGCCAGCTTTCTTTGCCATTTTCTGAAGTTTCCCTGAAAATTTTTATTCTTCCTTAAAAATTTCTTTACTTGGCGAGTCCACATGGCCAAGTTTTCTTCCTGGTCACTTCCTTTGGAGGACTTCTCTTCTTGGGAGTCATCATCATGTTGATTGGCTTTCAAGGCCATGGTTTTCTTCTTCTTGGACTCTTCTTCGGCAGTTCTTTTGATGTTTATTTCATTAGTCATAAGTGACCCTATGAGCTCATCCAAGGAGAGTATGGATAGGTTTTTAAAATCTTCAATGACTGTGGCTTTTGTGTGCAACGCCGGTGGAAGAGATATTAACACCTTCCTTACAAGTTCAGAGTTGGTGTATTCCTTCCCAAGACCTTTAAGACCGTTGGTGATCTCTGTTAATCTTGCAAACATTTCTGAAATCATCTCTTCAAGCTTCATCTTAAATAACTGATAATCTCTAACTGGTAGGTTAGCCTTGGTCTCCTTGATCTCAGAGGTTCCTTCATAAATAATCCATAGTTTGTCCCACATTTCTTTTGCCGAACTACAGATAGAAACATGAGAAAACTCATTAGGATGGATGGCACATTGCATGATATTCATCGCATTGAAATTTACAGTAGATTTCTTAAAATCTTCATGTGTCCATTTGTTCTCATCAGCAGGAAGGTCATAAGTACCATTGTCCACAACCCTCCAGATCTCGTACTCTTGGGCTATTAGAAAAACATGCATTCTATTCTTCCAATAAGAATAGTTTGAGCCATCAAAGATTGGAGGTCGGTGGATAGAGTGACCCTTAGGCATCATCCCCTTGTTGGCCATTGATCTGGATCTGACTCTAGATCGTTAGATCTGTGAAAACTAGAGCCTTAGCCTTGATACTAATTGAAGTGTCGCGATCAATGATACCCACGAGGGGGGGTGAATTGGGTGATTATAAATTTTTAGAAATCTTTACCTGATTTAAACAAATGTGATGAAATATCAACTTAGAAACAAAGATCTGTTATATTACCGATTAGATCTATCAAAATCTATCACACACAATAGTTCCTTGGTACTATGGCGGAGGTATGAATATGAAGATACTGCTTGCGCAAAGTGTTATCATCCTGACAAGACTAGCCTTGTCAATTCGAACCCACCTTTTGATATACCAAAGATCTGATGACGAAATGATAAATTATGCTAGATCTGGATGATGAAATACAAGAGGAGTAATATACATGTGTGTTAGCACAGAATGGGGGTAGAAGAAAAAGATCAAACCACACTTGAAACAGTGATTTTTAGGTGGTTCGGATGCAACGATGGCAACCAGCGTCCACCTCTCACGATCTGTGAGGATTCACACACTATCTTGTAAAGAATTACAAGATTAAAGCACACAGACACTCGTAAGGAGTTCGGAACTCCCACGAATGTGCAAGGGCACAGAAACACACACAGATTTGAAACACACACACACACACACACACACACACACACACACACACACACACACACACACACACACGGATCTCAATAGACCCACACACACACACGAATGTTTAAAGATTACAAAGAACACACACTTGAAGCTCAAGGAATTTAGAAGAAGAAACACAAATGAAAAACTTCTGATTTAGGCTCCCCCTTAGTAGATGATGCAGATCTTGGATGAAGCTTGCTTCTCCACTTGATTTCCAGTTGATTGGCTTCAAATTGATCTTGAAAAGTTTGAGGTTTGATGAAGGATTGCTGGATGGATCACTGTTCACGCAGGTGTTGCAGCAGCCCTCTTTCTCCCTTGATGGCCTCCCTTGAATCCTCTTGAGTGATTAGGGTTTCTTGGCCCAAAGGTGTGTTTTTATATTACTTGGATGGACATGCCAAGACACAGATCCACAATTCATGGCATGTCTAGAGGCTTTGAGACGCAAAAGTCCAAAAGAGAGGGCTTCCCACGTTGATGAATTCAAAAGTCAACATTTGCTGCTTCGAAGGGTTCAGTCAACCAAAATTTCTGGTCGATCGACCAAACTCTGAGAATTCCTGAAACTTTCAGTGCTGGGAAAATCGGTCGACCGATCATGGGCTATCGGTTGACCGAACTCTATAATTTTATAGAGTTCTGCATGCTGGAATTTTTGGTCGACCGAACCAACAGAGTTGGTCGACCGAAGTCTACTTTATCTGCAAAAACAACTAGTTAGCCCATAAAACATATCCACATGGAAAAGGCCATGTATCCTCATCTTGTTCCATTTATTTTGAGTTTATTGCACTTATTCTGGGCATCTTGGAAGCATGATTAATTTGAGGATTGGGTCATGATGGACATGGCCTTGAGGGCCTTCTTGTGCTTGCTCTTATGCAAAGATGAAGGCACAAGGCCGTTGGCCATATCGAGGTTTTGTTATCATCAAAATCAACTAGGGAAGTGCAACAATTAAGTCAGTAATGAGTGACAGAGTAGAGACGATGATTAGCAAGAGAGAGAGAGAGAGAAAGAGCCTATAGAGTGAAGGCGAAGCGTGAGAGTGCTCGGAGAGGAAGAAAGTGCTCGGAGACAGATATCGAGTTGAGAGAACTCGGTGGAGAACCCTTGATCTCCCTTCTCTATATCGCCTGCCCGCTACGCCGTGGAGCCTTTGTCTGGAATTTTCTCTCTCTCTCTCTCTCTCTCTCTCTCTCTCTCTCTATGTGTGTGTGTGTGTGTGTGTGAGAGAGAGAGAGAGAGAGAGAGTATTGAGTAGCAAGTATTCGTGCCTCCCTGTCCATGTCTATAGGTCCATCTAGGGACCTACTTATACCCGTCGCAGCGGTGTTGCTCCTTTCCTGGCTTAGCAATGACGTGGTTAATGGAGTGGTGTCATACTCGATCGTGGGGATCCTCTGTCGCCCACTCACTTGCTCTTGGAGGAAAGGTAGCATGGCAGGCATCTTGGTGACATGGGGGCGATCCGAAGCTCGTCGGGGTAAGCCCCGTAATGGCGGCTTCAACATTCATTGGTTAACGAGACTTAAGGTTCTCGGAAGGCACGAGAATGGAGATCTCACAAGTGGGCCGGTCAGGCCTCGATAGGTTTAACTGGGCCGCGCTTCAAAGCTACCGGTCGGCCAGAGAGGGCCACTATAGGCTAAGCTACATTGGTCCACAAGGGGCCTGGCGTTATTGGGCCGTAGTGCGACTGGCGTATTTTCCCCTCCTCACGAGCCCTCACTCCTAGACATCGAGTGTGCTCGATGCTCGGGAAGATTTGTACAATGTCCGGTGAGGGGAAAACTTGGTGGAGCTTTCATGAAGCTTCTCATCCTCTGACACGGGGAATCTTGTCTCATGTTGCTTTTCTTGGTGTGCAAGGCGGTCCTCCTCCATGCCGAGTGACGTAGTCGTCATCATGGCTGTGTCATTTTGCACCTGGAGAAATGGGGTGTAGCCAGTGTCGAAGTGGCACTTGGTTTTCCCATCGAGTTTACTAGCAGTGGCGGTTGGGCTTTCGATTGTTCGCCTGTCAAGATGAGGAAGACGCGTCACTCCCAGGAGACCTTATACAAAGGATGAGGGGGGGCCTCCAAAGACTCCCCTCGTTCTTTCCTTCTCTGGCATTGATGCTCATACTTCCCTACTGCTTGGCCTCTACACTTGGTGATGCCTCTCTCCTCCTCTTCCCCTCGGTCTCATGGTGCCACGTAGAAAGCTTATCCTGGCCGGCTCCAAGTCCTTTGGTGAGAGAGAAAGTGACCGTGGTAGCACCACGGGCACCTGTTGACGTCCAAAAATTTACTGCACGGCAAGCACGTCCTAGCTGCCAATGAATAGCTAATCATGGGCGGAAAGGCCAAATAAACCCCACCTCTCATCCGATCAGGACGAAAACACACCTGGTGGTCCGCCACTTGACAAGGAAGCTTCCCGAGCCGAAGAAATACCCCCGGTCCCTCAAAACAGGTTGTCGAAGGTAATATCAACGTAAAACCCGAGTGACCCGATCAGGGCACACGGTATGCTGGAAGGGTCCGTAGGAGGCCGAAGAGTTGCCCAATGGGGGTGAAAATACTTTGACTGATTGCCCACTTGATGAAGACACTCCCTACAGGCGTGGATCAGGCTTAAGCGCACAATTCACGGTGCCAAAGGTCGAATCATGAAGAAACCCGAGTAATCTGATGCGGGTTTGGCACCCGTCAGAAATCACTCAGAATTGTAAATCGAAGCCCAGGAGCTTCGAAATAAACACTCTGAAAGCGGTGCATTAAAAATGAGGCGACACTTGACGTCAAGCACTTGTCTGAGCCAGTTTGAGGTCAGTAAAGCAACAAAGAATATGAAATTGACCAAAATGCCCCTAATGGCCAAGTGAACTCGCACCAAGATGCCACTTGATACGGCACCCTCCTTGCTGCACATGTGAACCACCGCGGCGATGCCTCCTCCAACCCTGTGAACCGACGCGCCCTCTTCCCCCTTGGCATGTGAACTAGCACGGCCAAGATGCCATTGAACCGGTGCCACCACCATGGCCACTTGATCCGACACGCAAGCCTCAAAAGGCCACTGAACCGATGCGGCCATGCCTCCTCCAACCTTGTGAACCGATGTGCCCTCTTCCCTCTTGGCATGTGAACAAGAGCGGCCAAGATGCCATTGAACCGGCCCCACCCCCATGGCCACTTGATCCGGCGCACAAGCCTCAAAAGGCCATTGAACCGGCGCCAAAACCCTCCAACTAGCCTTGAATCGGTGCCCTATGGGATGTGAACCGCTGCGCAAAAGCCTCTTTGAAGCCCTTGAAACGGTGCAGTTACCACACCTCAAGCCCCCCTTGAAGCCCCTGATCCGGCGCCGTGGGAGATATCCCATCCTCCATCTGATACTCTATTTCTCTGCTAAAGCTCAGGCGAAGCGATAGAAAGGAGAGGGGGGAGCATTTAATGCCCGTATCAAGCCCATCGCATGAGCACTTAAGGCTCGCGAGTTTGTATCACGCTCAGCCCGACAACGCAACGGTGGCAGCAATGGTGGCAGGCATCCTCGGACACTCCCCTGTCCTGCACGAACCAACGGGCGACAGCGTAGCAGTCAATTCCCAGTTCTCCTATGAAGAAAAAAAAGGGAAAGTGGTGGGAGTTTTTTTCTTGAAGATAAGAAACCCCCCCCCCCATTCTATATATAGAACTGGCTCAGGTCAGAAGAAAAGAAAAGAGATAAGAGAAAAGTTTGGGTGGTGAATGAAAGAGGGAGCCTCCATCTACGAGAGGGAAGAAACAAGAAAAGAAGAAAGAGTGCCCGCGCGCACGCCTGCCTTGCAGAGTGAAGAAAGGAGGGAGAAGGGAAGAGAGGTGAGGGTGGAGGGGGAGGAGCTCATGCTCCGTCTCCCCTCCTTCCAATGTATTTTCTTTTCTCCTTCTATATTTCTTGTTACGGGGTACATTCCCCCCTTTGTATTTGCTCCTCCTGTAATGAAAAAAAGCATTTCGTTATAGCATGTCTGTTGTGGCCTCCATCCTGTCTCCCTTCTCCAGCTCAGACATTTCTTCCCTTTTCTATAAAGGCCTTTTATTTTTGCTCCATGTATGCATACTGGGCCTCCAAGGGAACGGCGATTGCCCTCTCAATCACACCCATGGGTTGTGGGGGCTCCGTCCCCTCCTTGCAGTCTGTTGGAGTTCACAGTTCATCTGCATCCATTCAGGGGCTCCCCTCTCCTCTCCTTCTTTGGTGCTCATCCCGGGTCCCTCAGAAGCTCGCTTATTCATAGCAAGTCCTCTAGTGATCCCACTCAAAGGGTGAATAACAATGGTCACATCCTTGATTGACATGTTGGGCATATGCCCGAAAATTTTCTTAAAGTCGTGGCCCGTGAGCCACTAGAACCCCTCGAAAGCTAGTCCTCGGGCTTCTACGCTCACCTTGGGTCACCAGGTAGCTGTTTCTAGCTCACCTGAGAATTTGGAGGTCATCTCGGAGCATTCTGTGGGTGTCTCTATTTTATACCGCAAACGCTCCAGATACGGTGGAAATGCTGCCTGATTTTACCGGAGAATCCGAACTAATAATGGAACTAGAACAAAGGAGATAAAGGTGTGAACGAAATAGAACAAGCACGGGTGACTAAACCAAGTTAAAATCCCCCACGGATTGGCAACATGAAGAGCTTGCGCATAAATGCATGTAACTTCGAAGAACTGCTCAAAATGGAATTGAATAGAGCTTAATATATTAATGAGAGGGAGGAAGAACATGCAAAGAATTAATGTCCAAATGAAAGCAAATCTGGTGAGGACACACGGCGCTATCCTCGACGGAGCACCCGGCACACCGCTACTTCCTTGTGGCTCGGCGATGGCGGCATCTTCTAGCTATCTTCTCTGCTTGCTCAGGCCATGTGGGCCTTGTCTTTTGGTCCCTGCGTGGACACTTTATCTTATTTAGACACTTATTGGGCCATGTGATGGCTTATTGGGTTGCATTTAGGGATAATGGGTCTTGTAGTTGGTTCATGGGCATAATGGGGCTTGAAGCCCACTTATTGAGGGCCCATTAGGGTTAGGGTGCGGCCCCCTCTTCATGTAGAGAAGGTGGAGGCAGCCGCCCACCCTTCCTAGCCCTACTAGGGAAGGTGGGGGGCGCTCCCCTCTCCCTTTCCCCCTTTCCCCATCTCCTCCTTTCCACAACTCCACCCCTTCCTTCTCCCACTTAGATTCTTTCTTATTTTGCTAGACTTGCTGGAATATGGGCCGCCCTTCTCTCCTTGGAGCTAGGCGCACCCCTCCTTCTAGTAGAATTAGGGTTTTCTCCCCTCCCCTATAAGTAGTCTCCATCTTGTACTTGTTTCAGTTTACACATGAATTAAAATATTGAGCCAGTGTGCAAAAGCCTTGTGCGCCCCCTCTCTCTTTCTCTCTTCTCCTGCGACGGGAGATCGGCGAGGTGCGACGCCTCAGCCCCCGGTGGACTCCGGGGTTCCTTCTTATCTTCTTCTTCTTCCTCGACGGTTCGTACTCGTGAATCAGATTTCTGCCCCGACTTGTAGCAGAGCTCGTGCCCCTCTCCTGGACGAGTTTCGCCCCAAGCTAAATTCTGGAGATACGTCGGCGGATCAGCTTCGCGTCGGCTCTGGTTTCGCGTCAATCGGAGGTCAGCACCGCCCGTACCGATTTTCTCCGTCGACCTGCGCCAGCACCCCCTTCTCTGCTCGCCCAGCAGGGAGGCCCTTCTTGCGAATTTTCCCCAGGCCTCCACACTGCGCCTGTTACCCTGGTTTCTTCAGGGTTCGTAGATCTCCAGGTCTCCTGTCCAACGCCGCCGACGACGTCGCGTTTCGACGTCGTCACCGTCCGTGGCAGTCGTTCTCGTGGGGTTGCGCCGGCGTGCCTGCACAGTCCGGCCAGCGAATCAACACCAACTTCCAGCGGCTCCTGCGACTCGTACCGGCATCGTCTGCCCGCGCCGTTTGGCCGAGGGCTTCCTCTACCAGTCAGCTCTCATCTCCAACCGGCCAGGACCTGTTCGGGCACCGGACGACCGAGTTCTAGATTTTACCGGCGGCGTGCGCGGTTCTGCGACCACAGAACCAGACCTGGTTTTCAGCAGCGCCCACGGCCACCACCGGCGCACCCAGCGCGTCCCCTCTGGCCGGAGCGTTCCTCCAGCAGTCAGCGACGCGTCCTCTCTGACGGCGCCTCGAACGGACGTCGCATCAGCCCGTGGGACCCGTCTCCGTCCAGGCGCGCGCGACACCGATTCTGCAGCATCGTGCCCGTCACCGAGTGCGGCCCGTCAGCCCGTGCCCGGCAGCCCCGAATGCGTCGCTTGTAGCCTTTTACCTCCCTGCGAGGAGTGGGCCACTATTGGGTTGTATTTTATTGGTCTTCAGTGTATCGGGGTTGTTGGCCCACGGCCGGGGTTCCTTCCCCACGCCTAGGCGTGGAGGTACGCGTTCCGACTCCTCTCTTGTGCTTGCTCTTTTAGTATGCTTTTGATTATGCCGCGTGAGAGAGAGTAGGCGCCTAGCTACTTTGTTGCCATCACCGCGGATCGTGAGTGAGAGCACCCATCCCTTAGCACCATTAGAGCATCGAGCTAGAACGCGACTCCCCTTGTCTTTGGAAATCGACTTTACGCCTAGACACGTGCGCTTCCCTCCTTGGGACGGCCGAGGTCGGAGTTTCTGTTGAGAGACGTCCTTCACTCTGTGGGGTATCACGGTGGTCAGCCACTTGGCGACCCTTGAGCGTGCTACTGCTTGCCTCAGTTAGAGTCCTTGTGAGTCTTAGTCCGTGTCGGTCCCCGTCCCCCATCAAATTTTTGGTATCTGAGCCAGGTTACCAACTTGTCCTTACAGGTTGGGTCTTAGGGTTGTGTTTAGGTTTTTGTCGTGTCTTGTTTGAGTCTTGCATCTCATTGCATTCGTGTCCCTCTAGGTCTTAGGGTGTTAGCCTCCTTTGCATGCCCACTCGGGGTGGTACGGACTACCACCGCCCGGACGCCATGGGTGACCAACACCCACCTCAGGGACGCCCATCTCTAGAGGATCTGATTGCCCAACTTATGGCCCGTATGGACAGGTCCGACCAGTCCATCAAGGAGTTGACTGAGCGTCTAGATGATCGTCTGAAGGTCATTGAGGATCGTGCCACCGTGTCCGATTTGGCCCTCCAGGGTCTTGTTGGCCGGATAGGGAGGGTAGATGAGGTGCACCGCCAGGACTCTCCTAGAGCCAACCAAGCTCCTCTTGTTGCTGCCGCTCAAGCCCCTCGGGCTCAGGAGCGACGTCCCCGAGCCCCCGACTTTGATGATTATGGGTCCGAGATGGATTTTGAGGGGAATGGACGCCAGTACCGTGGTCGTCGACCACACCAGGATGAGGATGATAGGGCCCTTAGGACCGTCCGTGCCGATCCACCCACTTTCGAGGGGTCTCTTGACCCAAAAGCCTACATAGACTGGGAGAATAGCATGGATAGGTATTTCGAATGGGTTGAGATGTCTGAGCTGCGGCAAGTCCGATTTGCCAAGATGAAGCTCATGGGGAGAGCCCAGACCTACTGGAGGAATGTCGAGAGTCTGATGTTACAGAGACAGGACCCACCCATAGAGACCTGGTTTGATATGCGGCGTAAGCTCCGCGAGAAGTATGTCCCTCCTTCTTACCGCCAGAGGCTCATTGACCGATGGCAGACCCTTAGTCAGGGCGATCGGTCCGTGACCGAGTACATCGCCGAGTTTGACGAGTATTATTTGCGATGTGGAGTTGTTGAAGAGAAGGGCATGCCTGTTTCTCGTTTTCGCCGTGGCTTGAGGCCCGAGTATCAGTATGAGCTCTATCGCCGCCAGGTAGACACTTTAGAGCTGGCTTACCAGGTTGCCCTAGAGTTAGAGCAATTTGAGTTGGAGTTTGGCCCCACCTTTCGTCCGGGGATGCCTAGTCAGCGGGGTCTTGACCCTCGCTCCACTTCCACCCAGTATGGTCGATATCCGGCGGCTCGACCCGCGGAGCCTCCTCGCCAGGACCCCACTGGTCCCAGGCCTCGTCCACCCCTTCCTAGGGATCCGCTTCCTCCACCTCGCCAGCAGCCGCCCTACCCCCCCACTCGCCCTACACTTCCACCTCCCGCGCACCCTGCGCGTTCCCAGCCTTTACTCCCCGCGCCCCGTCATGATGACAAGGGCAAGGGTCCTATGACCGCTGGAGCCTCATCCAGTGCGGGCGCTCGTACTTGTTACCGGTGTGGCGGATTTGGCCACTTTGCTGATAGATGCCCCACTCGAGAGAGGAAGGCCCTTGTCGTGGCAGACCCCACTTCCACTGAGTCCCCCACTGAGCCCATACCTGTTAGCTATGAGGTAGACCAGGACTTGGTTGAGGAGTTCTTCGATGATCTGCTCGAAGGAGAGCAGGATGGTGCCCAGGGTAGCCACTTTCAGGGTGACCCACAGTTAGGGGTAGTTAGGTGCATCCTAGCCCAGCCCCAGGTGAGTGATGACTGGCGTCGCACCACCATATTTCACACTTTCTGCAGGCTTGGGGGTAAAGCTTGCAAGATTGTCATTGATAGCGGGAGTTGCATTAACGCCATATCTACTGGCACTGTTACCCGCCTTGGGTTGACTCCAGTTGACCACCCTGCTCCCTATAGGGTTTCTTGGGTCGATTCTACCTCCATTCCTGTTAGGCTCCGTTGCCTAGTGTCCCTTCAGTTCCAGACCTATCAGGATGAAGTTTGGTGCGATGTTCTCCCTATGGAGGTAGGTAACATCATTTTAGGGAGGCCGTGGTTGTTTGACATGGATGCCACCCTACAGGGCCGTGCAAACACGTGCACATTTGATCACAACGGCCACAGGATCACCCTCCACCCAGCCCCACCTAGGGACCCTACTATTAGGGGACCAGCTGGCCCGAGTGCCTCGACCACCCCTCGCCAGGGGAAGGTCAACCCACCGCCACCACCACCTCCGGTGCCAATTTCCACCCCCTCTCCTACCCTCACCATAGATGTCCCTCCTACGAGAAGGTTGATGATCATCA
This sequence comes from Amorphophallus konjac, assembly GCA_022559845.1. Lineage (NCBI taxonomy): Eukaryota > Viridiplantae > Streptophyta > Magnoliopsida > Alismatales > Araceae > Amorphophallus > Amorphophallus konjac. The sequence goes on from CM040124.1 coordinate 235,985,669, forward strand.
GTCCCCGAGAGATGGAGAGAGAGGTTACTAGTGGTGTCCCCCTTTTAGCTGTGGTTGTCAGGGAGACGGGTGAGGTAGTCCCCAGTCTCGAGGGAGTGACAGACCCTCAGTTAGTTGAGATGTTGCGAGAGTTTGCTGATATCTTCCCGGAGGACCTTCCCGAAGGCCTTCCACCTTTGCGTGACATCCAGCACGAGATTGATCTTGTTCCGGGCTCGTCCTTGCCCAATCTTCCACATTATAGGATGAGTCCCGCAGACCACGCTGAGCTACAGAGGCAGGTTGATGAGTTGATGAGTAGGGGTTCCCTTAGGGATAGCAAGAGCCCCTGTGCTGTTCCCGCCCTGCTAGCGCCGAAGAAGGATGGCACATGGCGTATGTGCATCGATAGCCGTGCGATCAATAAGATCACGGTTAAGTATAGGTTTCCCATTCCCCGGCTGGATGACTTGCTTGATATGATGTCGGGAGCCACGATTTTCTCAAAGATCGATCTTAGGAGTGGCTATCACCAGGTGAGAGTCAGACCCGGTGATGAGTGGAAGACTGCATTTAAGACCAAGGATGGTCTTTACGAGTGGTTGGTCATGCCCTTCGGGCTGACTAACGCCCCTAGCACCTTCATGCGGTTGATGACGCAGGTGTTGCGTCCCATGATTGGAGTGTTTTTGGTCGTCTACTTCGACGACATCTTGATTTATAGCCGCACTAGGGAGTTACACCTAGACCACATTAGGCAGGTGTGTGTTGTTCTGAGACGGGAGAGCTTGTTTGCCAACCCTAAGAAGTGTAGCTTCATGACTGACCAGGTTTCTTTCTTAGGGTTCATTATGTCCCGTGACGGAGTCTCCGCTGATCCGGAGAAGATCCGTGCCATAGTGGAGTGGCCCGAGCCCCGCTCACTCCACGATGTGAGGAGCTTTCATGGTCTGGCGACATTCTATCGCCGTTTCATTAGGGGGTTCAGTTCTATCACCGCCCCGATCACGGATTGCATCCGTAAGGGGGAGTTTACCTGGACGAAGGCTGCTGCCACAGCCTTCCAGACTATCAAGGATCGCATGACCCAGGCACCTGTTCTGACACTCCCTGACTTTTCTAAGGTGTTTGAGGTTACATGTGATGCCTCAGGTTTAGGCATAGGTGGAGTGCTTAGCCAGGAGTCCCACCCTATAGCCTTTTTTAGTGAGAAACTCAATGATGCCAAACTGCGTTACTCTACTTATGACAAGGAATTCTACGCAGTTGTTCAGGTCTTGCGCTATTGGAGGCACTATCTCCTCCACCAGGAGTTTGTGCTCTTTTCTGACCATGAGGCATTGAAATTTCTCCACACCCAAAAGAAGCTGAATGCCCGACATAGTAGATGGGTGGAATATTTGCAGGAGTTTACATTCGTTCTCAAGCACAAGGCAGGTGCTGAGAACAAGGTGGCCGACGCTCTTAGTCGGCGGGTGATGTTGATATCCACCATGAATGTTCAGGTGGTTGGTTTAGAGAAGTTGAAGGAGGCCTACATTGATTGCCCGGACTTCGGTCCCATCTATTCTGCCCTTCAGTCAGGACCGTCCCGTGAGTTTAGCGAGTATGTCCTTCAGGATGGTCACTTATTTCGAGGTGATAGGTTGTGCATCCCACGGACTTCAGTTCGTGATTTTCTTACGTGGGAGCTTCATGCAGGAGGTCTTGCCGGCCACTTCGGCCGAAACAAGACCATAGAGGCTGTTGAGCACCGTTTCTACTGGCCCAGTTTGAAGAGGGATGTGGCCCGCATAGTTGCCCAGTGTCGTATTTGTGCCCTAGCGAAACAGAGGAAACAGAACACTGGCCTTTATACCCCTCTGCCTGTCCCTGATAGTCCTTGGCAGGATATCAGCATGGACTTTGTGCTTGGTTTGCCCCGTACAGCACGGCGGCACGATTCTATTTTTGTTGTGGTTGACCGCTTCTCCAAGATGGCCTTGTTTATTCCTTGTTCCAAGACATCGGATGCCTCTGGAGTTGCTAGGTTATTCTTCACCCACTGTGTGTCCAGGTTTGGGTTGCCGCGTACCATTGTTTCTGATAGGGATGTGCGTTTTACGAGCTACTTTTGGAAAACCCTTTGGCGGATGATGGGCACCCAGTTGAAGTTCTCCACCGCGTACCACCCCCAGACTGACGGTCAGACAGAGGTAGTCAATAGAAGTCTAGGGGATCTTCTGAGATGTTTAGTGCGTGATAGAGTTGGAGATTGGGATCTTGTCTTACCTTTAGCGGAGTTTGCTTATAATGATTCGGTCAATAGGTCTACAGGGTTGAGTCCATTTGAGATTGTCACTGGTCGTAGGCCTAGGAAACCGATTGATTTGATTCCCTCCCCCATTCAGTCCCGAGTCTCTGAGTCAGCTGAGTCTTTTGCTGAGCATATTAGACAGTTGCATGATCATGTCCGTCGTCATATTGAGGCTTGCAATGCACGTTACAAGGAGTTAGCTGACGCGCACAGACGCACACGTGAGTTCCGCGAGGGAGAGTACGTCATGGTCCGGGTTAGACCGGAACGGTTTCCTTCGGGAGCCGTAAAGAAACTCCAAGACCGCGGTGCAGGACCATTCAGAGTGTTGAGGCGTATTGGGTCGAACGCGTATGAGATCGAGCTTCCAGACGACTACGGGATCAGTTCGACATTCAATGTTTCTGATCTGGTAGCTTATAAGGATCCCGCGGTGATACCCAGCGAGTTATTTGGGCCTGACCCTCCTGTTGTGAGTGATACACCTACTGAGAGCCCACCTCCTCCAGCCCCATTACAAAAACGCGAGCATATAGATTGCATACTGGATGAGCAGGTGACAACTACCAGGAGCGGAGCCTACCAACGCTTCCTAGTGCGTTGGAGAGGGCGCCCGGAGTCGGACAACACCTGGATTACACGCGGAGAGCTGGAGCGGATGGACCCGGACTTGCTGGAGCGGTACCTCAGCGACCGTGACCCTTACTCGACGGGGTCGAGTTCTTCCCACCCGGGGAGAATTGGTGAGGACACACGGCGCTATCCTCGACGGAGCACCCGGCACACCGCTACTTCCTTGTGGCTCGGCGATGGCGGCATCTTCTAGCTATCTTCTCTGCTTGCTCAGGCCATGTGGGCCTTGTCTTTTGGTCCCTGCGTGGACACTTTATCTTATTTAGACACTTATTGGGCCATGTGATGGCTTATTGGGTTGCATTTAGGGATAATGGGTCTTGTAGTTGGTTCATGGGCATAATGGGGCTTGAAGCCCACTTATTGAGGGCCCATTAGGGTTAGGGTGCGGCCCCCTCTTCATGTAGAGAAGGTGGAGGCAGCCGCCCACCCTTCCTAGCCCTACTAGGGAAGGTGGGGGGCGCTCCCCTCTCCCTTTCCCCCTTTCCCCATCTCCTCCTTTCCACAACTCCACCCCTTCCTTCTCCCACTTAGATTCTTTCTTATTTTGCTAGACTTGCTGGAATATGGGCCGCCCTTCTCTCCTTGGAGCTAGGCGCACCCCTCCTTCTAGTAGAATTAGGGTTTTCTCCCCTCCCCTATAAGTAGTCTCCATCTTGTACTTGTTTCAGTTTACACATGAATTAAAATATTGAGCCAGTGTGCAAAAGCCTTGTGCGCCCCCTCTCTCTTTCTCTCTTCTCCTGCGACGGGAGATCGGCGAGGTGCGACGCCTCAGCCCCCGGTGGACTCCGGGGTTCCTTCTTATCTTCTTCTTCTTCCTCGACGGTTCGTACTCGTGAATCAGATTTCTGCCCCGACTTGTAGCAGAGCTCGCGCCCCTCTCCTGGACGAGTTTCACCCCAAGCTAAATTCTGGAGATACGTCGGCGGATCAGCTTCGCGTCGGCTCTGGTTTCGCGTCAATCGGAGGTCAGCACCGCCCGTACCGATTTTCTCCGTCGACCTGCGCCAGCACCCCCTTCTCTGCTCGCCCAGCAGGGAGGCCCTTCTTGCGAATTTTCCCCAGGCCTCCACACTGCGCCTGTTACCCTGGTTTCTTCAGGGTTCGTAGATCTCCAGGTCTCCTGTCCAACGCCGCCGACGACGTCGCGTTTCGACGTCGTCACCGTCCGTGGCAGTCGTTCTCGTGGGGTTGCGCCGGCGTGCCTGCACAGTCCGGCCAGCGAATCAACACCAACTTCCAGCGGCTCCTGCGACTCGTACCGGCATCGTCTGCCCGCGCTGTTTGGCCGAGGGCTTCCTCTACCAGTCAGCTCTCATCTCCAACCGGCCCGGACCTGTTCGGGCACCGGACGACCGAGTTCCAGATTTTACCGGCGGCGTGCGCGGTTCTGCGACCACAGAACCAGACCTGGTTTTCAGCAGCGCCCACGGCCACCACCGGCGCACCCAGCGCGTCCCCTCTGGCCGGAGCGTTCCTCCAGCAGTCAGCGACGCGTCCTCTCTGACGGCGCCTCGAACGGACGTCGCATCAGCCCGTGGGACCCGTCTCCGTCCAGGCGCGCGCGACACCGATTCTGCAGCATCGTGCCCGTCACCGAGTGCGGCCCGTCAGCCCGTGCCCGGCAGCCCCGAATGCGTCGCTTGTAGCCTTTTACCTCCCTGCGAGGAGTGGGCCACTATTGGGTTGTATTTTATTGGTCTTCAGTGTATCGGGGTTGTTGGCCCACGGCCGGGGTTCCTTCCCCACGCCTAGGCGTGGAGGTACGCGTTCCGACTCCTCTCTTGTGCTTGCTCTTTTAGTATGCTTTTGATTATGCCGCGTGAGAGAGAGTAGGCGCCTAGCTACTTTGTTGCCATCACCGCGGATCGTGAGTGAGAGCACCCATCCCTTAGCACCATTAGAGCATCGAGCTAGAACGCGACTCCCCTTGTCTTTGGAAATCGACTTTACGCCTAGACACGTGCGCTTCCCTCCTTGGGACGGCCGAGGTCGGAGTTTCTGTTGAGAGACGTCCTTCACTCTGTGGGGTATCACGGTGGTCAGCCACTTGGCGACCCTTGAGCGTGCTACTGCTTGCCTCAGTTAGAGTCCTTGTGAGTCTTAGTCCGTGTCGGTCCCCGTCCCCCATCAAAATCAAAAGCTAATTAAAGCCTCTGTAGGTGGGCACTTGCATGCTTGATTTTCAAGATCACAAAGTTTTCTAACTCTGGGTTCCCTTTTCCCTCAGCTCTACTTTTTGTATGGGTCGACCCCATGCATAAGAACGGTGCCGTTCGTAAAATGAACAAACAAACAAAAACAAACAAACCAAAAAAAGCCCGGCCACGTTACATGTCTCTTCTTGCATCATGCCATATGCATCATAGGAACATAATAAACCACACTTGTCCAGTAGAGCCCTTTGGCCCACTTTCCTAAATGAATAATCCAAACTTAATCAAAAATGTCTGTCTAAAGCTTGGGGTCGACCCTTCCCCTCTTGGCTCTTCCTGGTCAACGGCCCTACGTCGACTCCTCCTCCAGGTTCCCTGATGCTGGGGATTTCGGTCGACCGACCAAATTGGCTCAGTCTACCTAACCCTGGGAGGTGATCCGACGCGCACACGAGCACGCCGGATCACCCCTCCCCAACCTTCTTACGCCGATTCATCAACCTCACCCCCTCACTCTCCTTCTAATGGCGCCGATTCACTACATATAAAAATAAAACAAAACAAAACTCAGGAGGCGGGGTGAACCAGCGTGCCCATTGGCATGCTAGATCACCTCCCCCCTTTCTCTCTCCATCTCTCACCCTCATCTCCCCTCACCACTGAGCGGTTTCATTGACCATCACACACTCTTAACACATACCCCCACTCACATGAGCATATATATATACGTAACACTCTTTCACAACCAACCTATGCAAAAAAATCCCAACGTTAAAACAAAGAAAACAAATGAATCTAAGAAAGCTAACACAATAAAAGAACAACATAATAAAAAAATCAAAAAAAGAAAGAAGAATGATGAAATAAATGGACAAAAAGAATACAATAACAATCTTAATAAATGAAGAAAACATATTCGTGCTTTTAAATAAACAAATAAAAATCAAATAACCCATTCAAAAAATAAGATAATAATGATAACAAGTTGCCAAGAAAAATGCACCCGTGCACTTAAATAAAATTCAAATAACCAAATAACAAAGAACATTAGCATGCACGCTTCGGAACCTCCGCTTCCCTGAGCTCGGCATGAAAGGAATATCAATGTCGCCCCGCTATGTCGAATTTGGATCTCGAGAACCATCCCGATATAGCCATGATCCGACGTTGCTCGGGCCAATAGCTTATTGAATCTGACCTGTTCTGATTAGGATTTAATCCCGCTCTCTTATCAAACTTGACGCATACTCGGCAGACATTTGTACAGGTTTTGCATCCATCTTCGTCAAGCTCTCAACACGAACTTCCGTCCGAACACGAAATGGTCGGTAAGCGACCAACATGATTTAAACATTTTCACCCCATCGAGCGGCATTTTCACGCTGTCCGCGAATTTCAATATCTCATTTCTTTAATGTTAATTTTAGGCCATATGGCCCCTTTTCCTAGCAATCAATCAAGGGTTTTCCCCTCTCCGAGGGGATGTAATTAACGTCGTGGCCTTCACGTCACGGCGGGTTTCTGTCCTGACACGATATCCACTATCATTTGATTAGTCAGACGGCGTGCATCAAGGGCTTCCTCGAAGCCCGAATAAATCATCACTCATGTGACTGACACGCCCACGCACAAATAAAATGAATTAACGAATAAACAAACAAATAATAAATAAAACAAAAGAGTGTTCTAAAAATGCATCCACATGTCTGGCACGTCCGGTGGGATGGAACTTCCCTTCATCTCCTTGCCAGGATTAGGGGCCCAATGGCCTCTTCTTAAAATTCTAAATGTTTAGTTTAATCTTACAGATTGCTTTCTGACAACGATGATGACCGTATTGTTCGGACCCCTTGTTGTCGCTAGCCATGCCACCCATGGCTACTTGGCGGTGCTGATTCAGTTTGGCAATTTCCCACCTGTCGTCGGCTTCCCCAAATTCTTGGGTGTCTCATTCATGGAGCTCCTGAACGTCCAGGAGATGGAACCAGTCGCCGTTGCAGAGGCAACAACGACTGATGCTACTGTGGTGGGCTGCTATGCTCACCACATTCATTCTCGCGCCTCCATCAACCGGAAGTGCACACCGGCCGCCATGAGGGTGGCCAAGAAGAACCCCGTCACATTGCAAAGCTGACTATCCATTACAGGCAAGTCCATACTCGTCATAGGCGTCCGAGTCTTTGTGAATGGTCGACATGCCAAGATCACGCCCAATAGGGCAATTCCAACGGTGCCAGTGCACAACTCCTTCCAAGCACTGGCCCAAGAGAAACCGGACCGCTTCGAGTCCAAATCAAAAGGGGGTTGGCTCGAAAGCCAGCAAGACTCAAGCATATTCAAGTTCCCAAGTGGACTTGGCCCTGAGCCCCAACTCAGCCAGGCGAGGCACTGCAGACCCTCGTTGAAAAAACCGGCTAGGATGACACTGTGGCGATAATCACCGTCAATGTAATCACGGCTGAAGATGACGGTGAGAGGCCATCCATGTCGTCTGAAGAAATTTCAGTGGAGGAAAGAGGTGTCACCCTCAATCCCCCCATGCATTACTAGTGCGGACACTAGAGCGAGCAAGAAGCATGAACCGGCGAACCGACAGTACCGTAGGCGCAGCACCACTCAAGCTACATCGGCTTCCCTTTGGCTCAGAGATAGTTTGGAGTCTCCATTCTGAGTCCCAGCATTTTTAGTATTTATTGGGTTTTTATTTGGAATGTAATGTGTGCTTATTTGGTTTATTTGGGTTTAATAGAGTGTGATTAGGAGAAATAAATTGGTTTTCTTGTAAAAAGGGGCCATCTAGGTCCCGCGGGTCCGCTCAACCTCCTCCCCATTGGGCCACCTGACTTCTAGGGACCCATAGGGGCTGGCCCATTGTCCACTTAGGATAGTGGACCATTGGACCAAAGAAGAGAAATTCATTTTTTCTTCTTTAAGGGGGGCGCCCCCTCTTTTGTCCCATTAGGCTAGTTTTTTTATTTTGTTTGACCACATGGGGGGAATATATATTTTTGGCTTTCCCAAGGTGCCCCTCACCCACCCTAGATCTGAGGGCATGGCTGGTCATTTACCATGGGTGGCCATTTCATATAAAAGGTTGTATTTTCCCATTTTCCATATAATTAATGAAAGAATTTCAAGGATTTTTATCCAAGAGGCCAAGGCCGCCCTCTCTCTCTCTTTCCTCTCTCTCCCTTGCATGCTATGAAGACTGCCTTCTAAGTTGTGACTCCTCACCGTATCAGTGTGCGAAGATCATCGTCGCTGCCGCCATCGAGCCGCCGTTGCACCGCCACCATCGTCGCCGAAAATTTGCCACCACCAAACAACAAGTTGAAGAGTGATTTTTAGCTCCCAACCCCGTGATCTTTTGGATCCAAAATTTTCAGCGTGAGTTCCCAAGGTCCATCCCACGACCCATAAAAATGTTCAGATTTTCCACCCTTCGTTTTCCTATTTTCCCATTTAGCTTCCCACAGCCCTCCAGATCTGCCACTGTTCTGTCTTGTGTTCCAGCAACCAAGTATTTGGCCCATGAACCCACCTTTTTGATTTCAGAATGATCTGAAATTTGGACTGGGGCTTCTGTCCACCCAACCCCCATCCCACAAATTTTCTTAGGGTTTTTAAAGTTCGTTTACCATTTTTAAAAATCACTGACTTTTCCCAAATCTGTTCTGTCCTGTGCAGTCCAGATCCGACCCACTTGTGTTAGACAATCTATTTCCTTTACCAAACCTCCACCATAAATTACAAAAAAATTATTCACATCTTCCTCACTTCCCTCTCTCTAGCTTTAAAAAAGGGCCCAACTCCCAGATGTAACGTTTTAGTCGCGGTCAACGCCCATTCTCAGGCAGATCCAAATCTGTCCTGCCAGATCTGAGACTAAGAACAGTCCTCTTTGAAATTCCACCATAGAAATTGCGGCCCCAACAAAAATCCTGTAACACCAGAGGGTTGGAGTACTTCGAGTTAGCTTTCCAACGGCACCGGTTTCGCGATGTTATGATATCAGAGCTGGTCGCATCAATTTCTGTCGCCGGATTGCGTAGGCCTAAAACAGCAAATCAGATCCGTGGACAGCAAGCTTCACACTAGACGATCGGAGCCACCTCGCCTTCGACAAGGTCATCTAGGGCGTCCCTCTCCTAGGGATCATCCCCCCAGCAGTCCTCTTCATAGCGGGACCCACCCCGCCCAGTTCGGAGGTCCAAGCAGTACGTGGGCCACACAACCCGTAGCACGCGCCGTCCGGACAGCACCGAACCGTGACCTTTCGGCACCGACAGAGCGATTAAAAACGCTACCCGTCAACCCAATTTTGATTCTCCCGGGTCCCATATGTTACCTATTACCTCCCTGCGTGGAGTGGGCTTAACTTTGTAATCATTTGCTAATTGTCTTAACCGGGAGTACGAAGTTGGCCGGGGTTGTCTTCCCCACGCCGGGTGCATGGAAGTAACGATCTATCCTTTCTTGGCATTTGCTTTCCTAGTATATGATTATGTGCCGCTATTTGAGTGCGTTAGAAATTCTAGTTCGTGAGTTCATGTTAATCACCGCTGTGAGGAAGAGAGTGAACCTGTCCCGTGACTCGACCCGAGTACGGAAGTGAGTTGACCACCTTTGACTCTGCCGGTTTCTCAACCACGTGGATCCACGTTTACCTCGCTTTGGGACGATGAGTGAGCTCACATTTCTGTTTACATCGTATATCCCATAGGATCTCTTAGTGTCGAGCCGAGTTAACTCTATTGTTCGTGTGTCGCTGGTCACGTCGTCACTTAGAGTCCAAGGTTCACATCATTTGACGTCGGGTTCCTCATTCGTCCCGCATCAGTTTGGTATCAGAGCCAGTTATAGTCTAGGGTAGTCGTCTTAGGTGTCTCATTACATCCTTTAGTCGGTATATCAAAAGGTGTTTCCCGAATGTTAGGTTACGCCTATCGGGAAGGTCACACACTTGCGAGAGAGGATCTTCAGATCCCGTAACTCTGCCACGTACCGGATATTGGTTATGTCTAAGTTCATCATATTTGCTTTAGTCCGTGTATCCCAGTCACTGCGTCCTTTGTATGCCCACCCGTAGAGGTACCCAATACTCACCACCACCACCTATGGCGGATCCCCGAGCCCGTAGTTCCGATGAGCCTTCGGTGGCCGAGATGCTCCTATCTCTCATGGATCGACTCGATACGCGTATGGATGGGCTTATTATGCGGGAATGTGCCTTGAAGGGAGGATGAAAGCCATAGAGGATCGGGTCGAAGCATCGGACCAGTCCATCCAGGGTCTAGTAGGGAGAGTTGCTATCTTAGAGAGGGCCCCAGTGGAGGCGCAACCCACGCCGACGAATGGCCAACAAGAGTCGGTTTAGCAACCTGCTGCTCCAAGGGCTCTAGGGGCAAATGATAGGGGGCAACGAGTGCCCGAGGTGGATGACTATGCATCCGATAATGAACAAGGGGGTTATGGTCGTGACCGTCAAGCCCAACGACGGAATCGTCATTACTATGATGATGACGGCATTCTTAGGAGCGTGCGTGCGGACCCTCCCCTCTCTGACGGGTCCTTTGACCCAAAGGTCTATCTAGATTGGGAGGCCGGCATGGATCAGTACTTCGAGTGGTTTGAGATGACGGACCACCGAAGAGTTCGCTACGCAAAGATGAAGTTGCTAGGACAGGCGCAAACATATTGGACAAATGTGGAGAGCCTGTTGATGCAGCGACATCAACCCCAGATCGGAACTTGGGATGACATGAAAATCAAGTTGAGGCAGAAGTACCTTCCTACCACATATCGCCAGCGTCTCATAGACAAATGGCAAAGTCTCACCCAAGGGAACCGATCCGTGACTGAGTACACCGCCGAGTTTAATGAGTATTATTTGCGGTGTGGAGTTATGAAAGAGAGCACCATGACCATCTCGCTCTTTCGAAGAGGTCTGTGGCCAAACTATCAATATGAACTTTTTCGCCACAATGTGACCACTTTGGAACAGGCGTATCAGGTTGCTCTCGAATTGGAGCAATTCGAGGCCGAGTTTGAACCTACCCAATAGTCAGGCCCCTTCCCACTTCGTAGTGTCGAGCCCCGCGGCTCTTCAGGCACATATTAGAGGGCCCCCATGGTTTGACCTCAGGAGCCCGCTCGGCTGGAGCCATTCGCTCCTAGGCCTCGTCCTCCACCTCCGAGAGATTTTCCTCCTCGACCCCAGCCTTCGGCACACATTACCCGTCCACCGGCACCCGCACCTCCTGCCCGTCCCTTGTTGCCTACACCTCCTATCTGTCGGGAGGGTAAGGGACCTTTGATCAGGGAGCCTAGTGGATCACGGCGGCAGCGTTTTTGCTAGAATGGGTTTGGCCACTTTGCCAACTAGTGTCCCACTCGTCAATGTCTAGTCATTGGGGACACACAGGTCGGGGACACCTCATCTTCTGAGCTTGTGTCAGTCAGCTATGAGGCGGAATAGGAATTAGCTGATGAGTTCTTTGCAAATGAAGATGATGGCCAGGATGCCCAGCATCCGGACGATACCCATGTGGGAGTCGTCAGGTGTATTTTCACCCAGCCACAAGCCAGTGATGACTGGCGTCGGACCACTATCTTTCATACCTACTGTAGGCTGGGCGGGAAAGTTTGTAAGGTGATCATCGATAGTGGGAGTTGTATCAATGCAATCTCCATGGGCACTGTCTCTCGTCTTGGTCTTACTCCCGTGGACCATCCTTGCCCCTATCGAGTATCATGGGTGGATTCCACCTCCATTCCGATCAGACTGCGGTGTCTGGTGCCACAGTAGTTCCATGCCTACCGTGACGAGATCTGGTGCGATGCCCTCTCCATGGAGGTGGGCAGTATTATTCTTGGTTGGCCGTGGTTGTTTGATCTGGATGTCACACTCCATGGCCGGTCGAACACCTGTACCTTCGACCATTGTGGCCAACGGATTACACTCCACCTCTCTCAGTCCACGAGTCCTTCAGTTAGGGGTCCTACTGGTCCTAGTACTTCAGAGCCTTCCGTCCCTGGACCCAGTACCCCATCCCCAGCTCGGGCCATGATCGTTACATCTAGCACAGGCGAGCCCTCGTCTAGGAGGTTGATGTTGATTAGCTCCCGAGAAATGGAGCGGGAGGCTAGTAGGGGCAGCCCCGTGTTTGCTATTACGGTCTGAGAGGTGGAGCAAAAGTCCGTGGGTGAACTCCCACCCGATGTCATTCCCATTCTGTAGGAGTTTGCTGATATCTTTCCCGAAGAGCTTCCCGAGGGACTCCCACCTATGCGGGATATTCAGCATGCTATCGACCTGATTCCGGGATATTCATTGCCCAATCTTCCTGATGTGGGACGGACCACGGACACGACTCCAATTGGAATGTGATCCTTGGACTCTATGCAAACTCGCGATCGTCCCTTAGCGATGGAAGCGTCGGACGTGCGCGGTTGAGAAACCGGCAGTGAGCTAGGGTGGTCGGCTCTCTCATGTGTCCTGATCGGGTCACGGGACGGTCACGCTCTCTCTCGCAGCAGCGGTAATATCACTAAATATAGCGGGCTACGATCCTAGCATGATATCTAGCAGCGGCATAAACACATATATATGAAATAAAGTAAATGCCAAGTGTAGGAGCGAATACGATACCTCCACGCTCTCGGCGTGGGGAAGACGGACCCGGCCGAACTCGTACTCCCGGGACAATCAATACACAATAAGTACAACAAAGAACTACTGCCCACTCCACGCAGGGAGGTAAAGGGCTACACAAGTGGGCCCGGGAGGACCGATTCCGGGTTGACGGGCGGCTTCTTATAATGCTTCAGCGGCACACGAACTCATGACTGTGGGGCCCACGTGCTGGCCGGAGGGACCGTGTGGGACCGGGTGGCACCACTGTAGTGGGGGACGCCTGGAGGAGCGCTCCCTGGGGTGGCGGCGCGTTGGAACGCCGGTCGGAGGCCGGGCGGCTCCGATCGACACCCGCCGAAATAACCGGCCACGGACCTGTGCTTGCTGTTTTCAGGCACGTGACCCGGCGAGATCGCTCGCTGCGACCAATCTCGATGTCGGATCGACGATCAGGAGGTACCGTTGGAAAGCTCATTCGAAATCCTTCAAGATAGGACTAGAGAGAGAAGCTGGATTTGCACGGATCTGGGCCTTAACTATTTTTCAATTTGCTGTTGCATAGTACCCAAAATCTCAGAACAGTAAATAGTTTTCCTGAGAACAGCCGTTGACCGGTTGGTAGACCTCCGAATCTGAAGTTGTGTTCTTCAAAAAAGTCATAGGAAATCAAGAGAGAAAACCAGGAATATTTTTAGATCTGGAAATAATGGAGATTTGAATTTTATAGAGAGTTTACACTGGCGAAGGGTCGGATCTGGACTGAGGCAGACTGAACAGATTTTGGAACTTGGATGAATTTTAAAAACTATTGAAGGGCTGACAAAAATGTAAGAAAATTCGTGCAGATAGGAGAAGGTGGAAAGAATCTCCAATAAAATTGGGAACTCCTGGGAAAATCAAAAGGTTGGTCGAAGAAGGTGTTCTTCAGCTGGCTATAACAGTGAACAGAAACTGGACAAAATTGGAAGGAGATGATGAACGAAAATGGGAAAATATGAAACGGGATCTATAGATCAAACCAATGTTTCTGGAGGGTTCTGGGAACCTCTGGAACACACCCTAAAATTTTCAGCTCAAGATGATCACGTGGTGGAGAGCAAAAATTCGGAGAAGTAGCTACTGTCCTGAGTGGACAGGACTGCAGAGGCGGCTTCGCGGCGGCGCAACGGCGGCACGAACGGCGGTGGCGGCGGCGGCACTAGATGAATCCTGAGATTGAGGGGAGGGGGTAGAGGAGAAATCACTCTAGAAATGAGGTTGGGGATGAAGAAACTAGAGGGATGAAGAGAGGGGGGCACAAATCTCCTTCTTGCACAATGCTTTTTTTCTATTCATTAATTTCACAAAATGAGAAATACATGCTATATGTAATAAATGGAAAAAGACCATGAATACCCTTAGATCTAGGATCTGGAGGGGCATTTAAGGGACTTCATATTTGGTCCAAACAAAATAAAAAAACCAATTCCTAATTAATTCTAATGGAGGGGGGCGCCCCCTTAACCAAGGGGAGGTGGTAGGTGGGCAACCTTGGACTTTGAAATCCACTTGTCCCCCATGTGGCATATTGACATTCAACCCTTCTAGATGGCCACCTAGGATGGTTGACCAGCCCCACATGGCTTAGGTGGCCCAATAGGGAAGGGCTGGGGGCCCCCTTACTTGGGCCTACTGGAATTTTGCATAAAAACCCACTAAGACATACAATTGCATACCCATTTAACACAAGGGTATACATACAAATATGAAAGGACATAAATGCAAACAAAATGTGGATGGTCTTGCTTCGATGTCCCCATCACTTCCCCATTATCGCATCAGTCCCACTGAGCACGCCGAGCTAAAGCGGCAGATCGATGAGCTTATGTAGAGAGGATCTGTTTGGGACAGCATGAGTCTGTGTGATGTGCCCGCACTACTCGCCCCAAAGAAGGATGGCACTTGGAGGATATGTATCGATAGTCGTGCTATCAACAAAATCATTATGAAGTACAGGATCCCAATTCTCCGCCTAGATGATATGCTTGACATGATGGCAGGTGCCACTATCTTTTCGAAGATCGATCTTAAGAGTGGCTATCATCAGGTAAGGATTAGGCCAGGTGATGAGTGGAAGACTGCATTTAAGACCAAGGATGGTCTATATGAGTAGTTGGTTATGCCCTTCGGGCTGACCAATGCCCCCAGCACCTTCATGCGACTCATGACTCAGGTCCTTCGACCATTCATTGGAGTCTTTGTGGTAGTGTATTTTGATGATATTCTCATCTATAGTCGCACTACGGGAGACCACTTGGATCATCTATGGCATGTCTGCCTACTTTTGAGGCGAGAGTAGTTATTTGAAAACCCACAGAAGTGTGCCTTTATGACTCCTCAGCTTACCTTCTTGGGTTTCATTGTGTCTAGTACTGGGGTCTCCGCTGATCCGAAGAAGATTCGGGCCATTGTTGAGTGGCCGGAACCCCGCACGATCCATGATCTCCGCAGCTTCCATGGCCTCGCGACATTCTATCGTCGCTTCATCCACGGATTTAGCTCCGGCACTGCCCCGATCATGGACTGTATCAGGAAGGGCACATTTGTATGGACGAAGGCCGCTGCTGTTGCCTTTAAGGACATCAAGGAACGCATGACCCAGACACCGATCATTCCATTACCAGATTTCTCGAAGGTGTTTGAGGTCTCATGTGATGCGTCGGGTGTAGGAATTGGAGGAGTACTGAGTCAGGAGACGCACCCGATTGCATATTTCAGTGGGAAGCTGAATGACGAGAAACTGCGATACTCCACTTATGATAAGGAATTCTATGCAGTTGTTCAGGATCTTAGGCATTGGAGGCACTACCTATTACATCAGGAGTTTGTCTTGTACTCCGATCATGAGGCTTTGAAGTTCCTCCATGCCTAAAATAAGCTTAATGCGCGTCACAGCAGATGGGTTGAGTATCTCTAGCAGTTCACATTTATGCTCAAGCACAAGGCTGGAGTGGAGAACAAGGTGGCTGAAGCCTTCAATCGGCGAGCATGTCTGCTGACTACCATGAGTGTCGAGGTTATAGGACTAGAGAAGATGAGAGAGGCATATGTTGATTGTCCTGACTTTGGTCAGATTTTTGCCGCTCTCCAGACCAGTCCCTCTCGAGAGATCATAGTGATTATGTGCTTCAGGAGGGTTACCTCTTTCGAGGAGGCATGCTTTGTGTTCCCCAAACTTCGGTTCACGACTTCTTAGTCTGGGAATTTCATACGGGAGGTCTAGCCGGCCACTTCGGTCGGAACAAGACTATCGAGGATGTCGAGCATAGGTTTTATTGGCCGAGCTTGAAGAGAGATGTTGCTCACATTGTGGCCCAGTGTCGTACATGTGTTATGGCCAAAATGAAGAAGCAAAGCTCAGGCCTCTATACACTTCTTCCCGTGCCTGATGCCCCATGGCATGATGTTAGCATGGATTTTGTTTTGAGATTGCCACGCACCTCTCGGAAGCATGATTTGGTCTATGTGGTAGTAGATCGATTCTCGAAGATGGCCCTTTTCATTCCCTGCTCTAAGACTTCGGATGCTTCGAGGGTAGCCCGTCTATTCCTTTCTCATGTGGTGTGTAAGTTTGGGTTGCCTCGTACCATAGTGTCTGACCGTGATGTTAGATTCACCATTTACTTTTGGAAGACACTGTGGCATATGTTAGGTACTCACCTCAAGTTCTCCACTGCATATCATCCCCAGACAGATGGTCAGACCAAGGTCAATAGGAGTCCGGGTGATCTTTTGAGGTGTCTTGTTAGGGACCGTGTAGAGGATTGGGATCTCATGTTACCACTGGCTGAGTTTGCATATAATGATTCGGTCAACAGGTCTACTGGTATGAATCCATTTGAGATTGTCACAGGTCGTAGGCCTAGGAAACCAGTGGATCTTTTACCCATACCCATTCATGCCCGAGTGTCAAAGTCCACCGAGTCATTTGCTAGGCATGTTAGGAGTCTACATGACGACATCCGTCGTCACATTGAGGCCAGCAATGCACATTACAAAAAGTTAGCCGATGCCCACAGGCACAACCATGAGTTCCAAGAGAGTGATTATGCCATGATCAGGGTTAGACCTGAACGGTTTCCATCTAGAACCGTCAAGAAATTGCAAGCTCACGGAGCCGGTCCATTTCGAGTGTTGAAATGCGCCGGATCCAACGCGTATGTTGTGGACTTGCCCGAATAATATGGGATAACCTCAACTTTCAATGTTTCAGATCTAGTTGCTTATAGGGACCCAACGATGATCCCAAGTGAGGCTTTTGAGCTGTCTCCCCCTCTTGAGAGTGGCCCCACACCTGAGTGCCCACCACCAGCCTCATTTCTACGGCAGCGTGAGTATATAGATCATATACTGGATGAGCAGGTGACCATTACCAGGAGTGGATCCTACCCGCGCTACCTAGTGCGATGGAAAGGGAGACCCGCCACGGAGGATACGTGGATCACCAGGGCAGAGTTGTAGAGTATAGATCCGGACCTGCTAGAGCGCTACCAGAGTGATCCAAACCCTTACTGGACAGGGTCGAGTTTCTCCCACCCAGGGAGAATTGGTGAGGACACTAGAGCGAGCGAAAAGCATGAACCTGCGAACCGACGGTACCATACGCGCAACACCACTTCTGCTACATCAGCTTCCCTTTGGCTCGGAGACAGTCTGGAGTCTCCGTTCTGAGTCCCATCATTTTTAGTATTTATTAGGTTTTTATTTGGAATGTAATGTGTGCTTATTTGGTTTATTTGGGTTTAATAGAGTGTGATTAGGAGAAATAAATGGGTTTTCTTGTAAACAGGGGCTACCTACGTCCCGCGGGCCCCCTCACTCTCCTCCCCATTAGGCCACCTAACTTTTAGGGACCCATAGGGGCTGGCCCATTGTCCACCTAGGATATTGGACCATTGGACCAAAGAAGAGAAATTCATTTTTTCTTCTTTAAGGGGGGCGCCCCCTCTTTTGTCCCATTAGGCTAGTTTTATTATTTTGTTTGACCACATGGGGGGAATATATATATTTGGCTTTCCCAAGGTGCCCCTCACTCACTCTAGATCTGAGGGCATGGCTGGTCATTTACCATGGGTGGCCATTTCATATAAAAGGTTGTATTTTCCCATTTTCCACACAATTAATGAAAGAATTTCAAGGATTTTTGTCCAAGAGGCCAAGGCCGCCCCCTCTCTCTCCCTTGCATGCTATGAAGGCTACCTTCTGAGGTGTGACTCCTCACCGTATCAGTGTGCGAAGATCGTCACCGCCGCCCCCACCGCCATCGAGCCGTCGTTGCACCGCCATCACCGTCGCCAGAAATCTACCACCACCAAACAGCAAGCTGAACAGTGATTTTTAGCTCCCAACCCCGTGATCTGTTGGATCCAAAATCTTCAGGGTGAGTTCCCAAGGTCCATCCCATGTCCCATACAAATTTTCAGATTTTCTACCCTTCGTTTTCTTATTTTCCCATTTAGCTCCCCACAGCTCTCCAGATCAGCCACTGTTCTATCTTGTGTTCTAGCAACCAAGTATTTCACCCATGAATGCACCTTTCCTATTTCAGAATGATCCGAAATTTGGACTGGGGCTTCTGTCCACCAAACCCCCATCCCACAAATTTTCTTAGGGTTTTTAAAGTTCGTTTACCATTTTTAAAAATCATTGTCTTTTCCCAAATCTGTTCTGTCCTGTGCAGTCCAGATCCGACCCACTTGTGTTAGAAAATCCATTTCCTTTACCAAACCTCCACCATAAATTACAAAAAAATTATCCACGTCTTCTTTACTTCCCTCTCTCTAGATTTCATAAAGGGCCCAACTCCCAGATCTGAAGTTTTAGTCACGGTCAACGTCCATTCTCAGGCAGATCCAAATCTGTCCTGCCAGATCTGAGACTGAGAACAGTCCTCTTTGAAATTCCACCATGGAAGTTACGGCCCAAACAAAAATCCTGTAAACCAGAGGGTTGGAGTACTTCGAGTTAGCTTTCCAACGGCACCGATTTCGCGACGTTTCAAGATTGGAGCTGGTCGCAGCAATTGTTGTCGCCGGATCGCGTAGGCCTAAAATAGCAACTCAGATCCGTGGACAGCAAGCTTCACACTTGACGATCGGAGCTGCCTCGCCTTCTACAACGCGATCCAGGGCATCCCTCTCCTAGGGATCATCCCCCCAGCAGTCATCTTCATAGCGGGACCCACCCCGCCCAGTTCAGAGGTCCGAGCAGTACGTGGGACCTACAACCCGTAGCACGCGCCGTCCGGACAGCACCTAACCGTGACTTTTCGGCACTGACGGAGCGATTCAAAACGCTGCCTATCAACCCAATTTCGGTTCTATCGGGTCCCATATGTTACCTATTACCTCCCTGTGTGGAGTGGGTTTAACTTGGTAATCATTTGCTAATTGTCTTAACCGGGAGTACGAAGTTGGCCTGGGTTGTCTTCGCCACGCCGGGTGAGTGGAGGTAACGATCTATCCTTTTTTGGCATTTGCTTTCCTAGTATATTATTATATGCCACTGCTTGAGTGCATTAGAAATTCTAGCTCATGAGTTCATGTTAATCACCGTTGTGAGGAAGAGAGTGAACCCGTCCCATGAGTCGACCCGAGTACGGAAGTGAGTTGACCACCTTTGACTCTGCCATTTTCTCAATAGCGCGGATCCACGTTTCCCTCGCTTTGGGACGACGAGTGAGCTCGCATTTCTGTTTACGGCGTATATCCCATAGGAACTCTTAGTGTCGAGCCGAGTTAACTCTATTGTTCGCATGTCACTGGTCGCGTCATCACTTAGAGTCCAAGGTTCGCATCATTTGGCGTCGGGTCCCTCATTCGTCCCGCTTGAATTACCCTGCGGTACTGATGCTGCTGCAAGAATACCGACAAGAGATTGTAATATTGAAAAAGTAACAGGAGGAGAAGAATGCACATGCATCTACTTCCTGGAAGGCCGAAGTCCCTCCCGAGACACCAGGAAATAATGGCCAAATCCTCGAAGCTTCGCCACAGGAGTCCGCATCTCAGCCGACGCCTAGCTACATATGAGGCATCCCCTTCCAGCAGCAACATACCACTCCAACGTAATCCCTAGTTTTTCCATACTAGGGGACTGCCGCTATACCTCAAACAACGGTGGTGACGCCGTAGATGCAGCAAGTTCACTCTTGCCAATGCCCGGTCGGCTAGGCGATGGTGAATAAAATGATGATAGAACGAATGATCGAAAAGAGGCTAGCCGATAGGGGCAATGATGATTATGCCACTTTCGATGTGTATAAGGTACCTTACCTCATCCGTCATGCGGTCAAAAGGCTACCTCTCGACGTCAATAAACCGCCGAAGTTTGAGAAGTTTAACAGACAAGGTTCGCCAAAGGAACATATATCCTACTACATCAACGTAATGGGCGATCTGGCGACCGACGAGTCCTACCTACTCAAGTTCTTTGGGTCCTCCCTCACAGGACTCACTTTTGAGTGGTACTCAAACCTGTCGGCTAGGTCCATCTGCGATTGGCCAGATATGTAAAGGAAGTTTCGAGAATGGTTTCACGTTGCTCAAAGAGAAGTGACCGTAGCGGAATTATGTGTTTTTAAGCAGAAGAATGATGAAACGACTTTAGAATATATTAAAAGATGGTGGAACCTCAGCATGAGATGCAGGTGGCCACCACATCAAGAAGACGCAGTGCAAATCTGCAAACAAAATTTGAAGAGGGGGATGTAGATCTATGGAAAATCCATTAAAGGAAAAGAAAGAATTAATATATGGGGGAAAAGAAGAGGGGAAAGAGGAAGAAATAGGGAGCATGCATGGATGCTAAAGGGAGTGTGATCGCCAGAGACACGCGGGCCTCAAATGAATATAATAATGAAAGAATAAGGAGGGATCACGAATATAAATACTTTAAAAGCGCGGGGAGATTTGAGTGTCACCTTCTCTTCCTATGGGCTGGCCGATGAAGAGAGTTTCCCTTGATTGATTACCGTTGCAAAAATAACAAACCAACAAAGAAGAGATTGATTAGAAATCAAGTGAGTGTAGTATCAAATCCCAAATATGAAATAAGCATGGAAGAACATGTGTAAGAACACACCTTATTGGTGTTGGCTTTAAACCCCTATACAAAGGGTAAGAAAGATTATGATGATATGATAACAGGAGATGTGTAAGTGTTGCACAAGAGGAGGATCTCAACGTAGTTGAGATGATAAGAATAAGTAGAAAAGAGATGAAATATGATGCATGAACATGAGCATGAATTAAATGCATAAAAGAGAAACATAAAGGGAAGAGATAGGCTTATTGGTTTTCTCCATGGCTTTAGATCTTCAATGGGGAAGAAGACTCCAAAGGATATAACTTTGGCGCATGGGAGACTCCCTCCTTGAGCCTTCAGTCTGGCAGCACCTCCCATTCGTTGATTGATCGAGCCTTATGAACAAGGGTTCCTATTTATAGGGGTGAAATTCAGAGTTTAATTCAATAGAAAATAGGAAAACCAAATTCATCATGATTTGGAAGAGAATATTCATTGACTATGTGTCCTCTCAGCCTTAGAAAGTCTTAGGATCCTTTCCCTAATGGAAAAGTGGCTCAAAACGTAGAAGGAAGGGGGTTCTGCCCAGATTCGGAACATTGTAGGAATGGGCGACCACCACAGTAGTCGCCAATTAAAATAGTGACAATTCGAGATGCCGCCAATTCTGAGCCATTTTAGGAAGGATTAGAAATTTCTAAAATTAGAAAAGAATTGGCGTCCATGGGTTGGTCGCTAATTAGGAATTAATACGAATTTTGTACGGAATTAAATGCTCAAAATGAGGCAAGGAAGAATGTGTCTGGGGTCCTGGACGCGTTTAAGAATGGGTGAATGCTTGGACGGACGCCCTTTCTTAAATATTTGGGAAATTAAAAAATTACCAAAAATCAGAAAAGGAAATTGCGTCTAGAGGGACAGACGTGATTTAGGAAATTGTGATATTGGTAATTATTCAAAAATATAATTAGCGGCCAGATGACGGTCACCCATTCAAGAATAGATGTCTGTGTGGAACGACGTTAATTCGTGAAGAAAGCGAAGCTGAAGAATAGGCATCAAAGGGCCTGACACTATTCAAAAAACGCGTCCACTCGGTCCGACGCGATTTCAAAAAATAACGCCCTTTGAAAAGGCGCTAATTCAATAAATAAAATGGATAAATAAACACGCGTCGAAGGTCCCAGACGTGTTCAAGAAAAGGCGACCATATGGATGGACGTTGTTTCAATAAATATTTCAAGAAAAAATAGGTGGGAAAATAAGAACGCGCCCGCTGTCTCGGACGCGATTTAGAAAAGGTCGACTCATCCTAGGTCGATGCGTCGACTCAAAAGAATAGGTGGCAGTTCAATAAGGCGCTTATTCTTTCGGAAAGGAATTGGTGACCAACGGGCTGTCACTAATTCAAAAAGGTTTTAAAAAATTGAAGAAAAGCCCAAGAAAAATGAAAGAAAATAGGGAAAAACTTAAGAAAGCTGAATATTCAAGAGAAATGGGGAAAACCACTCAAATAAGTCGATTTGAGGGTCAAATCCGGGCATCGCAATGTAATAGGAGATATGCTCAAAATGATGTTAAATTTGGTGTGTCTACTACTGCCCCGCCTTGGTGTCTACTTTACAAGGGAGCGACATGGAGTGGACTGAGATGAAATGAAGTGTAATGAAGTGGAGCGAACTGAAAATTAGATGCCATGGTGTGATGAGACACGCGATCAACATCACTTAATGAGAATTGAATCAATAGCTCGAGATGATGCAATCTTGAGGAGGTTCAATGAAAGCAACAATTGTTCGGATAAAGGAAGGAGTGTGCACGTGGGCACGAAGGAGATAAAAGAAAAGTGATCAACTTCCAACGCGGTGGAAGTACCCCAGGTCACAAACCTGTAGGATTCACCCTTGGAGAGCGGTTACCAACCAATGTGGACGTGCTTCAACCAAGGTGGATCGAAGGGAAGATTGAATAAAAGGATAGAAATCCAAGCAAACTAGTTTTCAAGGAAACAACCCAATTGTGGACACAATTCGACATAGAATATCTCATATCTTGAAATTAGTAATCAATTGACCTCAAAATGAGTTATTAAAATGATTTTTTCAAAGTTAATTCAAAGTCCTATATGAATGCATGTTGGGTTTAAAAGAAAAAATTAAAGTAAATTAAAATAGAAGATAATCAAGGATAATATTGTTAAGTTGTCCAGATTGAGTCAAGAAACTAATTTGTGAGCTGATACTAAGCTAAAGCTCGTTTATCCGCGCACCATCTCGCAAAAGGGAATAATCATCCCCAGTCTTGGACGGCTCAATAGCCTATCCGCATGACTAAGATTCCTCTAAAATTATCATCATTTTTTATGAAGGGAACTCAAATTTCAGATTTATCAAAGTCACAAGGTCCTTGATATAATCTAATAGCATAATAACATATAGTAAAAAATGCATACAGGGAGATGGTGAAGCAATAAGCATGAGGGAACAAAGAAATGCAGTGTGATGCTGTCACCGTGGGACCTAAGTGATGATGTCCGGACGGTGGGACCAAAGAGCTTCTTCCTGCGCTCAAAAGTTGATTAACCAAGAAGTATCGAGCAATGTATAGCAATGAATTAGGCAATTAAAGCATAGCATGGCAAGCATAACACCAATAGCATGAATCATAGCATGAATGGTGTTAGTCATGTGAAGCATAGCATGAACTTTGATGGCATGACTAGCATTGCTTTAAGCATTCAACATAGATGGCATCCCAACATGGATAGCATAACAGTAAGGCATATCATTAAAATGCAAAGAAATCATTATTTTGTTGTTAAGTCACGAGGATAACAATCTTGGCAAATCATAAGATTTGTGTATGAAAGATCAAGATCAAGTAGTGCCCAGTGGCAGGAATAATCAAAAGATTTAATAGTGAATTGCTAAGAATTGGAAGATGCCCAGAGCGACAGGAGTGATCAGGTGAATAACATAGAATGATTTGCTCTTGACTGATTAGAACAATGCCCAGAGTGGCAATTCATGAAGATGTTGACGTGGAGAACCTAGGGAAGAATCGAAAGGTAGACAGTAATGAATGGAGATGACTCATCCCGTGTTCTTCATCCTTCGAAAAAAAGTTGTCCCTACAATAAAACACAAAAATGCATTTTTTTGGATTTTTGAAATATGCAAATTTTTATGGGTTTTGAAAAGTATTCAATTTTTTACGGATTTTGGAAGATATTTTAATTTTTTAGATTTTTTTGAAAATATTCAACTCTTTTTTTGATTTTTGTTAGGAAATATTCAAAGTTTTTTTTGAGATTTTGGTTTAGACTTCGCTAATGCAGCATCAAAGGATGTTTAAACCACTGGCTAGGTGATGCGGGATGACTACAAGACTCGACGCGGACGGGTTGCGCCCTTGGACTCTAAAGGATGACACGACTAACAAGACGACGTAACCAGCAACGACACAACAACGCGGCACCGAACGAGCTCCAAAAGAGGCGATCATGCCCCAAACAAGAAGCACTAACTAACAGTCGTCCCCTGCGAGGGAAACGTGACGATCTTGCACGGTTGGGAAACCGACTTTGACTTTCGGGTGGTCGGCTAACTCTCGTGCTCAGAACAAGTCACAGGACGGGTCTCGTACTCACAACTCACAGTGGTGATTAATATTTAACTAGCTTGCAAGATATCCTACTCACATGCAGCGGCATCTGGAACACATACTAAACAAGCAAATACGACAAAAGGGGGAAAACGAGTGTACCTCCACGCTCGGGGCGTGGGGAAGACTTCCCGGTCGAGATCTGGAACTCCCGGTACAGTAATAATTAATAATTGCAGAATTAATTCTATAGCCCACTCCACGCAGGGAGATAATAGGTGACACATGGGGTCCGGGAGCACCAATCTCGCGTTCGCGGGCAGCAGTCGGTGGCGCTCGGGCGGACGCGATCGGCCGGTTCAGCTCGGTTCACCCGGGCCCGCCGGACAGCACGTGAGACCCGCTGCTGGTACGGTGATGTCCGGGGTAGCTCCTGACTGCAACGACTGGTGGGGGCATTCCTGGATCATCCCAGGTCGATCCCCGGGACCGGCGGTCATCGGAGTGGAGGCGGGCGATTTCTTGGGATTTGTTTCCCAAGGTTGTCCCGCATCTCAGCTTCTGGCCAGATCTATGCGCTCCAATGAGATCGGCTGGTATGCCCAACTCCAACGTCGGATCGGGACACAAAGGGTACCGTTGGAAAGTGGACTCAAAATCCTATGACATAATGGAATTAAATATTTTTCCAATGGCTGCAGTGAAAATGGGAGCGACTGTATATTGACTGAGCACACTGTCCCGAAACTCAGAACATGTAGGATAGAACTTGAACTCCCTGATCAAGGGCTTTGACCAGGGATCAAATGAACGATTTAGGACTTGAGATTTTTATGGTCGGTAGAGGGGAGGGTTATGGTGACTCACATAGTTATTTTGTAAACTTTAGACAACATTTGATGGGGTGGAAAAATCGGCTACCAAAATCTATCTCGCAGATCTGCACACAGGCATACTTTGGGGAAGAAGAATAGGTGACTGGGAAAGGGGACAAACGGGTTCTGATCGACCTCACAATTAAACTGAGAATGGCCTATGATGGGTGGAACCTACCCTAAATGTTTCTTCGCGATCCAACGGTCGGATCTCCCGTACCAGACTTTTCACCGAGCTGCTGTCTGGCAACTCTGAGTTCTGGGGAAGTAGGATGATGATCGGCTTGTGGAGGCTCAACGGCGGCACGAACGGCGGCGGCGGTGGTGGTGAATGATCACAGATGATAGAGGAGGAAGAGAAGAAGAAGAAATTTGAAGGAGATAGAGGATTTAGATCAGATCTGAAGAGGATTGGAGGTGAGAGATGGAGGAACACCAAGAACACACAAGGGAGAGAGGGGGTGCGCCGAAATGGGATTTTCACTTTAATTCTTCATTAAAAATGTTCCAAATACAACAAGAGAATATATATAATCAAACCCTAGACCTAGCCAAATGACTTAGAATACCTTTGGTCAAGGGGGTATAATGGGGAAGGGAGATTAAACAAAGCATAAATAAATCCCCATGTGGAGACAAAGAGGGGGGCGCCCCTTTCATAAGTCAACATAAGGGGCTTCCATTAATTAATCCCCTTGGACCATATTTCCCCCCCTTAGACCAAAATAAATAAAAATACAAATACATTGTCATTTATTCTACCATTGACCCAATATAAAAACCCAAGATAATACAATCCAAATACATGCTAAATACACACCAAATATGGCCAAATACGTTTAAAATACAAATACGTATAAAAATACATACTGAAGTATCAGTGCTCCGGTGGCGACTCCAGACTATCCCCAAGCCACAAAGAGGTCGGTGTCGACCGAGTCGTGCCGCGAGTCCGATATCGACGGCTCGCTGAGTCGAGCCGCACTCGTGCTCTGGTGTCCTCACCAATTCTCCCCGGGTGGGAGAAACTCGACCCCGTCGAGTAAGGGTCCGGGTCACTCTGGTATCGATCCAGCAGATCTGGATCTATCCTCTGTAGCTCACTCCGGGTGATCAAGGGTCATCGGACGCAGGCCGTCCCATCCAAAGCACCAAATAGTGCTGGTACACTCTGCCTCGAGTAGTTGTCACTTGCTCGTCTAGTATACATTCTATCTGCTCTCACTGCTTAGGTAACAAGGCTGGAGGTGGGCGCTCTGGGGTGGTGTCACTCACATTGGGTAGGGATGGCTCAAAGGGCTCACTGGGGATCACCGTTGGGTCCCTATAAGCGATGAGATCCGAGACGTTGAAAGTGGAGCTGATCCCATAATCCTCTGGCAAGTCCACAACATATGCGTTTGATCTGACTCACCTCACTACCCGAAAGGGACCGGCACCGCGAGCATACAACTTCTTCAAGGCTCCTGAGGAAAACCGTTTAGGTCTGAGCCTGATCATGACATAGTTACCCTCCTGAAACTCACGGTGGTGCCTATGGGCGTCAGCCAATTCTTTGTATCGTGCATTGGTGGACTCAATGTGACGACGGATATGCTCATGCAACTGTCTAATATGATCTGCAAAAGACTCGGTTGACTCGGACACATGGGACTGAATGGGAGATGGGACTAGGTCTATAGGCTTCCTAGGTCTATGGCCAGTGACAATCTCGATGGGGCTCATACCTGTAGACCTATTGACCGAATCGTTATAGGCAAAATTGGCTAAGGGTAAGACCAAATCCCAATCCCTGACTCGATCTCGGACAAGACACCTAAGAAGATCCCCCAAACTCCTATTGACAACCTCAGTCTGACCATCGGTCTGGGGGTGATATGCCGTGGAGAATTTCAATTGGGTGCCCATCATGTGCCATAGGATTTTTTAGAAATAGCTAGTAAAGCGCACATCCCTATCAGACACTATAGTGCGGGGAAGTCCGAACCTAGACACATAGTGTGAAAAGAATAGATCGGCAACTCTAGAGGCATCTGAGGTTTTACAGCAAGGAATGAATAATGTCATCTTCGAGAACCTGGCTACAACCACAAAGATAGAGTCATGTCGTCGGAGGGTGCGGGGCAATCCCAACACAAAGTCCATGCTAATGTCCTGCCATAGACTATCCAGGACGGGGAGGGGACTATAGAGGCCGGTGTTCTGCTTCCTTTGTTTGGCCATGGCACATGTGCGGCACTGGGCCACGATGAGAGCGACATCCCTCTTCAAGCTAGGCCAATAGAATATATGCTCAACCGAATCTATGGTCTTGTTCCGGCCGAAGTGGCCAGCAAGACCTCCAGCGTGCATCTCCCTCGTAATAAAGTCATGAACAGAAGTCCATGGGATACACAACTTGTCACCCCGGAATAGGTGGCCCTCCTATAGCACAAACTCGCTATAATCACGCGAGGGACTGGCCTGAAGGGCTGTATAGATCTGACCAAAATTTGGACAATCAACATAAGCATCCTTCAGCCTCTCTAAACCTACCACCTCAACACTCATGGTGGTCAACATCATCATCCGCCGACTCAGCGCATCGGTGACCTTGTTCTCTGCCCCTGCCTTGTGCTTGAGCACAAAGGTGTACTCCTGGAGATACTCCACCCAACGACTGTGGCGAGCGTTCAGCTTCTTTTGAGTATGGAGGAATCGTAAGGCCTCATGATCAGAGAAGAAGACAAACTCCTGGTGCAAAAGATAATGCCTCAAATACCTCAATGCCTGGACAACTGCGTAAAATTCTTTGTCTTATGTGGAATATCGCAGTTTGGCATCATTAAGCTTCTCGCTAAAGAATGCTATGGGGTGGGACTCCTGACTCAACACGCCACCAATGCCCACTCCAGAGGCGTCACATGTGACCTCAAACACCTTAGAAAAATCAGGTAAAGCAAGAACATGTGCCTGGGTCATGCGCTCCTTAATGTCCTGAAAGGCCATGGCTGTAGCCTTAGTCCATACAAACGCCCCCTTCTTTATGCAATCAGTGATCGGGGCAGTGATAGAACTGAAGTCACAAATGAAGCGGCGATAGAACGTCGCTAAGCCATGGAAGCTCCGGACATCGTGGAGGGTGCAGGGCTTGGGCCATTCCCTGATGGCCCTAATCTTCTCCGGATCAGCGAAGACTCCATTTCTAGACACAATGAACCTGAGGAAGGTGATCTGATCAGTCATGAAGGCACACTTCTTCGGGTTGGCGAATAAGCTCTCTCACCTCAAAACGACACAAACCTACCTAAGGTGGTCTAAGTTATCCTCCCTAGTGCGGCTGTAGATAAGAATGTCATCAAAGTAGACGACCAAGAAGACCCCTATCATAGGGCGTAAAACCTGGGTCATCAACCGCATGAAGGTACTAGGGGAGTTCGACAGCCCGAAGGGCATGACCAACCACTCATAAAGATCATCCTTGGTCTTGAATGTCATCTTCCATTCATCCCCAGGCCTGATCCGCACCTAGTGATAGCCACTACGAAGATCTATCTTAGAAAAGATAGTGGCTCCCGACATCATATCTAACAAGTCATCCAATCGGGGAATGGGAAAGCGGTACTTCACCGTGATCATGTTGATCGCATGGCTATCAACGCACATCCTCCATGTCCCATCCTTCTTCGGGGCCAACAATGTGGGAACAACGTAAGGGCTCTTGCTGTCCCTAAGAGATCCCCGACTCATCAACTCCTCGACCTGCCTTTGAAGTTCGGCATGGTCCGTGGGACTCATCCTGTACTGGGGGAGGTTGGGCAAGGACGAGCCCGGGACAAGGTCGATCTCATGTTGGATGTCCCTCATAGGCGGAAGGCCTTCGGGGAGGTCTTTCGACAGGACATCAGAAAAGTCCCGGAGGATTGCAGCTACCTCTGGGGGGTGCTCATCATCAGACCTACGAGTGAAATACTCCACTCCTCGGACAACAACGACAAGGATAGGGCTACCCCCGGTCACCTCTTGCTCCATCTCTCGCGGGCTAATCATCATTAACCTCCAGGGTGGGAGGCCTCATGTGCTAGGAGCAGTCGAAGAGGTAGTAGCCCGCGTCGTGGATGAGGTGGAAGGACCAACTATCCCCTGACTAGGAGGGGTGGAAGTGCTGGGACCAGCTGGTCCTCGGACAGAAGGATCCTTCGGCTGGGTGGGATAGAGGGTGATCCTATGGCCCCCGTGGTCGAACGTGCAAGTGTTCGACCGACCTTGGAGGGTGGCATCCCGATCAAACAGCCAAGGCCTACCTAGGATAATGCTACCTACCTCCATTGGCAACACATCACACCAGATCTCATCATGGTAAGCCTAGAACTGTAGTGGCACCAGACATCTCAGCTTGACCGGGATGGAAGTAGAATCCACCCAAGAAACCCTACAAGGTGCGGGGTGATCTACGCGAGTCAAACCCAGACGCTTAACTGTGCCCGTAGAGATGGCGTTAATGCAACTCCCGCTATCAATGATCACCTTGCAGGACTTTCCTCCCAGCCTACAAAATGTATGGAAGATGGTGGTACGACGCAAGTCGTTACTCACCTGCGGCTGGGTAAGGATGCACCTGACTACTCCCAGCTGTACATCACTCTGATGCTGGGTACCGGGGGCATCAACTGGTTCTCCCTCCATGAGTTCATCAAAGAACTCCTCCGCTAAATCCTGATCAGCCTCGTAACTGATCGGCACCAACTCAGGTGTGGGGTCGCTAGCAGATGGATCAGAGATGACAAGCGACTCCCGAGTGGGACACTTGGCCGAATAGTGGCTAACCCCACCACACCTATAGCAGGTTCCCTGAGTCTCGAAGCCATGGGATGTTTCACCAACCATCAGCCCCTTACCCTTGTCCACAAGACGGATTGGGGGTGTAGGAAGTAGGAGTGGTTGAGTCAGTATGGCGGGTTGGGTAGGTCTAGGGGTAGGGACGGGTGCCTGCTAGTGAAGGGGAGGATCCCTCAGAGGGAGGGGGCGCCTAGGAGCGGCAAGGTCCGGGTGAGGAGGTTCCTGGGGGCGGGCCGCAAGCCACCGAGTGTAGGAACCAGGGTGGTCCTAGGGTCAGACACACGCGGATATGGGACCCCCTGGCGCGGAATAGGAGCAAACTCCGCCTCAAATTGCTCTACCTCGAGAGTAACCTGGTACGCATCCTCCAGCTTGTCCACCTTGCAGTGGAAAAGCTCATAATGTAGGTGTGGCCGCAGACCATGCCTAAAACGGGAGACAATAAGGGAGCTCTCCTCCATGACGTCACATCGTGAAAAGTATTCATCGAACTTGGCGATGTAATCGGAGACGGACCGATCTCCTTAGGTGAGACTCTACCATCTGTCTATGAGACGCTGGCGGTAGGAGGTACTTCTTCCTAAGCTTGGACCTCATCTCATCCCACGTCTCTACCTGGGGCCCCTGACGGTGAAACAACAAGTTCTCCATGTTTCTCCAATAAGTTTATGCCTACCCTAGTAGTTTCATTTTGGCAAACTTGACTTTTTGGTGGTCCGTCATCTCAAACCACTCGAAATACCAATCCATATCGGCCTCCCAATCAAGATAGACCTTCGGGTCCAAGGACCCGTCGAAAGTGGAAGGGTCTGCTCGCACCGTCCTAAGGACCCGCTCGTCCTCATCATCCCTTTGTGGTTGGTGACCACGACGACGTCGGCCATCTTCCCCATACTCATTTTCGGACCCGTAGTCCTCAACATCGGGGGCATGTGGCTGTCGCTCCTCAGCCCTAAGTGGGGCGGGCTGGATAGCAAGCACCGGAGGGGGCACCTGTGGGGCCGGGACAGCTTCGGGGAGCTCCTGGCGGGTGACTCTCTCCACATTTTCCATCCTTCCGACCATACCTTGAATAGATCGATCGGAGACCTCGGCACGGTCCTCCATGATTTTGAGACGGCGCACTATGCGCTCGGTATGCTCCCTACTAATTTGCTCGAACCGATCCGTGTGCTCCATGAGTTAAGCGACCACGTCATACAGAGTTCGGCCTCCCAGGTTGGCATCTCGGGGGTCACCCAAAGTGTCAGGGCGATGGTACCGGGCACCTCCACGGGTTGGCATGCAATGGGTGAGGACCTAGAGGGAGCTAAGGTGGGGGGTGACTCACTATGACCTATATGGACGGAGTAATGCAAAAGACAGACGACCTACACTCCAAAATCGAGTACGAGACGTAGGTTTGATCCGAAGATCGCGCTCACGCAAGTGTGCCCCTTTCCCAATAGGCGTAGCCTACCGTTTCGGGAACACCTTTGGATATACCAGATGAAATGGAGCACCTGGGACCGACTACCCTAGACTCAAATCGGCTCTGAAACCAATTTGATGCGGGACGACTACGAGACTCGATGCGGACGGGTTGCTGATAAGTATGTATTTTCTCATCTTAATTCATGTTATTTACATTATTTATGGGCTTTAATAATAATAAATATGCACTTATCACACTTAATTTTAATTTAGAGTAAAATAATTAATTTTCTAGAATTAAATGATTTTAATAAAGATATTTCCTTATTTAACAAGCATTCAAAATAATAAAAATAAGAAAAACAAGAAAATATAATGTATGTTGAAATGGGCCAAAAGCCCAAGAATTTGTTCAATAAGAATAAAAATAATAAAAGAAAAAAATTAAATTTATTTGATATTTTTTAGGCCTTAATAAGCTATATACATAATATATACCTATATACATATCTATATATCTATATATATATTATAAAAATAAAATAAAAAATATAATTTTGGACTTGTTCCAAAATGAAAAGATAATAAAAATTAAAAAAAATAATAAATTTATTAGACATTTTTTAGGATTTTTATGAGCTATATACATCACATATAACTATATATGTAATATATATATATATATATATATATATATATATATATATATATATATATATAATATATGCAGGTGGCGCACGCGGCGGTACGCGGGCGGCCGGCGCACGGAGTCACGCGGGCGGGCGCACAGACGCGCAGAAGAAGGCGCGTGTCGACCGGGTGCAAAGCGCCACGCGGCCGACACGCGGCGGCCAGGCGGGCGGGCGGCACACACGCGGCCCACGCGAGCCGCGTCTCACGCGGTGTCGGCCGGGCGGCGCGATGCGCCGGAGGAGAGAGAAAGAGAAGAAGAGAGAGATAGCAAGGAGTAGGAAGCTATGGATTGCTAAAATTTGTAAGTGTTCTTCAAGTTTTTTCTTTGTGGCTTTGGTAGGGATAGATTTTTAGAGCTTTTATGTTTAAGTGTTGAAGTTTGTGTTAAGTTTGTATTGAATAATTTCATTGTACTCTTAGCCATTTCGGCTTTTCATAATCAATTTAAAAGCTTGTGTGATTTTCATTTCAATTTGTTGTCTTCATGAAAGTTGTTCATATTTAAGTATTCTTCAATTGTTCTTTTCATCATTTCCTTTAATTCCTTCTACGTGAAAAGTTATTCTCTGTGTTTCGAAGTGCTATCCTGTGTATGTACTGTTCATCTGAAGTGATAGTCTTCACCAATTTGCCATTTTGAAGCTTTTACAATCATAATTTTATTCTGAGTTCTTCATAAAAGTTGTTCCTCTCTTGTAGATCTAAGTTTTATTCCTCTTGCACTTCTTCTAATTCTTCTTAGTTTGAGCTCTAGAATTAATTCTTTACTATTCTATTTTTCTGTCAATTACTGTTCACCAGCAGCAATAGATCTTAATTTTTCAAGTTTATCATTATCTTCCTTTCATTTTACGTTTCTGTGTACTTCATAAAACTTCTTCATCTTTTAATTCTCTACAACTTTCATGTATTCCACGTTTTCTAATTCCTTCTAGATCTTAAGTTATTCTATTTCTTCCAAACTCCTATTTTCAACAATTGTCTATTTATTCTTCTATCAATTCCATCCTTCTAAATTGCATCCCAATCTTTCTAAGGCGGTCTAAATTCAATTCTCTTGATCTTTAAATCTTAAAAACTCAAGGGTTTCAACTTTTAAATCGACTTCTCCCTGTGGATTCGACTCTGTCTCACCACTTAACTATTCCATTTATTTAATTTGTGGGCCGGATATTTAAATTTAGTAGCGGAGCGTATTAACGACGTGCGTTTTTCGCCATCAAATTTTGGCACCGTTGCCAGGGAGGGTTGAATTTGAAGTTGATAACTTTGTATTTTCTTTTGTATATATATTAGTGCTCACTCTTATTTTTGCAGAAAAATAAACAGGATCAACAAAAGCACAAAAAAAATAGAAATTTTTGAAAAATGTCAAAAAATGTTGTGTCTCCCCGAGGTAAGTATTCTTTATCTTCTACGCTTGTTATTTTTTACTTACCAAATAAAGAACGAGGGAATGCGATTAAGGTTAGTACTCTTACCCTCTTTCCATATATTTAGTTTCTTTATTTGTACTTTCAATATGTAAATTATTTTCATGCTTAGAATTATTCTTCAAAAATAAAAACATAGAAGAAATAAAAAAAATATGCTGGATTAGCTCAATTCACTAACAAAAGTTAGAAAAACAAAAGCAAAACAAAAAGTATAACTTGGTCTCACTATCATCTTTGAAACTGGTGTCTAAGGCTAGAGGTCAACGGCAAATGCTATAAGCGGGAAAGTGGTTACTTAATTAGGACCTTGTGAAAGTAAGGGGAGCCTCCCACTTCCACACCTGTTACCTGGCCAGTGGATAAGTTTGATGGTGAATCTAAGTTAGACTTTATTTGATAATTTGTTTGTATCAAAAAAAAAATCTACAAAATAAAATCTACAAAAAATGGTGAAATCATAACTTTCACCTATGGATTGGGCACACAACTTAGCTAGGTTTGACCAATTGACTCATAAATTTGATCGATTTCTAGCCATGGATCAAGACCCTTTCATACCACCTAGTCGCCATGACAATGATCACATGTGGGTTAACCCGACCCTATATGTAGGTGGTTGCCCAAACCAAAACTCATATCTCACACAAAATAGCCTGACCTATCATGAAAATCCATACTCGTGGTCGGCCGAAAATGAGATCCCATCACCTATGATATCCGAGTTTCCGTCATTTACCCAAGACCAAGCTCACACCACTCAGTTTGGGGGTCATGATCTACCTTTCATCCCGGAGCAAGCCCAATATGATCAACGGTTTTCTCAGCCCAATTATGAATCATCTTCAGATGCTTATAACTCTAGCTGGAAAGATCAACCAACAATCTCTTGGATGGACCAAGCTAGACAAACTCAAATGTCTCAAGAGCTCTCCACACCTTATTATGACTCATGTCCACAGACCTTTAATTCTGGTTGGAGAGATCAACATGATTCTTCTTTGGAGTCTTATCAGGATCTAGGCCAAAGTCCCCAAGAACTAGATTTTCAAAATTGGGAACCATACCCACATGATTCTTACGATCAACCATATTATGGAGGACATCCCATACACTCTCCACCATCTCATTCTCGGACCGAGTGCCCTTCAAACTACTATCCATCACAATCTGACTCTCAGCCCACTTATCCATCTCCTCCACACACAGATTTGCATAAGGAGGAGATGTTTGATCAATTGACACGGCTCTTCCAGACTCAACAGCAAGCCTTCCAGAACAACTACAAAACTTTGAGGCTCATGTGAGTCGGGTTGCTAAAAACATCATAGAAATGGAAGTCGATCCAATGCCTAGCAACTCCACTATAAGTCTTGAGGACCAACTTCCTGCATTTGATGACGATAAAAGTCCATATGATCAATTTATGATCCCCAAATCTACCACTCATATCACTGTTGATTTTGAGGGAATCATAGAAGAATCTTATGAGGAGGACTTAAAGGAAGAGCAACCTAAGAATTGTGAAGAGGATTATGATGATCTTGAGTCGGGGGGAGAAGAAGAGGAAGATGATTTGCCAATCCATGACCAAATTCCATTACTTTCCCATGCTGACTTTGATGCATCTTCCTTCCAACTCAATGATGAGGAAAATTTGAGTGGGGAGAGAGAATTGAGTGTGGCCATAAGCCATTCTTCTTTGGTAATTGAGGAACCGGGTGCTCCACTTGAAATTTACTCTGATTGGATATCCATTGATTTTGAGGAGGATGTGGATCTTTTACCCATCTCTGACCTTGGTGAATCCACAATCATTCCAAATATTTTACAACTCGCCAAATGGTCGGATCCATCAGACTCTTATGAGAATCCGTGTGTTAAGGAACACACTGATTTCATTCCTAATCCTCCTTATCTCCTTGACACTGGCCAAGTGGTGGATTCTCCCAAGCTTCATAACACTCTCATCCTCTCTCACTTGAACGATACGCAAGTAACTCCTAAGTGTAAGGATGAAGAAGAAAAGCTATGGGAGAGTAAGGTCCGCATTGATGTGTTTAACACTTATAAAGACCTTCAGTATACAGATGAATATTTTGTAATTGAAGATATGATAATTCCTCCACCATTCTCTGACCGAGGGGGTCCATCCAAATTCCTAGACCCACATTGGCATGCTTCTAGCCCACATGCACATACATATGATCTTTTCCTCCAATGGTACACGGGTTGGAATTCATCTGAAGATAAGATCATTTGGTGGCTCATTCTGAATGCCACCCGTTGGTTAGTGAACTGTAATATGTCTGGCTGAAGACGTTAAACTAAGCGCTTCTTGGGAGGCAACCCAAAATTTTTGTGATTTCTGTGTGAGAATAAATAGCTTTTTGGGAGACAACCCAAGTTTTTATTATGGTTTTGTGTTTTTATTTTACAGGTTTGAATAAAGGATAAGTTGGGGGGAGAGAGCTGATTGCTTCCTCTGTTTCTCCGATTTTTAAAGCCAAGAACTGCCTCTCAAACACCACGGCCGTCAAAGTACACATCAGGTTGTCCCGTTCTTTCCCAAACATATCATGTCTACATTGTTCTATTGTTCCATATTGTTCATGCCATTGAGGACAATGTCATTTAAGTTGGGGGGACGGAAATCATGTTGCACATGCATTCATATACAACCTCATTTTTTTTCAACCCATTTTGAGTTTCATGATTCATGCTTCCATTGAAAGTAATTCTGGAATGGAAATGACTAGGGAAAAGGATGATGGAAAATTTATTTTAGCCATGGAAAATTGATTTAAGAATCTCTTTAAAGTTCATGTGCACTTTAGAAAATACAATCACGTTGCAAGCTAATGAAACAAGTAGGACAAGCCTTCTGCTATTTTGAATATGTTGTCTGATATTCAGCACTTCTTAAGGAAGAGATCTTTTATTTATAAGCTTTCTGCCATGCTATCTATCAAAAATTAGTGCGAACGCACAAGTGACAAAAGTATGAGAAAAACACCATGAAAAATACTCCGATTCTAAGGAATCGGGCCTACTTCACCTAAGACGTGTTGAGGTTCGCGTCAAAAGGAAAAGGGAACTTGGATCTATGTAACCGGGCCTACTTCACCTAAGACGTGTTGAGGTTCACATAAAACAATGAAGGGTAGTGCAGCATCATGTGTGTATAGAAAAAAAAAGAAAAGTAGAAAGAAAAAAAAAGAAAAGAATACAAAAGATCTCAAAAGGGACAAAGCAATAAGGCAGACAAAAAAGGCTAGTATGCTGAACGCTCTAATTAAGAAGTGCAGAATTGAAAGGCATTTGTTCGGAATAGCAACTGGAGGATGCAATTGTCTATACTGTGAATTTAGTATTACACATGCACAAGTGCTACTGAATTTTGATTAGAATTCTTGATCATGTACCTGCATTTCCTACATAAGGCTAATATGTGATAATGATTCCAAATTCCTAATCTTTAGTTGACTCTATGAAAGATGATCTAGAAATAAGGCATGAACTTTGTAAACTCTTGTTAGTCCTTACATTTTGAGATTATTTGCATTGCTAAGGGACTAGCAATAAGTAAGTTGGGGGGTGTGATAAGTGTGTATTTTCCCATCTTAATTCATGTTATTTACATTATTTATGGGCTTTAATAATAATAAATGTGCACTTATCACACTTAATTTTAATTTAGAGTAAAATAATTAATTTTCTGGAATTAAATGATTTTAATAAAGATATTTCCTTATTTAACAAGCATTCTAAACAATAAAAATAAGAAAAATAAGAAAATACAATGTATGTTGAAATGGGCCAAAAGCCCAAGAATTTGTTCAATAAGAATAAAAATAATAAAAGGAAAAAAATAAAAAAAATAAATTTATTTGATATTTTTTAGGCCTTAATCAGCTATATACATAATATATACCTATATACATATCTATATATATATATATTATAAAAATAAAATAAAAAATATAATTTTGGACTTGTTCCAAAATGAAAAGATAATAAAAATAAAAAAACCAATAAATTTATTAGATATTTTTTAGGATTTTTTTGAGCTATATACAACACATATAACTATATATGTAATATATATATATATATATATATATATATATATATATATATATATATATATAATATGCAGGTGGCGCACGCGGGCGGCCTGCGCACGGAGTCACGCGGGCGGGCGCACAGACGCGCAGAAGAAGGCGCGTGTCGACCGGGCGCAAAGCGCCACGTGGCCGACACGCCGCGGCCAGGCGGGCGGTCGGCACACACGCGGCCCACGCGGGCCGCGTCTCACGCGATGTCGGCCAGGTGGCGCGATGCGCCGGAGGAGAGAGAAAGAGAAGAAGACGGAGATAGCAAGGAGTAGAAAGCTATGGATTGCTAAAATTTGTAAGTGTTCTTCAAGTTTTTGCTTTGTGGCTTTGGTAGGGATAGATTTTTAGAGCTTTTATGTTTAAGTGTTGAAGTTTGTGTTAAGTTTGTATTGAAGAATTTCATTGTACTCTTAGCCATTTTGGCTTTTCATAATCAATTTACAAGCTAGTGTGATCTTCATTTCAATTTGTTGTCTTCATGAACGTTGTTCATCTTTAAGTATTCTTCAATTATTCTTTTCATCATTTCCTTTAATTCCTTCTACTTTAAAAGTTATTCTCTGTGTTTCTAAGTGCTGTCATGTGTATGTACTGTTCATCCGAAGTGATAGTCTTCACCAATTTACCATTTTGAAGCTTTTACAATCATAATTTTATTCTGAGTTCTTCATAAAAGTTGTTCCTTTCTTGTAGATCTAAGTTTTGTTCTTCTTGCCCTTCTTCTAATTCTTCTTAGTTTGAGCTCTAGATTTAATTCTTTACTGTTCTATTTTTCTATCAGTTACTGTTCACCAGCAGCAATAGATCTTGATTTTTCAACTTTTTCATTGTCTTCCTTTTGTTTTCTGTTTCTGTATACTTCATAAAATTTCTCCATCTTTTAATTCTCTACAACTTTCATGTATTCCACGTTTTCTAATTCCTTCTAGATATTAAGTTATTCTATTTCTTCCAAACTCCTATTTTCAACAATTGTCTATTTGTTCTTCTATCAATTCCATCCTTCTAAATTGCATCCCAATCTTTCTAAGGCGGTCTAAATTCAATTCTCTTGATCTTTAAATCATAAAAACTCAGGGTTTTCAACTTTTAAATCGACTTCTTCCTGTGGATTCGACTCGGTCTCACCACTTAACTATTCTATTTATTTAATTTGTGGGCCGGATATTTAAATTTGGTAGCGGAGCGTATTAACGACGTGTGTTTTCCACGCATCAATTGCGCCCTTGGACTCTAAAGGACGACACGACGAACAAGACGACGCGACCAGCAACGACAGTACAACGCGGCACCGAACGAGCTCTAGAAGAAGCGATCATGCCCCAAACAAGTAGCATTAACTCACAGTCGTCCCCGGTGAGGGAAACGTGACGATCTTGCACGGTTGGGAAACCGGCTTTGAGTTTCGGGTGATCGGCTCACTCTCGTGCTCGGAACGAGTCACGGGACGGGTCTCGCACTCACAACTCACAGTGGTGATTAATATTTAACTTGCTATCAAGATATCCTACTCACATGCAGCGGCATCTAGAACACATACTAAACAAGCAAATACGACAAAAGGGGGAAAACGAGTGTACCTCCACGCTCGGGGCGTGGGGAAGACTTCCCAGCCGAGATCCGAAACTCTCGGTACAGTAATAATTAATAATTACAGAATTAATTATATAGCCCACTCCACACAGGGAGGTAATAGGCGACACATGGGGTCTGGGAGCACCAATCTCAGGTTGGCGGGCAGCAATCGGTGGCGCTCGGGCGGACGTAGTCGGCCGGTTCAGCTCGGTTAACCCGGGCTCGCAGGATAGCATGTGGGACCCGGCGCTGGTACGGTGACATCCGGGGCGGCTCCTGGCTACAGCGACTGGCGGGGGCGTTCCTGGAGTGTCCCGGGTTGATCCCCCCGAGCGGCGGTCACCGGAGTGGAGGCGGGTGATTTCTTGGGATTTGTTTCCCAAGGCTCTCCCGCAGCTCAGCTTCTAGTCAGATCTGCACACTCCGACGAGATCGGCTGGTACGCCCAACTCCAACGTTGGATCGGGACACAAAGGGTACCGTTAGATAGAGGACTCAAATCCTACGACATATTGGAATTACAGACTTGTCCAATGGCTGGAGTGAAAATGGGAGTGACTGAAAATTGACTGAGCACACTGTCCCGAAACTCAGAACAGGCAGGATAGAACTTGAACTCCTGATCAAGGGTTTTGATCGGGGATCAAATGAACGAGTTAGGACCTGACATTTTTATGGTGGGTAGAGGGGAGGGTTACGGTGACGCACATGATTTTTTTGTAAACTTTGGACAACATTTGAGGGGTTGGAAAAATTGGCTACCAAGATCTATCCCACAGATCTGCACATAGGCAGATTTTGGGGAAGAAGAACATGTGACTGGGAATGGGGGCAAACGGGTTCTAATCGACCTCAAAATTAAATTAGGAATGGCCTATGATGGGGTGAACCTACCCTCAATGTTTCGTCACGATCCAATGGTCGGATATCCCGTACCAAACCTTTCACCGAACTTCTATCCTGCAACTCCCGGTTCTAGGGCAGCAGGATGATGACCGACTTGTGAAGGCTCAACGGCGGCACGAACGGCGGCGGCGGCGGTGGTGAATGATCACAGATGATGGAGGAAGAAGAGAAGAAGAAAAAATTTGAGGGAGATAGAGGATTTAG
Organism: Amorphophallus konjac; assembly: GCA_022559845.1. NCBI lineage: Eukaryota > Viridiplantae > Streptophyta > Magnoliopsida > Alismatales > Araceae > Amorphophallus > Amorphophallus konjac. Next base: position 236,026,074 of record CM040124.1, read on the forward strand.
ATCAGATCTGAAGAGGATTGGAGGTGGGAGAGGGAAGAACACCAAGAACACACAAGGGAGAGAGGGGGTGTGCCCAAATGGGATTTTCATATTAATTCTTCATTAAAAATGTTCCAAATACAACAAGAGAATATATATAATCAAACCCTACACCTAGCCAAATGACTTAGAATACCCTTGGTCAAGGGGGTATAATGGGGAAGGGAGATTAAACAAAGCATAAATAAATCCCCATGTGGAGACAAAGAGGGGGGCACCCCTTTCATAAGTCAACATAAGGGGCTTCCATTAATTAATCCCCTTGGACCATATTCCCCCCCCCCTAGACCAAAATAAATAAAAATAAAAATACATTGTAATTTATTCTACCATTGACCCAATATAAAAACCCAAGATAATACAAGCCAAATAAATCTAAATGCATGCCAAATACACACCAAATACGGCCAAATATGTATAAAATACAAATACGTATAAAAATATGTACTGTAGTATCAATGCTCCGGTGGCGACTCCATATTGTCCCCCAGCCACAAAGAGGTCGGTGTCGACCGAGTCGTGCCGCGGGTCCGGTATCGACGGCTCGCTGAGTCGAGCCGTACTCGTGCTCTGGTGTCCTCACCACTAGGGGTCATTGTTCCTTCCCCTTTTGCTAGAAACTACCCAAAGCCGGGTGTGCATTAAAGTGGCGCCCTATGGTCGGCTTCCCTTGGTTAACGATGCCCCTACTAAGGCCATACTTGAGAAACACTCGGTCTTAGAGGGATAGGAGAAGACAAATTGGGGATAAGCTTGATATAAGTTAAGAAAGCATCGGGTTTTAACTTTCGTCCATAGCACAACCCCTAGAGATTTAGTCTATTGTGTCGAGACTTTGTGTCATATCATCGAACCTTAATTCGCTCGTAGGCATACATACGACCGGGCTCATAACGTCCCGTGGGGAAATTGTACTGCCCTCTTGCCATGCCAAACATTAATTAGATTTTTTTTTGCTTTTCATTTTTTTCTGTTGTGTCCTTTGGACTTGAAAGATATTGCAATTGAAACTTGACAGTTTGAGAATATGGTCATAATTGACTGCCCCCATTTGAGACTTCCTCTTGTCGGGGTGTGCTTATGTTGGTTGTTTTTACCCAGAATATCTCTACCTTCATATTTCAGCCGAGTTAAGAAGAGAAAAAGACTTTATGACCTTGAGCATGGCCCAAGGACGCCGTGAAGTGTGTGCGGTACCCAACTAAGGGTTGCCCTTAATAAGCGGGGAGGGAATGCTGAATTCCAGCGCGGGGTTCTTATAGCCAAAGGGTGCTGTATAGCAAGCCTAAAGACTCTTTTTGAAATTGAATTAAGTAAAGACATAGGATAAAGCCCTGGAATATCACTCTTGATTGAGTTAAGAAGCACTTCATTTGAAACCACGCGTAGAGATAAATGAGAGATAATGAAGTCATGAAAATGCATACTTACGCAAATATGTTACCTTGCGACCTTGTTGAAGAATCAACTGCCGGAGGCGATGTTGATCAAGATGGGATTTATAGTCCTCATTTGGCAGATAAAGAGAAGGAAGCAAAGAGTTGAAATGGCTTAACAACAAGGAGTCGTGTGTAGACCAGACTCAGACAAAATAAGGAGAAAAGGAAAATAGGTGAGGGCTAGAACTCTCTCACTAAGGTGCAGAGACCCTGATCACAAGAAAGGTCTACAAAAGGAGAATGGAAATTAGGAGGTGGAGTGAGGAGTAAAGTCTCGGAAACAGTGGGAGAAAGGGTAGATGCCCAAAGTAGTTGAGGTGGAAGAAGTCGGGTCAGACCTAGGATTAGATGGAGTCAAGAGAAGAAATTGATAACTAGAGAGTGGCAGATCCAGATCATCTGGAAGAAGAGGGGGAGAATCATGATGGGAGGAGGAATCCGGAGGTTATGGAGGGATAGAATGACGAGGGACGCGATGCCCAGGGAAGAGGTATGGAAAAAAATGATTTAAAAGGAAGAAAAGAACCAAGGACATGATGTCTTGGAGGAGTAGAAGGGTGAATCAGAAGAACGGAAGGAGGTCCGGAGGAATAAAATGTAGAAGGGCGTGACGCCCTGGGAGGAGAGGTAGAAGAGGAAAGGAGAAATCCAGAGATCCCAGAGAGCATGAAGGGACGCGATGCCATGGTGAGAGTGGATCAAAAGAGGAAGGAGGGTCCGGTGGTTCTGAAGGAAGAAAATGTGGAGTGGCACGATGCCTAGGGTGAAGAGAAGAATCCGGAGGTTCCAGAGGAGGAAGACACCATGGGACGCGATGCCCAGGGAGAATCAGTGGGAAGTCCGGAGGTCCCGGAGGGGGAAAATCGGAGAGTGTGCGATGCCCTAGGGAAAAAGATAAGTATGGATGTTCCGGAAAGAGAGAATAGGAGGCGGCGAAATGCCCGAAAAGAAGAGATAGAAAATCCAGAGATTTTGGATGAAGGAAATCGAAGGGGGTGCGATGCCCCGGGGGGAGTGGATCAAAAGAGGAAGGAGGGTCCGGTGGTTCCGGAGGAGAGTGAGAAGGGATGCAATGCCCTAGGGAGAAAGAATAATCCGGAGGTTCTAGAAGGAATAAACAGGAGGGGACGCGATGCCCGGAAAGAAGAGATAGAAAATCCGGAAGTTCCGGAGGACGAGGATGATACGTGTTCGGGAACCCGGGAAAGAAGAAATTCGAACATATGCAATGCAATGAATGCATGGAATGCAAGGGATGCAAGGAGTGCAAGGGATGCAAGGAAGAAAGTCTCCTTCTCACCCCATGAGTGGCCCATAAGGAGAAATCTGTGATTAATAAAAATGTGGATGGCATAGAATAATGGGTGAATAAATTGGTGGAAGGCCCTTCATCAAAAGAATGCTCACCCCTCCATGGAAAAGAAAGTGCCCGGCCAGATGGCCCAATGCATAATGTTAATGCCCGAGTGCTCTCATTGGGAGTAGAATGTGTTATGGTAATACATAAGGATAACCCCTTCTCTTGATTAGGAATTTGTACAATGATGGAGCAAGGGGTAATGATAGCATCAAAAATATCCCGGCCAACAAGCAAAGTGAAGTGAACAATATTGGCCTTAGTCTGACATGGCATCAATTCTTAAGGATCCTTATTGATGAGCTTTAGTGGAGACTTCTCAAACGTGTCGGGTACAAGAACGCGGATCGGCATCCGATAGATAAAGTCTTGGATCTTGAATAGCATGGCCACGGCTAAATCCTTCTTGTCTGGCTCTTGAATATTCTCGGCACACGTGCTTGTAATTATACACCCACTCCAAGCGGAAGGATGTGAGATGGAAGCGGTACGATTAATGAGTGATGGAGATTTAATGGAGGGCGTTAGAGGTGTAAGGTTACACATAGTACAGTTCGAGCAACGCAGCGGATAACAAAAATTTATTTACCCGAACCCGGTTTGATGGAATCCTAGATTTGTGCTCTAATTGATGTATTAGTTATCCAACCCCTAACTACGGGTTGCAGATTTCACCTTGCGCGAAATGACGCTGTCCGCAGTGCCCGATGTAGAATTTCACGAACATCGAGCCGCACAGAAGTACGGTCACTAGAGCTGATCCACACGAATCCTCGCACAGCGATGGTATCCCCCGACCATGATCTTCCCTTTGCTTCCCTTTCTAGAGAGAGAAAGCTTCTAGGGAGAGAGAGAGCAAGAGGGAGGAAGGGGGGAGAGAAAACCTCTCTTCCCTTTGCTGTTAATGCTTGCTTAAGCCAAGGGGGAAGAGAGCTCTCGTAGGATGCATATTTATATGATTTAGCCCTTTCTAAAAGAGCCCTTATTAACCGATATTGTATATGTATCTCTTTCATTATTGTACATATATATTAAGCCCCTTTTATATGCCTTTCCAAAAGGATTTCAGGGGAATTAATATATACATTTGTACAATAATGATCTATCACCCAAGAATCCATTGTGTGTGATCCTCTAGGCCCTTAGTCACTCTAGTTTAAGGCTCATTAACTTCTAATTCCCAATTAGAAGTAAATTAAACTTCTTCACTTCTACTAGAGCCGAATAACAGTTTAATTTATTCCGAACCTTTGATCACGTTGAGTCAAGCAAATCCGCGTGATCCGAGAGGACGCCGGGTTTAAACCAGCCTTTCTGGTACCTGTAAGTCTACAGTTGCCGCATCGCTATAATCCCTCGCTCATTCTATGAGTCTGGTTCGATCGAGGGTATGGTGTCTATCAAACCCCATGATCGTGCCTTTTGACCATGACCTCCTCAAAGTGTATGACGTCCATTCTAAACGAACTCACACGACCCTGGCCAAGGATTTAATAGAGCGTCAGTGTCATGACGCATTAACTGTCTGATATATACCTGACAGTGAGCGATCCCCTCTTGACCATTGATGATCTTCACACGTATCCTGAAATGGTTAATGACTCGGTAATTCATGACTTATGGTCAAAGTCACTTAGTAAAGTAATTAAACCATTCCAGTCCTCGTGTAAGATCCTATCAATGTCTCAGGTCAAAGGACCAACGATGCTACTGAGACAGTTGGATCTTCAGTTGACATTAGGTATAATCAACCATCTGAAGATCCAATAGCGGATCAGTTCAGTGTACATCCTCTAAGAACATACACCTACACATATGTGTTGGTGTCCCGCACCAATGACCATGAGACTGGTCAGTCAACATCATGTGTACTGGTTTAATAGGTAATCAAAGTCCCCGAGTGATTACCCTCCAACCAGGAACAATTTAAGGTATGTGTCCATGTAAAGTCAGTCTCATGTTCGAGATACCATCTCATGTTGACTTTACAACCACATATCCTAGGGACATCGTAAAGTAATATACAATCATATATTTACGGTCAAATGTCACTTTATTAATAATGAACAAGATCATACATCTATCGGGTTTACCCGACCCAAAATTGGCCTGTAGCACACCAATACTAACAATCTCCCACTTGAACTATAGCCAATTGCCCACAACTTTGAGGCCCATCTTATCCCGATGGTGCTCAAATACAGTCTATGTCAAAGGCTTAGTTAGTGGATCTGCTATGTTATCTTCTGACGGTACACGCTCTACCGCCACATCTCCACAATCAACAATCTCCCGAATAAGGTGGAAGCGCCTGAGAATATGCTTCGACCTTTGGTGAGATCTCGGTTCCTTCGCCTGGGCAATTGTCCCATTATTATCATAAAATAATGGGATGGGAGCTGATATCTCGGGAACTACGCCGAGTTCCAAGATGAATTTCTTCATCTAGACAGCTTCCTTAGCAGCTTCAGATGCAGCAATATATTCTGCCTCCATCGTCGAGTCTGCAGTCATATCTTGCTTGGAGCTTCTCCAACTGACTGTCCCTCCATTCAACATGAATACAAACCCAGACATGGATTTGCAGTCATCTGGATCTGACTGGAAACTAGAGTCATTGTAAGCTATAAGCTGTAGGTCCTCTCCTCCATAAAGCAGAAAAAGATCCTTAGCCCTTCGCAAGTACTTAAGGATGCCCTTTACTGCCTTCCAGTGCTCTTCGCCTAGATTTACCTGATATCTACTAACAATGCTCAAAGCATTGGCAACATCAGGCCGTGTACATCGCATTTCATACATGATTGACCCTATGGCCGAAGCATAGGGTACCTTATTCATGTGTGCCACCTCCTCAGATGTTTTAGGGCTCATCCCCTTAGATAGGTAAATTCCATGTCTCATAGGAATGAGACATCTCTTGGAATTTTCCATCCTAAACCTTTTGAGGATAGTATCTATGTACATGGATTGGGATAATCCTAGCATCCTCTTAGATCTATCTCGATAGATCCTTATGCCCAGCACATAGGATGCTTCTCTCAAATTCTTCATGGAGAAGGTCTTGGACAACCAAGACTTAGTTGATGTCAACATCCCTATATCATTCCTAATGAGTAAGATGTCATCAACATAAAGGACCAAGAAGGTCACAGAGCTTTCACTGACCTTCTTGTAAACACAGGGTTCATCTTCATTTCGAATGAAGTTGAAAGATTTGACAGCTTCATCAAATCTTAAGTTCCAGCTTTGAGATGCATGCTTCAATCCATAAATGGACCTCTGAAGTTTGCATACCTTATTAGGATGAAGCATGGAAGTGAATCCTTCAGGCTGTACCATGTACACCTCTTCTGACAGATTTTCATTCAGAAAAGCTGTCTTCACATCCCTGTCTTCACATCCATTTGCCAAATCTCATAATCCAGGTATGCAGCAATGGCAAGGAGGATTCTGATTGACTTAACCATGGCCACATGTGAAAATGTCTCGTCAAAGTTGATAGTTTGGTGCGATAGATAAACACAGATCCAGAGGGGGGGTGAATGGATCTTCTAAAGAGTTTTGACCAATTTAAAATTCGTATGAAATGATAAGCACAATATCAGTGGACAATTGCTCAAACATAAAAGATGCAAACCCAATTAAACTCTAGGACATGAATAATCAATCAGATCACGATCCTAGCATGCATCTAGCGGAAGCAAGCAATCAAACAAACCACTGCACAAGAGATTTTTTAGGTGGTTCGGTCCACAGACCTACGTCCACCCCTCACTCCCAACTGGAGTGAGGCTTCCACTAGCAATCAGCTAGAAAGCAGACTCAGTCTGCAAACAAGTTGCTGCCACACAGCTTGATCAGGGGAACAACCTCCCCTCTTCCTCCAGACCGGAGGGACACCCCAAGTGACTCCCAGCCACTTGGAACTAGAGACTAGGTCTCTCTTCCTCCAGACCAGGAGGGAACACACAGGTAGCAACCACTACCTGCAACCGGAGTCAAGGACTCCCTTCCTCTGAAACCAGAGGGAACTAACAAGTGACACTCAGTCACTTGCAGACCGGAGACACAGTCTCCCCTCTCCTGAGTCTACAGGAGGAACCCGATCTCCAACCAGAGAATCGGAAGAACAATGTTCAGTTTCAAAAGAAAAATAATAAAAGAAAATACAGCAACTAAAAGCTGGAAATATAAAATCAAAATGTGGCTCTCGCAGGAGCTGGCTGGCCTGGATTTGATCCACGGTCCAGCAGAAACTGATCTTCAGTTGAAGCTTCTTTTACTCTAGCTCTCTCTTCTTCTCACTCTTCTTTTTCTTCTCTTTCGCAGGCTCTCTCTCTGTCTCTTCTTCTTTTCCAACTACTGCAGCTCTTTCCTTCTATCTCGATCACTCTCTTTCTCTATCTGCTTCTCTTTTTTCACGATCAGCCTTCTTCTGAGGAAGAAGCCTTCCTTTTATAGTAGCAGCAAGCAGCTAGGGCGTGTGCTCTCGATGATTCCCGCCCAGAAGGTTCAGTCCACATGGCACGATCAGGGCCATCTCCTATTCTTGGATCACGTGCATCATTAACCTCCTCGAATCAGTAGTCCTGTTAGAACAGATTAACTATCAGTGCAAGTTAATTTATCTGACAGGAAAGAATATGAGAAAGTATATACATCGAGTCACTTTGATGAATGAGCTGAGCTTGTACAGACTTGATGCATCAATTGAAGTGTACACATATGAGAAAGTATATACAGCGAGAATGAATGTACAGACGTTACATTCACAAGTGTACATAATTTAACTGCATGAGATGCAGGCAACGAGTGTGTAGACTTGAAGTGTATGCAATGCAGACACAAGAGTGTATAGACTTGAATGCTCAAAGGATTGTACAGACTTCAGAAGGAGATGCATAAACACAATGAAAGTATGCACATTGAATGCATGAGATGCTTAGACAAGCTGTCACCGAATGTACATACTTTGTCTTATTGTTTATGCAAGAGTCTGTCAACGAATGTACAGACTTTCTATGCTGAATGCACAAGACACTAAGAGATGCTATATAGACATGACAATGCATGGACTAGCACATAGACGCAGCAAGACTCTGTGAGCGCCAAGCCAGTGTACAGACTTTGCGAGCGCCAAATCAATGTACAGACTTGCGAGCACCAGGACCATGTACAGACTTAGTGCAAGCGGGATGTGCAGACTTGCTATGAAGCAACCAGAATGTACAGACTTTGAAATCAAGGAATGCACAGCGATGTATAGACTTTGAAACACGATGCAATGTGTAGACTTTGATAAACGAATGTATAGACTTGATAAAGCTTCAAAGCACAAGACACTTGGCCAATGTACAGACTTGGAAAGCTTGAAGGCCAATGTACAGACTTGGAAAGCCTGAACCAATGTGCAGACTTGAAACAAGTGAACACGGCGATGTGTAGACTTGGCCAATGTACAGACTTGAAGCAAGGGGATGATGTGCAGACTTAGTGTGTGCTGTGAACAATGTATAGACTTGGTGTCTGAACGTAGGTAAAGATAAGCAATGTATAGACTTGCAAGTGTGAGACGCTGAATGAGACGGTGGATGTACAGACTTGGGCTATACAGACTTGCAGTGTGCAATGCATGCGATGTATAGACTTTACCTTAGAGACGAATGTATAGACTTTAGTGAATGCATTCTAGACAGACCCTGTACAGACTTGAGAGGCGATGCATTTTAGCCAAACCTTGTACAGACTTGAGAGACGTTGCATGCACGATGTATAGACTTGTTAATGCACTGATGCATGCTGTACAGACTTAACATGAGACGTTGCATGCACGATGTATAGACTTGTTAATGCACTGATGCATGCTGTACAGACTTAACATGAGACGTTGCATGCACGATGTATAGACTTGTTAATGCACTGATGCATGCTGTACAGACTTAACATGAGACACTGCATTCTAGCCAAAACGCTATATAGACTTTACTTCATGATGCAATGTTGTACATACTTTGCATATGTGAGACACTGGCTGTATAGACTTAGAGTGAAGCATGCAATGTATGGACTTTGAAGACTTGCTAGCATGCGGATGCAATGTATGGACTTTGAAGACTTGCTAGCATGCGGATGTATAGACTTTAAATGAGAAGCACACGATGCAATGTGTGGACTTGGGGTCTCATGCAGACAGACGAGTGAACAGTCTATGCCATGCTCACAGTTAATGCTCACAGTTAATGCATGTAACAAGTACTGTATGAAGTAAACACATATGACATCAAACATATGAGTCATAGTGTTTGTCAACATCAAAACACAATATCCAATAATCATCAAAACACACTATCCAACAATCATCAAAACACAATATTGTCATCATCAAAACACAATATCCAACAATCTCCCCCTTTTTGATGATGGCAACACTATGAGTCTCATGAATGAAAGAGATGGAATATTTAGACTAGACTCATCAAAGTATTCTCCCCCTTTGACTTCATCAAAAAGAGAACAATACTTTGATAATCTAGTGATGGCATATGAGACACCCAAAATAGTTCAGCAGATGAGGGCAACACAATATCAGAAGTAATTAAAACAATTCTTCCCCTTAGGCAAACAACTTATGCAGACATGCATATGCAACAAATACTCCCCATTTGACATGGCAGAAGGTAGAGAGCTAATGCAGACAAACAACATAATCAGACACACTTGACCAGAGAATTCTTCCCTTATGATCCATGATGTAAGAGTAAACAAGAAGGATGAACTCTGGTTATCCAAAGGCTACAAGTAAACAGGTTATACTGAGAGTTGTGCCTCACATAAATGAGAACCAATGTCAATCAAAGCACAGTGATAAAGAGCAATAGGATGAACAGATTCAGCAAATAGTGAAAATTGAGATATAGAACTTTTCAGCATGATACCAACTTCATAAAACAAAAATTAAGTTTTAGATTCCTCCATTATAAAAGCTTATGAATCCTTGATTGTCAGATATGGTTTAAGAATGATGTAAACCAAGTTTTTTTCAAAAAGAAATGGTACTCATATCTGAACCAACTCTTAATAAAAAGGAACTACAAGCTCATATAAAATTCTAGTTCAACCAACTTCCATCTTGCTTAGTCTACTTTCCATGACAGCTTTAAGAGAAACCTAAGTGTATGCAATTGAATTTTAATTGTTCTTTCAGAATTTGATTTACACTTGTTCATATTTTTCCCTTTTTTTTAAAAGAACAATTTTGGTTTATCAACACCTTTTGACGTGGGGAGACACCTTGATCAGAGGCCAGATTCCCCAGTTACTCAGTGTGACAACCGTATTGCTTCTCCCATTTTAGAGAACAGAGGTAGCATTAAAAGTATCTTTGGCATGAGGATACACCTTGATCAGAGGCCAGAATCCCCAGTTACTCAATACAACTATGTCATTGCTCTGCCATATTCTCACAGTAGTTTCCAATCATCTCTTTAAATAGAGTTAACCATGGTACTTCATGACACAATCCTTTAGACAGGTTTCTCTGTAACCACAGTCATTGCTCTGTCCATACTTTTTCTCAGAATGGATTCAGAACAAGTTAGGTGCTTAAGAACAACTACATACACTATATATCTCAGTCAACGTAGACATGGACTTCAACTTTTCAGATTTCAGATAGTCTTACATGAATTTACATGAAGCATACAGTTAAAGTTTATTAAGAAGTTGAATCAGATATTTTCAAGTTCTTTGAGTCCAAACAAGAGTACATAAGACTTAAACCAATTCCAGTTAACAAATGTTCTTAAGCATGTATAATGGAAGGTTCCTCATTAAAGATGCTTTAATTTTTATGAAGTAGTATTCAGGCTGAAGGTTTACTTCATATCTCGGCTCATTAATTCAAGTGAGTTGACTGATATTTCAACAAACAGCATGGATTCTGAAAAATTGCAGCAGAGAATCTGCTATTGAGCAAAGTAGTTCAGAGTTGACTGGGTAGAGGTGAAGCTTCTCCTTCAGCAGATTTAGGAGAGACAGACAGATCCAATAAGATATAAATTCAGATAATGAAAACTTCAGAAGCAGTCAAGAGAGATCATTTGATGATGGAATCACTGACACTATAGATATGACAAGATGAATCAGATAGATGGACAGGAAGAGTTCAGACAAAGACACAATTGAAGAGATTAAGCATGCTCCCCCTGCCTATATGCAGTGAGTCACTTCCTTTTTTTTGAGTTTTCAAAATAAGAGATATGCTATGCAATGACTCCCCCTAACTAAAAGTACTGAATCATCCTATATGTCATGAAGACAATGCATGAGACTAGATACTCCCCCTCATATTGTGCAATGTTTGCAATGAAGGTTGAACATATGATTTTGTGACTCAAGCTCATTCAGACTGCCCTATTAAGTGAAATGACCCATGGTACTAGGCGGAGGACTTGGTCTAAAGACCACCTCTCACATAGCAAGCACTTCCAGACAAATTTCACCTGTCTTTTAGTAGCTTACCATTTAATATACTATAGTGGTCATGCATGACAATGCAATACCAAAAGTTCTAAGTGCATCAGATTATCAATGACTGTATGTCAAATGCATGTATATGCAATCCACATATATGCACACAGCTCAAAGTACAAGCAAGGAAGCCCACAAAGCTTAATGGAAGTGTCAAAACAAATAAAGAAGCATGTATGCATGAAACATGATGTTAAACCCCCTCCTCATGTATATGACTTATGATTTTTGATGATGATCAAATAGTTTTGTATGAACTGAAAATGAGCATAACTACGCTCTGGAAATGAACACATCACTTGAAGACGTGCTATTTAAGAAGGCTCAAGGATAGCAACTCATTGTAAATATTTTGGTTTCAATGTACAAAATGTGGAAATAATTCAGACTTTGTTTTTGACAAGACAAAACAATATGGCCAAAGCTCCTCAACGACTGAAGGACGATTGGTGAGATCGATCCAAACTCCTCAATTACTCTGTTAGAACTTATTTCTAGATGTGGAGCATTCTTATTTTAATCCCCCAACTTGAACCCCCATAGACTTAGCCTTATTACATCTTCATATTAGGAAGTGCAGGAAAAAGGGTCGACCCATTGCTGGCAGGCATGTTCCCAATCAAATGGGTCGACCCCAAGGGTCGACCCCTGCTTGAGGAATTAATTTCCAGAACGGGTTTCATCATGGGTCGACCCTTTCTCCTCTACTTGTTTAGGCTCCAGCGTGGGTCGACCCCAAGGGTCGACCCCTGAAAACTCCAGATGCCCGTTTTGTGAAAACAGCAAGGGTTCTTGAGAGGATCGACCCCAAGGGTCGACCCATGCTGTCTGGCCCATCTGGCCCCTCATGAGGGTCGACCCCAAGGGTCGACCCTTTCTGGTCTGGGCGGTGCCGTGATTATGGACTCTTGTCCATGCGAGCCTAATGTCAAACCACACTTGTGTGGCTGTCCCTAAACCACTCCTTGATGTGCGGATCTTGTCTCCTAGACATCCCTTGACCGCCCTTAGCATATATATAATCCTATTGAGATGAAAACCCTAAGAGATTTTCATATCTTCTGATTTTGGGTTTTTTGCTCTAACCCTTGTGAGTGCAGGTTGCAACCAGCAACCACAACCCTTCTTCCACCTTGTTGTGTGCGTGAAAGTGAAGGAAAGAAGAGGGATTCAAGCCTCCAAATCGACATCCTGCTGGTTGGCTGCGTGAAGTTCAAGATCGTATCACATCCGAGCAAAATCATCAAGAACGATCATCGGGCTGCACCAAGTGTTCGACAAAATTCGCTGAAGTGATAGGGGGAGCACCGATCAGGATAAATCACTTTCTAAACTTCTCATTCTGAATCATTTTGCTTGATCTTGAATATTTGTGTAATCATAACTTCAGATTCTTGTGTGTGGTGTTCGTGTTCGGAAACATGAACGCGCGTGTGTGTATGTGCGCGTGTGCGCGTTTGGCTACCAGATCGGAAGCCGTGTGTGTGTGTGTGTGTGTTTGCTGTTCTAAACAGCGTGTGTGTGTGATTCACTCGTTAGTGAAGCTTTAATCCTCAAGTGTGAGGGGTGGACGTAGGGGACACGGATGTGTAACCGAACCACCTAAAGAATCCGTGTGTCTCATGTGCTGTGGATTTTTCGATTCTTGTCGAGTGGGCTTCATGGTGAGTTGAGAGATCACTACAACAGCTATTCAAACACATTCCACACGCATTCACGAGTGTGATCCTATTCGTGCGAGTATTAGTGGTTGTTTGTTTAATCAGCATTGTTTTCTTAAGAGAAGTAAAATTTTATTAGCCAATCAATTCACCCCGCCCCTCTTGATTGCCACATTTGGGACTCAACAAGTGGTATCAGAGCCTTGGTCTCTGTTTAATCTCAACCACATGGTCGTCAGAGCTAGATCCCACTGAATGGCAAACAAAGGGATGATGCCCAAAGAGCATTCTATTCAAAGACCTCCGTTCTTTGATGGATCAAACTACCCCTACTGGAAAAATAGAATGTATGTTTTCCTACGTGCCCAGGACTACGATGTTTGGCGTGTCATAAGTAGGGGTCCATATATATTATCTGAAAATGAGAATGAGTGGGATGAAGAAGATATTAGGGAGTGTTCAGCGAATTTTAAAGCTATGAATATAATTCAATGTGCTGCTCATCCTAATGAATACTCATGTATTTCTACGTGTTCCTCTGCACAGGAGATGTGGAATAAGCTGCGGCTTATATATGAAGGAACATCGGAAGTCAAGGAAACAAAGGCCAACCTCTTAGTTCGGGACTATGAGCTGTTCGCAATGAAGCCAGAAGAATCAATTTCTGATATGTTTGCAAGGCTAACAGAAATTACCAATGGACTAAAGGGACTTGGCAAGGAGTATTCCAACAAGAAACTCGTCAGAAAAGTCCTAAGATCCCTTTCTCCACAGTGGCACACAAAGGCCACTGTAATTGAAGACTCCAAGGATCTAAGTACTTTAACTCTGGACGAGTTAATTGGCTCGTTTATGACTTACGAGATAAACATCAAAAGGAGCGAGGAGGATCACAAGAAAAAGAAAGCTGTCACCACAATGGCCCTAAAGGTGAATCCACATGATTCAGAGGGCAGTGAAAATGATTCAATCGGCAACACTGAAGATGAGGAATTAGTTGCCATGATCACACAAAGAGCAAGACGGTTTGTGAAACGAACCATAAATTTTGGTGGTCAGTTCAGAAAAGGACCGAGAAGGCAAGGACAAAACAGAGGAGAAAGTAGCAAGAAAGAAGAAGTGATTTGCTATGAATGCAAGAAACCCGGCCATATGTGGGGTGAGTGCCCCGATCTGATCAAGAAGGTGAAGAAAGGAAAATTCAGAAAGCCCAAGGCCATGATGGCCACATGGAGCGATGAAGACCAAGAAGAGTCAGGAAATGAAGATGAACTAGATGAGCTAGTCCAGAATCTATGTCTCATGGCCAATAACGACGAAGGAGATAAGGTAGATTCTGAAACTGAAACTCTTACTTGTGAACAATGGCAAATTGCATATGAATCTTTATATGAAAAATGTAAAAGATTCAAATCTGAAAACAGAAATTTGAAAAAGAAAATTGATCATTTTGTGCATACTAAAAAATCATGTGAAGAGTGCCATGCTTTAAAATCAAAAAATGAAAACATGAAGCATGAAAATGAAATTCTTGCATCCAAAATTGAACTGTTTGAAGAAGAGATTTCATGCATGAGAGAAGAACAATCCACATTTATGAAAATGCATGAAGAATTGAAAAATGATTTGGAACAAGAAGCTTGAAAGCATTACTTGCAATGAAGCCAAAGTAAAGGCTGAAGAACAAAGCCAATCTCAAATGGCTCAAATAAAAGAGCTAAAGGATGCTCTTGCCATCCTTGAAAAATCAAAAGTTCAAACAACCCATTGGGCCCCCATAAGTTCAACATCCTCCAAACCAAAGAAACATATGCATAACTCCTTTTCAAATGTTAGAAGGAGAAAAAGAGATAGAGCCATCACTTCTTTCTATTGTGGAAAAATGGGTCATGACATGTATGATTGTAGAATTCTGAAATATGATGAAGAAAACTCTGCTGGATTCAGAAATAGATCATATATGCATCATGCCTCTAACCATCATGGACCCAAGCTTGCTTGGGTACCAAAATCTCCATAAGCACTTTGGTTGAATTGCAGGTCTACTCAAGAGCTCAAAGGAACAAATGGTATTGGGACAGTGGTTGCTCTCGGCATATGACGGGAAACAAGGAATGGTTTGTGGACCTGCATGAAAAGGATGGCGGGACGGTAGCATTTGGTGGTAAGGACAAAGGTAAAATCATCGGAGAAGGTAAGATAGGCAAGAATCAAAATCATACCATTGAAAATGTATTGCTTGTGAAAGGTTTGCATCATAATCTTTTAAGCATAAGTCAACTTTGTGATAAAGAATGCAATGTGATTTCTGATTCTAACCACTGCACTGTCTTGAACAGAAATACTCATGAGCTAAAGTTCATTGGTTTCAGGAATAACAATGTCTATATGATAGACTTGAATGATGCCTCTCATGAGAATTTATGTTTAGTTGCAAGGAACAATGATGATGCTTGGCTCTGGCATCGCCGGCTTGGGCATGCTAGTTTCAATGTTTTGCTGAAATTATCTAGAAATGATTTGGTTATTGGACTGCCCAAGTTGAAGGCCGTCGATGATGGAGTTTGTGGAGCTTGCAGCATGGGCAAACAAACAAGGACATCATTCAAGTCCAAACAAGATGTGACCACATCAAGGCCTCTTGAACTCATCCACATTGATCTCTTCGGACCAAGCAGAACTCACAGCTTGGGTGGTAAATTATATGGATTTGTGATTGTGGATGATTATTCAAGATTATGCTGGGTTTATTTCCTTTCTCATAAAAATGATGCCCTGATAGAATTTGAAGCATTTTGCAGATTTGTTCAAAATGATAAAGGGTATTGCATCAAAGCTGTGCGGAGCGATCACGGCCGAGAATTTGATAACCATGAGTTCATCAATTTTTGCAGGGCTCAAGGATATATGCATGACTTCTCCGCACCAAGAACTCCAGAACAAAATAGAGTTGTGGAAAGGAAGAACAGAACGCTGATTGAGATGGCAAGAACCATGCTGAACGAGAATAAACTACCGAGGTACTTTTGGGTTGAAGCAGTGAACACGGCCTGCCACATCATAAACCGAGCCATAGTAAGACCATTGTTGAAGAAAACTCCGTATGAGCTATACCGAGGTAAGAAGCCAAACATTTCATACTTGAGACCATTTGGCTCAACATGCTACATTCATAACAATGGTAAGAAGGACTTGGCTAAATTTGATCCCAAAAGTGACAAAGGCATATTGCTTGGGTACTCTCTCAATTCAAGGGCATTTCGAGTGTATAACTTGAGAACTCTTTGTTAGTATGCTTGGCCCGGATACAGAGGGGGGTGAATGTATCCTTCTACAGTATATGGCCAAATTAAAAACTAGGATGCTAGAGAAAGACACAGGATAGAACTAATTCATTTCAACTCAAATACAAACTCATGGGCGTGCCTATCCAAGCATCTAGCGAAAGCAATCAATCAATCAAGCCACTGCACAAGAGATTTTAGGTGGTTCGGTCCACAGACCTACATCCACCCCTCACTCCCAACCGGAGTGAGGCTTCCACTAGCTTAAGCTAGAACGCAGACTTAGTCTGCAAACAGTTGCTGCCACACAACTTGACCAGGGGAACAGCCTCCCCTCTTCCTCCCAACCGGAGGGTAACCCACAAGTGACAACCTGTCACTTGCAACCTGTAGATCAGATCTCCCTTCTCCTGAACCAACAGGAGGAACCCGATCCCCAACAGGGCAATCGGAAGAACAAAGATGATCAGAAAATAAAGGAAAAATAATAAAGAAAAATAACACAGCAATCAGAAAGCTGTAAAAGATGAAATGCACAATGTGGCTCTCAATGGAGCTGACTGGCCTAGATTTGATCCACGGTCCAGTGAAGACAGATCTTCAAGCAGCTTCTTCCTTCTTCTCCACGAGCTCTCTCGCTCACTCTCTTTCTCTCTTTCTTTCTCTTCTGCTCTCTTAATCTCTCACTCTCTATCTCTCTTTCTTTCTCTTCTACTCTCCTAATCTCTCACTCACTGCTCTCTCTTCACGGCTTCTCTCTTCTATATCTTCCTCCTCTCTTTTCCTTCCTTTTCTCTTCTTCTGGATCGAAGGGCTTTCTGCTCTTCAGGCTTCTGCTTCGATCGCTCTTCATCTGAAGACGAAGGATACATTATATACCAGCAGCAGCAGCAGGGCGCGTGTGGCTTCCACAGTTCTCGCCCTAAGAATTCGGACCACGTGGCAGCATCCAGCAGACTGTCAGAACACGTGTCCTCATCTGGACACTCTCCTTATCCTCGGATCACGTGCCCAGCACCAGTACGCTCAGCAACTGGAGTTAGATGGCGTCAACTCACTTGCTCCAAAGGGTTGACGCAGCCATCAGTTATCTTCAACCTTTTTAACCGCTGCGTCGACTCTATCAGCCTGCTGCGTTGACGCAACAGTATCGGCAGTCCAGTGATCAAGTCTTCAACAAATGGGCGTGCTGCGTCGACGTTATCAGCATGTTGCGTTGACGCATTGAACATGTACATTTGTATACTGGCGTCTCTTAAGCTGCTGTGTCGACGCTGCTTGTTGATGGCGTTGACGCAGTGGAAGATATCATGAAAGCTTCGTCACTTGTAAGAGTCTCTACTTTTTCTAACTGTTGCGTCGACGCTGCTTGCTTGTGGCGTTAACGCAATAGAAGACATCGTGAAAGCTTTGTCTACTGATGTGTGGACGCTTTAAGCTTCAGGCGTCGACCCTGTTCCCTTCAGCAACAGTAATGAAGTGTATAGACTTAGTGTTAACGTGAAGCATTGTATAGACTTCAGAGATCAATATAGCAAATGTCTACATAGTGAGGCAGTGTATGGACTTAGCAGTCTAGGTCTCTAACAACGAGTGTATAGACTTGCAACTCTTCATGAGATCTCAGTGTATAGACTTAACCAATGTATATAGTTGAAGATCTAACAATCGAGTGTATAGAGTTAGTTATGTGAGCATGCGTTGTATAGACTTCACATAAGAAGACAAACAGGCTGTACAGACTTGGAGAGTTGAATCCAATGTACAGACTTGTTGATATCAAATGAAGAGCTTCCAGTGTATGGACTTTGCAATGCAAACAACAATGTATATACTTAGAGAACTGAAGTCTAGTGTATAGACTTGGAGAATTGAAGTCTAGTGTATAGACTTTGGAGAACTGAAGTCTAGTGTATAGACTTGGAGAATTGAAGTCTAGTGTATAGACTTCATCAAATGAAGAGCTTCAAGTGTATGGACTTTGCAATGCAAACAGCAATGTATAGACTTTGTTAAGAAGGTACCCGATGTACAGACTTGAAGAAGATATGCCAATGTACAGACTAAATGGATCCAGCTGATGTATAGACTTTGTGCCCAAGCTATCAATGCTCTGATGCGTCCACTCCACTTGAACGTTGCGTTGACGCACAAATTCACCCAGGAGCTTCTTTCTTGAGTTTGCACTACTGCGTCGACGCTTCCATTTGATGGCATTGACGCAATGAGCACCCTGCAACCCCTTTGAACTATTAAACAGTTATTAGGAGGTTAAGTGTCTATATCCAAAATCTTACTGTTGTCATCATCAAAACCAGGAGTATAACAATCTCCCCCTTTTTGATGATGACAACCCCCAAACTGTTTTAATGACATCTGCGATCACACAAGGTTAGCATCAACCAAACGCATGGTTACTTGTCAGTTTGAACAAAAACTTATGACTCACAAAAACGAAAGTATATGCTATCATTCATTAACAAAACTCAGCATTCATTAGCAAAATTCAGCAGTCATTAACAAAATTTAGCAGCTCATTAAGCTCTCCCCCTTTGTCATCATCATGAAAGGGGGTGCATGTAGAAAACATAGGTTAAGATGGGAAGAAGCGATTGTAACGCCTGGCAGAAGATGGTTGTTGTTGCTGACGAGAAGATTGTCCTTGAGTGCCTGGAGGTGTCTGGCGAGATGGCTGTCCTGAAGTAGAATGGTCCCTGGTTAGAAGGTCTCTGATCTCTTGAGAAAGTTCGCTTAGCTGAAGACTTAGAGTGGTGCGAACATTACCAATTTCAGTGACAGAATCTTTGTTCTCAAGTGACTGGATGTTGGCTATTACTTTGTCAATCTTCTCTAGCACAACTTTGAGGAATGGAGGGATTGCACTGACAGAACCTTTGATTGTTTCTATTCCTATCTTCAGATCATAGCACAGATCAATAATTTTGGCAAAAGAGGAAAGGGTTGAACCTTGTTGATTGTGCATCTCTTGTACCAGAGTGGCAAGTTTGTCAAGGAGGGATGATATCTGTTTCAAGACTGACCTTGTTGCTTGGTCAGACACCATCTTGGTGAGTAAGAAATTTCGCCACTCACATAAAACTGAAGTTTCAAAATTCACAATCCGAGCAGTCATCTTGTTAAAATGAAGGGTTGTGAACTCTACCAACTTGTCCATCTTGGCCTCCTGATGCTGCATCATCATAGTCATGTTTACTAACATCTCTTCAATAGTTGCTGGGGGTGGAGCTGCATCAGAAGTTGGAGAGGTTCTTCTATAAAATTTAATGGCTCTAGACGTAGATGGTTCTACTGTAGGTACAGAGCCACTCGGTTCCGCAGAAGCCTCAAAAACTTGCTCTCCTCTCATGGAGTTGTCCTCTGGCATGCCTTCACTCACCACAGATGGAATCGGTATTTCTGCTCTGTGCACTTGACCATCATCTATAGTGGCTGATCTTGATGCCTGACTGACCTCTGATGGAGTTGATTTCTGACTAGGAAGGGTTCTGACAGCCTTACCATCAACGACCTCAAAACCCATAAACTTTTGAATGTAAGAAAGTGTGTACACATTCCCTCGAGGGATGATAATTTTCTTCTCAGAGCCAAAGTCTACACCAACTTTCCGAAAAATAGCAGTTAATGGGGCGGCATAAGGAAGGGTTCTGGACTGAGATAGACATGACCCCATTGTTTGAATAGCTACATCCGGCAGGGAAATCTGTATTCTCTTCAGCATACAGTAGAGAAGAAATCTTTGCATCTCTGTCACCCTTTCTCTTCCACTGCTCTGTGGTGTGATCATGGAGGTGCAAATGTGGTGGAGCAGTCTATTTAGCGAAGGGAAATGATTGGCTTTGAGACTGCCTAGGTAGGTCTCCCTGACATCGGAGAGATTACTGGGTTTCTCAGTCAAGAGCTCATACACTTCATGCGCATCATACTCAAAATCATGCAGCTGAACTCCTACTTTAGGAACCTTCCATGCTCTGGCAAGCAGCTTATCTGTTATTTCGAACCTTACACCTCTAACACTGGATGTGAGTTTTGGAACAGAGGGTTCATATTTTAAGTTCTGGTAGAACTCTCTGACCAAGGTGGGGTAGTAAGTCTTGTGTGTTGAGACAAACGACCACCAGCCCTGATGGTCCAGTGTAGGAAACAGCTGAGGAAAAACTTCGAGCATATGATGATCAGTAGCATCAACGTACCGGGAAATAAGAACCTTCAGAGGTTCTTCCATGGTGACTGTACGCGAGCTACCAGCATCTTTCTGACCGGTTGCAGAACCTGAAGATAAGCCCTTCCGCTTCTCTTTTCTGACTGCGGATGTCTTTAACCTTTTGGTTGGCGGACTTGGATCCCGTGGACCCGTCTCCTTCCTTCTTCCCCTTTCGTGAGCTACTAGAGAGTGGGACTCCATAGTGCCTCTTGCTGGTTCTGAGCCTCTTGGTTGTTCCTCTGCCCTCTGCTTCCCTTTTTGAGTGGATGCAGGAGAATCCATGGCACGGAGATGAATCGAGCAGGAGAGAGAGCTGAGAGGATTCTTGGGGGACACGAGAGGTCGAATGACAAAAGAGGGTTTTGGAAAAAAGTGAAGAAGAGCAGCGGTCTCATTTCACTTTTAAAGAGACACCGAGGACCCTTTAAGTGAACGGTTCAGCTGGTTCAAGTGGGTGAACCGGGTAAAGAAGATATGAATAAGAAGCAATGCGTGGACGCAGAGAGGGGCATTGCGTCTACGTAGTGAGGCAAGTGAACCGAAAAACACAAGATAGAAAGCCAGTGAGGCATAACGCGTTGACGGCAATGTAACATTGCGTCTACGCAGTGATGCAGTTAGGAATGAGATACTCCTCCTTATGCAGCATGATGCATCTAATAATGAAACTCCCCCTTACTAAATGGAGCCTATGAGAAGAATAAGAAGGGAAATTCAATTGGATTCTCAAAGGGATATTATTCTCATAAATCCAAAACATGTTTTCAAAGTCTTCCATTATAAGAGCTTATGAATGAACTTTATTAACAGCGTGGTTTAATTATGATGTATGTAGAGTTCATCAGTAAAATTCTGTATTGATATCTAAAACCATGGTTTAATAAAGATGAACCAAGCCCTCATAATTATCTTGATTAATCTCTCTTTCTCTTACACAATCAAATCTATTGACTTCTTTCAGAGTTACATGCACTAGTATTGAAGTCAAGTAATTATGAAGTCTTATGATTTTGTCTAGGGTTGAAGCAATTTGATTTGTGTATCAATATTCAGATATTTCACTTTATTCAACAATTTTTATTGCTCCAAATTTTACGAGCACTCTAGTTCAGTGCACACATTGTAACTAGAGGATATACCTTGATCAGAGGCCAATATCCCTAAGCCCTTAGTGTGACTAACTGTCATGCTTTATGTGAACAGAGTTAGCATTTACACATCATGACACACTACAAATCATTTTCTAATGAGTGAGTTGTATTTCTCAGTATGCATGCCATTGCTCTGCCTGAGTTTCAATGAATTTTATCAGAGTTAACGAAGGCACCTCATGACACAGTCCTTTGGACTTGTGTTTCTCAGTGGCCAATGTCATTGCTCTGACAGAATTAACCCTTTAGACATTTCAGAGGCATTCTTTTGCTTCAAATCAATAATAGTTTCATGTACTTAACCAATTAAAGTCATGTATTCAAAAGTGCAGATTTCAGAAATTTTTAACAAGACACAACATGAAACAAATGGTTAAGGTTTATTAAACATGCTTCAGATATTTTAAAGAGATTTTAAAGCCAAACTCATTGAGTACATTAAACTTAAACCACATGAGTTATTTC
Organism: Amorphophallus konjac; assembly: GCA_022559845.1. Taxonomy (NCBI): domain Eukaryota; kingdom Viridiplantae; phylum Streptophyta; class Magnoliopsida; order Alismatales; family Araceae; genus Amorphophallus; species Amorphophallus konjac. The sequence goes on from CM040124.1 coordinate 236,048,221, forward strand.
AGTCATTCATAAAAATGTATAATAGAAGATTTCTAGTTCAAGAATTTTCAGATTTATGATCGAGAAGTCCCATTGAAATCTTCATGACAGACTGATAGAATTCTGAAGTCAAATGATACCAATTGATAGGAGAAATACCAATTGTTAAGAGAGATTGTGAAGCTCAAAGTTTTCAAAATATGATTAAGGTTTGTCAACAAAATCAATAAGAAAGGATATGCAATGAGTTCTGACACATGTATGCATTTGATAACCTATATGCAATGCATTGACTCCCCCTCACAATATGCATTCAAACTCTCTCTTTGGCATTTTCAATATAAGGAAATGCAATGCACTATATGTATGCAAGGACTCGACATTGAATGATATGTAAGGATATGCATCTAACTCCCCCTGAAAATATGCAATGTTTGCACTGAAAACTGAACATATGATTCCATATAATATTGTGACTTGTGCACAATCAGACTGTCCTATCAGCAAAGTGACCCATGGTACTAGGCGGAGCACTTGGTCTAAAAGACCACCTCACACATAGTAAGAGCCTCCAGACAGACTTCCCTGCCTTTTGGTACCTTACCATTTATATACCATTAAGGTCATGCATAATTATTCAACATGCAGTCCTATATGCAATTCAGAATTTCAGTGAGCTATTGCAACACACAAGTTTCAAGTCACACTCATATGCAGTTCAGATTTTTCAGACAATTCGAAAGGCAATTTGTTTTCAGAGTCTATGCATAACACAATTATCAAGCAATTGCAATTAGCCTATGTATGCATCAGATACAGACAACCCTTCTTAATCTGATGTTTGCACAGAACTCTCAGCAAATGTATGATCAGAAAATAATGCATATGGCAACTGATGAATGAAAAATGCAAAAACAGATTTAACTTGCCATGCAATAAAACTAAAAACAAGGACAGTAGGAAGTTTACCTGAAAAAAAAATCAGTATGGGGTTTTTCTTCTTGAGTGCCTTGGATCATTACCCCTTTTTATTCCAGTCCCAAGGCACACCTGCATAGCAATGTTATTTTGCACAAACAGGTACCCAAGAAGTCTTGGGTCCTGATAAAATAGTATTACTCCTAGCAGGTTTTCTTGGTACATTTCTAGGGGCAGTTTTCAGATCTGATTTATGCACATTCTTGTTAGCATGAATTCTATGTGCATAAGCATGAGGTTTCTTGTCAACAGAATAAAAATTCTGTTTGCCAAAACCAGTTTGGTGTTGATATCCTGCCAGCCAACAGGTTGCAGCCCTGTGACCTGGCTTCCCACAGTTATAGCATGAAAGTTTTGGAAATTGTCTTACAGGGAATTTAGCATGTTTGAGATTCACTTGTCTACCCTGAATATGCCAACAGTCCTTGACTGTATGGCCAAACTTCCCACATTTGAAGCACTCATTGTGCTTGCCTCTAAAAACATTATTTCCAAACATATTTCCATTAGCAGGGAGTTTAAGAGTTTTAGAATTGAGTTGTCTACCCTGAGCATGTCTACAGTGGGCTGCAATGTGGCCCATCTTGCCATAGTGAAAGCATGAATTAGAACTTTTCTTACCAGCATTCAGCCAGCATTCAAATCCCTTATGACCCAATTTTCCACAATTAAAGCATGTCATATGCTGGTTTATTGGAACAGACTTGTTCTTGTTAGAAACATGATAGTTTGCATGATATTTATTCTTACCACTAACAAACCAGCACTGTGAAATTTTGTGTCCTAGTTTACCACAATGAAAGCACTCAATTCTCCTTTTCTGAAATGAAGAATTTTTATCATGATATCTCCTAGCATTCTTATTATCCTTCTCCATCAACTTACACTCATGCATCAGATGTCCAACTTTATGACAGTAATGACAGATAATCTTCCATTTAGATGCATGTGAGTGTGTGTGAGGACTGTGATCAGCATGCACTGATGAAGCCTTTTCATTTATTTTCTGATTTACAGTCCTTTTCTGGTTTTTATCCTGTTTTCCTATTTTCTTAGCCTTGTACTGAGTTGGAGATGAAATAGAAGGCTTCTCCTGTTCAGAGGATTTAACAAAGACAGTTTTCAGGTTGGCTCCATCGACCTTCCTCATGACTGGACTATAGCCCAGTCCGTCTTTCTTCAAATTATTCTTTGTTCCTAGTATTTTCTGAACAATGGGCTGTTTGTCTTTAGAGTGGTGGCTACGTCTGAACCACTTACAAAAGATGTCATAACTTTGTTCTGAAGTTCCTTCTTGTTTATCTTATTGTAGCCCAGCCCTTCCTTCCTAGAATTGATTTTTATACTTAGTAGCTTGTCTAGGTTTTTCTGCCCATCAACAAATTTAGACAAGGAGACTGTCAAATCCTGAATTTCATCTTCCAAAGAGGAAATATGTATCTCATAACTGGCAATCTCTTGTTCACTGTAATTTACACATTCTGTTAACACTTTGTTAGCAGTTTTATATTTGTCAATTTCCTGTTCCAGATTGCTCAGTTTATTAGAATCCTCAACACAAATACTTTTTTCTCTTTCCAAAGCTAGAAGTCTCTCTGACATAGTGGAATTCAACATTTTTTATTTTTCATTTTCTTCCTTAAGCTTGTCATTCTGAATTAACTCATTTATTAGAGTCTGATCTTCTGAGTTAGTTTCAAGTTTTCTTCCAGCCTTGAATTCCTTCAAATCTTTTTCCTTCTTTTCAATGTTTTTCTGTAATTCCACATTCACAGATTTGATGGCTTCAAGTTTTTCAGCAAGCAGGTTTTTCTCCTGCTTAAGTTTCTCGGATTCTTCTTCATCTTCTTAGGAGATTTTTCTGAGAGATTCATCTTCAGATTTTAGCTTATTTAGTTCAGAGTAAACACATTCGAGTTCCTTCTTCAGTTTTGCATTCTGATTTTTATACATATGATTATCAGACAGACATGCATCATGAAATTGCTTCATACTCGTACAATTTTCACATGGAGAGCTAGAACCATCTACCCGAGTACCCTTCTTCAACTTTTTATACTGTTTTCTTAAGCTCTCATGTGACTCTAACAATTCAGCATATGCATTCTCCCAATCATCAAGAGAAAAGTTCTCGAAGAGATTTACCTCATCATCATCATCTTCATTTTGGTTGCTGCTTTGATTGCTTCTGTCAGCCATCATGCAGCTTGTTTGATTTCCTTTCCCGGCTCTCTTCATCATTTCCAACATATCCCTTGCAGATCTGCAATCAAGGAAACATGAGTGAAAGGCTTTGTTAGTGGCTGCTTTCATCAGATTTATAAGTGTCTGATTCTCCTCATACATTGCTTCGTGACTGTCAGTCCATTTGGACTTTTTCTTTGGTAATTTATGAGGACCATGTGAAATCACTTTCCACAGGTCTGGATCAACAGATTTAACATAAGCACGTAAGGCACTGTGCCACTGGTTGAAATCAAAACCACTGAAGACGGGTGGACAAGCCACTGAAGCAAATCGCAGATAAACTCAATGCAGTAGGAATATTGATGCACTAAAAGCAAATAAGCACTTAAGACCGCAAGATAAAATCTGCAGGTCGCTGGACCTTGTATGCAGACACCCGCTCTGATACCAACTGTTAGTATGCTTGGCCCGGATACAGAGGGGGGTGAATGTATCCTTCTACAGTATATGGCCAAATTAAAAACTAGGATGCTAGAGAAAGACACAGGATAGAACTAATTCATTTCAACTCAAATACAAACTCATGGGCGTGCCTATCCAAGCATCTAGCGGAAGCAATCAATCAATCAAGCCACTACACAAGAGATTTTAGGTGGTTCGGTCCACAGACCTACATCCACCCCTCACTCCCAACCGGAGTGAGGCTTCCACTAGCTCAAGCTAGAACGCAGACTTAGTCTGCAAATAGTTGCTGCCACACAGCTTGACCAGGGGAACAGCCTCCCCTCTTCCTCCCAACTGGAGGGTAATCCACAAGTGACAACCTGTCACTTGCAACCTGGAGATCAGATCTCCCTTCCCTTGAACCAACAGGAGGAACCCGATCCCCAACAGGGCAATCGGAAGAACAAAGATGATCAGAAAACAAAGGAAAAATAATAAAGAAAAATAACATAGCAATCAGAAAGCTGTAAAAGATGAAATGCACAATGTGGCTCTCAATGGAGCTGACTGGACTGGATCTGATCCATGGTCCAGTGAAGACAGATCTTCAAGCAGCTTCTTCCTTCTTCTCCACGAGCTCTCTCGCTCACTCTCTTTCTCTCTTTCTTTCTCTTCTGCTCTCTTAATCTCTCACTCTCTATCTCTCTTTCTTTCTCTTCTACTCTCCTAATCTCTCACTCACTGCTCTCTCTGCACGGCTTCTCTCTTCTATCTCTTCTTCCTCTCTTTTCCTTCTTTTTCTCTTCTTCTGGATCGAAGGGCTTTCTGCTCTTCAGGCTTCTGCTTCGATCGCTCTTCATCTGAAGACGAAGGATACATTATATACCAGCAGCAGCAGCAGCAGCAGCAGCAGGGCGCGTGTGGCTTCCACAGTTCTCGCCCTAAGAATTCGGACCATGTGGCAGCATCCAGTAGACTGTCAGAACACGTGTCCTCATCTGGGCACTCTCCTTATCCTCGGATCACGTGCCCAGCACCAGTACGCTCAGTAACTGGAGTTAGATGGCATCAACTCACTTGCTCCAAAGGGTTGACGCAGCCATCAGTTATCTTCAACCTTTTTAACCGCTGCGTCGACTCTATCAGCCTGCTGTGTTGACGCAACGGTATCGGCAGTCCAGTGATCAAGTCTTCAATAAATGGGCGTGCTGCGTCGACGTTATCAGCATGTTGCGTTGACGCATTGAACATGTACATTTGTATACTGGCGTCTCTTAAGCCGCTGCGTCGACGCTGCTTGTTGATGGAGTTGACGCAGTGGAAGATATCATGAAAGCTTCGTCGCTTGTAAGAGTCTCTGCTTTTTCTAACTGCTACGTCGACGCTGCTTGCTTGTGGCGTTAACGCAATAGAAGACATCGTGAAAGCTTTTTCTACTGATGTGTGGACGCTTTAAGCTTCAGGCGTCGACCCTGTTCCCTTCAGCAACAGTAATGAAGTGTATAGACTTAGTGTTAACATGAAGCATTGTATAGACTTCAGAGATCAATATAGCAAATGTGTACATAGTGAGGGAGTGTATAGACTTAGCAGTCTAGGTCTCTAACAACGAGTGTATAGACTTGCAACTCTTCATGAGATCTCAGTGTATAGACTTAACCAATGTATATAGTTGAAGATCTAACAATCGAGTGTATAGAGTTAGTTATGTGAGCATGCGTTGTATAGACTTCACACAAGAAGACAAACAGGCTGTACAGACTTGGAGAGTTGAATCCAGTGTACAGACTTGTTGATATCAAACGAAGAGCTTCCAGTGTATGGACTTTGCAATGCAAACAACAATGTATATACTTAGAGAACTGAAGTCTAGTGTATAGACTTGGAGAATTGAAGTCTAGTGTATAGACTTTGGAGAACTGAAGTCTAGTGTATAGACTTGGAGAATTGAAGTCTAGTGTATAGACTTCATCAAATGAAGAGCTTCAAGTGTATGGACTTTGCAATGCAAACAGTAATGTATAGACTTTGTTAAGAAGGTGCCCGATGTACAGACTTGAAGAAGATATGCCAATGTACAGACTAAATGGATCCAGCTGATGTATAGACTTTGTGCCCAAGCTATCAATGCTCTGATGCGTCCACTCCACTTGAACGTTGCGTTGATGCACAAATTCACCCAGGAGCTTCTTTCTTGAGTTTGCACTGCTGCGTCGACGCTTCCATTTGATGGCGTTGACGCAATGAGCACCCTGCAACCCCTTTGAACTATTAAACAATTATTAGGAGGTTAAGTGTCTATATCCAAAATCTTACTGTTGTCATCATCAAAACCAGGAGTACAACACTCTTGTTGTTGAAGAAAGCCCACATGTTATTATTGATGAATCATCTCCATCTAGAACTGATGAAAAATATATTTTACAGGATGATGAGTTGAAAGATGACAATATCGAGAAGAAGGAAGAAAAATCAGAAAAACAAGAAGCAGAAGAACCAAAAGAAGAGGATGCAAATCAGGAAACTCAACTTGAACAGGAGCTACCAATGCAATGGACATTTGCAAAGGACCATCCGCCGGAGAATGTATTGGGAAATGTACAAGAAGGGATAAGGACACGAGCCTCCTTCAGGGAAGTTGAAACTCAAGATTTATTAGCCTTGCTCTCTCAATCTGAGCCTCACTCCATTGAAGAGTCCTTGAAAGATGAGTCAAGGATCATGGCCATGCAAGAAGAACTACACAAGTTCTAAAGGAACAAAGTGTGGTTCCTCGTACCATGTCCTAAGAATCACTCCGTGATCGGAACCAAATGGGTGTTTCGAAATAAAACAAACGATCAAGGAGTGGTAATTAGGAACAAGGCCAGGCTTGTAGCCAAGGGCTATACCCAAGAATTAGGAGTTGACTTCGATGAGTCATTTGCTCCAGTAGCAAGACTCGAGGCAGTGAGAGTTCTTTTATCATTTGCTTGTTGTAACAACATTAAACTGTTTCAAATGGATGTCAAGAGTGCATTTTTGAATGGCTATATTCAGGAGGACGTGTACGTGGAGCAACCACCGGGGTTTGAAGATACCAAGCAACCAAACCATGTGTACAAGCTGGACAAAGCACTTTACGGTCTTAAACAAGCACCCGGTGCATGGTATGAACGGTTAAGTGAATTCCTCATTCAACATGAATTCAAATGAGGTAATGTTGATCAAACCCTCTTTACAAAATTGAATGGTAAGGAAATCTTAATTGTTCAAGTTTACGTTGATGACATTATCTTTTGCTCCACTAAAGATGCTCTCAGCAAAGACTTCGCCAAATTAATGCAAAGTGAGTTTGAAATGAGTCTTATGGGAGAGCTGACTTTCTTCTTGGGATTGCAAGTGAACCAGACGGTTGATGGGATGTTCATACATCAAAGGAAGTATGCAATGGAGTTGCTGAAAAAGTTCAATTTGATAACCACTAAACCACAACCAACTCCAATGCCTACTTCAATAAAAATTGACCAAGATGAAACAGGTAAAACCGTGGACCAAAAACTTTTCAGAAGCATGATAGGTTCTTTGTTGTATTTAACTGCAAGTAGGCCCGACATACAGTTTGCTATTTGCATGTGTGCTAGATTTCAGTCAAACCCAAAAGAATCACACATGTCGGCTGTTAAACAAATTTTCAGATATGTTGCTGGTTCAGTTAATTTCGGACTATGGTTTCCGCGTAATTCGAGTCTTGATTTAATTGTTTATTCTGACGCCGATTATGCGGGTTGCAAAGTGGATCGAAAAAGTACCAGTGGGTATTGTCAGTTTCTTGGGGGATGCGTGGTCTCATGGGCCTCCATGAAACAAAATTCAGTGGCATTATCTACTGTCGAAGCCGAATATGCGGCTATCGGTAGTTGTGTAGCCCATCTGTTATGGATCCAACAACAATTGATTGATTATGGCATTTCTTTTAAAAACACCTCAATTCTTTGTGACAACACCTCTGCCATAAACTTGTCCAAAAACCCTGTTCATCACTCTCGAACCAAGCATATTGAAATTCGACATCATTTCATTAGAGATCATGTGAGTAAGGGTCATGTAGAAATCAGTTTCATTGAAACCGATCGTCAAATTGCCGACATTTTCACCAAACCTCTAAGTGAAGATAAGTTCACTACATTTAGAAGAGAACTAGGGGTTTGTAGGATAGAAGAGTATGATTCATAACCATGTGCATCATGTGTATACAGGTCATTCCATTACATGTAATTGCATTAGTTCCATGCACAATGTAATTCCCTTGTCATGCCTATGCATCATGTTGTGTGAAAAACAAAAGAAAAAATCAAAACATGTGAAAAATCACTTTGGTGTGCTTCTGTGTTTCTACTATGTATTCACCCATGTTCATTGTTACTTCTATGGCCAAAATCACCTTGGATACAATTACTTTGCCAACAGAGGAGCTAATTTGTTCAAAATTAGAAATCCGGTTAAGTGGACCATAAATGTCTTATATATTCTTAGTATTTTTTTTCAAACATCTACCCAATTGATTTCAACCCAAAATTTATTTATATTCTTGATTTCCATGAATTCTTGTCATTGGGGACTCGAGCCGAACCTTCATTGATCTTCCCATCTTTTTGATCTATTTGTGCTAAAAACCAGGAAATGGGTCGACCCCAAGGGTCGACCCTCGTAGTTCCAGGAAATGGGTCGACCCCATGGGTTGACCCTCGTGAACCATGTTTCTGTCCGGGTGGAGAGTGAAACGGGTCGACCCATTGGGTCGACCGAAACCGGCTGGGCGGACTCGCCGCGCCGCGCCGCTCGCGAATGGGGTTCCCAACCCTAAGTTGGACCCCCCAATGCATATATACTCTCTCCACACCCCTTCAAAGCCTAGCCACCACCTCTTGGAAGCCCTAAACACCCACTCTTGGATCAAAATCTTCAAGCCCTAGTCGCGGTTCCTCCGGTGGCCATCCGCGCGAAACCTTCATCTTGCGGCTCCGGACGTCGTTTCTTTCTCTTCCAACACTTGAGGTATGCTCTTGGTGTATGTGGAGGATCTTTTGGCTTACGTATATAGCCTTCTTCTCTTTTTGAACCATCTCGATCTATACCGCATCAAGCGATTCATTCGGTGTATGTTTTAGATGGCCCCGAAGAGGCGTTCTTCTCAGCGAGGAGAAGCATCGAGCTCAGCCCGTGGGCGTCGATCTAAGGCGGCTGCAGCTCCGCCAGCAAGCAAGGTCTTGGACCGCACTGTTCTTCGTCCCCGGGCGGTAAACTTTATAAATCTCGCTCGCCATCTACGTGGACTAGTTGATCTCATTTGTAGCCAACCGAATTTGGAAACCTTCATGTCTGCACATCGCCGAATTTACCCCAATCTGGTACACCAATTTTATAGCAATTTGGGTATTTCGGGTGATGTTCCAATTACAACGGTTAATGGATAGGAAATTGTTTTATCACCACACTTGTTGGGACTTACCCTTGACTTGCCAAATGAAGGGTATGCATTTGGTGATGTAGAAGTTTCGGATGCCACTGTTTACAGCTTTATGACTTCTGAAGAAATAGGTGATCGGTCGGTCGCCGGATTAAATGCAAACCATTTCCCTCCTATGCAACGTATATTGCACCGAATGATTACAACAATGTTATTGCCACGTGGAGAAGGCCATGACAAGGTTACAGAGAAACATATGTTCTTGTTTTACTACTTATTCCGTGGAATTCCCATTAAATTTCCACAGCTTATTCTTGATAACATATGTTCAAGCATGATGCACAAGCACCGTACTCTGCCCTATGTTGCGGCCTTGACAGCCATCTTTACTTTTATGGATATTGATTTGTCAAAAGAAGCATCTCAAACTATCCGTGACGCGGACATCTACACCTATCAATCTATTTGTCACCACATGGGGTTTGAAGTGAAAGATGGCGTGTTAGTTCGTCAAATGAAAAGGGCAGTACCAACAGACAATTCAAATGATAATGAGGATGACAATGAAGATCAGGCTAAAGATGCTCATGTTCCTGCAGCAGGAATGCCTTCTGAGGAGGCACAACTAATCATGGACCGTTTGGATTCAATTGATGACCGGTTAGACACGTATGGGGAGACTATGGAGGCTATGCAACAAGAGCTTTCTGATCTGAAACTCTCTCACCGGGAGCACTCTCAGTTTGTCACCGACGCCTTGGCCAACCAAGCCCATATGTTTGATGAAATCTTAGCATATATAAGGCGTCCTCCAAGTTCCTCCACTCCGGATGACGATGATGCCTAAACAGCGTTGCTCCTCTAGCTTGGCATTTTTGCTACTCCTCTTTCACCCCCTCCTTTTTGATGATGTCAAAGGGGGAGAACTCTTGGCCTATATGTGCCTCGGCTACTATATGTTAGTGTGTGATGTGTACTTGCATGTATCTGTGCCTTTATCATTTTTCTAGTTCATCAGTCCTGTTGCATTTCCTTTTAGTTTTCATGCATTGCATCTTGTTATTTGCATTACAGAACTTGTTCCTTTTCCACTGATTGTCGGCAAGAAAACTTTGGGATTATGCCACATGATGATCAATCTTATATTTGGATTTCTCTTTGACCATGTCCTTGAACTGATGAATTGACTCATGATTATGAAATGTGAATGCTTTACAATGTGGTTTCCATTTTTTTGATATAGTATTTTGTCATCATAAAAAAGGGGGAGATTGTTGAACCCCCTCCTCATGTATATGACTTATGATTTTTGATGATGATCAAATGGTTTTGTATGAACTGAAAATGAGCATAACTACGCTCTGGAAATGAACACATCACTTGAAGACATGCTATTTAAGAAGGCTCAAGGACAGCAACTCATTGTAAGTATTTTGGTTTCAATGTGCAAAATGTGGAAATAATTCAGACTTTATTTTTGACAGGACAAAACAATATGGCCAAAGCTCCTCAACGACTGAAGGACGATTGGTGAGATCGATCCAAACTCCTCAATTACTCTGTTAGAACTTATTTCTAGATGTGGAGCATTCTTATTTTAATCCCCCAACTTGAACCCCCTGGACTTAGCCTTATTATATCTTCATATTAGGAAGTGCAGGAAAAAGGGTCGACCCCAAGGGTCGACCCATTGCTGGCAGGCATGTTTCCAATCAAATGGGTCGACCCCAAGGGTCGACCCCTGTTTGAGGAATTAATTTCCAGAACGGGTTTCATCATGGGTCGACCCCAAGGGTCGACCCTTTCTCCTCTACTTGTTTAGGCTCCAGCGTGGGTCCACCCCAAGGGTCGACCCCTGAAAACTCCAGATGCCCATTTTATGAAAACAGCAAGGGTTCTTGAGAGGATCGACCCCAAGGGTCGACCCATGCTGTCTGGCCCATCTGGCCCCTCATGAGGGTCGACCCCAAGGGTCGACCCTTTCTGGTCTGGGCGGCGCCGTGATTATGGACTCTTGTCCATGCGAGCCTAATGTCAAACCACACTTGTGTAGCTGTCCCTAAACCACTCCTTGATGTGCGGATCTTGTCTCCTAGACATCCCTTGACCGCCCTTAGCATATATATAATCCTATTGAGATGAAAACCCTAAGAGATTTTCATATCTTCTGATTTTGGGTTTTTTGCTCTAACCCTTGTGAGTGCAGGTCGCAACCAGCAGCCACAACCCTTCTTCCACCTTGTTGTGTGCGTGAAAGTGAAGGAAAGAAGAGGGATTCAAGCCTCCAAATCGACATCCTGCTGGTTGGCTGCGTGAAGTTCAAGATCGTATCACATCCGAGCAAAATCATCAGGAACGATCATCGGGCTGCACCAAGTGTTCGACAAAATTTGCTGAAGTGATAGGGGGAGCACCGATCAAGATAAATCACTTTCTAAACTTCTCATTCTGAATCATTTTGCTTGATCTTGAAAATTTCTGTAATCATAACTTCAGATTCTTGTGTGTGGTGTTCGTGTTCGGAAACACGAACGCGCGTGTGTGTATGTGCGCATGTGCGCGTTTGGCTACTAGATCGGAAGCCGTGTGTGTGTGTGTGTGTGTGTGTGTGTGTGTGTGTGTGTGTGTGTTTGCTATTCTAAACAGCGTGTGTGTGTGATTCACTCGTTAGTGAAGCTTTAATCCTCAAGTGTGAGGGATGGACGTAGGGGACACGGATGTGTAACCGAACCACCTAAAAAATCCGTGTGTCTCATGTGCTGTGGATTTTCTGATTCTTGTCGAGTGGACTTCACGGTGAGTTGAAAGATCACTACAACATCTATTCAAACACATTCCGTACGCATTCATGAGTGTGATCCTATTTGTGCGAGTATTAGTGGTTGTTTGTTTAATCAGCATTATTTTCTTAAGAAAAGCAAAATTTTATTAGAAAATCAATTCACCCATCCCCTCTTGATTGCCACATTTGGGACTCAACACATGATATGCAAAAAAAAAAAATGACAATTATGCATGGACAGTTCATACCAGATATGCAGTTATCCAAGATTCTCAATTTTAGATATAAAATTTAAGACAAGTTTTCAAAACTGACCTGAGTAGTGCAATCCTAGGGGTTTCATTCTTGAATGCTTTGGTTTATTTACCCCTCTTTGTTCATTCCAAGGCACACCTGCAAAATATTGATCATTTTGATCCTGCAGGGACCCAAGCAGCTTTGGGTCCTGCCTTACCCCTAACAGGTGTTCTAAACAATTTCATAGCAACATTATCATCAAATTTCATCAGTGAACAGTCATCCATAGAATGTCCAAATTTTCCACAGTATCTACATGAAATGGCTGGTTTTTGGTTCTTATGACGCATATTAACAGCAGGATGATGTTTATAAACATGTTCATAAGATTTTTTGTTGTATGCATGAACAGTTTGATGCTTGTTCTTACTCATCCAACATTCAGCAGATCTATGGCCTGGCTTCCCACAGTTATAGCATGAAATTTTCACAAATGTTTTTATAGGGAATTTGACAAAATGGGGGTTAACAGAATTCCTTTGAACATACCAACAGTCCTTGACTGTATGTCCATATTTCCCACATTCGAAGCATCTGATTTGCTTACTTTTAAAACCATTTTTACTCCAAGTGGATCTAAACCAGCACTCTACAGCCCTATGAGGCTTATTGCAGTTGAAGCACACAATGTGCTGACTAGAATTGTGTTTAGATCCATATGGACCCTGAAAATGAATGGAAGACCTGGCATGCAGTTTATTGTCTTCTTTCATGATAAAACATTCACTCATGAGATGACCATGCTTCCCACAATAATAACATGAAGCATCAGGCTTCCTAGCAGCATGGTTTCTATCAAAAGAATTTCTAGAATGTGATGTTTCACTACCATGCTCATCTTTTAGCATTAATCTGCAATCTTCCATTATGTGACCTACTTTCCCACAATAATAGCACGACCCCTTTTTAGTATGAGTGTTTGAGAGGTCATGTGAATCATGTGCAGCAGTCTTTGTACCAACTGGAGTAGTTTTGTCCTTTTTCTGTAGGTTTTCATCCTTTTTTAATTTTTGAGTTTGTCCTAGAGTTTTGGGACTGACAGTGGGTTTTTGTGCAGTAAATTGAAAGACAGAAGAACCAGCAGTTGTGTTTTGATCAGAAGGTTTTACAAACACAGTTGAAGTTTTATTGCTATTGATCCTTTTGTTTGTTGAACTGTAACCCAGCCCCTCTCTCTGAGAGTTATCACTCTTTCCCAGAAGCTTATTCAGATTATCCTTTCCCTTGACAAATTTTGACAAGGAGTTTTTCAAATCTTGAATTTTTGAATTTAAGTCACAAATATTAGCTTCATATTTGGACAGATCTGTTTCACAGAAAATGACTTGTTGATGCAAGGCATCATTCAGACTTTTGAGTTTTTCAACTTCCTGCTTTAATTTTATTTCATTGTCAGCTTCAGATAGGGACTTATAAAGATCATCAACTTCTTGTTGAAGGGATGTGATTGTTAACTCATATTTGTTGTGCCCCTTGTGCTTTGATGATTATGTGGTGTTTTAATGATAGCAACATAAATGAGTCACCATATTATTTTGCTAAGAACATCACATTGAATGATAGTAACATGAATGCATATGACGGATTTATTCTGTGGAGAATGCATGAGTGTATTATATCTGATCTGTTCTGTGGAGAATGCATGAGTGTGCTAGCTCTGTGGGTTGACCCCCTTCTTAGATGGGTCGACCCCCCTCAAGTCTTTACATCAGATTCGCATGTCTATACATCTCATAAGTAGTTCAGATGGCGTCAACCCATTGAGTCCACGAGGTTGACGCAGCCTTGAAATGCCTCAGATGGCTTTGAAGATAAGGGTGGATGCGTTGATGCATGGGGTCACTGCGTCGACCCACTGAACTGACCCAAATCTAACTTCACATCAGGGTGAACTGCTGCGTCGACGCTGTCACGCTGTAGCATCTCTATGCATTTCTGAAGCCTACACATCGTTTAGTTCCAAACCACTCTGTTGAGAAAGTCTACACATCAGATTGCCTTGCTTCATGCATAAGTCTATACATCGGTTGTTCATCACACACAAAAGTCTGAACATCGTTCATGAAGTTTGTACAGCCCAAGTCTGTCAATTGCATCATGTTGTTCATGCAGTGTCTTTCAAAGTCTATACATTCATGCTTGTTCATTCATCCAAGTCTGTACAGCCTTTTTACATTGGACTTAAAGTCTATACATTTGGCAAGTCTGTACATCGGACTGTTCATGCATTCATCTCAAGTCTATAAATCCGATTGTTCAGCTTGTGGCTAAGTGTGTACAGCATCTAGTGTTTCTTGCAAAGTCTGTACACTGCATTGGCATCTTTACCTACGTGCTGAACTGAGCAAGTCTATACATTCTTAATCTTTACCTACGCTCAGCTCCGCCAAGTCTGTACATTAGGTTCTCACTAAAAGTCTGTACAGCGCCATGTTCATATGCTTCAAAGTCTATACTTTGCACTGTAGCTAGAACTGTGCAAGTCCATACATCGCTGCGTTGGCCAAGTCTATACAATGCCATTTGTTCATGCATGTTAGCAAGTCTGTACAGCATGTGTTCACAACACAAAGTCTGTACATCTCATGCTCACACAAACACCAAGTCTATACATTGGCTTTGCTTGCCTGAGCTTGAAGTTTATACATTGGCTTGAAGTCTATACATTTGTTGCCTTGCATTGCATCAAGTCTGTACAGCCCTTGAATTGGCAAGTCCATACATCGTTCAGTTGTTTATCTAAGTCTATACACTGTAAGACTAAGTCTGTACGACCGTCTGCATGCATTATCCTTCAAGTCTGTACATCGTCCTCCGTCTCACTTAGCGTCTCATGCTAAGTCTGTACATTGGACAAGTCTATACATCATGCATGCATCGTCTCTCAAGTCTGTACAGGATCTGCCTAGAATGCATTGTTCATCAAGTCTATACACTCTGTGTGTCTGCATCGCATTCATCAAGTCTATAGACTCTTGTGTCTGCATTGCATTCACGCTAAGTCCATGCACTGCACTTGGGCATTGTTCTTCACAACAAGTCTGTACATTGCTTTGTCATGCACATAAACGTGAAGTCTATACATTACTTTAGCGTTGCATTCTCAACGTCTGTACAATGCCTTAGTCTTCTACACATGAAGTCTTTACATTACTTTAACTTTGCATTCACAGAGTTTGTACATTCTTTCAGCATGACAATGCATTCACTTGCAATGTATATACTTTGCTGTCTGCAGCTGAACATGCATTTCACTCTAACTCTGTACATGCCATACATGAAGTCTATACATGCTGCTGCTTAGCATTCACTGAGTCTATACAATGCCACAGTCCTGCATGCGTGAAGTATGTACAAGGCCAAAGCACTGCATATATGTAGTCTGTACATGGCATTGTTCTGCATTCACCAAGTCTATACAATGCCATAGCCACGCATTCATAAAGTCTGAACATTGCATCATGAAGTCTGTACATCGCTTCTGCAGTGCCTTCATCATGTATGTACATTGAGGTCGCATGCTGGGATTCAAAGTCTACACATTACTCCCTACAGAGTCTGTACAAGGTTTGTTGTATTAAACTGATAAGTTCCTTTCGACTGACTGACAGGGACTAAAGTGCAAAGATGAAGGATGGGCAAGTGATCCGAGGATAAGGGGAGTGACCAGATTGTGACATGTGTACTGAAAGCCTGCTGGATGCTGCCACGTGGCCCAAGGCTTTTGGGTGGGAGATGTGGAAGACACACGCCCTATCTGCTTCCTGCTGCTCTATATATATGAAAGCCTCTTCCATCAGAAGGAGGCTGATCGACTTAAGCAGAGGATAGCCTGCACGATCCTGTGAGAAAGAAAAGAGAAGCAGAAGAAGCAGAGAAGAAAAAGAGAAAGAGAAGACGAGCAGAAGTGAAAGAAGAGAAAGAGAGAGATAGAGAGCTCGAGCAGAGATAGTGGATATCTAGCATTTGGATCAAATCCAAGCCAGAGCTGCTCCTTCGAGAGCTATATCATTTGTGCTTTCATTTACAGCTTTTAGTCGCTGATTGTCTTCTTGTTTTTTTTCATCTTTTATCCTTTCTTCAAGCTGTTAGTCAGCGTTTGCAGATGTGCTGCCTCTGGACGGGTAAGCTGTAATCCCCAGTGGTTGCAGTGGTGGATTCCACTGGACAGCAAGCTGTGTTGCTCAGCGGATTGTATGGCAAGCTGTGATGCCCAGCTGTTCAAGCTGTGAGTCAGCGGAATCCACACTCGGGTTTGAGTGTGGGGTGGATGTAGGTCTGCAGGACCGAACCACCTAAAAATCATTGTGCAGTGGTTTGATCTCTTTGTGGGTTTGCCGCTAGATGAATGCATAGGGTCGATATGGTATGATTTTCTATATGTGTTCATTTCATTGTTGTGCACACTATATGCTTGACTGTGGTATTGAGAGTTCGTTAACATTGTTCCTAAGTCACTAGTTAGTTCATCTATAAGCATTTCAGTTGTCTTAATAAATCTAAATTCCGCAATTGCTTATTGGGCTTCTGGTTGTATTAGGAAGAATTTCTTAATTGGGGGAAGTTTTTAAAGGGTATATTCATTCACCCCCCCTCTGAATACATAGCACCGAACACAACACTTGGTATCAGAGCAGGTTGCTGTGCATAGTGTTGGGTTCGGTGCTAGTATTCAGAGGGGGGGTGCATGAATATGGCCTATAAAAACTTTCATCCAATATAAAATTTCACTCAAAAAGGAACTATGATGCTAACTAGACAGATTTACCAAATCTGAAAGCTAATTAACTATTCTGTTCTACCAGTTAGCAGACACATGGAGCGCCCCTATGCATTCATCTAGCGGAAGCACAAATGAATAAATCAAACCACAATGCACAAGGGTTTTTAGGTGGTTCGGTCCAGCAGACCTACATCCACCCCACACTCAACCCGAGTGTGGCTTCCTGCTGACTCACAGCTTGCCATACATCCGCTGGGTAACACAGCTTGCCAACCGCTGAGCATCACAGCTTGCTTCCGCTGGGCAATACAGCTTAGCCATCGCTGACTCATAGCTTGAACCCGCTGGGGAATACAGCTTAACCCGTCCGAGACCAAGTCTCGCCAGTTGAGGATTACAGCTTTACCTGTCCAGTGGAAACCTCCACTGCCCGCTGAGCAACACAGCTTGCTGTCCAGTGGAAACCTCCACTGCCCGCTGAGCAACACAACTTGCTGTCCAAAGGCAGCACCTCTGCAAACCGCTGACAAACAGCTTGAAGAAATGTATAAAGGAAAATGAAAATAGAACAAGACAGCAACGGAAAGCTGAAACAATAAAGCACAAAATATAGCTCTAATAATGAGCAACCTCAGATCTAGTTTTGAACCAAAGATCTGAGGAACGAACTCCTTCTCTCTCTCTCTTATTCTTCTTCTCTTCACACTCTTCTCGAGCTCTCTGCCTCTCTTCTTCTCCTTCTGCTCTTCTTCTTTCTCTTTTCTCTTTCTATCTGGATTGTGGCTCTCTGTATAAGCTTTTCTTCTTGCCAATTCGATCAACCTTCTTCTGTGGAAGGAGGCTCATATATATAGCAGCAGCCATCAGGAGGGCAGCACTGGGCGTGTGTGTCCTCCGTATTTCCCGCCCAGATATTTGGCCACGTGTCAGCATTCTTTCAGTCCTTCAGCCTCGGATCACGTGCTGCCCAGTCACGTGGAAATGTTCTTCCTCGGACCTGCAAGGAGATACAACCCATTAAAACTGAGGGCCACAGGAACTAAAGCTGCACGAGGTATGTGGTAGCAGTTCTAGATGCACTGAGAACGACACAACATTCAGTAGTGACAAAAACAAACACTACAATGAGAACGACACGAAGTCATTGTAACAAAACAATCACTACGAAAAGAACGACACGAGGTAGGATGAGAACAGCACGAAGTAAGGAGAGAACGACACGAGATACATACTGTAACAGAGATGACACTACAAAGATAACGACACGAAGATGATGAAAACAGTACGAGGTAATAAGAAGAACGACACGAAGTGGTTGCAACAACAAGCAAGACATAAAAGATGACACGAGATGCAACTAGAGGACAGAGAGAAGCGACACGAGGTTCACACAGAAACGACACGAGGTGGCACAGAAAGCAACACGAGGTGCTGCAATGTTCTGCACGCAGTGGAACAAAAACGACACGAAGACACAGAAACAACAGTAATCAACACGAAGTGTGGTTACTAAACAGGAACGACACGAGGTCTACAGGGAAACGACTCGAAGTTCATCAGAACTATTCGAGCTGCTTCAGAAACACGACACGAAGTTAAGTGAGAACAGCACGAGGTGAAACGACACGGGGTTCACTGGGAAACGAGACACAAGAGGGAAAACGACACGAAGTCAGATCAACACGAAGACGTAAACTGAAATCGACACGGAGTGTGGTCAAAGCGAGAAAGACACGAAGTCTAAAGCGAAAAACCAACACAAAGACAGAATACAAAGAAACGACTTGAAGTTAGGACAACACTAGGAGAAGACTGCACGAAGTGAAAACAACACGAAGACAGAAGATGCCATGGTTATCACGACACGTGATGAAGCAGTGGGACCAGAAAGAAACGACACGAGGAACAACAGTAAGTGACACGAAGTTAAAGAGAAAAACAGCACGAAGACTCAAACGCAAAATTAACACGAAGATGTAAACACAACACGAAGACAGAGACACTAAAACAACACGAAGATGATGGATGCTACAGTGCAATGTCTAGACATGAAGTCCAATGCTAACGGTTGTACAGACTTGAAGAATAAGCCAGTGTATAGACTTGAAGATTGAAGGCGATGTACAGACTTTGATGAACAGTCCAATGTATAGACTTTGAAATCGAAGACCAATGTGCAGACTTGACAGTGAAGACTAGTGTGCAGACTTCAAGTTTAACTGTGGATGTACAGACTTCATGAAGCGAAGCGATGTGTAGACTTGAAGCTCCTGAAGCAATGTACAGACTTCACACGTTGACGCTGTACACACTTCCAATGAAGTGCGTTGACGCTGTACAGACTTTGCCTAAGACAATGCATGAACTTGAACGAGAGTCCAATGTATAGACTTGAATGATGCACAATTACACAGTCCAGTGTATAGACTTTGCTACCCAGACATGATATATGCAGAGACATGATATCTGACAGATGCAATGCACATATATAAAGAGCAAATGCCATCAATGCTAAACATCATCATTCATGTTGCTATCAATATGCAGAATGCATAGAAATCAAAATACAATATCAAATGCATCAAATGCACTCACTGTCTTGCTATCATCAAAACCAAATAGCATTGCTATCATCATTGCAACATAGCACATGCTTGTGCCTAAGAGGCACAACACATAGGATCTAATAATCCGCAGCTGATCCTGCATTTCTGGTTGGTGCATTTCAGAGTGTGCTTCTTGTGTTCTGTGTTTTATTTCACCGGCTCAGTGTCTTTATTTGCTTCTGATTTCGGTGCACTCGTTACATCTCGATGGCTAATCCTCCGATATTCAGAGGTAATGATTTTGAGTCTTGGTTAGACAAGTTTCATCGGTATGTAAAATCAACGGATCCAAATCTCTGGAAGGTAACGACTCACGGTCCATACAACTTATCAAAAGATAAATCTAGATGGATTGAGAAGGATAAATTGAAAGATTCTATAAATACTAGAGCATTAGTTTTAATGAAAGAATCAATTGATAGAGCTCTAATCTCATGTATTTCTTCTTGCAGGTCTGCTAAAGAAATTTTGAAAAAACTAAAGCTCACTAGGAATCACAACAAATGCTTGATGGCTGATCGGAGAAATGATGATGATGAGACCTCATCTCAGGTAAGCTCCGGATCAGATGGATACACTTTTGATGAATTGATAATGATGTATGAAGATTTGTTAAAAGTATCCAAGAAATTAAAATCTGAGAATAAAAGGTTGAAAAAGAAAATTGAGAAATGTGATTCTAATGCATCATGTGAAATGTGCCCGAAGATAAATGAATTATATGATAAATGTCTTTCTGAGAATCACTTGAATATGAAACAAATGTGCCTATTGAAAAAGGAAAACCAAGAAGGTTTCAATAAAATCTCTGAATTAGAAAGTCAGCTGAAACTGAAAACTAATGAACATTTGATGAATCTGGAAGAGTTGGAAAGGATTAAGGTTGATCTGAAGAAATCGAAAGCTGAAAATGTAGAAATTCAAAGGAAGAATAAAAATCTTGAAGTTGAAATAGAGAAAATCAACAAGGAAGCAATGCATATCTCTTCTGTAGAGTCAAGCTGTGATATGTGCTCAGCTCTAAGAGAACGTAATGAAGATCTTTTTAGTGAGAATGAATGGCTGAATAAGCAAATTGCCTCGTTTAAAGAGGATCACAAAAATCTGATTATTGAGAAAACTAAAGTGGAAGAAAGAGAAGAGGAACCAATTGAAAAGCTGGAGCTTATGTCTGGAAATGGAAAATGTAATGAAGGAGTCATGAAGCTATCTGAAGAGAACAAAGAATTGAGGGAACAAAACAAAAAAACTGATGGTTTTAAATACTGTTTTCTTACAGAGGTTTCTGACTATCGAAAAAGAGAAATCTATTTTTAAGGAAGCTCAACCTCAAAAATTTGAGAAGGAAAACACTGAACTGAAAGCTGAAATTGAAAAATTAAAGTGTTTAAACACTGGCTTATCTGAAACACTTCTCACATTAAAAGGGGGAAAATTCACTTGTGATGGAGAATCATAAAGGGTGATCAGTCTAGAACAAGAAATTGAGAAGTACAAAACTGCAAATAAAGTCTTAAGTGAATGTGTCAATTGTAGTGAATAGGAGATAGCCAGTTTTGAGCTGCATATAGCATCCTTGGAAAATAAAATTCATGATCTGGAAAATTCAGAAATTGATTCTGCTAAGAATGAAAGAAAAATGAAAGCTGTCATAAAAGGTAGAGATGATAATTCAAGAGAGGGGATAAAGTGCAGTTTTGATGTTAAGGAAATCACTAAAAACCAGCTATACACCATTTTTGTGCAAAGCTCTAATGTAGCTGGTACCTCAAATCAATCCCCAAAACAAAAAAAAAATCTGAAAACACCTTCATCATCTGTCTTTCAATTTAAGGCACAGAAAGTTGAAAAATAAATAAGAATTGTGAACAAAGTTAAACAATCGAACAAGAATGGAAAGAAAGATGGGGTTAGAAATGTCCCTACTTGTGTCATTAAATCTGTTAGCTCTGCTGAATGTAATGGGTCAATGCAAAATGCTCATGCTTCATGTACTCATTCTCATGCATCTAGTCAGTCTGTTAGTAATCATGTCGCCAGGAAAACTCAAGTATCATGTCATTATTGTGGCAAGATAGGGCACGTAATGGATGAGTGCAGACTGTTGATTGAAGATGAGCATGCTAGTGAAGCAATGCATTCTAGGAATTCATATGATAGAAACCATGCCACTAAGAAATCTAATGCATCTTGTTATTACTGTGGTAGGCGTGGTCATCTAATGATTGCATGCTTTACAATGAAAGAAGACAACAATGTAACTCTAGATTTTTCACACATGCTCATGGCCCATATAGATATAAATCTACTTCAGGCCAGCATATTATCTGTTTCACTTGCAACAAGCCAGGGCACAAGGCAAATGAGTGCTGGACTGAAAAATATTGGGGTAACAATAACTCAAAAGGCAAGCACCTTAGGTGCTTTGAATGTGGTAAGCATAGGCATGCAGTCAAGGACTGCTGGTATGCTCAGGGAAATCACTTTAATTCCAAATTTGTCAGATTCCCTGCAAATAGAAATTTTTTGGGTAGAAATAAAGCTATTTTTAAAGGAAAGACACTTGTATGTTCTGAATGTGGAAAACCTGGCCACCGAGCTTCTGAATGCTGGTGGGCAGGTAATGGTAAATAAAAATTTCATGCAAGTAATAGAAATCTTCATGCTAACTCACATAGATTCCATGATTATACAAATGTTCACAAAAAGAATTCAAGAGCTGTTACATCATGCAGATACTGTGGAAAATATGGTCATTCCATGGATAGTTGTTAAATAATGGATCATGATGATAACATGGCTAAAAGATTGTTCAAAACACCTGTCAGAGTTAACGCAGGACCCAAGACTGCTTGGGTTCCTACAGGATCAAATTGATTAACATCTTTGCAGGTGTGTCTTGGAAGCTGAAGAATAAAGGGGTTAATAATCCAAGGCACTCAAAAGTGAAACCCCCAGAAGTGGACTATTCAGGTTAGTTCTAAAAACTCAGTTTAAATACTTTCTTCTGAAGTTGTGTCCTTTAGATGATCGCATATCATAATGATCTGTCTATGCTAAATTGATTTATCTTGAAAAGTTGATTGCTCTCGCATGATGCTATCTGAATAAAGAATGCTCTGATGTTTGAGTAAACATTCTGCATAGCATGTTAAATCTGTGTTTTGCATATTCTTTGATGTTCAGCATTGTCCGGTTTGGATTTTATGAACTCTCCTCATACATGATTTGCATATTGATGATTGTCTGAAATTGCATATGCATACATGTAGTGAATGCATTGCACATCATCATACTGAAAACTCCAAAAAGAAGTAACTGTCTACACATAGGACTTCTTTGCACTACATATCTTTGCATAACCCTGGTATATCAAATGGTAAGCTACTAAAAGGCAGGAAAATCTGTCTAGAGGTTCTTACTATGTGTGAGATGGTCCTTGAGACCAGGGTCTCCGCCAAGTACCAAGGGTCAAGTTTTCATATAGGCTGGGAAAGTTGCATATCATGTTGATTTGTTGATGTTAAACTAAAACTTTCTGAAATATGAATTGAATAATCATGCTTATGGTAATTCTCTTCTGTCTAATTTGCATGAATCATATCTGAATGCAAACTTTGATATTATGTGATGTGCTTTCAATACATTTCATGCATATAGTCAGGGGGAGTCCAACTGTTTTTGATCAATCATATTGATGCTTATGTTTTATCCTTCACATCGTGCACTTAGTCAGGGATAGCTCAACTTGTCTTGACTAACCATTATGCTGCTCATGCCTTGCTATTGTCATGATGAATCTAGACAGAGGAAGTTTTCTGATCATCTCATTCACACTCACTTGAAATCCTCATGTCTAGCTTATTGGATCTTCTAATGCTCTCAGTTTGGTTCAATTAAATTTTCTGTTGTCCTCTCTAAAACAGCCGATCAGTCTATATTCCAGACTCAGCTACTGTCTGATGATAAACTCTCTTTTAATCCTCTTATCTATTGGTGATTTACACTTGCACCAGCTTATACTCACCTTTCACATTCTTCTCAGCTGGTGTGACTAATTTGTTTCTACTGTTGATTCTTGGTCAGCTAAATTTATTGTTTTGATCTGAGGTACTTAAGCTGCATGTCATGCAATTCAGTCTGAGAACTTGGTAGAAATTCCTATCATATAGGTTTAAGAATTACCACAGAATCAGACTGATATAAGATTAATGTATTCTCATATTTGTAATTAAATGAATTGAAAATATCTGAATGATAGGCTTTAATAAATCTTAACCATATGTGTCATAAAAAACTTAGACTCTCTCATCAGATATCTGAAAATTTGAAATCAGGGCAACTTTGGTTAAGATACATAGAGTGAGTATTGTTGTTAAACATTAACTTTGTTGTGTAGTGGACAGCGGATCTAGAGGGGAGGGGTGAATAGATCAGCCCCACTTTTCGCAATGCGGCCCTCTAAACAGCTAGTTAAAATGAATTGCAGCGGAATAGAAAATAGCTTCCAAGAATGCTATGATTCACTTAGCAAGATAAGCAAGATATATAATAATTCGATCCTAAGCATGCACCTAGAATGATTCAATCACACAAGCAAACCACGCTAGACAGGATTTTTAAGGTGGTTCGGACTAAATCCTCAGCCCTACGTCCACCCCTCACCAAAACCCGGTGAGGCTTCACTTGTGCAGCGCACCTAACCGCAAATCGGAAATCACCGATTGCCTTCCTACTCACCACCTGGTAGGGACGTCAACCGCAAATTGGAACACCCTCCAATTGCCTTCCTACTAACCACCAGTAGGGATGAATCACACTTTCAATGTTTAAACAATAATGAAAATGAAATAAGATGTGAATGAACTAAAACAAGAGATTGAGTTATGAGTGAAAATGAATTGGCCCTTGTATGGAATGTTGATCAGCAACAAGGCTCCTCTTAGCTTCAACTCAATCTTCTTGATTCACCCTTGATTGGATGAATGTTCTTCACGGAGTACTGTTCACGTGAATAATACCTCTTCCTTCAATTCTTCTCTCTTGATCTTCTCTTTGAACTTCTTTGAATGAATGAAGGAGATGATGAAGCTTCCTTGAATCTTGATTGCTTCTTTAGCTTCTAGGAGTTTGAATGCTTGAAATATCACCTTGAATGAACTTGAAAGAACTTGAATGGATGAAGATGATTTCCCTTGATAGTGAGCTTCAATGGATCCCCTTGAGATGATGAAGAGGATGGAGGATGCAGCTTTCTCTTCTCTTGGCCTTGATCTTGATCTCCACTTGAAGAGGTTGAACACTTGAGGATGAAGATCTTCTTCACGGAGTACTGTTCACTGCTACAGTGCTCCGAATTCCTCTCCCTTGAACACACTCTAGCAACCTCCCTTGTAACCCTCTTGAAGCCCTTAGGGTTTTCAACCCTCTTGTATTGATTTTATAGACCTTGAGTGGTCTATAGACAAGCCTCAGACCAGATCCACCATTTGTGGGTGATTAGGTGACTATAGGATTAAACAAATCAAGGTTGAATGGCCCTTTTCGAAGTTGGAAACAAAGTCAAAATTGAAGGCTCGGGGCTGGCGGTCGACCTACAGCTTCTGGCGGTCGACCGCCACTGTGAAACACTATAGACGGATGATCCCTGGGACTAGCGGTCGACCGCTACTGGCTGGCGGTCGACCGCCAGCTGAAACCCTACAGACTGGCCATCCCTGGCTGGGGCGGTCGACCGCCCCTGTGCTGGCGGTCGACCGCCAGCTGGGCAGAGCCCGGGTCACCCCGGGTCAGTCCGTTGGCCGCACAAGCTCCGTCGCTTGAGTCCGTTAGCCGCCCGTTCATGTCTGTGGCATCGACCTTGTTGGTCTAGAACGTATCAACTCAGTCTTTAGGCTTGGATTCTCTTGGTTATACGTCTTCGTGCATTGACCTTGGAATGCCGACGTTTGCTTGTACAAGTGATGAGATTTGTATCCTTGCTTGGGCGCGATCAATGAGCTTTCACTTTGGCCATTGCTAGGTGATTCCTTGGGCATTCATTGGTATATCTGTCATGAACAAAATATCACATATGTCAGTCATAAGGGCGTGGAAAATAACAATGACTAATAGTGTTAAGCCATTATCAAAACCAAGAATACACAAAACTCATATGACTATAAAATGATGTCGAAAGACCCATGTGACCACAGAATGACTCAAATGACCTCAGGGACACAACATTCTCCCCCTTTTTGATGATGGCAACACTGTGAGTCATTATGTGATATGAATGTCTAAAATGGCATATGTTATAACAAATGCAAGATATGCAGCTCAAGATTCATGATAGTAGCATGTGAATGAATATATGAATTCAGATATGAATGTTATTCTATGTGACATATGCAGCTCAAGATCCATGAAGTAAAGCATGTGAATGCAATTATGAATGCTACGCTATGGGACATGAGTAGCTCAAGATGTGTGAATGCACATATGACACATGACAATGCGATGAAATTATGCAAACCCCATCACATGCACAAACGCACATAAAGGTTTCTCTCCCTTGGACTCAATGCACTCTCCCCCTTTGGACAACACTTATGACATAGCTCTTAGCTCTAATGAAGGACTCACACAAAGAAGGACTCACACAAAGAATTCTCCCCCTTTGCCAACAGCAAAAAGGAGTGATTAAGGAAACTGTTTGTGAGACCAGAGCGGAAAGGAGTGAAGAGCAAGCCATTATATGCAAAACTGAAGCATGCCATAAGCAACATATATGGTTCAAAGCTAATGAAATCCGAGATCATCAAAAGAGTTCGAAAAGCAGCTACATCCAAGATTTAATAGAAATGAACCAAAGGTGCATATCATGGCAGTGCTTAACCGTCCCGTGTCTTATATATCCATATTCAATAACCACTTAGGGAAGAACACAAGAACTAGTATTGAGGCTAAACAATCATGACTAAAGCATGGAATTCTATGATTGAAGCAAGAGGTTTCATATTTTGATTTTCAATATCTTTAGTATTTGAAGGCACATGACTCATATTTTACGAGCAATCAAGTCTAGTACATGCCTCCTAACCGTAAGAATACGCGTTGTTTAGACGCCAGTATACCTAGGTATTTGGCAAGACTGACTGTAATGCTTCAGAATGAACAGAGATAGCAAAGTCACGTCATGACATATCTAAACTCATTTCATTGATGAGAAGATATGTTTCTCAGCAATTATGCCATTGCTCTGCCTAGAGTCCAAAAGTTTTATGACAGAGATAACAGGGGCACATCATGACATATCATTCGTCACTTGATTTGATGACATGACATATTTCTCCGTGCAACAATATCATTGCTCTGTAAATAGATTTTCAAGAATTCCAGCTCATCAAGATGTTTAGAAACAATACGAAGTTCTAGAGTATCTCCAAGATTGTCATGACATTTGGATTTTCAGATTTCAGGATAGTCATTCAAAGCCTAATATGCAATCTCTAGTTAAGGTCTATTAAATCCATAGAATATAGATGATTTCAAAACAAATATTTCAGAACTATAAGGAAATCATTAAATCTGAACCATTTTTATTGAATGAACAATCATCAAGGCACATAATAGAAAGCTCTTACACCATATGTTCGTCAGGCTCATGAACTCAAATTCAGACTATAAGCGAAGAAGTGTAGATTACAAGAGGTTAAGAGATTCAACAAAACTCCCCCTAAGGATGTGCAATGGATGCGCGAAGGAGTTATGTTTACAAGCAAGTGCAATGATAATTGTCAAGAGGAGAATGACCTGAAACATGCATGGGTTGACATGAATTTGACAGACATGAGATGCATGACCCAACACATGGTTATACACTTATTAAATGCAACATAGTGAAGATTAAATATATGCATGAATGTTTCACAAGGACAACTCCCCCTTACTATATGGCCTATATGCGACATTGACGCATGGTACTTGGCGGAGGTGAAACCTCACGCATATTGAGTGCTTCGTGACAAGCATAACTTGCCTTTCCATACATCAACATTTGATATACCATGGCCATGCGAGAATGATGCAACACAAACCATACAATGCATTATGAACATGAACTCAATTCATTATTATGCAACTACATGCAATGCGACACCATATGCAAAAAGACATATTGACATATAAACAATGCATGAATGCAAGACACACGACTAATTGAACATGATCATCAATTCAAAGTCTTATTGGCCTGAGGTCGGCAAAGACCAAGCTCCCTTCTGAGTGTTGAAAACATGTCATTACACAAGGGTTTGGTAAAGATATCAGCAATCTGATTCAATGTATCAACAAAAAGCAGTTCAAAGTTTTTATTACCGACCTCATCTCTAATGAAGTGATGTCTAATCTCAATATGCTTAGTCCTAGAGTGCTGGACTGGATTTTTGGCAAGGTTGATAGCACTAGTGTTATCACACAAAATCGGGACACAACCAAGATCCACCAACTAGTCTTGGAGTTGGTGTTTAATCCACAACACTTGGGTGCCATAACTCCCCGCAGCAACATATTCTGCCTCCGCGGTTGAGAGGGCAACCGAGTGTTGTTTCTTGGAGGCCCAAGAAACTAAACACCCGCCTAGAAACTGGCAAATAGCCACTAGTACTCTTGCGATCCAGCTTGCATCCAGCGTAGTCCGCATCAGAATAAGATATAAGAGATAAATCACATGATGACGGATACCACAATCCCAAATCTTGAGTGCCGGCAAGATATCGAAGGATACGTTTGACGGCAGTCAAATGGGATTCTCTAGGACTAGCTTGAAATCTAGCACAAAGGCAAACACTAAACTGGATATCTGGTCGGGATGCAGTCAAGTAAAGCAGAGAACCAATCATACCTCTATAGACCTTTGCATCCACCAATTTACCATTTTCATCCGAATCCAGTGCAGTTGAGGTGCTCATAGGAGTTGCAATGATTTCGCTATTTGCCATGTCAAATCTTTTCAACAGCTCCTTAATGTATTTGGCTTGATTTATGAAGCATCCGTCTTCTCCTTGGTTGACCTGCAAACCGAGAAAGAATTGAAGTTCTCCCATTAGGCTCATCTCAAATTCCCTAGTCATGAGGTTAGCAAATTCCTCACACATTTCAGATTTAGTAGAACCAAACACAATGTCATCAACATAAATTTGAACAATCAAGATATTTTTATCTTGCTTCTTGGTGAAAAGTGTTTGATCTACCTTACCTCGTGTGTACCCTTTTTCAATGAGGAATGAGCTTAGCCTTTCATACCAAGCTCTTGGTGCTTGCTTAAGTCTATAAAGCGCCCTGTCTAGCTTATATACAAAATCTACATTGTTAGAGTTCTCAAAGCCAGGGGGCTGCTCAACATAGACTTCTTCTTTGATCAAGCCATTCAAGAAAGCACTTTTAACATCCATTTGATAAAGCTTTATTCTAAGGGAGCATGCAAAGGTAAGTAAGATTCTGATGGCTTCAAGTCTAGCAACTGGGGCATAATATTCATCAAAGTCTACCCCAAACTCTTGATTATACCCTTGAGCCACCAATCTAGCTTTGTTTCTGATTATCTTGCCTTCCTCACTTAATTTGTTCCTAAAAACCCATTTAGTGCCTATGACAGATTATGATGATGGTCTAGGAACAAGATGCCAAACTTTGTTTCTTTCAAACTGGTTTAACTCTTCTTGCATGGAATTTATCCAGTTTTCATCTTTTAAGGCTTCATCAATGTTTTTGGGTTCATGCTGTGAGACAAGAGCAAGTTGATCTAATTCTTCCACAATCTTAAAATGTGACCTTGTTCTAGATGGGTCATTCAAGCTACCAAGGACATTCTCCAAGGGATGATCCTTAAGGATTCTAATGTTTATAGAATCGTTACCTTCTCCTGGAGCTTGATTTCTTGCACTGCTTGATTCAGCTAGGTCACCGTCTTCTTTTATTTCTTCTTGTGGAGAATCACTCTTGTCCTTCATGCTTAGGAATTCCCCATCTTCATCATTTTTCCTGCAAGAATTATCATTGTTAGAATCATGATATTCATCAAAGGAAACATGGGGTGATTCTTCCACAGTTTGACTTTTAATGTTATAAATTCTATAAGCCCTAGATCTATCAGAATATCCAAGAAATATACCTTCATCGCTCTTGGGCTCGAATTTATCTAAATCTCTTTTGTCATTATTGTGAATGAAGCATTTTGAACCAAAAACTTTGATATGATGCAGAGAGGGCATTTTACCTTTGAGCAACTCATAGGGAGTCTTTTTGGTGTGAGACCTTACCATTGACCGGTTGATAATGTAACACGACGTATTTATCGCTTCGGCCCAAAACTTCCTTGGAAGTTGCCGTTCGGCAAGTAGTGTCCTTGCCATCTCTATGAGTGTTCGATTCCTTCT
Source organism: Amorphophallus konjac (assembly GCA_022559845.1). Lineage (NCBI taxonomy): Eukaryota > Viridiplantae > Streptophyta > Magnoliopsida > Alismatales > Araceae > Amorphophallus > Amorphophallus konjac. Next base: position 236,078,084 of record CM040124.1, read on the forward strand.
TTCAACAATCCCATTTTGCTCGGGGGTTCTTGGTGAAGAGAATCGGTGTGAAATGCCTTCTAACCTGCAAAGATTATGGAAATCAGTATTCTCAAATTCACCACCATGATCAGATTGAATGTTGGAAATTTTAAACTCACCGTCCTGCTTTATCTTCAAATAGAGTGCCTGAAACTCATTAAAAGCATCATTTTTGTGTGTGAGGAAGAAAATCCATGTGAACCTAGAGAAATCATCCACCAAGACATATCCATATTTTCTACCACTTAAACTAGCAGTTCTGGTTGGACCAAACAAGTCCATATGAATTAGCTCGAGTGGTTTGGAAGACAAATATGAGGATCTAGCCTTGAAGGATTTTCTAGTTTGTTTACCAAGGGCACATGCATCACACAATTTGTTTTCTTGTTTAAAAGATAATTCAGGCAACCCTCTCACCATTGAATGCTTTAACAATTTATGTAGAACATTGTAGCTAGCATGTCCTAGTCTACGATGCCATAACCATGCAAGTTCAGATTTTGGTGCAGCAAGACAAAGATTTGCATGAGCAGGATCATCTAAGTCAATCATGTAAATATTGTTGACTCTCTTACCAGAAAATTTTACCTTGTCAGATTTTGGTTCAAGGATCTTACATTCAAGAGAATCAAACAATATTTTGTGACCTTTATCACATAATTGACTTATGCTTAGTAGGTTATATTTCAAACCTTCAACTAACAACACATTTGCTATGGAGTTGGAAAGGTTCTTACCTACATTACCTGTTCCAATAATTTTTCCTTTGTTGTTTCCTCCAAATGTGACGTATCCTCCTTCCTTTTCCTCCAAGAGATAAAATTTTGATTTGTCTCACGTCATGTGTCTTGAACAGCCGCTATCAAGGTACCACCTGTTATGCATGGCTGCAAGACACTCCTGCACAAAGAATTAAGCAATGGGGTTTGGCACCCAGCAAAACTTGGGTCCCACCAACTTCTTCAAGTTTTCAAAACATGATACCATCTTTTTCGGAATCGAAACCTTTCTAGCATTCATGTTTTCTTTGCTTAATGCAGGAATTTTCTTTTCAACTTTGACATTCATTTTTTGTTTGGAGGTTCTTTGTTGAACTTTTTGAAAGTTTGAAAAGGTTTGTTGCTTAAACCATTGAGGCCGTTGGCTGGTTTTAGATTGAAAATGATTGTTTTGCCACCTAGGGGATTGGTGCAAACAGAAATCACAATTACCCCACAAGTGAGGTGGTGTTGGCCTAAGTGATGGAGCACCCCAGTTATAGTGATACCTAGAAGGCTGAGCAGGTAAAGGCCAAGAATGTGTTGACCTATGCTGCTGGGAAGATTGGCCTTTCTTAGGCTTTTGGGTAGTTTTCTTGGGGGTTTTGGTGATTGCCTCTTCAATCTTTTCTTTCCCTTTCTCCTTTTGTTTTTGCTGATTTTGTGTGGGAGTTGTGTTCGAGGTGGAGGCTTCGGAAGATGAAACAAAAGTGACAGTTTTGAGCCCAATTGGCCTTTTGTTTGTTGGTTCAAAACCCAACCCTTCCTTGTTGAAATTCATTCTAGTACCTAGCAATGAATCTAGATTTTCTCTTCCATCCATAAATTTTTCTAAGGACTGTTGTTTATCCTTCAACTCTTTTTCTATGTTTTTAATGTTTTGCAAAAGTTGAATGTTAACTTGTTTGACAGCTTCATATTTCTCATTGCTCAGTTTGCTATCATTTTCATAGGTTTGCATTTTGAGTTTCATGCTATCAATTTCATTTCTCAAGTCCTCATTTTGAATTTCCAAGTCAGCCATTTCTTTTCTTCTTTCCTCCAAATTTTCAATCATTTTCTTAAGATCTTCAATTTCAGTCTCAAGTATAGCATTCTTATGATTGATTTCATGATCATGCACAAAAGAATTGATTTTCTTTTTCAATGATTTATTTTTCTTTTTGTACATGTTATATTTTTCCATCAGTTGTATATATGCTTCCTCCCAACCATCAACAGTATAATCTTCAAATGGAGAAGTTACCTCGGTTTCTTCATCACCTTTGGCCATAAGGCAAAGATCTCCTTTTTCATTGTCCGAGGAGCTAGTTCCGTCATCACTTTCCTCTTCATCGCTCCATGTGGACACCATGGCCTTGTTCTTCTTCTTGCCCTTCCATTTGTCGGCCTTTTTGAATCTGTCGGGACAATCATTCTTGAAATGTCCTGGTTTATTGCAAGAATAGCAAATGATTTCATCAGGTTTCTTAAAGTTTTCAGAATTAGACTTGAAACCATTTCTTACCTTTGACCTTCCTCTCATGAAGCTCTTACCTTCCTTTCTCATGAATTTCTTGAACTTACATGTGAGCATGGCTACATCATCCTCTTCTTGCTCGCTTTCCGAATCCTCACCTTCATCGGAAGAGCCTTGACGGCTGGGCCCTGCTTTAAGAGCTAGGGACTTCTTCTTAGGTGCCTCAGCCTCTTTGTTCTTGAGGTTAATCTCATAGGTCATTAATGACCCAATGAGTTCATCTACCTTGGTGGTTGCGAGATCTCTCGACTCTTCAACCACGGTAGCCTTTGTGCGCCATGCTGCAGTCAGTGATCTGAGAATCTTTCTTACAATTTCCTATTCTGAATATTTCTTTCCCAAATCAGTCAAACTGTTAGTAAGCACAGTTAAACGAGCATACATATCTTGAATTGATTCATCAGGCTTCATGCGGAACATTTCATATTCAGAAACTAAAATGTTTACTTTTGTTTCTCGTACCTGAGACGTTCCTTCGTAGATTACCTCTAACTTATCCCACATTAGTTTTGCAGATGCGCAGGTAGCCACTCTTGAGAATTCTACTGGATGGAGTGAGCATTGCATGATGTGTTTAGCATTCCAATTGACAGTGGATTGCCGTATCTGTTCTTTAGTCCACAAGTCCTCATTATCCGTAAGCTCATACGGACCTTTGTTGATTACTCGCCAAAGTTCGTAGTCTTGGGCGCGAATGAACACCTGCATGCGATGTTTCCAATAAGGATAGTTAGTTCCAGTAAAGTAAGGAGGCCTATTCACAGCATGTCCTTCGGGTAGAAAACCCTTGGACGCTGATCCACCATTTCCCTCAAGGTCGTTGGACCCCATAATGAGAGATTAGGCTCTGATACCACTTGTTGTGTAGTGGACAGCGGATCTAGAGGGGAGGGGTGAATAGATCAGCCCCACTTTTTGTAATGCGGCCCTCTAAACAGCTAGTTAAAATGAATTGCAGCGGAATAGAAACTAGCTTCCAAGAATGCTATGATTCACTTAGCAAGATAAGCAAGATATAGAATACTTTGATCCTAAGCATGCACCTAGAACGATTCAATCACACAAGCAAACCACGCTAGATAGGATTTTTAAGGTGGTTCGGACTAAATCCTCAGCCCTACGTCCACCCCTCACCAAAACCCAGTGAGGCTTCACTTGTGCAGCGCACCTAACCGCAAATCGGAAACCACCGATTGCCTTCCTACTCACCACCTGGTAGGGACGTCAACCGTAAATTGGAACACCCTCCAATTGCCTTCCTACTAACCACCGGTAGGGATGAATCACACTTTCAATGTTTAAACAATAATGAAAATGAAACAAGATGTGAATGAACTAAAACAAGAGATTGAGTTATGAGTGAAAATGAATTGGCCCTTGTATGGAATGTTGATCAGCAACAAGGCTCCTCTTAGCTTCAACTCAATCTTCTTGATTCACCCTTGATTGGATGAATGTTCTTCACGGAGTACTGTTCACGTGAACAGTACCTCTTCCTTCAATTCTTCTCTCTTGATCTTCTCTTTGAACTTCTTTGAATGAATGAAGGAGATGATGAAGCTACCTTGAATCTTGATTGCTTCTTTAGCTTCTAGGAGTTTGAATGCTTGAAATATCACCTTGAATGAACTTGAAAGAACTTGAATGGATGAAGATGATTTCCCTTGATAGTGAGCTTCAATGGATCCCCTTGAGATGATGAAGAGGATGGAGGATGCAGCTTTCTCTTCTCTTGGCCTTGATCTTGATCTCCACTTGAAGAGGTTGAACACTTGAGGATGAAGATCTTCTTCACGGAGTACTGTTCACTGCTACAGTGCTCCGAATTCCTCTCCCTTGAACACACTCTAGCAGCCTCCCTTGTAACCCTCTTGAAGCCCTTAGGGTTTTCAACCCTCTTGTATTGATTTTATAGACCTTGAATGGTCTATAGACAAGCCTCAGACCAGATCCACAATTTGTGGGCGATTAGGTGACTATAGGATTAAACAAATCAAGGTTGAATGGCCCTTTTCGAAGTTGGAAACAAAGTCAAAATTGAAGGCTCGGGGTTGGCGGTCGACCTACAGCTTCTGGCGGTCGACTGCCACTGTGAAACACTATAGACGGATGATCCCTGGGACTAGCGGTCGACTGCTACTGGCTGGCGGTCGACCGCCAGCTGAAACCCTGCAGACTGGCCATCCCTGGCTGGGGCGGTCGACCGCCCCTGTGCTGGCGGTCGACCGCCAGCTGGGCAGAGCCCGGGTCACCCCGGGTCAGTCCGTTGGCCGCACAAGCTCCGTCGCTTGAGTCCGTTAGCCGTCCGTTCATGTCTGTGGCATCGACCTTGTTGGTCTAGAATGTATCAACTCAGTCTTTAGGCTTGGATTCTCTTGGTTATACGTCTTCGTGCATTGACCTTGGAATGCCGACGTTTGCTTGTACAAGTGATGAGATTTGTATCCTTGCTTGGGCGCGATCAATGAGCTTTCACTTTGGCCATTGCTAGGTGATTCCTTGGGCATTCATTGGTATATCTGTCATGAACAAAATATCACATATGTCAATCATAAGGGCGTGGAAAATAACAATGACTAATAGTGTTAAGCCATTATCAAAACCAAGAATACACAAAACTCATATGACTATAAAATGTTGTCGAAAGACCCATGTGACCACAGAATGACTCAAATGACCTCAGGGACACAACAAACTTGAAAAATGTCGACTAAATGAAAAATTATGAATTCAGAGCAATGACTCGGTCACTGAGAAACTGGGTTCTTTATCAATGAAATAAACTAACTCATGTCATGAGGTGCCATAGTTATCTCTGATAAAAATTTATCGAAAAACCTAACAGAGCAATGGCATTTCTGTGTTGAGTAACGGGGAAGTCTGGCCTCTGATCAAGGTGTCTTCTCATGTAAAAAGACACTTATATTGCTAACTCTGTTTTCTAAGTTGAGAGGCAATGACAGTTATCACACTGAGTAACTGGGTCACTTCACCTGAGACGTGTTGTGCCTCAAGTAAAAAGGTGTTGATCAACCTAAATTGCTCAGGAAAAATATAATGTGCTTCAAATGAAAAATATTGAAAATTCTATCAACTCATGTTCTTGTAAAAGTGCTTAACATCAATACTAATCTGTGTAACTCTTAAAAGAGTCATTGAGATCATGTGTGTAAGATAAAGATGATTGATTTTGAGTGTTATCTGAATATTTGGTTCACCTTTATTAAAACTTGGATTCAGATATGAGTATTTAGTTTAATTTGACAAATTTGGTATACATCATAATTAAATCAGATTGGTTAAGTTGCCACTTCATAACCCTTTATGATAGAAGAGTCTGTACTTCTCAAGACTTATTGAAGTGGTTGAAGCATTAAAATCTCTCATGATCAGATTCTTTCCAGATAGCCTGATCAACATAAATCTTGATATTGATTATTCATTGAGATGTCTTGTGATGATTGTTATCTACTATTGCCTTTCTATCATCAATCACTTTACTCTCCACACTGTTGGAATCTTCGATCTTGTTTTGCAATAAGTTCTGGTTCTGTGGACTTGCCACCTGTTTCATTCTGTTCATGCATATGTGAGGTGCCACAACCAGCGTTTAGATTGTTTGTAATGGCAGATTTCAGATTGATTTATTGAATAACCAGAGTTCATTCCTGTGCTTCAGGGGGAGTTCTGGGTCATCTGCTTTTAAGGGGAGAGTAGTACATCTTGCATGTTGATAGGGGGAGAGCTGTTTCATTGTCATAAGGGAGAACCTCATTTTAATGAACCATGATTCATTCTCTGACTTTGTGTGCTGAATTTTGTATCTCAAACCATTTCCTCTCTTTTTGATTATGTCAAAGGGGGAGAATAGTTTGACGTGTGACTCATTATGTTGCCATCATCAAAAAGAGGGAGATTGTTGTGCCCCTTGTGCTTTGATGATTATGTGGTGTTTTAATGATAGTAACATAAATGAGTCACCATATTGTTTTGCTAAGAACATCACATTGAATGATAGTAACATGAATGCATATGACTGATTTATTCTGTGGAGAATGCATGAGTGTGTTATATTTCATCTGTTCTGTGGAGAATGCATGAGTGTGCTAGCTCTGTGGGTCGACCCCCTTCTTAGATGGGTCGACCCCCCTCAAGTCTTTACTTCAGATTCGCATGTCTATACATCTCGTAATTAGTTCAGATGGCGTCAACCGATTGAGTCCACGAGGTTGACGCAGCCTTGAAATGCCTCAGATGGCTTTGAAGATAAGGCTGGATGCGTTGACGCATGGGGTCACTGCGTCGACCCACTGAACTGACCCAGATCTCACTTTACATCAGGGTGAACTGCTGCGTCGATGCTGTCACGCTGTAGCATCTCTATGCATTTCTGAAGTCTACACATCGTTTAGTTGCACGCCACAGTGTTGAGAAAGTCTACACATCAGATTGCCTTGCTTCATGCATAAGTCTATTGCATGAGTGTGCTAGCTCTGTGGGTCGACCCCCTTCTTAGATGGGTCGACCCCCCTCAAGTCTTTACATCAGATTCGCATGTCTATACATCTCGTAAGTAGTTCAGATGGCGTCAACCCATTGAGTCCACGAGGTTGACGCAGCCTTGAAATGCCTCAGATGGCTTTGAAGATAAGGGTGGATGCGTTGATGCATGGGGTCACTGCGTCGACCCACTGAACTGACCCAGATCTAACTTCACATCAGGGTGAACTACTGCGTCGACACTGTCACGCGGTAGCGTCTCTATGCATTTCTGAAGTCTACACATCGTTTAGTTGCACGCCACTATGTTGAGAAAGTCTACACATCAGATTGCCTTGCTTCATGCATAAGTCTATACATCGGTTGTTCATCACACACAAAAGTCCGAACATCGTTCATGAAGTCTATACAGCCCAACTCTGTACATTGCATCATGTTGTTCATGCAGTGTCTTTCAAAGTCTATACATACAAGCTTGTTCATTTATCCAAGTCTGTACAGCCTTTTTGCATTGGACTTAAAGTCTATACATTTGGCAAGTCTGTACATCGGACTGTTCATGCATTCATCTCAAGTCTATACATCCGATTGTTCAGTTTGTAGCTAAGTCTATACAGCGTCTAGTGTTTCTTGCAAAGTCTGTACACTGCATTGGCATCTTTACCTACGTGCTGAACTTAGCAAGTCTATACATTCTTAATTTTTACCTACACTCAGCTCCACCAAGTCTGTACATTGGCTCTCACTCAAAGTCTGTACAGCGCCATGTTCATATGCTTCCAAGTCTATACTTTGCACTGTAGCTAGAACTGTGCAAGTCCATACATCGCTGCATTGGCCAAGTCTATACAATGCCATTTGTTCATGCATGTTAGCAAGTCTGTACAGCCTGTGTTCACAACACAAAGTCTGTACATCGCATGCTCACACAAACGCCAAGTCTATACATTGGATTTGCTTGCATGAGCTTGAAGTTTATACATCGGCTTGAAGTCTATACATTCGTTGCCTTGCATTGCATCAAGTCTGTACAGCCCTTGAATTGGCAAGTCCATACATCGTTCAGTTGTTTGTCTAAGTCTATACACTGCAAGACCAAGTCTGTACGACCGTCTGCATGCATTATCCTTCAAGTCTGTACATCATCCTCCGTCTCACTTAGTGTCTCATGCTAAGTCTGTACATTGGACAAGTCTATATATCATGCATGCATCGTCTCTCAAGTCTGTATAGGATCTGTCACGCCCCGAACAAGGCGGAAGTATCGGGACGTACAGTTAGGGACACGCTAGCAAGAGAGGGAACTAAATCTAAAACAATACACAAGTGCTACAAGGTGGAAATGCTAAATGATTAATAATAAACCACGACTAATACAATAACCCTCAAGTTCAACTTAATACAACTGGAATAATCAACCACTAAAACTCAATAACATGACTGAGACTAAAAGCTCTCCAAAACACAACTAAAGAAGGATAACACACTAGAACTGATACACTCAAGACATCACTCCTGCCCTTCCCCATCGGTAAGCGCGTCACCTGAAAAGCCTGGAAAGGGGGAAACAACGGGGTGTGAGCTAACGCTCAGTAGGAAATAACAGACATGTATAAGTGATTAACAGTTTAATTACATTTTTCAAAATGTCATGCTACAAATGATAAAAACGATAAAAAGATAACGATGATGAAACGAAATTCAAAGATCTTGCAAGGTCAAGAAATATAATGAATAGAATAGTAAGACAAGAATTTACTACAGGAGATAACAATAAAAGTTGGCCATATCAAGTCAATTCAAGTCATGTCAAGCACGTATGTAATTTCATTTTCACGTCCAAGTAATGAGCAAGTACAGTAACCACAAGTAGAGTATAGAACAGTGACGAGTGGAAAGTGAAAAGTAGTAGAAAGTAATGTAGAGAGTAGTGAGAGTAGTGGACAGTCCTAGATTTAACACATGTCAAGTACTGGTGCCAAATGCCACACCTAGTCATTCACCTCCCAGGGGTACACGTAGTGTTCGGGCGCTCTTCCCAAGACCAGACCGAGCCCTTAATTGTTTGCCAGGCATTGATTTCTTTGGATCAAAGATCCCACGAATCTAGACTTCCACAGTTTATGGCCAGAATTCCAAGGTTTAAACTAAGTAGCAATAACAACTTCAAGTAGGAAGGAGATTCATTTCCAGAATTTCAAGGTAAGTATAATCATCAAGGAGATTGAAATCAAGTCACAACAAGAGTTAATCGTGCTGCGCTACTGTACAACAGCAGCAATCAAACAAGCTAATCAACATATTAATCCTAATCATCAAGTTAAGATATCATGATTTAACCATTATCATTTGCATTAAGATAATTGCCAAGAAGCTGATTCAAGATGATAAGGCAAAGAACAACTCCCACAGGAGTGAAATAGAATGCATTAACAGAGATTTAGTTACACCATTAACCACTAATTATATGGGTTTCTATTTAATCTTGTATGCATTGAAATTAAGATGATAAACGGTGTGTTTTTATACTAAGTTTGCATGTATGGACCAATGTTAATTGAAACTAAAAGGGTACATGAATAGGTCATTAGTTCCTCAAAAATGTAGTTTTCAAAGTGTTTAGGTTGAATGGTTTGATTCCCCGATGATCTGGATTGATCCCCGGGTCAAATCATCAAAAAAACGGGTTTACACTGCATGGGTCGACCCTTTGGGTCGACCCCTGGAAAAATTCCAGGGATGGGTCGACCCCTGGGTCGACCCCTTCAAAATCAGGCTTCATGGGTCGACCCATTGGGTCGACCCCCTGCTCTGGGTGCATGGGTTGACCCATGGGTCGACCCCTGCAGGCCGTGGGTCGACCCATTGGGTCGACCCATGCAAGGCAGCATTGCTGCTGCTTGCAGGGTGGAAATGGGTCGACCCACGGGTCGACCCCTGGGTTTCCAGACCCAAAAAGCGATGAAAAACTCCAAGAATTTGGGGTCTAAATGTATTGGGATCATAACCATAGACTCTAGGGTCAATAATATGCATCTTAGGGTCATGAAATACGATTTTAAATCACGAATTTTGATAGGAATCCAAGGAAATACAACCTATTCTATGAAGAACACAAGTAAAGTCTAGCTTGCTAGCATGTTTCTAATAACACACGAAATACTCTAGACATGATCTATAAAAATTGGGGATTTTGATGTCAAAAGAAAGCTAACATGCTATTGATTACATTCATGTATGTTAATTAGAAATTGGGCTGTTATCACCTACCTCAAATTGAAGAAGGAACTCGAAACCTAGAATGAAGAACAACTTGACAGCACCTCACTAAAACTTTGATATCTCCACGGATACCTAATGAAAATTGGGGCTTTTGCCACCAATGGAAAGAGCTCGATGAGAGGTACAATCTGCTATACTCATGATCAAGATTTGGTTGAGAATTCCTACCTTAATCGATTGATCAAAGAAGGATGAAGGGAAGCCAACGGCCTGCTGACCGACCTTCACAAATCGAACTAGATCTCTCCAGATCCGAAATTTCAGCGAACCCCACAGTAGCCAAATGAAAGAAGACTCGTAGGGCTTCATTTTGATAGCTCATAGAGCTTCTGGAGCCTTCTGAATTGGGAGTATTTGCTGCTGCAAGCTACGAGTTTAGAAACGGCGCCGAAATCCTTGACTTGACCTAACTATGTCGGCAGCACGTTTTGGGGCTAAGTTTACCTCAAATTGATTGAAGGTAAATGTTCCTTTATGTAATACCTTTCATTTGCCTCTGGAATCACCCCATTTTGTTGAGAAACAAGCTCGAATTTGATGTTCAAAGTTTGGGTGAATAGTAAATTCGAATTTGGGTTAGGTGGGTTATAAGTCAGGCTTAATCCACTGATTAGGCCTAGATAATGATTTAATTAGGCTTACTCCAAGAAGACAAAAGTGTTAGTCGAAGCATCTATTATTTAATTACTATTTTTATAAATTTTTATATGTTAGATAAAATTCCATTTCTACTATTCCGTAATTAATTAAATATTAAGTTCGGAAGAATTAGTTCGCTAATTCGGCTTAATAAACGATTGTATTAGGCTTAATTGTAGAAGACAAAGTTGATAAACAAAATTAATTCTACAAGATGTGATTTTTGGGGATTTTTAGAAAATAGTAGAAAAACGACTTATTCTATTAATTAATTAATTAATCTAATTAATTTGGATAATTCTCATTAATTTCGAATAATTTCAAATAAATTCCAAATAATTACAAATAACTTTCTAAATAAATTTCTAAAGAATTTGGGGTCTTACACCCTCCCCTACTTAAAGGAATTTGGTCCTCCAAATTCACTGCACTAAAACTGAGAGTAGAAAAAGATCGCTCACCTAGTATAGATCGGGATACCGCTTTCGCATAGTCTCTTCAGACTCCCATGTAGCTTCTTCGGTCCCACGCCGACTCCACTGAATCTTGACCATCGGTATCGAACGATTCCGGAGTTGCTGATGCTTCCGGTCCAAAATCTTGACAGGTCTTTCCTCATAGGTCAAATCTTCCTTCAGTTCAAAATCCACTTGTTGAATGATATGAGTGGGATCGTACACATATTTCCGTAACATAGACACATGGAAAACATTATGTACGCCAGACAAATGCGGTGGTAAAGCCAGTCTGTATGCCACCTCTCCCACTCTATCTAGAATCTCGAATGGACCAATGTACCTCGGACTCAGCTTGCCATGAATGCCAAATCTTCGGATCCCTCTCGTCGGAGAGACCTTTAAGAACACATGCTCGCCAACCTGAAATTCCAATGCCCTTCTCCTGTTGTCGGCATAACTCTTCTGTCTTGACTGGGCTACTTGTAACCGGTCTCGGATAACACGGATGTTCTGTGATGATTCCGAAACAAGATCTGGTCCAAGCCACTGTTTCACACCTACCTCGTCCCAACACAACGGGGAACGACAACTTCTACCATATAGTGCTTCAAAAGGAGTCATCTGAATGCTAGACTGATAGCTGTTATTGTAGGCGAATTCAATTAATGCCAAATGCTCACTCCAATTACCACCGAAATCAATCATGCAAGCTCGCAACATATCTTCCACTATCTGATTGGTTCTTTCAGTCTGTCCATCTGTCTGTGGATGAAAAGCAGTACTGAAATTCAGACGAGTACCCAAAGACTCTTGCAGTCCCTTCCAGAAATGTGAAGTAAATCTGGGGTCTCGATCAGATACTATATTCACTGGGATACCATGCAATCTCACCACTTCCTTTATATACAAAGCAGCCAATACATCAATCGTCCACTTGGACTTAATTGGTAAGAAATGAGCCGACTTTGTCAATCGATCGACAATCACCCATATCGCATCAAATCCACCACGAGTCCTAGGTAGACCCATAATGAAATCCATGCCAATACTTTCCCACTTCCATTGGGGTATGTCGAGTGGTTTCAATTTCCCTGCTGGTCTGAAATGTTCGGCCTTAACTTGCTGACATACCAAACATCTGCTCACAAAATCTGCAACTTCTCTTTTCATATTCGGCCACCAAAAGGACCTTTTCAAATCTCGGTACATCTTAGTGCCTCCAGGATGAATGGTATATCTGGATCTATGGGCTTCCTCAAGAATTTTGTTCTTTATTGTAACCTCATCCGGAACACAAGTTCTACCTTTAAATAATAATCTACCATCATCGGCCAACATGAAGTCAGGTCTGCTACTCAAGCTTCCCTTGATCTCTACCAACTCGGGATCATTATCTTGCAAGGACTTGATCTCTATCAATAATTCAGGTTTAAGTTGAATCTGAGCAATCAAGATCCGATCATTGTCAATATTGAGATCCAGACTAGATAATTGTTCCAACAATCTCCATTCTTGTAACATGAGACTTGACAATCTAGCTACCGGCTTCCGGCTTAATGCATCTGCCACAACATTACCTTTGCCAGGATGATACTCAATCGAGAAGTCGAAGTCTTTCAAGTACTCCAACCATCTCCGCTGCCTCATGTTGAGTTCCTTTTGAGAGAATAAATACTTCAAACTCTTATGATCCGAAAACACTGTAAAGGTTTCTCCATATAAGTAATGCCTCCATATCTTCAAAGCAAACACGACTGCAGCAAGTTCCAAATCATGAACAAGATAATTATCTTCGTGCTTCCTCAACTGCCTAGAGGAATAGGCAATCACCTTCCCATGCTGCATGAGTACACAGCCTAAGCCAATACCTGAAGCATCAGTATAAACAACAAATCCTCCTTCACCAGAAGGTAAAGCCAAAACAGGTGCAGTAGTCAAACACTCCTTCAGAGTCTGAAAGCTTCGCTGACAATCATCTGACCAATCAAACTTATTCTCCTTGCGGGTTAATCTTTTCATAGGTACTGCAATCTTGGAGAAATCTTGAATAAATCTTCGGTAATAGCCTGCCAGGCCTAGAAAACTTCTAACTTCAGTTGCACTAGTAGGCTGCTCCCAATTCTTCACTGCCTCAATCTTCGAAGGATCAACAGAAATACCTTCCTTGGTGATAATATGTCCGAGAAAGGACACTTCTTGTAGCCAGAACTCACACTTACTGAACTTAGCATATAGCTGATGATCTTTCAATAGTTGCAATGTCATTCTCAGATGCTCAGCATGCTCCTCCTCATTCTTAGAATAAATCAGGATGTCATCAATAAAGACTACGACCCATTGATCAAGATAGGGCCGAAATATGTCGTTCATCAACTGCATGAAAGCTGCTGGAGCATTCGTTAGACCAAAAGGCATAACGACAAATTCAAAATGACCATACCTGCTGCGGAAAGCTGTTTTATAAATATCCTCTTCCTTAATCCGCAACTGGTGATATCCAGATCGAAGATCGATCTTAGAGAAATATTGAGCTCCCGCTATCTGGTCAAATAACTCGTCAATCCTCGGCAAGGGATATTTGTTCTTGACAGTCGGCTGGTTTATTTGCCGATAATCAATGCACAACCTCATCGAACCATCTTTCTTCCTGACGAATAACACAGGGGCTCCCCACGGAGAAGTACTAGGACGAATAAAACCCTTCTCGAGTAATTCCATCAGTTGCTGCTTCAGTTCCCTCAGTTCCGCAGGAGACATACGATAAGGAGCCTTAGAAATAGGAGCTGTGCCAGGAATAAGATCAATAGAAAAGATAACTTCCCGCTCAGGCGGAAGTCCTGGTAGTTCTTCTAGAAAGACATCAGGAAAATCTTAGACAACAGGAATGTCCTTAATCTCCATCTGCTACTCAGGAGTTGCACAAACAAAGGCTAGAAAAGCCTCACACCCATGCCTTAAAAGCTTATCAGCTCGAAGAGCTGAAATGAGTGGTACGGAGTTATGGTGCTTGACTCCCGTAAAAGATAAACCAGAATGTCCAGTAAAAGTCACTGAGCTAGAACTACAGTGAACATTGGCCTCATACTTGGCCAACCAATCTGCTCCTAGGATTACATCATAATCCTTCATATCCATGCAGACCAAATCTGCTGGAAAGTTCTGTTCACCAATCATAACCTTACTAGAAGGATAGAAATACTGGATTGTTGATCTAGTGCCAATAGGGGTTGAAATCTCTAACGGAGTATTCATCAAAACAGGTTCCACAGCTAATGACTTAGCAAATCTCCGTGAAATAAAAGAATGTGTTGCACCAGTATCAAAGAGAGCAAACGCGGGCTTATCGATTATAGTAAGGGTACCTTCGACGAGTCCGCCATCATCAGAAATCCCAGTTTCATCTTCATGTAAAGCTTGAAGCTTGCCTTGTGGTTTCTTGAAGACTAGAGGTTTTGCCGGTGTAGCTTGTTCCGATATGAGAGGACAATTGGGGATACGGTGCTCCTTGCTTCCACATCGCAAACAGGCGCCTTGCTTGCGCCAGCACTCCTCTATCTTGTGACCCGGACAATCACAATAGTTGCACACGCCCTTGAATGGAACAATAAGGCCAGGCTTCTTGTCTTCATGCCTCGGCATCTTGCCCTTCCACGATCCGGACCCGCTCCACGAACCAGGTCCACTAACAGGCCTCTTCTTGGCATACCCGGGTTTGACACTCCCGGAACCCGTAGGTAATTCTTTCTTGGTGCCTTTCCCACGGATTCTCTCCGTCATTTCAAGAGTATCCTCTAGAACTTGCGCTTTCCTTACCATCTCGGAATAAGTGGAAATCTCCATCGGTGCCAATTGGTTGATATAATGAAGCTTCAAACCATTGAGAAAGCGCTTCGCCTTCATCTTCTCGGTGGAAATGAGATGTGTAGCATATCGAGAAAGCCGTGCGAATTGAGCCTCATACTCTGCCACGGACAAACCTCGCTGTTTCAAGGCCGCGAACTCTGCCGCTTTCTTCTCTTGCACTATATCGGAAAAATACTTGCTATTGAAGAATTCCTCGAACTCTTCCCACATAACCTGCCGATCTCCGAGAGTTGCCTTGATAGAATCCCACCAAGTACGTGCATCATGTTCCAGTTGAAATGTGGACAAAAGGACACGCTCCTGGTTGGTGCATTGCATAACTTCAAAGATTCTCCCCATCTCATCTAGCCAGTGCTCGGCTTGGTCAGGGTCAGTCGAACCAGCGAATCTAGGCGGATTCATTCCGCGGAAGTTCCGGTATAGATCACCGGTGCCATGCTGTGCCGCTCCTGCCTGAGCTACTTGCTGAAGGACCTGAGTAAGGCCTTGAACCGTACGCTGCAGGTTCCTCCATTCAGCACGATCAGCTGCCATCTACACGAGAAATAGGTTACTTAGGTTCAAATAAGATAGATAATTACACGATTAAGAAACGAACTTAACCCAAGTTCTACCCAATCTCACAGGTCAGGTCTTAAACTTTTACAAGGTTAGGGATCTAGTGCACCTAGACACGACCAAAAACTTGGTACCTGGCGGAGGTAATCGGTCCGAAGACCACTCGCGCAAGTGTGCGACCTTCCCGATAGGCGTAGCCTAACGTTCGGGCAACACCTTTTTATATACCGGTTATTGGGATGCAATGCAAGAAAACTTAAAACTTAGGGAACCTAGGAATGTGAAACCTAGGGCTCTGATACCAACTAAACTGTCACGCCCCGAACAAGGCGGAAGTATCGGGACGTACAGTTAGGGACACGCTAGCAAGAGAGGGAACTAAATCTAAAACAATACACAAGTGCTACAAGATGGAAATGCTAAATGATTAATAATTAACCACGACTAATACAATAATCCTCAAGTTCAACTTAATACAACTGGAATAATCAACCACTAAAACTCAATAACATGACTGAGACTAAAAGCTCTCCAAAACACAACTAAAGAAGGATAACACACTAGAACTGATACACTCAAGACATCACTCCTGCCCTTCCCCATCGGTAAGCGCGTCACCTGAAAAGCCTGGAAAGGGGGAAACAACGGGGTGTGAGCTAACGCTCAGTAGGAAATAACAGACATGTATAAGTGATTAACAGTTTAATTACATTTTTCAAAATGTCATGCTACAAATGATAAAAACGATAAAAAGATAACGATGATGAAACGAAATTCAAAGATCTTGCAAGGTCAAGAAATATAATGAATAGAATAGTAAGACAAGAATTTACTACAGGAGATAACAATAAAAGTTGGCCATATCAAGTCAATTCAAGTCATGTCAAGCACGTATGTAATTTCATTTCCACGTCCAAGTAATGAGCAAGTACAGTAACCACAAGTAGAGTATAGAACAGTGACGAGTGGAAAGTGAAAAGTAGTAGAAAGTAATGTAGAGAGTAGTGGAGAGAGTAGTGGACAGTCCTAGATTTAACACATGTCAAGTACTGGTGCCAAATGCCACACCTAGTCATTCACCTCCCAGGGGTACACGTAGTGTTCGGGCGCTCTTCCCAGGACCAGACCGAGCCCTTAATTATTTGCCAGGCATTGATTTCTTTAGATCAAAGATCCCACGAATCTAGACTTCCACAGTTTATGGCCAGAATTCCAAGGTTTAAACTAAGTAGCAATAACAACTTCAAGTAGGAAGGAGATTCATTTCCAGAATTTCAAGGTAAGTATAATCATCAAGGAGATTGAAATCAAGTCACAACAAGAGTTAATCGTGCTGCGCTACTGTACAACAGCAGCAATCAAACAAGCTAATCAACATATTAATCCTAATCATCAAGTTAAGATATCATGATTTAACCATTATCATTTGCATTAAGACAATTGCCAAGAAGCTGATTCAAGATGATAAGGTAAAGAACAACTCCCACAGGAGTGAAATAGAATGCATTAACAGAGATTTAGTTACACCATTAACCACTAATTATATGGGTTTCTATTTAATCTTGTATGCATTGAAATGAAGATGATAAACGGTGTGTTTTTATACTAAGTTTGCATGTATGGACCAATGTTAATTGAAACTAAAAGGGTACATGAATAGGTCATTAGTTCCTCAAAAATGTAGTTTTCAAAGTGTTTAGGTTGAATGGTTTGATTCCCCGATGATCCGGATTGATCCCCGGGTCAAATCATCAAAAAAACGGGTTTACACTGCATGGGTCGACCCTTTGGGTCGACCCCTGGAAAAATTCCAGGGATGGGTCGACCCCTGGGTCGACCCCTTCAAAATCAGGCTTCATGGGTCGACCCATTGGGTCGACCCCCTGCTCTGGGTGCATGGGTTGACCCATGGGTCGACCCCTGCAGGCCGTGGGTCGACCCATTGGGTCGACCCATGCAAGGCAGCATTGCTGCTGCTTGCAGGGTGGAAATGGGTCGACCCACGGGTCGACCCCTGGGTTTCCAGACCCAAAAAGTGATGAAAAACTCCAAGAATTTGGGGTCTAAATGTATTGGGATCATAACCATAGACTCTAGGGTCAATAATATGCATCTTAGGGTCATGAAACACGATTTTAAATCACGAATTTCGATAGGAATCCAAGGAAATACAACCTATTCTATGAAGAGCACAAGTAAAGTCTAGCTTGCTAGCATGCTTCTAATAACACACGAAATACTCTAGACATGATCTATAAAAATTGGGGATTTTGATGTCAAAAGAAAGCTAACATGCTATTGATTACATTCATGTATGTTAATTAGAAATTGGGCTGTTATCACCTACCTCAAATTGAAGAAGGAACTCGAAACCTAGAATGAAGAACAACTTGACAGCACCTCACTAAAACTTTGATATCTCCACGGATACCTAATGAAAATTGGGGCTTTTGCCACCAATGGAAAGAGCTCGATGAGAGGTACAATCTGCTATACTCATGATCAAGATTTGGTTGAGAATTCCTACCTTAATCGATTGATCAAAGAAGGATGAAGGGAAGCCAACGGCCTGCTGACCGACCTTCACAAATCGAACTAGATCTCTCCAGATCCGAAATTTCAGCGAACCCCACAGTAGCCAAATGAAAGAAGACTCGTAGGGCTTCATTTTGATAGCTCATAGAGCTTCTGGAGCCTTCTGAATTGGGAGTATTTGCTGCTGCAAGCTACGAGTTTAGAAACGGCGCCGAAATCCTTGACTTGACATAACTATGTCGGCATCACGTTTTGGGGCTAAGTTTACCTCAAATTGATTGAGGGTAAATGTTCCTTTATGTAATACCTTTCATTTGCCTCTGGAATCACCCCATTTGGTTGAGAAACAAGCTCGAATTTGATGTTCAAAGTTTGGGTGAATAGTAAATTCGAATTTGGGTTAGGTGGGTTATAAGTCAGGCTTAATCCACTGATTAGGCCTAGATAATGATTTAATTAGGCTTACTCCAAGAAGACAAAAGTGTTAGTCGAAGCATCTATTATTTAATTACTATTTTTATGAATTTTTATATGTTAGATAAAATTCCATTTCTACTATTCCGTAATTAATTAAATATTAAGTTCGGAAGAATTAGTTCGCTAATTCGGCTTAATAAACGATTGTATTAGGCTTAATTGTAGAAGACAAAGTTGATAAACAAAATTAATTCTAAAAGATGTGATTTTTGGGGATTTTTAGAAAATAGTAGAAAAATGACTTATTCTATTAATTAATTAATTAATCTAATTAATTTGGATAATTCTCATTAATTTCGAATAATTTCAAATAAATTCCAAATAATTACAAATAACTTTCTAAATAAATTCTAAAGAATTTGGGGTCTTACAGGATCTACCTAGAATGCATTGTTCATCAAGTCTATACACTCTATGTGTCTGCATCGCATTCATCAAGGCTATAGACTCTTGTGTTTGCATTGCATTCACGCTAAGTCCATGCACTGCACTTGGGCATTGTTCTTCACAGCAAGTCTGTACATTGCTTTATCATGCACATAAACGTGAAGTCTATACATTGCTTTAGCGTTGCATTCTCAACGTATGTACAATGCCTTAGTCTTCTACACATGAAGTCTATACATTACTTTAGCTTTGCATTCACAGAGTCTGTACATTCTTTCAGCATGACAATGCATTCACTTGCAATGTATATACTTTGCTGTCTACAGCTGAACATGCATTTCACTCTAACTCTGTACATGCCATACATGAAGTCTATACATGCTGCTGCTTAGCATTCACTGAGTCTATACAAGGCCACAATCCTGCATGCGTGAAGTATGTACAAGGCCAAAGCACTGCATATATGTAGTCTGTACATGGCATTGTTCTGCATTCACCAAGTCTACACAATGCCATAGCCACGCATTCATAAAGTCTGAACATTACATCATGAAGTCTGTACATCGCTTTTGCAGTGCCTTCATCATGTCTGCACATTGAGGTCGCATGCTGGGATTCAAAGTCTACACATTGCAATGTCTACACACTGCACATTACTCCCTACAGAGTATGTACAAGGTTTGTTGTATTAAACTGATATGTTCCTTTCGACTGACTGACAGGGACTAAAGTGTAAAGATGAAGGATGGGCACGTGATTTGAGGATAAGGGGAGTGACCAGATTGTGACACATGTACTGAAAGCCTGCTGGATGCTGCCACGTGGCCCAAGGCATTTGGGCGGGAGATGTGGAAGACACACGCCCTATCTACTTCCTGCTGCTCTATATATATGAAAGCCTCTTCCATCAGAAGGAGGCTGATCGACTGAAGCAGAGGATAGCCTGCACGATCCCGTGAGAAAGAATAGAGAAGCAGAAGAAGCAGAGAAGAAAAAGAGAAAGAGAAACGAGCAGAAGAGAAAGAAGAGAAAGAGAGAGATAGAGAGCTCGAGCAGAGAAAGAGAGAGAGATAGTGGATATCTGGCATTTGGATCAAATCCAAGCCAGAGCTGCTCCTTCGAGAGCTATATCATTTGTGCTTTCATTTACAGCTTTTAGTCGCTGATTGTCTTCTTGTTTTTGTTTCATCTTTTATCCTTTCTTCAAGCTGTTAGTCAGCGTTTGCAGAGGTGCTGCCTCTGGACGAGTAACCTGTAATCCCCAGCAGTTGCAGTGGTGGATTCCACTGGACAGCAAGCTATGTTGCTCAGCGGATTGTATGGCAAGCTGTGATGCCCAGCTGTTCAAGCTGTGAGTCAGCGGAATCCACACTCGGGTTTGAGTGTGGGGTGGATGTAGGTCTGCAGGACCGAACCACCTAAAAATCATTGTGCAGTGGTTTGATCTCTTTGTGGGTTTGTCGCTAGATGAATGCATAGGGTCGATATGGTTTGATTTTCTATATGTGTTCATTTCATTGCTGCGCACACTATATGCTTGACTGTGGTATTAAGAGTTCGTTAACATTGTTCCTAAGTCACTAGTTAGTTCATCTATAAGCATTTCAGTTGTCATAATAAATCTGAATTTCGCAATTGCTTATTGGGCTTCTGGTTGTATTAGGAAGAATTTCTTAATTGGGCAAAGTTTTTAAAGGGTATATTCATTCACCCCCCCTCTGAATACATAGCACCGAACCCAACAATATTTAGCTATCTTTTGTTCACAGCAAGTGACATTCCCACTCAACATTAGGTTGATGTTTTTTAGATTTGTAATTTCATGTTCAGCATTCAGTAACTCACTAGAGCTCACCAGGCTTACACTCTTCTCTTTTTCTAAAGTGATTAGCCTCTCAGACATTGCTGAGTTTAAGTGATTCAGCTTATTAATTTCCTCTTTCAGTTTACTGTTCTGCTCTAGGAGTTCATCATCAAGTACCCATTCATCTGAAGAAAACTGACATTCATAAAACTTTTCATGTTGTTTTTCAGATTGAAGTTTGTCAAGATTTTTCTGAATCTCTGAATTTGTTACTCTATCAGCCTCTAATTTTTCAGAAATCAATCTATTTTCTTTTTCAAGATTTATTGATTTGTGTCCAAATTCCTTGAGCTGATTATTGAGTATTACATTTTCAGACTTCATGTTTACCAATTCAGAGTTGACAAGCTCTAAGTTTCTCACCAGTTCTTCATTTTGAACAACATCATTGTTATGAGCCTGATCATCATCAGTTGAGCTGAGTCTTTTCTTTAGTTCAGCAATTTCACAAACAAGCTCCTGATTCTCCTTTTTGTGTAATTCAATTTGTTTCATAAGAGTTTGTTTTTCAGATTTCAAATGATCTAAGTCTGAACTAGTAGAATCAAAATCTGTTAACTGTCTTCTAAATATGTCATTTTCAATTTTTAGAATTTCAGGGTTTTCACCTCGAGATTTAGCATCCTCATAATTCTTTAGCTTCTTTATCAGTTTTTTATTCTTCTTCTTTAGTCTTTCATAGGATTCTAATAGATTGGCATAGGCATCTTCCCAGTCGTCTAAAGTGTAACTAGAGAAAGGATTGGTTATCTCTTCAGCATCTTCGGATTCATCTTGATCACTGCCATGGTTGCTCTTGTCAGCTATCAGGCAGCTGTCCTCATTTCTCCTCTAAGCTAGCTTCAGCTTATCCAAAATGTCCTTAGCGGACCTGCAGTCATAAAAACAAGAATGTAGAGCCTTGTCAGTACCTTCTTTCATTAATTTCAAAACTTTCTGATTCTCTCCATTTCTTGATCTGTGACTGTTAGTCCATTTGGACTCTTTCTTTGGCAATCTGTGAGGACCATGTGAGATTAACTTCCACAGATCCGGATCCATCAAATTCACATAGTTATGTAGACTGCTAACCTATGAGTTAAAATTAGAGCCATTGAAAACCGGTGGAGAACCCATTGATTAAATCGGTAAGCAGATTAATGCAGTAGAGAGTAAATTCAGAAATGCACCAAAGACAACAGGATCCTCTGCAGATCGTTGGATCAGATCAGTCAGAGAACCGCTCTGATACCAATTGATAGTTTGGTGCGATAGATAAACATAGATCCAGAGGGGGGGTGAATGGATCTTCTAAAGAGTTTTGACCAATTTAAAATTCGTATGAAATGATAAGCACAAGATCAGTGGACAATTGCTCAAACATAAAAGATGCAAACCCAATTAAACTCTAGGACATGAATAATCAATCAGATCACGGTCCTAGCATGCATCTAGCGGAAGCAAGCAATCAAACAAACCACTGCACAAGGGATTTTTTAGGTGGTTCGGTTCACAGACCTACGTCCACCCCTCACTCCCAATCGGAGTGAGGCTTCCACTAGCAATCAGCTAGAAAGCAGACTCAGTCTGTAAACAAGTTGCTGCCACACAGCTTGACCAGGGGAACAGCCTCCCCTCTTCCTCCAGACCAGGAGGGAACACACAGGTAGCAACCACTATCTACAACCGGAGTCAAGGACTCCCTTCCTCTGAAACCAGAGGGAACTCACAAGCGACACTCAGTCACTTGCATACCAGAGACACAGTCTCCCTTCTCCTGAGTCCACAGGAGGAACCCGATTTCCAACTAGAGAATCGGAAGAACAATGTTCAGTTTGAAAAGAAAAACAATAAAAGAAAATACAGCAACTAAAAGCTGGAAATATAAAATCAAAATGTGGCTCTCGCAGGAGCTGGCAAGCCTGGATTTGATCCACGATCCAGCAGAAACTGATCTTCAGTTGAAGCTTCTTTTACTCTAGCTCTCTCTTCTTCTCACTCTTCTTTTTCTTCTCTTTCGCAGGCTCTCTCTCTCTGTCTCTTCTTCTTTTCCTACTACTGCAGCTCTTTCCTTCTATCTCGATCACTCTCTTTCTCTATCTGCTTCTCTTTTTTCACGATCAGCCTTCTTCTGAGGAAGAAGCCTTCCTTTTATAGCAGCAACAAGCAGCTAGGGCGTGTGCTCTCGACGATTCCCGCCTAGAAGGTTCAGTCCACGTGACATGATCAGGGCCATCTCCTATTCTTGGATCACGTGCATCATTAACCTCCTCGAATCAGCAGTCCTGTTAGAACAGATTAACTATTAGTGCAAGTTAATTTATCTGACAAGAAAGAATATGAAAAAGTATATACATCGAGTCACTTTGATGAATGAGCTGAGCTTGTACAGACTTGATGCATCAATTGAAGTGTGCACATATGAGAAAGTATATACAGCGAGAATGAATGTACAGACATTACATTCACGAGTGTACATACTTTAACTGCATGAGATGTAGGCAACCAGTGTGTAGACTTGAAGTGTATGCAATGTAGACACAAGAGTGTATAGACTTGAATGCTCAAAGGATTGTACAGACTTCTGAAGGAGATGCACAAACACAATGAAAGTATGCACATTGAATGCATGAGATGCTTAGACAAGCTGTCACCGAATGTACAGACTTTGTCTTACTGTTTATGCAAGAGTCTGTCAATGAATGTACAGACTTTCTATGTTGAATGCACAAGACGCTAAGAGACGCTGTATAGACTTGACAATGCATGGACTAGCACATAGTCGCAGCAAGACTCTGTGAGCGCCAAGCCGGTGTACAGACTTTGCGAGCGCCAAATCAATGGACAGGCTTGCGAGCGCCAGGACCATTTACAGACTTAGTGCAAGCAGGATGTGTAGACTTGCTATGAAGCAACCAGAATGTACAGACTTTGAAATCAAGGAATGCATAGTGATGTATAGACTTTGAAACACGATGCAATGTGTAGACTTTGATAAACGAATGTATAGACTTGATAAAGCTTCAAAGCACAAGACACTTGGCCAATGTACAGACTTGGAAAGCTTGAAGGCCAATGTACAGACTTGGAAAGCTTGACGGCCAATGTACAGACTTGGAAAGCCTGAACCAATGTGCAGACTTGAAACAAGTGAACACGGCGATGTGTAGACTTGGCCAATGTACATACTTGAAGCAAGGGGACGATGTGCAGACTTAGTGTGTGCTGTGAACAATGTATAGACTTGGTGTCTGAACGTAGGTAAAGATAAGCAATGTATAGACTTGTAAGAGTGAGACGCTGAATGAGACGGTGGATGTACAGACTTGGGCTGTACAGACTTGCAGTGTGCAATGCATGCGATGTATAGACTTTGCCTTAGAGACGAATGTATAGACTTTAGTGAATGCATTCTAGGCAGACCCTGTACAGACTTGAGAGGCGATGCATTTTAGCCAAACCCTGTACAGACTTGAGAGACCTTGCATGCACGATGTATAGACTTGTTAATGCACTGATGTATGTTGTACAGACTTAACATGAGACGTTGCATGCATGATGTATAGACTTGTTAATGCACTGATGCATGCTGTACAGACTTAACATGAGACGTTGCATGCACGATGTATAGACTTGTTAATGCGCTGATGCATGTTGTACAGACTTAACATGAGACGCTGCATTCTAGCCAAAACGCTGTACAGACTTTACTTCGTGATGCAGCATTGTACATACTTTGCATATGTGAGACACTGGCTGTATAGACTTAGAGTGAAGCATGCAATGTATGGACTTTGAAGACTTTCTAGCATGCGGATGTATAGACTTTAAATGAGAAGCACACGATGCAATGTGTGGACTCGGTGTCTCATGCAGACAGACGAGTGAATAGTCTATGCCATGCTCACAGTTAATGCTCACAGTTAATGCATGTAACAAGTACTGTATGAAGTAAACACATATGACATCAAATATATGAGTCATAGTGTTTGTCAACATCAAAACACAATATCCAACAATCATCAAAACACACTATCCAACAATCATCAAAACACAATATTGTCATCATCAAAACACAATATCCAACAATAGTCAATACCTTATCTTTGACGATATCATTTCGCCACTAATCTGACCTTGTATGTGTCAATCTGTCCATCTGCACCGATTTTCCTTTTAAAAATCTATTTACAGTCGATAGGAACTTTCCCTTCGGGTACATCAACCAAGTTTCAAACTTTGTTGGTGTACATGGACTGGATCTCTGAATCCATTGCCTCTTGCCATTTCTCGGAGTCCGCAATACGGATTGCATCCTAGTATGATTAAGGATCTTCATCCTCATCGATACATACCTTAGAGGACCTCTCTGAGACATGTCCAACATATCTCTCAGGTTCTCTTGGTAGTCTATCAGATCTCTGTAGTGTCTGTGTTTCACTCTGAATAGGATCACCCGATACAGTCTCATCTAATGAGTCTTTAGGTTGTGGTTCTTGGACCTCGTCCAATTCTATTTAGCTCCCACTATCTTTTTGGAGAAGATATTCTCTTTCAAAAAATACAGCTCTCTTGGCCACTAAGACCCTTTGCTCAGAAGGGTGATAGAAATAATATCCAAATGTCTCCTTTGGATATCCCACAAACCTACACTTATCGGTTCTAGACTCAAGTTTATCACTATCGTTCCTTTTCACATGGGCAGGACACCCCCAAATTTTAATGTGATTAAAATTTGGTTTCCTGCCCTTCCATATCTCATATGATATAGAAGGAACAGATTTACTTGAGATCCTATTCAGTAAATAGGCTGTAGTCTCTAAGGCATAGCCCCAAAGAGATAAGGGTACTCCTGACATAGACATCATGGATCGGACCATGTCTTACAAGGTCATGTTTCTCCTTTCGGATACACCATTGTGCTGTGGTGTATACGGTGGAGTCCACTGAGAAACTATTCCATTATCTTTAAGATAAGAACTGAATTCATGGCTAAGGTATTCACCTCCTCGATCCGATCGAAGAGCCTTGATACTCTTGCCAGTCTGTTTCTCTACTTCATTCTTGTATTCCTTAAACTTCTCAAAGGCTTGTGATTTATGTCTCATTAAATACACATAACCATATCTTGAGAAGTCATCAATAAAAGAAATGAAATAGAGGTGACCCTCTTTTGCTTCCATGGACATGGGTCCACACACATCCGAGTGTATGAGCTCGAGAAGGTCAGCAGCCCTCTCACCATGTCCACTAAAAGGAGCCTTGGTCATCTTCCCCATGAGACACGACTCAAAGGTATCAAATGGCTTGTATTCGAATGAATTCAAATAGCCATTTGAGTGTAGGTGAGAGACTCTTTTCTCGCCTACATGACCAAGCCCGCAATGCCATAGATATGCAGAATTCACTTCATTAGTATTGGAAACCTGCATAACGTTAGAACGTGTATCTAATACATAAAGACCATTGACTAATGAACCATTGGCTATAATCAAACCATTATTCATTATAGAGCACCCAGTGCTGTTAAAAGCCAATATATATCCAACGTTATACAAGCCAGAGATTGAAATAATATTCTTAATAATATTAAGAACATAATAACAATCATTCAGATCTAGAATGACTCTTGAAGGTAAACTGAGGCGTGCAGTCCCGACAGCTTTGGCAGAAACTAAAGCTCCATTGCCCATCCTCAGTTCAATCTCCTTTTTGCCCAGCCGCCTTTTATTTGCCAGCACCTGCACAGAATTACAGATATGAGATGCACATCTAGTATCCAATACCCATGATGTGTATTCCATATATGACAAATTAAGGTTTATGACAAAAATACCTTCATTTAGAATTACCTTGCAATTCCTTTTCCAATGCCCTGTTTCTCCGCATCGAAAACACTTGTCTTCTTTTTCATTCTTCTTGCCCTTCCCTTTGTCAACTTTGGCGAGTTGCTTACCCATGGCCTTCTTCTTTCCCTTCCCGTTGTCACCTTTGGTGGATATCTGGGTGGCCTTCCTTTTCTTGTTGGCCCGGCCAACAATCATTACAGAAGAAGATGGTTTATCTTTCTGCATAGTTCCTTCAGCACTCTTTAACATGTTGAGCAGCTCCGGGAGAGTTGCTTCAATTCTATTCATGTTAAAGTTTATGATGAAGGAAGAAAAGGAATCGGGCAATGATTGGAGTATACGATCAATGCACATTTCAAGATCCAACTTGAACCCCAGTGCATTGAGTCTCTCAATCCACTCCATCATTTTCAGTACATGAGCCTGTACTGAAGCACCCTCCGACATCCGTGTCCTGAAAAGCCTTTTGGAGATATCATATCTCTCAATCCTGCCCTGCTCCCCGAAGAGCTGGCGTAGGTTAAGAAGTATGCTTCTACAATCAGTCTTTTCAAATTGTCTTTGTAGCTCGGGAGCCATAGAGGCCAGCATGTAACATTGGGCAAGGGAAGAGTCTTCAGACCATTTGGCATAAGTCATTAACTCACCCTCATCGGCATCGGGAGCTGGCTCACAATGAACCGTGTCCAACACGTAGGCTATTTTTTCGGCGGTGAGGACTATCGTAGATTACGTAGCCAATCCGAGTAGTTCGGTCTAGTCAGTCTGTTGGCATCCAAGATGTCACGGTTGGACGACGACATTGTAATCTGGATAAGAAATAAAAGAGAACTTAGCATATGTTCAAATTCTAACTTAGATGTGATTTTCTATCTTAGTTAGTCCCACTATTTTTCGATCGAACTATATAACCCTCAGTATATAGAACGGGAGATCAACGAGATCAACCTAGTGGGTCGGAATCCCAACGAGACTGATGTACGACCTTGTGGAAAGCACAACAAGCCATACATCATCTCAAGGGCAGTCAACAGGCACTTGCATCTAATGCAATATCCGATATTCGGCCCACGAGAAATCATCCCCTTGTGGAAAGCACAACAAGGGATACTCTCGGTTAGATCTAACCACCATTACAATATAGCAATGAGTTCATGAGCCGATCCTTGTGGAAAGCACAACAAGGTCGAGTTCAATTCCTCACCCTATTGAGGCCTAGCCTTGGGCTTACATCCTGCCTCCAAGCCCATAAACCTTGTGGAAAGCACAACAAATCCATCAGTTAAAGACGTTCATTAACCCCCTAATGATGGAGGGCCACGACGACTCCTAGAGCCACATTTACCGGATCTAAAATTAAATTGCGAGGGAATTTGATTTTATCTTGAGCTCACCCTAGGTGGTAATATAAATATATCCAATATAATTACCGTACCTAGTAGTTTGCACAAAATAAATGCATCCAATGCAGAAATTAAATCGCAAGTGATCATGGACTTTATTCCTAATGTAACTAAGACATCCGGCCCGCTTCCGAAGCAGCTGGATCATCCTCGTCGAGTGTGCTTCGCGCATTGAAACTCCGACGCCACATTAGTTACAACTTTTACACGGCACGCAGGTCGGCAAAATATAAATTACATGTCAATCAAACTCTAATAGCCCTTAGGGCGAGTACAACTTTAAAGGGAGATAGAAGTACATAGGAATTTTAACAGACAAAGAAAGGAGGTTCGCAGACCCCAAATAATTACATTAACCAAGTCCATGATCACTTGCCAACCCATTCATGTAAAATCAATCAAGGGTTATTTCTGAAAATAATCCTTACTTTTGGATTAAAAAATGGGATGTGCAAACAAAAATAGGCTAGCTTTGTTTAATTTTAAAACCGAAGTTGAATTAACTAAAATTAAACACTTAAGCAAGCCAATGTAAGGTAAATTAAGCAACTCACGTAAAGAACCATCATTTCTAACAGGGGCATGCATATTTAAATCTAATTCAAATAAGTCAGATAATTGAGATAATTATTTAAATTTAAATTTAAATTTAATTATCTAATAATCAAATTTAAATTTGAAATTTAAATTTGACAATCATTTAAATTTAAATTAAAACTAATTATCCAATAATTTTATTTGAAAGTAAATTTAAATAATGTAATTATCCTCAATTATTATTTTTCTAAAATTCAAAATTTGAATTTACCAATTATCTAATAATTAAAAATTAAAATATTTGAATTTTATACATATAACTTCAATGAAATTCAAATTCTGAATTTACTAATTATCTAATAATTAAAAATTCAAAAATTGAATTTTACTGAAGTAACTTCAATTATTTCCATTTTATCTCAAGGTAAATAGTAATTATCTCACCTCGGTAAATTCAAAAGTTAAATAAAATTTAACATTTGACTTTTCTGTTGAGATAAGATAATTAATATTTAAGATAATAGTTTAGATTAATTTATTGTGCATTTATATATATATATATATATATATATATATTGCATATATATATATTTATACTAGAACAATTAAATTAATAAAGCAAATATTTGTTAAATAAAAAAAATTAATCCGGCAACCTTGGGCGCGGCCGCCCACGCGGGACGCGTGAACGGGCGCTCCGGCGTCCGCCCGCGGGCGCCCGCCACGCGGCGCGGCTCCGCCTGGCGGCGCCGCACGCGGGCGCCCACCACGCGGGCGCGCCCGCGTGCCGGCGTGTGCCGCGAGGGCGGCGCATGCGGGCGGGCGCAGGGCGCCCGAGCGACGCAGTGTGCCCAACGGATTATTTTTTTTTAAAAAAAAATTTGCTCCAGAGATGCCCAGCATCCCCTTCTTCTAATAACAATTGAAGATTTTAAATTTCCCTAAAAAATGGTTCTATACAGAGCTAATACACTGACTAGAGCGTCAACCTAGCTCTGATACCACTGTAAGGTTCCACACAGTACAGTTTGGGCAACGCAATGGATAACAAAAATTTATTTACCCGAACCCGGCTTGATGGAATCCTAGATCTGTGCTCTAATCGATGTATTAATTACCCAACCCCTAACTATGGGTTGCAGATTTCACCTTGTGCGGAACGACGCTGTCCGCAGTGCCTGATGCAAAATTTCACGAACACCGAGCCGCACAGAAGTACGACCTCTAGAGCTGATCCACACGGATCCTCGCGCAGCGATGGTATCCCCGACCACGATCTTCCCTTTGCTTCCCTTTCTAGAGAGAGAAAGCTTCTAGGGAGAGAGAGAGCAAGAGGGAGGAAGGGGGGAGAGAAAACCTCTCTTCCCTTTGTTGTTAATGCTTGCTTAAGCCAAGGGGGAAGAGGGCTCTCGTAGGATGCATATTTATAGAATTTAGCCCTTTCTAAAAGAGCCCCTATTAACCGATATTGTATATGTATCCCTTTCATTATTGTACATATATATATTAAGCCCCTCTTATATGCCTTTCCAAAAGGATTTCAAGGGAATTAATATATACATTTGTACAATAACAATCTGTCACCCAAGAATTCATTGTGTGTGATCCTCTAGGCCCTTAGTCACTCTAGTTTAAGGCCCATTAACTTCTAATTCCCAATTAGAAGTAAATTAAATTTATTCTTCGCTTCTACTAGAGCCGAATAACAGTTTAATTTATTTCGAACCTTTGATCACGTTGGGTCAAGTAAATCCACGTGATCCTAGAGGACGCCGGGTTTAAACCAGCCTTTATGGTACCTGTAAGTCTACAGTTGCCACATCGCTATAATCTCTCGCTCATTCTATGAGTCTGGTTCGATCGAGGGTATGGTGTATGTCAAACCCCATGATCGTGCCATTTGACCATGACCTCCTCAAAGTATATGACGTCCATTCTAAACGAACTCACATGACCCTGGCCAGGGATTTAATGGAGCGTCAGTGTCATGACCCATTAACTGTCTGATATATACCCGACAGTGAGTGATCCCCTCTTGACCATTGATGATCTTCACACGTATCCTGAAATGGTTAATGACTCGATAATTCGTGACTTATGGTTAAAGTCACTTAGTCTAGTAATTAAACCATTCCAGTCCTCGTGTAAGATCCGATCAATGTCTCAGGTCAAAGGACTAACGATGCTACTGAGACAGTTGGATCTTCAGTTGACATTAGGTATAATCAACCATCTGAAGATCCAATAGCGGATCAGTTCAGTGTACATCCTCCAAGGACATACACAAACATATATGTGTGTGTGTCCCACACCAATGACCATGAGACTGGTCAGTCACACATCATGTGTACTGGTTTAATAGGTAATCAAAGTCCCCGAGTGATTACCCTCCAACTAGGAACAGTTTAAGGTATGTGTCCATGTAAAGTCAGTCTCATGTTCGAGATCCCATCTCGAGTTGACTTTACAACCACATATCCTAGAGACATCATAAAGTAATATACAATCACATATTTACGCTCAAATACCACTTTATGAATAATGAACAAGATCGTACATCTATCAGGTCTACCCGACCCAAAATTGGCCTATAGCACAACAATACTAACAAGAGGAAATGTAAGTAGAAGTGGAGGTTCAAGCATGTCACGCCCCGAGCCTTTATTACAGCGGAAGACTAGATCGAGGTGCGTGAACCGCCGACATGGTAAGCCTCTTGCAAGCAAGAATGATCAGAGCGCAAGACAATCACACACATAAATGTAATTGCACAATATTTACTCAAACTTCAACTTATTTCATTAATAATCAAATCAAATACTCAATTACAATCACTATTTCAACTTTCTTCATCATACTAGACTCAAGAAATAAGAAAATTTCATAGACTCAATCTAAACAATGTAGACTTCCTAAGTCTTCACTCATTCTTCATTCACTCTCGGACCTGCTATTTGAATATTCTGAATCCGATCCTAACTCACTTCCACCTCCTGAAAAGATTGGAAATAGGTAATGAGCACACTTGTCCAGTAGGTATTTTCGCATCAACATGAAGGCACTATTAAAGTAATTAACATTTTTGCTCTAGAGGAATAAGGTAAAATCATGCGAATGTGATAAATCACAAGTAACCAAAGTAACAAGATGATCATGTAAGATAGAATGAACAAGTATGCACTAGCAAGAATGTAACAAGAATGGCCTTTCATGAACAAGAATGTACTAGCAAGTCACATACACATCATCCAAACATCTTTTACTTATGAGCAAGTATTTGGTGAATTTCTGTGGGATATCATATAACAAGCAAGAAAGTCATGTACGTGTATCGTCGTGCCATGGATTTCACTTATTTATAGAGAAAGTACTCACAGCGCTGTAATGCCCTGGATCTTGATGGATCTTTTGCGGATCTTATTGGATCTTCGTTGGATCTTTCGGGTCTGTTTCGGATTGGTTTCGTTGAGTTTCGGTTCGCTTTTGTGGCTTCCGAGTTGAGTTGACGAGCCGTGTGGGTTTTTCTCACGTACTAGTTACGGAACCCTACGGTGAGTTTATTCGTCGATTCTCGAACTCGTGGATGCTACAACGATGATGTACTCGTCGAGCCGGTCGTTTCGCCTATTTTTGCGTATTTTTCTGAATTTGTGCATTTTCGGCGCATTTTCGGAATTTTCAGAAATTAGGAAAATTTCCTAATTTCTTTTCCTTTTTCTTTTTTCTTTCTCTTTCTCCTTCTCATTCGCGCGACCGTCCGTCTCTCTCTCGTTCTCTCTCGTTCTCTCCCCTTTCCGGCTCCGGCTGCAGACGGAGGCGTGCGTGGGCGAGGCGGTGAAGCCGTGGAGCTGGTTGGATGCGCGATGGAGCGAGGATCGGATCGATTCTGGCGCGATCCCGATCGGTGGATTCAAAGCCGGTGAAATCGGTTCGCGAGTGGTTTTCGGCATGGTTTAGTCCTTTCGGGGCACGGTTTCTTCGGTGGAGGTAGGGTGACAGATCCTTGCTTCCTTACCTTCGTTTTCCCTGCCATTGCACGGCGTTCGGCTAGGAAACGAGTGTGTTTGGGCTTGTTTTGCCTAAACCGTGATTTTCGTGGTTTTTAGGGTCGGCCGGTAAACGGTGACCGTTTGCGGTTCAATTAGTTTCTAAATGACCGCAGGGATGTTAGAATCCCATCCACGTTGATTTCGTGCGATTTGGTGTTCATTCGAGGCCGGTAGAAGCCCGGGAACCTCGGTGACCCATTTAGGGTTGATTTGGTAAAATCGCCCGAATCTTGTGTTTTTGGTGTTGCATGTGGGGTTTGAAGTTCCCTGGTGTTGTCTCTTGTCGATTAGGTGTGTTTCCCCTACGTTTCGGCGTGAATGGGGCGTGGAACGGGCCGATCCGGCCATTCCTCCATTTTCCCGCCGTAACCGAAGTAGCGGTCTAGCCAGCGACCGTTACTTGCTTTTGACGGCCCTATGATGGACCGTTATTTGGTTTAAGGGTTTAGCCCTTTAGCTTCTGGGTAAGCGACGGCCCAAGAGTGGAGCGTCGTTCCCGTGTGACGCGCCGGTGCCTGGCCGTCACTTCGCTTTTGTCGTTTTGTTTTGAGGTTTAGTCGGTTGGTCTAACGCACTTGACCCAGCGCGTTAGATGGAAATAACACGCCTTGCCCAGGCCGTTACTTTCCATTGACTGACTTTGACCTGTTGAGGCGGTTTCCCTGGCGGATGGGTTCCCATCCGTTGTTTCGAGTATGACGCGCCTGCCCCTCGCCGTTATATTCTGCGTGGACGAGGTTGGGTGGCTGTCTCGTTGGAAGTGACGGTGGAGCCCCTGTGCGTCGTTAGAGAGTAACGCGCTCACCTCCGTCCGTCGTTTGCTGTCGTGTTGGGTTGAGGGTGGCTATGCCGTTAGAAGTGACGGATAGGCCCCTGCGCGTCATTTGTCTCTGACGGCCCTCTCCTGCCGCGTCGTTTGTGAGTAACGTGCCTAGCGTCGTGCGTTACTTCACGTTGGTTTGGGTTTGCTGCACCGTTGGATGTGACGGTGGGGACCCCGTGCGTCTTTTGCTTGTAACGCGCCTAGAGCCGTGCGTTACTTGGCTTTTGTGTGTTTTGTAGGTTGTTAGGGTGGTGTGAGCGACGGCCCGTGTCCGACCGTCGTTTGGGAAATAACGCCCCTGAGCTAGACCGTCACTTGCTAGTAGCGGCCTAGGGCCCGTGCGTTACTTCCTTTGTGCCTTGGTTTTCCGCCTGATGATTTTGTGTGTCTTGGCTTGGCCTTGTGGTTTGCCCGTTGTCCCGTGGATGTCTCCTGACATCCTATGAGGGTTGAGACTACGTTGTAAGGTAGCCAGGAGTCTTCTTACTTGTGGTAGGATTCTTGATCCTACTCTTGTATGCTCTTGTTGTTTGGTTCAGGTCAACCCGGTGTGACCCAGTGGTTGACATGTGGCCTTGTTTGCGCGTGTCTTGGCGGTTCTGTCCTGTCCGAGACACTGCTTCTGGATGCTTCGAGGTGATGTTCTACCTCGGTTTGCGTGTCCAGCTGTGCTGAGGGTTCTTGATGTTTCCCTTAGGTCTCCGTGTGTTGTTTTCTGCGGAGCGTGGTTACTTTGGCCTAGGATTAGACCGATTGGCGGCTTGTCCCGCTGTTGTGACGATCTTGCCTTTGAGTCGTTCGACTCAGGATCGTTACGTAGGAGGTCTAGTTGCTTGTCCTGAGATGTCGGCAGTGGCGATACTGCCAGTTGCTGCCTCGAAGTACGTGTTGAGGGGTGTGGTTGCCCGTTTGTACTTCGGCACTCGTGTTTTGAGCTTCTGTGTCGTGTGAAGCCTCCACTTGTGTGACCTAAGGCCTAGAGGTGCCGACCCGCTAGCGGATGGCGGAGGGATTTTCCCGGTGAGCGGTTTTTAGTTAGTTCCGCGGGCTCCTAGTCAACGGTGGCGTCCTGCCGAGGGAGAATACTAGCTAGAGGACCTGGCTTAGACTATAGCCAGTGTGTGCACACGTGGTCAGGGACTGAGGACTTACGTCGACGGGCGTGACCCTGACTAGTTACTTGTTTTGCTGTTACTGTTTGGTTCAGCTGGTGTCTACATCTCTGTTGTTGTTACAGCAGTACTGTAGGTGAGACACTTGAGGTGCAGCGTGAGACGTCAGTGGACGCAGCTGGCTTTCTAAGGGGGTGCTTCCGTCACGTGACGCATAGTTCTTCGCGTTTTCTTGCGCGTTGTGACCTTTGCGAGTTGCCCGTTCGTGGCCGTGCTCGGGGTCAGTGTTCCGTTGTCCGCACGGTGTTATGTTCGTGCGTGGGGCTTTGTGCATGACGTTCTCTATCGCGCTTTGTCTGCTTCTCGGCGTCGGCGTTCGCCTTCGCCTTTGTTGGGCTGGTTGACAGACTGATGTACCCTTCTGTGTGAGTTTGGGGTCATCCATCTGTTGCCTTTTGTTTGGAGTAGTTTGGGGTGCCGAGGTTAGTTCGGTGGCCGCTTGTTTGGTGCGGGTTCTCACCCTCTCCTGCGTGTTCCCTACTCCTACTTCCCGTCTGTTCCTTTACAGCTTTGTAGTGTAGCTTTTCCCGCCTTGCTACACCTGTTGTTCCTGCTGCTTTGTTGTTGCTTCCGTTGCCTTCGCTTTGTACGCTGTCCAGTGGGGATCCGCGTGACCCCTACTGAGTTTCTGTTGAGACTCACCCCTGCTGCTTTTCAGGTGGGTTTCGCCGTCTGCCTCTGCTGTTCTTGGTGGAGCGCTTTCTTGCTGTTGTAGCTGCCAGCTGTACCTGCGTCGGGCTTCTCCCGACTCCTGTGTACGTTTCTTTCAGTCGTACTGTACTGTGCTAGACTTGTTGTCTTTCCTTTGGGCTGGACTCTGTGCATAATAGTAATTGTTGAATTTATTAATGAACTGGTAATTTTATTTCTGCTACTTTAGCAATCCAATCTAATGAAATTGCTTACTGTTATATCTCTGTGGCTTCAATGTACTCTACACACTCCTTTTTATCCCTTCGGCGCTTTCCCGCGCTTGGGAGGCCTCGCGGGTCCCATGTGGTATCACGTGTATTCGGTATTTATACTGGGTGCACCGGGTATCCGGAATCCGGGTCGTTACAGGTGGTATCAGAGCAGTGTTCTGAGATGTTCAGAGTTTCTTTTCTGAGCTATCAGAGCGTTGTTGTGTGAAGTACATGGGAATCCGAGATATACAGTTTCCAGAGTCCTTAGGCCCAGTACAGTCTCTTGCTGGCGTAGGTGTTGCGATGGTTTATCGCAGTGCTTCTTGCGTGTGGTCTTGTACGTGCTTGGTTGGCACTGTACGAGATGGTTTTTGCTTTCGTCTGGATGTGACGATGTGCTTCGTTCGGTTTGAAGTTGGTCTCGATCGTGTTGCGCTTGGCAGTGTTTGTCGGTTGGCATGAACCTGCAGTGCATTGTTCGAGCTGTTTTATGTATTTTGCTCAGGTAGCTTATGACTTTTAGCGTTGGTGTGATGGCCATGCACATTTTTACGTTGCTTGCGTCGTCTCGGCTTGAGTCTATGTAGCTTCTGATGCATTGTTGTTTTGGTTGTTTCGTTGTCGTATTGCCTCGATTGAGAAGTTGCTCGAGCGAACCTAGGATTTTCCCTTCCTGGTGAGCTGTTGTTGTTGAGCTTGTTGCTTCTCGTCCTTCGTGGTGATGCTTTTCCGAAGTTTGCCTTGGAATCGATGTCTTAGTGTTGCCTTTGTCCTGTGTCTGCTTAAGCGTAGACAGCTTTGTGTTGAGCCTGATCTGCTCCTTGTTGTACGGTTGCTTGGCTTTGGACTCCGTAATGGTGTTAAGAGCTGTTGTGCACCGTAGTTGTCGTGCTGTGTCTAACGGCCGATGCGTTGTGAAGGCTCATTTGTTGTTTTAGGACGTGAAGGTAAGCTGAGATTGATGCTTTCCTTGTGCTTTGTGCTGAAGCTGGTGCTCTTCTCTTGTTGCACTTAGGCTCCTTGAGTTCGGTTATTCGTTGGATCGGTGCGCGTGGCGTGTGAATTGCGATCTTGTTGATTGCGATGACGCTGGTGTGTGCTGAGATGCGATTTCCGATGTTGTTTTGTTGCCTGTGCGCATTGTTGAGGGTGCAGCGGAAGTGTGTGGGTTGGCTACCCGTCTGTCGAGAAGTCCTTTCCTTCTCGATGTGGCTCCGTCTTGGCTTCTCGTGCCTTGATGTCGTCAGTTGTCGTGCCTTTGTTTGTGGTTTTCTTGTGTTGGCATTGGCATGTGCGAGTGTTGGGGAATTGGTTGGCATTCCTTGCTGATTGAGTACCCTTTTTCTCTGCATTTTTCTTTCTGGGGTGTTGTGCTCTTGAGGCGTGTTGCTAGTCCTTGAGTTGCGTTCCCCGTGGTTGTTGTCGTTTCTCGTTGTTGTGGGTCTTCTATTGGTGAGCAGTTTGATGCGTGACCTGACTTTAGTGGTCGTGTGCTCAGCTGTTCTTGTGCCTTGATGTGACCCTGCTTGCAGATGTGTTCTGTGGTTCTGCGTGTTGTGTGGAGTCGGAGTTCTGCAGGTGTTGCCGTTGTGTTGTTTTTGTGGCGCTGTTTCTTTATGATTTTGTGTTCTTGTCTTGGACCATTGTCTTGTCAGTTAGCTTTGCTGTACTCTTTTCCCTTGGAGTTAGCTTGCGACTTGATCAGATGTGATATCTGAGTGAGTGCTGACTTGATGGTGTTTGTGGTCCAGTGGTGTTGTCGTCGTTGGTGTCCTGTGTGCCAGGTGTTCCCTGTTGCTTTTGGCACTGGAGCCGATGATGTGGTCGAGCTGTCAGCTGAGAGGACTATGTCTCCTTGTGTAAGCTGCTGCTTGCCGTATTGTTATTGTGTTTTTCGGTTGTCTGTTGTTGTGGCTGTCGTGTCTCCTGCCCTGTGAGACGTAAACGACGTTGCCCTTGCTTCGGAGGTGTCAGGTGTGTTCACTTTGGTGCCGTACTCGTGCTGTAGACTTGCTGTCTTGGAAGCTAGAGTGTGTACCTGTAATTGTGGTCTGACGTTGTTCCTCTGAGCTGTGTTTTCCGAGATTTGTGTTGTTGGGTTGCTCTCCCTTGCTTCTCCTTTGCTAGTCCTTAATTTCGAGGGTGAAATTTCTTAAAGGAGGGGAGGATGTAATGCCCTGGATCTTGATGGATCTTTTGCAGATCTTGTTGGATCTTCGTTGGATCTTTCGGGTCTGTTTCAGATTGGTTTCGTTGAGTTTCGGTTCGCTTTTGTGGCTTCCGAGTTGAGTTGACGAGCCGTGTGGGTTTTTCTCACGTACTAGTTACGGAACCCTACGCGTGGATGCTACAGCGACGATGTACTCGTCGAGCCGGTCGTTTCGCCTATTTTTACGTATTTTTCTGAATTTGTGCATTTTCGGCGCATTTTCGGAATTTTCGGAAATTAGGAAAATTTCCTAATTTCTTTTCCTTTTTCTTTTTTCTTTTTCTTTCTCCTTCTCATTCGCGCGACCGTCCGTCTCTCTCCCGTTCTCTCTCGTTCTCTCCCCTTTCCGGCTCCGGCTGCAGACGGAGGCGTGCGTGGGCGAGGCGGTGAAGCCGTGGAGCTTGTTGGATGCGCGATGGAGCGAGGATCGGATCGATTCTGGCGCGATCCCGATCGGTGGATTCAAAGCCGGTGAAATCGGTTCGCGAGTGGTTTTCGGCATGGTTTAGTCCTTTCGGGGCACGGTTTCTTCGGTGGAGGTAGGGTGGCGGATCCTTGCTTCCTTACCTTCGTTTTCCCTGCCATTGCACGGCGTTCGGCTAGGAAACGAGTGTGTTTGGGCTTGTTTTGCCTAAACCGTGATTTTCGTGGTTTTTAGGGTCGGCCGGTAAATGGTGACCGTTTGCGGTTCAGTTAGTTTCTAAATGACCGCAGGGATGTTAGAATCCCATCCACGTTGATTTCGTGCGATTTGGTGTTCATTCGAGGCCGGTAGAAGCCTGGGAACCTCGGTGACCCATTTAGGGTTGATTTGGTAAAATCGCCCGAATCTTGGGTTTTTGGTGTTGCATGTGGGGTTTGAAGTTCCCTGGTGTTGTCTCTTGTCGATTAGGTGTGTTTCCCCTGCGTTTCGGCGTGAATGGGGCGTGGAACGGGCCGATCCGGCCATTCCTCCGTTTTCCCGCCGTAACCGAAGTAGCGGTCTAGCCAGCGACCGTTACTTGCTTTTGACGGCCCTACGATGGACCGTTATTTGGTTTAAGGGTTTAGCCCTTTAGCTTCTGGGTAAGCGACGGCCCAAGAGTGGAGCGTCGTTCCCGTGTGACGCGCCGGTGCCTGGCCGTCACTTCGCTTTTGTCGTTTTGTTCTGAGGTTTAGTCGGTTGGTCTAACGCACTTGACCCAGCGCGTTAGATGGAAATAACGCGCCTTGCCCAGGCCGTTACTTTCCGTTGACTGACTTTGACCTGTTGAGGCGGTTTCCCTGGCGGATGGGTTCCCATCCGTTGTTTCGAGTATGACGCGCCTGCCCCTCGCCGTTATATTCTGCGTGGACGAGGTTGGGTGGCTGTCTCGTTGGAAGTGACGGTGGAGCCCCTGTGCGTCGTTAGAGAGTAACGCGCTCACCTCCGTCCGTCGTTTGCTGTCGTGTTGGGTTGAGGGTGGCTATGCCGTTAGAAGTGACGGATAGGCCCCTGCGCGTCATTTGTCTCTGACGGCCCTCTCCTGCCACGTCGTTTGTGAGTAATGCGCCTAGCGTCATGCGTTACTTCACGTTGGTTTGGGTTTGCTGCACCGTTGGATGTGACGGTGGGGACCCCGTGCGTCTTTTGCTTGTAACGCGCCTAGAGCCGTGCGTTACTTGGCTTTTGTGTGTTTTGTAGGTTGTTAGGGTGGTGTGAGCGACGGCCCGTGTCCGACCGTCGTTTGGGAAATAACGCCCCTGAGCTAGACCGTCACTTGCTAGTAGCGGTCTAGGGCCCGTGCGTTACTTCCTTTGTGCCTTGGTTTTCCGCCCGATGATTTTGTGTGTCTTGGCTTGGCCTTGTGGTTTACCCGTTGTCCCGTGGATGTCTCCTAACATCCTATGAGGGTTGAGACTACGTTGTAAGGTAGCCAGGAGTCTTCTTACTTGTGGTAGGATTCTTGATCCTACTCTTGTATGCTCTTGTTGTTTGGTTCAGGTCAACCCGGTGTGACCTAGTGGTTGACATGTGGCCTTGTTTGCGCGTGTCTTGGCAGTTCTGTCCTGTCCGAGACACTGCTTCTGGATGCTTCGAGGTGTTGTTCTACCTCGGTTTGCATGTCCAGCTGTGCTGAGGGTTCTTGATGTTTCCCTCAGGTCTCCGTGTGTTGTTTTCTGCGGAGCGTGGTTACTTTGGCCTAGGATTAGACCGATTGGCGGCTTGTCCCGCTGTTGTGACGATCTTGCCTTTGAGTCGTTCGGCTCAGGATTGTTACGTAGGAGGTCTAGTTGCTTGTCCTGAGATGTCGGCAGTGGCGATACTGCCAGTTGGTGCCTCGAAGTACGTGTTGAGGGGTGTGGTTGCCCGTTTGTACTTCGGCACTCGTGTTTTGAGCTTCTGTGTCGTGTGAAGCCTCCACTTGTGTGACCTAAGGCCTAGAGGTGCCGACCCGCTAGCGGATGGCAGAGGGATTTTCCCGGTGAGCGGTTTTTAGTTAGTTCCGCGGGCTCCTAGTCAACGGTGGCGTCCTGCCGAGGGAGAATACTAGCTAGAGGACCTGGCTTAGACTATAGCCAGTGTGTGCACACGTGGTCAGGGACTGAGGACTTACGTCGACGGGCGTGACCCTGACTAGTTACTTGTTTTGCTGTTACTGTTTGGTTCAGCTGGTGTCTACATCTCTGCTGTTGTTACAGCAGTACTGTAGGTGAGACACTTGAGGTGCAGCGTGAGACGTCAGTGGACGCAGCTGGCTTTCTAAGGGGGTGCTTCCGTCACGTGACGCATAGTTCTTCGCATTTTCTTGCGTGTTGTGACCTTTGCGAGTTGCCCGTTCGTGGCCGTGCTCGGGGTCAGTGTTCCGTTGTCTGCACGGTGTTCTGTTCGTGCGTGGGGCTTTGTGCACGACGTTCTCTGTCGCGCTTTGTCTGCTTCTCGGCGTCGGCGTTCGCCTTCGCCTTTGTTGGGCTGGTTGACAGACTGATGTACCCTTCTGTGTGAGTTTGGGGTCATCCATCTGTTGCCTTTTGTTTGGAGTAGTTTGGGGTGCCGAGGTTAGTTCGGTGGCCGCTTGTTTGGTGCGGGTTCTCACCCTCTCCTGCGTGTTCCCTACTCCTACTTCCCGTCTGTTCCTTTACAGATTTGTAGTGTAGCTTTTCCCGCCTTGCTACACCTACTGTTCCTGCTGCTTTGTTGTTGCTTCCGTTGCCTTCGCTTTGTGCGCTGTCCAGTGGGGATCCGCGTGACCCCTACTGAGTTTCTGTTGAGACTCACCCCTGCTGCTTTTCAGGTGGGTTTCGCCGTCTGCCTCTGCTGTTCTTGGTGGAGCGCTTTCTTGCTATTGTAGCTGCCAGCTGTACCTGCGTCGGGCTTCTCCCGACTCCTGTGTACGTTTCTTTCAGTCGTACTGTACTGTGCTAGACTTGTTGTCTTTCCTTTGGGCTGGACTCTGTGTATAATAGTAATTGTTGAATTTATTAATGAACTGGTAATTTTATTTCTGCTACTTTAGCAATCCAATCTAATGAAATTGCTTACTGTTATATCTCTGTGGCTTCAATGTACTCTACACACTCCTTTTTATCCCTTCGGCGCTTTCCCGCGCTTGGGAGGCCTCGCGGGTCCCATGTGGTATCACGTGTATTCGGTATTTATACCGGGTGCACCGGGTATCCGGAATCCGGGTCGTTACAGCGCAATGCGACGCCAGTAGCATCATACCCCATGGTTTACAGTATGTTTCCGACAATCAGCTGAGGGGACTAGCATAGAGCCCTTGAACACAATCAGTGCTCGATCATGTCTTCAAGTATAAATCAAGCTATTTCCATGTTTCAAGCAATAAAATATGGCCAAGAATGCAAATAAGCTCTTGATAAGAATAATCAACAATGAACGCTTCAACTTAGGACATCAGAGATCAAGAATGGTTTTAAGACGATGTCATGCTCATGGAAATAATTCGGCAGCATAACGGTACATTTATTATCATTCATAATTTAAATTAAGTATCTTTAGACAATATGCCAAGTCCTAGACCATCAATACTCCATCTAGGAACTTAGAATTTCAACCCCTTGGTCAAACCTCGGGTTAAAGAATTTAGAACTGTGATGGTCTAATACTGGGCCGTTACATGAACATAACGGTCGAGTGTTGGGCCGTTAGAAAGGTTGAATCCAGAAGAAAATAGATATGGACTCAAATAATGTGACGGTCATATATTGGACCGTTATATGTGCCTGATGGTCGAATATAGATCTGTTACATATCCAGAATCTGAAAACATCGATTGTGCTTTCTAAAAATTGGACTTTCGTGGTACAACCAACTCGGCGTCCTAGTGGGAATCCCAGGCTCGCTGAGAATTACGGAGGCCTTGAAACAAGATATCCTAGTCCATTAGGAGGAATATCCAATAGAGAGGTCCTCATGTTCAAGAATATGTTTCTATAGTGAAAAGTGTGAACTAATGGCCATATACCGGAATATATGCCATGTACTTAGAGAATGGACTCTATAGACAGAAAGAATGTGTAAAATCATGATAAAACTCGTCAATATCTTTTCTAAATCAAGTTTTAAATACAAAACTATAGTGCTTTGAGCTTGAAAAATCATCTACTTGAAAATAACTCGAAAGTACCATAAATCATGTAATTTCTAACATGAATCAACACCTGAACTTAAAAATCATAAAAACAAGTTAAGATCTATTTAACTAGGCTTATATATATATAAGTTATTTGAGCCAATCTTAATTCTGCCTTAAGTTAACAGAACACAGTGCTGTGTAACGGACTTGTCTGGGCGCGTCACATGAAGGTAACGGTCTAGATTAGGTCCGTCAAAGTTCTCAGAACCCTGCAATCGTTTACAGAGGTGTGACGGATCAAGGTAGGTCCGTTACACGTCCTTGGCGGTCTTACGATAGACCGTTATGTCCTCTGCTGACAGGAAATAGAAACTATAGAAATCCATGATTA
Organism: Amorphophallus konjac; assembly: GCA_022559845.1. NCBI lineage: Eukaryota > Viridiplantae > Streptophyta > Magnoliopsida > Alismatales > Araceae > Amorphophallus > Amorphophallus konjac. The sequence goes on from CM040124.1 coordinate 236,120,822, forward strand.
ATCCATGGCATGCTAACTACTCTAATCATGTCAAAACGAGAAAAAGGCTATCTAGATGCATAAGTGACATGGAATTAACAAGAAAATATCTTTTATTTTGGATTTAGGCTAAGGATTGTGCATGTATGCAAAGGACTATCAAAACATGAAATCGATAAACCATGATTCATGAAATCTAATAAAACTAGAGGGCTTTTATCCCTAACAAGGTATTTTTACCGTTCATGAGATAACCTACTTCTTAACTGGGCTTTAAACTTCTAATTTGAGTCTTCAAGGGTCGCCCTAGTTCTTCTTTTCCTGTGATTTTTCAGCAACTTCACGTTGCCATATCTCTCCAATCCCTTGACCTAGAGATGTGAAATTTGGAGGTTAGGAAGATGAAATTAAGAGGAACAAAAAGTTCTAAAGCATCTAACTCTTATTACCTCGTTTAGACTCTCTAATTTTCTGATCTTCAGCACCCTGTCGCATAGTTTCCTGGGTTCGCGTGATGAAACCAGCAACTTTGGAAGATCCTAACTCCTTGGATACTCAACCTCCTAACATGAAATTTTGAGAGTTGTCAAACCTTAGTATTAGAAACAAAAAGTTCCAAAGGGCTTACCCGATATTCTATCTCTTTACCTTATTTCTTCACAAGCCAAAAGTAAGGGTCGCTCAGTTCAGAACTGGGTCCTATTTGTAGAGTTTTGGCTAGGGTTCAAGGATTTGAACGATTCTAGAGTCCTTAATTGGCAAAAACCTAATCTCTAAGAGTCTTTAGCAATGTTATAAGTTCTCCTAAGTTGGTCTCTAGCCAAGAGAATCACGAAGTTCCAATCTTTTTGTAACTTCTTCTTCTCACAGAATTCGTTGAGTGTAACGGACCATGACTAGTGCGTTACGTGACTGTAGCGGTCGCCCGATAGACCGTTACATCAACTGGGCGTGGACATTCATCTTAATTCAAACTCTTTGGTTAATTATCCACTAAAATGGTATTTATCCTTAAAATTCGTGAATAGGCTAAATAACCTTCTAGAATATGGGTCAAACTTAATGGGCTTGGTCCATAAACTTATTAGGTTTTAATTATCAAAGCTGGATTAGTTATTTAATATAATTGGGCCTTATAATCCCAATATTGATTCATTTGTTAATCCATTTGCCCTTTATAAATTCTAGAAAATTCTATAAATAATCCAAAAATTACTAATAAATTCTAGGGCACTACAAAGCACGTCAAGCTTGTCCCCTTGCTCGGAAGCAGACGGGGTTGGCTCGGGTGCAACAAGGGGTGGACCCTACTTAGATTAACCACAAGTTTAGGTAAAGGTTTAGGTGGAGGAATAGTCAAAGTGGGGTTTGGTGTAATTGGCTTTGGGGTTATAAAGACGGTGGAGGCCTTAGGTGGCGGCAATGAGGGGTTACTTGGTTTAGGAACAGGTTTGGTGGGAAGTTTGGTGGAGGCCGAGGGTGTGGAGGTAGACTCATATGCCTTAGTGGAGGTTAATAGTGTGGTAATTGGACGTGTGGTAGAGGGAGGTTTGGTGCGCAAGAAGCGTCAGTGATGGGGCGAGATGTTTGAAGAATAGGGGGAGGGTCATGGCATGCTGATGTGGGTGATTGGAGTATCGACCCATCATCGTAACACCAATTGGTTTCATAGATGGGTTGCGGACAGTGGCATCGTCCTGAGCAGGGGGGTTCATCAGGTAATGGAGGGAGTGGAAAATGGAGAAAGCTCGGAGTGGGTGCCTCTTTAAGAACTTTAACAGCTTGTACCAGCTCCAACTCTTCATAAAGAACTTCCAATTCATCATTATTGGATTCAAGTGGACGCTGTGGTGGAGGCGTAATGATGCATGGGTGGAGGCATATGATGTTGTGTAGGGCTTTGTGGATATGAAGGATCTTGAATATATAGTTGTGGAAGCGGAGGCGGAGGGCCACATGAATGAGTGGGATATATGGGTGGTGGAGGGCGGACGGCGTCCACTTGATCGTTGACACTTGTCAAAATATCTTGCTCACTTAGATTGTTGATAACATTATCTCTCATCTCCTTCCAATCTTTTTTCATCTTGGTGATGTTATTTATAAAAGCATGAAGAGGATTGACTTGAGGAGGAGGAGCGGGCCGCGGGCTTGTAACCCTCTTCAACTGTTCCTTTATTGAAGTAATTTTATCAAAGAGAACTTGTTGGAGGGGTGTAATATGTGAAGTAGGGGGTTGGCATGGTGGCCGTGGAGCTTGGAGGGGCTGACCAAAAAAAGGACCCGGACGGGCTGGGTTACAAAGACCATAAGGGCCTTGGGACCGCGATGGAGGAGGAATAGAAGGAGGGGGTTATGGACTACCCGAGAAGGAGCATGTGTAGAGGAAGGCGTATGAAAAGAGGGAGGCGGGTGATGTACGGGAGTATGTGTAGAAGAAGGTGGGTGATGGGCCACCCGTGGATGAAATGAAGAAGGTGGGTGATAGGCCACCCGTGAAGGATTGGAAGGAGAAGGAGACGAAGATGCACCCTCAACAATAGCCTTAAGGGGTTGGATTTGTTGAGGGGTGAGATGGTCTAATGCATGTAGGACTTGGGAAACCTTCTTGTCGTGTAGAGGAGACGGTTCCCGGGGAGTAGTGGCTTGCAATGGATGCAAGGGACCATGAGATTGAAAATTGTCCATGGGTCGGGCAAGACCATAGGAGTGAGGATGTGGTCCCTTAGAAAAATTGTGGTGAGAACCATGAAATTGAGGATTATAAAATGTGCTAGGTTGATCATCCTCAAGAACGTGATTGTGATTAAACATGGTTTGATTATCAAAGCGAAACATTATGCAAACAAACAATATTCAATCAAGGCAATTTGCAAAGATGTCAAACAAGTTGGATGATTACGCTTGATTTTTTTAGTTGAACCATGGTGAATTAAATGATTTTTGACAAAGTATGAAATGATCCACTCAAGGTAGGAACCTATTTTTAATGTGGGTTTGCTTCAATGCCAACTAGGTACACTCTCTCACCACGTATAGGCCAACTAATCCCGGAGAACTTCAAGGTACAACCTATCCGGCGTCTGTGAGGGAATCCACGGGTGCGGGGACTTATGGAGGCTTGGTTTAGGAGATTCCAGTCCAAAGAGACAGAGTGCTCAACGGAGGGTCCTTCCTTCACCAAGAGGGGGTAGGAGGTCCTAAGAGTGTAGAGAGAGGAGGTCTCCCAAGCCAAATGCCCTAGATGCAATACTAATGCAAAAGAATAGAAATATGAATGTATGAACAGTAATATGTAAAGATAATGCAAAACAAATCATAGAATAAGGGAGTTCTGTGAAAACACAGAGAATGGGCGACTATCACAGTGGGTGCCAAATCAAGAATTGGCGGCCACTAGTCTGGCCGCTCTTTCCCATTTTTTTTTTACAAAAACATGAACGCATCTACTGTCCAAGAGGCATTTTCTTTTTTTTAGTGAACATCGCTTGTGACATTGGGCGCCAAATCAAGAAATAACGCCCACTGTTTGGACGTAAATTATTTTCCTCCCAGAAACGATCTCAACAGCCAGAAAGCTAAGTAAAAACCAATGGAAGGAGGGAGAAGCAGTCACAAACTCATGGAATCATGGAAAAACACAAGGCAATCAATAAACATGATACAAAAGCATGGCATGATCAAGAATTTTTTTTCTTTTTTTTTTAATAGATAGATGGATAGGTAAAAAGGAAATTTTCAAAATCTAGCAAACTAACAATCACATGTGGGAGGGGGTGTTAAAAAAATAAAAAGAGTGCTACGTGGAGCACTGTGGGTGCAAAGGGGAAAGGGCACATGCGGGTGCCAAGGGGAAAGGGTAATCAAAGAAAAACAATGGTGGTCCCACCTTATTGCCAATTTGTAGATCTATGGAAAATCCACTAAAGGAAAAGAATGAATTAATATATGGGGGAAAATAAGAGGGGAAAGAAAAAGAAATAGGGAGCATGCGTGGATGCTAAAGAGAGTGTGATCGCCAGAGACACGCGGGCCTCAAATGAATATAACAATGAAAGAACAAGGAGGGATCGTGAATATAAATACCGTAAAAGCGTCGGGAGATGTGAGTGTCACCTTCTCTTCCTATCGGCCGGCCGATAAAGAGAGTTTCTCTTGATTGATTACCCTTTCAAAAATAACAAAGCAACAAAGAAGAGGTTGATTAGAAATCAAGTGAGTGTAGTATCAAATCTCAAATATGAAGTAAGCATGAAAGAACATGTGTAAGAACACACCTTATTGGTGTTGGCTTTAAACCCCTATGCAAAGGGTAAGAAAGATTATGATGATATGATAAAAGGAGATATGCAAGTGTTGCACAAGAGGAGGATCTCAACGTGGTTGAGATGATAAGAATAAGTAGAAAAGGGATGAAATATGATGAATGAACATGAGCATGAATTAAATGCATAAAAGAGAAACACAAAGGGAAGAGATGGGCTTATTGGTTTTCCTCATGACTTTAGATCTTCAATGGGGAAGAAGCCTCCAAAGGATGTAGCATTGGTGCATGGGAGACTCCCTCCTTGAGCCATCAATCCGAAAATACCTCCCCTTCGTTGATTGATCGAGCCTTATGAACAAGGGAGAGAGGGGTCCTATTTATAGGGGTGAAATTCAAAGTTTAATTCAATAGAAAATAGAAAAACCAATTTCATCAGGATTTGGAAGAGAATATTCATTGTCTATGTGTCCTCCCAGCCTTAGAAATCCTTAGGATCCTTTCCCAAATGGAAAAGGGGCTCAAAACAGAGAAGGAAAAGGGTTCTGCCTAGATTCGAAACACTGTAGGAATGGGTGGCCACCACAGTGGTCGCCAATTAAAATAGCGACAATTCAAGATGCCGCCAATTTTGAGCCATTTTTGGAAAGATTAGGAATTTATTAAATTAAAAAAGAATTGGCGTCCATGGGCTGGTCGCCAATTAGGAATCAATACAAAGTTTGGACGGAATTAAATGCTCAAACTAAGGCAAGGAAGAATGCGTCTTGGGTCCTGGACGCGTTTAAGAATGGGCGACTGCTTGGACGGACGCCCTTTTCTTAAATATTTTGGAAATTAAAAAATTACCAAAAATCGAAAAAGGAAATCGTGTCCAGAGGGACAGACGTGATTTAGGAAATTATGAATTTGGTAATTATTCAAAAATAGAATTATCGGCCAGATGATGGTCGCCCATTCAAGAATCGACCGTTGTGTGGAAGGGCGTTAATTCGTGAAGAAGGCGAAGGAGAAGAATAGGCGTCAAAGGGCCTGACGTTGTTTAAAAAATGCGTCCACTGGGTCAGATGTGATTTCAAAAAATAATGACCTTTTAAAAGGCGCTAATTCAATAAATAAAATGGATAAATGAAGACGCATCGAAGATCCCAGACGCGTTCAAGTAAAGGCGGCCATCCTGATGGGCATTATTTCAAGAAATATTTCAAGCCAAAATAGGTGGGAAAATAAGAACGTGTCCGCTGTCTCGGACGCGATTTAGAAAAGGTCGACTCATCCTAGGTCGATGCGTCGACTCAGAAGAATGGGTGGCAGTTCAATAAGGTGCTTATTCTTTCAGAAAGGAATTGGCGACCAACGGGCTGTCTCTAATTCAGAAAAGTTCTAGAAAGATGGAGAAAAGCCCAGGAAAAATGCAAAAAAATAGGGAAAAACTTAAGAAAGCTGAATATTCAATAAAAATAGGGAAATCACTCAAATAAGTTGATTTGGGGGTCAAATTGGGGCATCGCAGTGCGATAGGAGATGTGCTCAAAATGATGTCAAATTTGGCGTGTCTACAGGGGATCCTCGAAAGGATGATTGGAATCAAAATTTGGTCCTTTGACCGATTAAACAATGTGGTGGCAGAAATCGAGGCTTTTCACTCCTCCGCCCCTGTGCCCTCAAGCCAGAAGACCAAATTAGTCGATAAACGACCTGCACCTAAGGAAGTTCATACAGTCGACTTCAAGACATTCGAGCGGCAAAGAGATAAAGATAAAGGGGTCATCGACCCTCCTCCAGCTAAGCCCACTGAAAAACAAGAAGGCCCACCTTTGCAAGCCAAAATGATGTAGTCTTACTCCTTCCCCAAGGATAAGACCCGGGCCTTGTTTGGATGGGACATCAAATATAACATGGTCACCCTTCCAGAGCCAAAAGACCAGGTGATATTAGAAGAAAAGATGACCCCCGCTTTTGCCCGTATCACCAAATGCTTGGGCACTCTATAGAAGATTGCTATGTATTTAAATATATTATCGAAGGCCTAATCAAAAGGGGAGAGCTCCAGATGGGTGAATCCAGGGTGGATCCTCCACGCCCTCACGAGCTTCCCGATTTCAAGAAAGCTATAAACATGGTGTCTATACATCGACAATTACAAGATGACCCATTGTGGGGGCACATGCCGGCCGCAAATGAGAAGAAGGAAAAGTAATCAAGGAATAGGAGAAGAGGAGGCATCGTCCTCTCTTGCAATACATTGTCGGCCCCGTCCGACACAAGCCGAACAGCTGAAGAAGAAAAAGACGAAGAGATATGCTTCGTGCCAACAAGGCCAAATCAACCCGAGGCTTCTACCTCCCATCATGGTGATAAATCCTGGGAGAACTCGGGGCATCCTCTATTGCCCGATGAAGACAGGTGCCATCACACCCCCCTTGCGCACGGGTGTAGAGGCAAGAATCTCAAGCCTCGAAGGGCTGAATGCGTTCGACAATGATACGCGGGTGTCACCGGCCCCAATTGAAATCAGGATGGGAGGTAGCCTCCTTGGCCCCTACAAGCCTGGATTCGCTGTGATGATGGAGCTACATAAAAAAATAAAAACAATGAAGAGAAAAATAAGAGAGATGGGTTTGGACCAAGTTAGCCAGCACTCGAACCTGACAGCTCTGTCGACAATGAATAAGTCAGATAGGAAGCAAACAGCCACAGCGAAGCTAGCCGAGGAAGAAATCACCAAGGCAGATCTGTATAAGATCAAACAAAAAGGTAATGAGTCTGCCCTGGACTATATCCAATGATGGGGGAGTCTCTATGCAAGATGCCGGCATCCGCCAAATTATGAAGACGTTGTCCAAATATGCAAGCGCAATTTGAAGATAGAGATCCTGCTAAGGATGGTCAGCCTTGAAGTCAAATCCTTCAGTCGGCTGAATTACATGGTGGCCGACATTGAAGCCTTTCTGGAAAAAATATCACCCGGCCGTGGCTACCTCAAGTCAAGAGAACGAGCCGACTGATGGACGGTCGAAGCAAAAAGAAATGCAAGACACTGATTTCCAAGCCTTCGCGAAGCAAGGGCAGAAGGTGAAAGAGATAGCTAACTCTTCTTTAGCCACGTCTGCCAAGCAACAACCCTCGTTAAGGGACAAGATGAAGAAACCTTATTCCTTCTCTAAGGAGAAAACTCAAATGTTGTTCAAATGGGCCCGCGAGTGTGGCAAGATCATCTTCTCGGAGTCCAAAAGGCCGAGCGATGCCAGATGGAAAGATGACCCTCAATTCTTCGCTTATCATCAATAGAGGGGACATTCCATTGAGGATTGTTATGTGTCCAAAGATATTATTGAAAGCCTGATTCGAAAGGGCGAAATACCGATGGGCAAGCACAGGGTGGACCCACCGCGGCCCCATCAATGCCCAGCCTTGGGAGGGCAGTCAACGTAGCCTCACCCCGTCAGTTGAAGAACAATGTGCCCTAAGGGGCGTTTCAAGCCTTTTAGATGATGGCAGAAGCCGAAGGAGAGGCAAAATACAAGTGGTGCCATGTTCGTGGGGCAAATGTTGGAATAAAAAGACAAAGTTGACAAAAAAAGAAAGAGAAAATAAGAAGAAGCAAAGTCGGCCGATGCCAAGGCCGACCGCCGAATAGTGAAGTCAGAAATCTCTCCAAGAGAAGAACTGCTCCCGCCCTCCACGACCCCTTGTAGGTCATTCCATGTGAGAAAGGAGCAACTAAATGTTCAACAACTCTAAAGGTCTTCAACTATCGGCCCTTGGGCCGATAGCTTCTCAGCCATCAGCAGCTAAGTCGACAGCATCTCGACCATCGACATTCGAGCTGACAACTCTTCAACTATTGGTATCCAAGCCGACAACTTTTCAACCATTGGTGTCTAGGCCGACAGATGCCCAAAGATATCTAAAATTATTCAAGCTCTTCTATCATCGGTGCCCAGGCCTACAATTGTCCAAAGCCGTTTACAAATATTCAAGCTCTCCAATCATCGGCGTTCGGGCCGACAGCCGTTCAAGAATAAAAAAAGAATTGATGTTTCCCAACCACCGGCATCCCAGTCGGCAGCTTTTCAAAGAATATTCAAGCTTCTCATCCATCGACAGCTGAGCCGACATCTCTGTAATCATCGGCACTCCAGTCGACAGCTCTTCAACCATTGGCGCCCAAGCCGACAGCTGTTCGAACATATTCAAATAATAATAATAATAATACTCAACCGCTAGCATTCATGTTGGTAAATAATCAAAGATGTTAAAAACTCTCCAACCATCAGCATCCAAGCCAACAGCTTTCCATTTATTGGCATCCGAGCCGACAACTTTCTAATTATCGGCATCTAAGTCGACAGCTTTCTAATCATCGGTGCCCAAGCCGACAGCTTTCCAATTATCGGCACTTAGGCCGACAGCTTTCTAATTATCAGTACATAATCCGATAGCTTTCCAACCATTGGCATCCAAGCCGATTGCTTTCTAACTATTGGCATCTAAGCCAATAGCATTTCATTCATTGGCATCCGAGCTAATAACATGTTATTCATTGGCATTCAAGTCAACAGCATGTCATTCATTGGCATTCAAGCCAACGGCATTTCACCCATTGGCATTTAAGCCAACATCATTGCATTCATTGGAATTTAAGCCAACATCATTTCATCCATTGGCATTTAAGCCAACAGCATTATGATCATCAATGTTCAAGCCAATAGCATTTCAATCATTGACGTCCGAGCCAACAACATTTCGAAGATATTCAGAGCTATCCAAATATATTCAACCGTTGGCGTCTGTGCCGACACTAATTAACAAATATTCAAAGGTGTTAAAAAAGGGAAAACAACAAACAAACAAACAAAGAACAACCAAAACAAAACAAAAAAACATAACAGACAAAAACTTGCATAAGGTTGATTTTGAGTGCCTGCTCGTCCTGCTTGCATGTTTGCCTATACGGTATACTAAATACACTTCTTTTGAATCTCCTAGGACCGTATCTCCTTGAATAAATATTGTTGCCCCAATCCTAGATGTGTGTGTGTCACGGCATGTACTAGGGGAGAAAAGCCGACTTCAGCAAGTACATGCGTCGAGGGGAAAGAGTCATAGCTATGTCATTAGCGTAACTCACAAAATGCACCCGAGATATAACTCACACACTTCGCGCACAATGTGATCAATTGTTTCCAGCCATAAGGATCACAGAATTTCTTCCTAACACTCTGTGGATGCTTAAATTCCCTACACTCACATGAAAGGTAATCGTGAGAAAAAAGTTGCTTGCCCCTTTCAAAAAAAAGGAGATAAAAAAAAGAAAAATGTGGATCCAAGTAGTCGGGAATCTCCACATAAACAAATGAGGAGACTCGCACAAAAATGGTGAAGCAAATTTCGATAAAGGATGAATCCTAGTAGCTGGGAATCTCCATTAAGACACATGAAGAAACTCACGCCAAACGGTGAAGTCTAAATTTTAAAATAAACAAGGGGGGTGTGTGAAGATACCGAAAGTCGAGAGCTTGAAATGTATGTGTAGGCGACAGAGTAATACTTTAGTGTTGCTTGGAACGTCTGGACATCCCTATGTTTGGGGTTCACTGCTCATATACCTCCACTTCCACACCACGAAGAAACTGCCTCGGGTAAAGATTGTGATTCAAACTATGCGCATGGTCTATGTGATACCCTCTCGACGAATGCACATCTCTTTTAGTTATGCCTCGTGGGTCGCACTCTGTCGATGGATCAAGGGTGTCATTCTTATCCTATCCCCGATAGAGGGGAGCTGCCCTATATGTATGTATACTCTATGCCTGTCATTAGCAAATGCTTGCATGCTCAGGTAAAAAGGGTGAATTAAAAAAAATGACGAATGATGATGATGATTAAAAAAAATGATGAGAAACAATGGAACGACAATGACAAAAAAAATTAATGATGATTAAAAAAAATTGATGATCATAATAAACGATAATGATACAAAAATAATGATGATGAACAACAATGCTAATAAAAATAAAAAATGCTAAGGATGAAATATAATTAATCATTGGCACCTAAGCCGATAGCTTTTCAACTGTCGGCGTCTAAGTCGATAGCTTTCTAATCATTGACATTTAAGACGACAGCTTTCTAATCATCGGCACCTCATCGGTGCCCAAGCCGACAGCTTTCCGATCATCGGTGCCCAAGCCGACAACTTTCCCATTATCGGCATTTAAGCAGGCAGCTTTCCAATTATTGGCATTCAAACTGACAGCTTTCCAATTATCAGCATTTAAGCCGACATCTTTCTAATTATCAGCTTCTAAGCCGATAGCTCTCCAGTCATCGACATCTAAGACGATAGATTTTCAACTATCGGCATTTAAGCCGACAGCTTTTAACCATTGGCATTCAAGCTGACAGCATTCTAGCCATCGGGGTCCATGCCAACAGCTCTTAAATCATCAACGTCCGGTGTTGACACCCATTTTTTGCCTATGAGTTGAGTCACTCCTCTTACCACCATTTATTGATGCCTCGAGTTGTCTATTACTCATTGGGCTATTTCCAGGCAGCTTATTGAGCCTATTTGATGGGTGCCTCCCTCCCTGACTCGGCCCACATCAATTCAGGGCTTAATGGACCTTGATTTTGCTTGATTTATCACATTTTATCCATTTTAAGCATCCAGACTTTGCACGGTCGATCGCTTGGCCGCTCAGTCACTGCGCGATTGAAATTGAACTGTTTATCTATTTATTGGATATTAAGATGATTTTCTGAATTTCCACCGATAAGCTGTTGAGCGGTCCGTTTGTAGCCGTCCATATTAATTGAACGATATGCATATGGCCGTCTAGCTCTCAGAGTTCCCAAGTCATTAGATTTTCATATAATTAACTATTTATCAAATTTATCTTTATTTATCACCGACAGGCTATACATTGTGTTGGGCCGCTCTATGAATTGAGTGGTCTATAAGTAGACCGTTCAATCCATGAGAGTCCAATGACGAAAAGGTCGGTCAGGTCGATGGATATTTGGATTATTTTCCTATTTATTGAATTTCCACCGATAGTATTGGATGGTCTGGTATCAGGCCGCGCAATAGTCTGGGCGGTCTATCGCATGACCACGCAATGGTCCGATATCTAAAGGATTTAAGGGATTTTCTCTCTCCATCCGTGGTTTTATCCTCAAGTTGTTCCACCCATTTCTCCGCTGATACTCTACCAAATGGGGTGCCGTTTGAACTGGTTGGAAGATAATCCATTTATCTACGGATTTATGTTGATATCTCGAGCTGATTTTTACTAGAAACCCTAATTTTGGGGCCGGCTTTTCAGGCTCTATAAATAGACCCTAAGGCCAAGCTTTAAAAGGGGGAGGGGATTTTTAAGGTCACGGCAAAGCCCTGCCGAACTTTTGAGCGACCTACAGTTAGGGAGGGAGGCCTTCTACGTCCATTCAGGCCTGCGGTTCAGGGAGTATTCATGTTTTTCGAGTCTTCATTTGATAGTCCCATCATCACTTTTGTCATTGCATGCCTCATTTCTTCGTTCTCTTTCCACGTTTTCACTGCTTGCACTTCATTCACACACCCTCCTATTGTTTTTCACGCCCTAAAGGGGTTTAAAGACCTCCCAGGTATCCCCCAATCCATGATAGTTTGTTCATTTTCATGCTCTTTTCTAGTTACTACACTTCATATTTCTGATTTGGGTTTTCCTTTGTGGTCTTCATTATGTTTTGCAGGTCAGCAACATACTAGCACGAGGCCCATCTCCTCTGGCCGGCCAGAAGGGATGGAGGTTCAGATTGCACAACTTAAGCTCTGGTCACGTCACGCGGTCATCTCCCGATTCGTTTGGGGCGTAGAGTAGACTCTTCGACGCCGTTCTGCTTTCTTCTGCGGCATCCTTTGGACCGTTCATCTGTCAGCCAGGCATCATCCCACGTTCTTCCCAGCGCTGTTAGGCGGTTTATCGGGTGACCGTGGATCCTCAGGGTAGTTCTTTCAGAGCCGTTTATTGCTACAGTGCTGTTCACGGGCGAGTGTCTCCCTTTCCAAGGTACGAGTGTATTTGCTTTACATTTTGGAACCTTGGTGGCGATCACGATCACACTTGCGTCCTTCCACCCATTGATTTTTAGTTCATCATTTTTTATACTGATATAGTTGAGGGATTGGAAGGATACAAAAGGGGGAAGAAAAAATGTGTCAACACACTCTTTTTTGGTGATCACGGAGGGACACCTAGTGCCCATCGTGCTAGTGTTTTGCTGACCCGTTCGTGTGCTTGGTTAGTTTTCTTCTTTGAGTGTTTCAGGTTACTCTCCGGTCCATCTATTGTTTCTATCCTCGGGAGTTTACGCGGCTCCCTTAGAGCCGCGCACGTATCTGAACGGCCGTGGATTGGCCGTCCTGTGCTCATCCCAGTGGTGCCGTCGTGCCAGCTTGTTACATCTAGCGGCCCCTGGTAGGCCGTCCGATTCATCCCACGGTCTGAAACAGACCGTTTAGCGCTGTTGGCTCAGGTACGTTTCTATCCTTGTACTGGTTGTTTGCATTGGTAGTTTGCAGTCTTTGCAAGACCGTCCCAGAATCCACCCGGTCTGTCGAAAGACCGTTCATCCAGGTATACCCCCGTCTTTCAGTCTCCGTTCATTCCATTATTCTGTGATTTTGTCACTTCCTGTCACTCCCTGTTGTTGAACGGTCCACCCAGGACCGTCGCCCTCCCTGAGCGGTCTTCCACAGACTGTTTATTTGTGCTACAGTGCACCCGAGCCTTCATTTTTTATTATCATTTCACATTCTTTATGATATTTTGGTGCTGATTATTGGTCTCCCTTGATTGTTCTTTCCCTTTGTATGATTATTATTCATATTTGTCATATTTGCTTGATCATTGATTGTTAGACATAGGTTAGACTCTTGCATGCACTCCGGTGCGCATAGGGGCATACATACTCTTCATATTAGTTGCATTCCTACCGAGGTAGGGGATCCTCTCGTCTCCATACTCCTTGGAGTCGACTAGGTGACCTTACCGAGGACCTCCGTAAGTCCCCGTGAGCCGTGGATTCCCACACGGACACCGGACAGGTTGTACTGTACCACCCCAGTCTAGGGTTTGCATTCGCGAGAGAGAGAGAGAGTCCCTTAGAGTCAGCCGGTTCCCCCTTCCCTATCCTGGTTAGGTACCTTGTGGTTGAGTGAACTCATATCTTAATTAATTCACTAAGGTCCTAAAAAGGGAAATTCGTAGAATTCTCCACGCATCATTCATAACTTGGGTGACTAATTGGTTGTCTCGCTTCTCATCTCCCCTTCTTTTGTGTGCATTTTGATCGATTGATTATTTAGGCCGATTATGTTCCTTTTCATAGCGTCCTTTTTTTAGTGCATGTGGAGTTGCTTCGTCCCCACGAGATCGTCTCCTAGGGGTGGTTCCCATTTCATTTCATATTTCAATCCGTTGTTTGATTCACCTCCAGTCATGTCTTCTTATGATTTCTCCCATACCCACGAGGATTCCCTTCCTCAAGGGCTTTTGGAGGACCCACCTAGGGTCGTTTCCTTCCAGGGGAGAGAGGAGTCCGCCCCTCCTCTCCCATCTACCACTGTTGAGGGCGTCTGACCCTCTCTATCCGATTCATCCGGTCAACACTCGGCCAGTCATATTCTGCACATGATGGCCCAACTTGATCCCACTCAGCTCCATCTCTTAAAACAAGCATTGCAAGGGGCAGATGCCCCGCCTTCAGTGCTCACTTTTGCTGTGGCTGTTGCTGCCACTTCTACATCTTCAACTGTTGGATTAAGGGCCACCTCTGCGGCCCCCTTCGACCTTACTCCAGTTCGTCCTCAGGTTCTTCGATTCTCCAACCTAGAAGCGGGCCAGGCTTCTACCTTGGCCCATCAGCCTCTTGACAAGGGAAAGACCCAGGTCCCCTTGCCCTCCTACTCTGATCCCTACACTACCATCCCTCCAGCGCCGCAGGCCCTTGTGGCCCTGGCCGATTTTGTTCACCTCCAGCCATGGGCTGCCCAACTTGCTTACTCTGACATGGGCCCTTCCCTGGACCATTATCCATCCTACGGGCTCCCCCCTCCATCGGTCTATCCATCTGCTCCATACAAAGGATCTGCTCCTCCTGCTCCGTCTCCTTCATCCCGGGAACGGGAGATTCTTGAAAACTAGGCTGCCATGCAGCATGAAATCGATCTCCTTCATAAAAGGGTCGGCCCACAATCCCTTGCCGATGTCCCCATTCCCAACTTCAGGGACATTCACTTTCCTCCCCAGTCTGAGCTCTCTGCATACCAGAAATATGATGGGAATGGCAACCCGTTTATTCATGTCAAGGAGTTCCTTTATGAATCGGCGCAGTTCCAACACGATGACCGCCTGATGGCGTATTTGTTCCACCAGTCCTTGGACAGGGTTGCCCTTGAATGGTTATACACCTTGCCTCTGGAGGAGGTAGAGAGTTTCAAGACCGTGAAGGAGAAGTTTATCCAGAGATTCCAAGATCGGGTTGGTCCCGAGTATTCTTTTACAGACTTAGTTGCAAAAAAGATGAAAGCAGATGAGGACTTTGCTACATATGTAGATCGATGGAGGCAGATGGCCTCGAGTGTGCCCGAGCAGATCCCGGAAGATGAAAAAGTTAAGTTGTTGAGATCTAATGCCACTCTAACGTTCCAGAACATATTGGCAATGAACGACATTTCAAATATGTACCAGTTGTACCGTCGGGCCCGATTCATCCAGACCCAATTCAAAGACTCCCCTATTCATTCCCTTTTCGAGACCCAGAAATCCAAAGCCACAAGAAAGTCCCATGGCCCAGTTACCAAGGGAGTACAAACCAACGAGCAGGTCCAAGCTGTTCAATTCCCTAACCAACCCGCTTCACCCCGTTTCCAGCAACCCCCACGTAACCTCTAGTTCCCCGCTCCACAGGTTCCTCGACCTTCCTTCCCAGCTCCTCAACACCCACAACAACTACCACCACCACCATAACAGCCTCAACAGCCACCCCAGTACCATAATGTCCCTCCTCCTACTGGTTATGGGCCTGCTCGACCGGGACCATAGAGAGTCAACTATCCACCACTTGCTGAAACTTTGCCGGATATATTCTTCGCCCTAATGTACACAGGTGACAGACAGTTGCCTCCGGAACATCAGAACTGGAACCCGGCAGCCAACCAGTCAAGGTATTGCATATACCATCGGCAACCCGGGCACACGATAGAAAGGTGTTATCAGTTCAGGGATCTAGTTTATGATTTGCATGAGGGCCAGAGGATTGATTGGGCCCAAATGCACAAGTTGATTGAAGATATAAAAGAAAGGAGAAGACAGGCCAGGCCGCAGCAGGCGGCACCTCAGCAGTAGCAGCTCCAGCAACCTCCCCAACAACAACCTCCACAGCAGCAGCAGCAATAGCAAGACCTCGAGATTCATCAGAATCCCATGCCAGAATAGCCACCCGCACCTCAGTAGCAACAGCAGCCGTCGGCACCGGCACAGGTTAATGCAGTTCACCACCTAGCCCCTAATGCTGGGTGGTCTTTTGACGATGAGACTACCACTCATCTCTTGGCCTTCCACCACACCAACTTCCCCGCACCTTCTGTTCCTTCCATCCTCCGGCCTACCACTTTCACTGCTGCTCCACCCATGATCCCTTCCCGATCACCCATTGCATCCGCCACATTCCCCACCATTCTGCCAATCCTTCCACCATCACCCGCCGTACCCTCCATCATTACCCCTCCACTTAACCCTTCGCTAATCACCACTCCGCCAGGGTCTGCCAGACCAACCTCCGCCCTTCTCACCCCCATTTCCATCCCTGCCACTTACCCCACCGGGCCAATCTGGAGTCCATTTGATGCCGCGCCAGCATGACAATGTGCCCTCCGGAGTGGGCATTTATTTCACAGAAGTTACCCCTCCACTGGTGCACCGACACCTAATCCTCCAATTCCTTCCCCGACAGTTGAAGCTGAAGAAGTAGACCTCGTGCCTGGCACGAAGTATGATTTGTTGCAGCACTTGGATTGGATGTTGTGAGCGACGTCACGCGGTTCGGAGTTCGATGGTGCGAGGAAGAGGATGCGGAGAGCGCGCGGGCTCCTCTTTTTTTTGTTTGTTTGCTTGTTTTGCTGCAACACAGAAATGATAGAGAAGAGAGAAGGGGCCACCACGGGAGATTGCTCCGGTGGGGCGAGCGGGACAAGTATAATATAGCAAGATATGAGGTTCAAACGGCCATAGCGAGAAGTGACTCGCCGCGGCCTCGGGGGGACGGGAATGGTGCAGAAATTAAATAACAAGAATTGAAACGGCCATTGGGGAAGTGACTCGCCGCGGCCTCGAGAATATGAGCAGAATATAGCAGAATATAAAAGAGAATATAAGAACAGAGATTTAAACGGCCATTGGGGAAGTGACTCGCCGCGGCCTCGATGATATGAGCAGAATATAACAGATTATAGAGAGAATATAAGAACGGAAATTTAAACGGCCATTGGGGAAGTGACTCGCCGCGGCCTCGATGATATGAGCAAAATATAATATAATATAGAAAGAATATAGGAACGAAAATTTAAACGGCCATTGGGGAAGTGACTCGCCGCGGCCTCGATGATATAAGCAGAATTTAACAAAATATAAAGAGAATATAGGAAACGGAAATTTAAACGGCCATTGGGGAAGTGACTCGCCGCGGCCTCGATGAAAAGATGTGATCGCCAGGGGCCGAAAGACCCCAAAATAAGAAAGTGATCGCGCCTACCTCAAGAGCGGGACATGGCGGGTTGCTTCTTCCTCTCCTTCCGGCCGGCCGACGGAGAGGGCTTTCCTCGGGTACCCTTGCAAAACAACGACAAATAAATGACAAGTGGATTAGAAAGATGGAGGTGTAGTATTCAAATCCTCGCGGTAAAAATAACGAAATGATGGCAAGACACACACCTGGTTGGTGTTATCTTTTAAACCCCTCTCGGACTCGAGTAGGAGGAAAATGAGATGATGAATGCAAGAAGTATAAGAGAAGAGGCGCCCTTGTGAAGGGGGATAGAGGATGCAATATGATGAATGTAAAGAACTATGGAGAAAAAGGGGAAGAAAAGGCTTATTGGATGAGCCGAGGGTGAAATCCGGCGGAGCTCCGGCAGCGTGGGGACGACGGGGAAGCGCGGTGGATGAAGACGACCTTCCTCTCGCGAGCGTAGGCACCCGAGAAGCCGGCAGAACCTCCACCTACAAAAGACCCCACGGGTTAGAAAAATGACTCCGTAGCCTCTGGGCTCCGGCAGCCTATCGGATCACTGCTTAGCTCCCCTAGAACTGAGGGGGTGGGCCTCTATTTATAGAGCTCCTGAAGGTGGAGGCGTCCAGGACCCTGGACACCTCCATCAGGGCCGAAATAATATTTTATTCTATTTTTATTGATTTTTTTGGAATACTTTTGTGGAGGCGTCCAGGGTCCCGGACGCCTCAAGCAGGTCCACCGAAAACCGACGACGGCCGCACGCGGTTTGGCACAACGCGTGGTTTTGTGAGCGGCGCCTCGTGATTCAGAAATGGGCGCGTCCAGCTGACCGGACGTCTCTATAATTTGGCTTTTTTCACACACGACAAACCGTCGTTCGGTGGGCGGCGCCCGTGAGAGAGTTGATGGAGGCGTCCACAGGCCTGGACGCCTCCATAAATATATTATTTTATTATTTTTCTTTTGTCTTTTATACCAGGCTTGGCATGTTGATTTTTTTTATTTGTTTTTATGCAGGCGTCTGGGGGCCTGGACGCCTCCATTAATATATATATTTTTTTTATTTATGTTTTGTCTTTTTATGCCAAAGCTGGCATTATATAATTTTTATTTGTTTTTATGGAGGCGTCCCGGGGCCTGGACGCCTCCATAAATATATATATTTTTATTTGATTTTTGTTTTGTTTTTTATGATTATTAATATTATTTTTATTATTTTTGCATTGATGGAGGCGTCCAGGCAGCTGGACGCCTCCATGATTTTTGATTTTTTTTTATTTTTTTGGTCATTGATGGAGGCGTCCAGGCGCCTGCACGCTTCCATGATTTTGATTTTTTTATTATTTTTGGGTCATTGATGGAGGTGTCTAGGCGCCTGGACACTTCCATGATTTTTCACGGAATAATTCAAAAAAATGTAAAAAAATTCATAAAAATAGGAAATCACCAGAGTAATTAAAAATGTGAAGGCCGCCTTGGGGTATCATAGTGTAATATGAGATTTACTCAGGAGACGTCAGGAATGGCGTGTCTACAGATGTCGGCCAAGATATCAGTTCTGCAGTTGATCAAGAGGTCCACGCTACACCAGGACGCCCTAAGGGCCTTTCTGCAGAAAGTGATGGTTAACGAAGACGTAGCTGTGGACAGTTTGCCGTCCGTGTTGGCAACGATTACGAAGGGGCCTGCCATTTCATTTTCTAGATCAGAATTGGCACCCCTAGAGGCACGGCAGATGCCACTCTGCATTACTATTTCCTTGAACAAAGTGGCATTTGAGTCAACCCTTGTGGACATAGGAGCATCGATAAATGTGTGTCCATTAAGCACAGTGCATGCCTACAATATTTCAGAAGACATGCTTAGGCCAACACCAACTGCGATTGCGGCGTATGATAACTCCAGACGAGCTTGCCATGGGGTCGTGACAGTTCAGGCCGAGCTAGGGCCTTTGGTGATGGACGTGGAGTTTTACATACTGGACATAGACCCGCTGTTCAAGGCAATTCTGGGTCATCCATGGATTGACAGTTTGAATGCAGTACCCTTGACTACCCACCCATGCCTCAAGTTCCCATTCTAGGGGCGGGTAGTCAAGGTGAAGAGTGTTTCCACAGTCCAGACCGTTGATGCGATTGTAGACAAGATCCTTCCTACTTTGTGGCCAAGCAACAGGCCAGTTCTTTCTGTTATGGATTTAAACTATTCATGGGCATATGCATCACGCAAGCCCGCCACTGCACCGACAAATGTAAAAATTAAGTCCAAGATTAGAGATTCAAAAGGTGGCACATGATTTTGAAGTTAGGCTATCAGTCGGGCATGGGCCTCAGCGCACAATTGCAGGGGGAGACTAATCCCGTCCCCAGGGGCAGAAAAATGAGCCGAAGGGGCCTTGGCTACCGAGAGTCGGCACTATCAATACTGGGAGACTCCGGGCCACTTACGTGGGATTATCGTCAACACTTCGTGAAAGGCCTGTTGCAACCTGGTACTTTGAAGAAGCCACCACCCTGTTCTGATGGGAAGACCGATGCCGCTTATGTTGTTTCTGACCCGCCGCCGCTACAGAAGGGGCTGGTGGGAGACATGGATGACTTTTGCAGTTGTTTTGAAAAGATGTTCCGTGAAGAAGAGCCCCGTCCGAAAAAGATGGAGATGTAGTTGGTGAAGCATTCTCCGACTGAGCTAGTTCACCGGAGGCCGCGAGAAGTGGGGAGCTCCACCACTACCTTTTTTTGGTCCCCATCCCATCTTGCCTCCTTGTTTCAGCAATTGAGGTTTATTCCCCGTTCCCCTCCGATTATGGTCAACCCGTTGTTTACGGAAAGACCACCTGAAATTCTGTTTGTTCCTTGTGCATGTGGGTGCTGCCCACCCATTGATTTATCAACTCTTTTTACTCCTCCCTCCCCCACTGCCGAACTCCACAAGATGTGGTTTTCATCTTTCGACCCCTTCTTCGATTGCATCTTCCCCTCTCTGTTTCCCATGCAACTTCGTCATCTCCCATCCTCCTCGTCCTATTGCGTGATCTCCTCCGACTTCCAAAAAAAGTGCCAATTTTAAAATGGAGGTTTCAATGGAGGATTACGCTATGTTCTGCCCATCTTCCCAGGGGCATGAGACCCCTGCTCCTTTCCCAGTAGATTTCTTGTCCCCTAGGTTAGATGTACATTCTGCAGAATCTCCTAGGTTAGTTGAGTCAGTTGGGGTAGAGTCTAGATCTAGTGTTGTCAGCCTGTCCAGGTCTACGGTGCACCCCGTGATGCGTCATTCTAAATCCGTTCTAGATAGGTTTCTGCAAGATTTAGCTCAGAGATGTCATGCCCTTCTCAAATGCCCTGAGTTTGTAGAGACCGCAATAGTTTTAGAGGATGATGAGGAAGTAGAAGGGGTGTGGAGCAATGACGGATTAGGTGTGTATGAAGTCATAGATGAGAAGGACCCACCGCCGATGATGAGGAAAGCGATGTGGATGAGACTGCCAATCTTTACGCGCAAGGTTTGAAGAGATTTGACGAACCGTGGACGGTAGTGGATGAACCCACTAAAGAGATCAACCTTGGAACGGAAGAGGACCCCAGGACCATAATCATTTCCGCTAATCTCCCTCCCCAGGTTGAAGAGGAGTAGATCAAGGTTTTGAGGGAGTACAACGATTCTTTTGCTTGTTCCTATGAGGACATGCCGGGTCTTGACCCCACTATGGTTGAACACCGACTTATTCTTAAACTAGGGGCGACACCCGTTAAACAAAAAGCAAGAAGGTTCCACCCCCAAATGGCCTTGAGTATAAAAGAGGAAGTCGATAAATTACATAAGGCCAGGTTTATTAGAGTTATATTATATCCGCAATGGGTGGCAAACATAGTCCCGGTAATGAAAAAGGATGAAAAAATTCGAATTTGTATCGATTTCAGGGACTTAAATAAGGCATGTCTGAAGGATGAATATCCACTTCTTCACATTGATGTGTTGGTGGACAACACGGCTGGGTATGAGGCACTCTCATTTATGGATGGGTATTCTGGTTATAATCAAATCTGTCTTGCTCCCGAGGACCAAGAGAAGACCTCTTTCACCACGCCCTCGGGCACATACTGCATGTCGTTATGCCATTCGGATTGGAAGTGCCACGTACTAACGGGCAATGATGGCCATCTTCCACGACATGATGCATGTGTACTTGGAAGCCTACGTGGATGACATCCTAGTGAAATCGAGGTCCAAAGAAGAACACCCCGCCATTTTAGCCAAGGTGTTGCAAAGGGCTAGGGAGTACAAGTTAAAAATGAATCCAAAGAAATGTGTGTTTGGAGTTGCATCAGGGAAATTGCTTGGGTTTATAGTTAGTAAACGGGGGATTCAGATTGATCCAAATAAGTCAAAGGACGTCATGGAAATGCCGCCGCCTAAGAACATCACTGAACTTAGAGGGCTGATTGGGCGCTTGCAATTCATTAGAAGATTTATATCTCAACATTCGCAGAGATGTCACCCATTCTATGAATTGTTGAAGGCGGGAGCCAAATTTGAATGAAATGAACAGTGTCAAAAGGCCTATGAGGATCTTAAGGTTTATCTATCTAATCCTCTGGTTCTACAACCTCTTGTCCGTGGTAAACCCCTGATTTTATACATTTCTGTAATTGTGGACTCCCTAGGAGCTGTCCTGGCTCAAGTGGACGATGAAAGGAGAGAAAGGGCAGCATACTATCTATCTAGATTGTTCAATCCAACTGAATCTAAGTATACTTCCATGGAAAAGACCTGTGCAGCGCTAGTGTGGGTAGCTCAGAAGCTCAAACACTACTTTCTTGCCCACGAGGTTAAGCTGATCTCTAGAATGGACCCCATTCGTTATCTCTTAGAAAAGCCCGTCCTTTCTAGCCGATTAGCTCGCTGGTAGAGCTTTCGTTCTCAATTTGATATCGCCTTTGTCATCCAGAAGGCAATCAAGGGATATGCCATTGCCGAGCATCTTGCTCATTCTCCTATCCCTCGCAATGATTCAATCCAAGACAAGTTTCCTTATGAGCACTTGGTTGTACTTACTCATCTTCCCTTTTGGTCTCTTCATTTCGACGGTGCTCTCAATTCTCAGGGCCGTGGAATCGGCACCATTTCTCTTTACTCCGGAAGGGGTAACCATCCTTATCGCTTATCAGCTCTCTTTTCCTGTCAAGAATAACATAGTCGAGTATGAGGCTCTTCTTGCCAGACTAAAGCACACCTACCTCAAGGGCGCGTGATACCTAAACATCATAGGAGATTCTCAATTGGTGCTGCGTCAAGTTCTGTCAACTTACCGCACCCGTGACCCTAAACTCAAGCCTTATCAAGATTTGGTCACGCTCTTGGCTAGGCAATTCCGCAAGCTCATCTACATTCATACTCCCCGTTCTTAGAACATTCTGGCCGATGCACTTGCATCACATGCTTCTTCCCTATCCTTCCCCCTCAGTCGTGCCACTGAGACCATTGTGGTCCAGCGGATGGGTGCTCCCCCTCTTCAGGATCCTTGGTTCGATAACCTTAGGAAGGTTGTAGAGAAGAAGGCAGAGAAGGAGGAATTGAAGGAAGTATCATTGATTGAGCTTGAGGAGATTATAGAAGAAGAGGAATTGTCGTGGTATCACGAGATAGAGCAGTATTACAGGGATGGATCCTTCCCAGAGATAGCAAATGCTGAGCAGCGCAAGGCCATCAGAAGAGTCGTTGCCAGATACATAATTATTACTGGAGATATATACAGGAGGGCTCTCAATGGAGTTCTGATGTGGTGTCTGGATGACGATGAGGCTTGGAAAGTTGTTGAAGTAGCTTACGCGAGTGAGTGCGGAAGGCACGTCAATGGACAAGCGCTAGAGAAGAAGATTCTTAGGCAGGGCTATTACTGGCCAACCTTAGAAGAAGACTGTTCCACCTATGTCTGTAGGTGTCTTCAGTGCCAACTTCATGCCGATAAAATTCATGCTCCGGCTTCTTCTCTCCATCCTCTTTCCGCTCCTTGGCGGTTCTCCATGTGGGCTTTTAATATTGTAGGCCCACTAGGTGATCCGAACTCTCAAGTCAAAAAAAAATCTTTCATTCTGACTGCTACATAGTATTTCACCAAGTGGGCGGAAGTTGAAGCTTATGTAGAAATCAAAGCCACTACAGTATGCCGCTTCATCCTCAAGAACATCATCTCGCGGTTTAGAGTGCTAAGTGATATCGTCACCAACAATGGGCCCCAATTTATTTCTCAAGAACTTCAGGACCTCTGTAAGAAATTTAACATTTCATTGCATCACTCATCACGATACTACCCTCAAGGTAATGGCCAAGCTGAGGCCACGAACAAAACTCTTCTTAAAATCATTAAGAAAACATGCGAGTCACACAAATTTGTAGATTGGGCCGACAAATTGGTAGAAGCTCTATGGGCTTATCGCACCTCTGTCTGTACTCCCACGGGGCAAACTCCTTTTGCTCTCACTTATGGGATGGAGGTGGTACTCCCATACGAGATCTTGATCCCTTCCCTAAGAGTATAGCTAGACAAAGTGATGGGAATCAATCCAGCTGCCAGGCTGAAGCAGATCATGGACGTTGCTAGGTCAAAGATGAAGGCGCTATAGGTCCCTAGCGTGACCTGGATGAAGGCGCTATGATCCCCTAGTGCGATCTTGAGAACGTGCTAGTCATCCCTAGCGCGATCTCAGACAGGGACCTGCTGTAGACGGTCCAACTTCCCGATGCCGAACTCCTCAAAGTCTTCAATGTCTGCTGTCTTCCATGGTTGTAAATTGACGTGTTAGCATCGTTTTGTCTTCCCGTTTCCCTATATATGTACCCCCTTTCGTTTTATTAAGCAATGAAGCATGAATCTATGAGAGTTTGATTGAGTGTAGCCCCATGGCTATCTTCCCCAATCTTTGGAAACCCCCTTCATCCGTCCCTCTATGGGTGCGAGGCCCAATTCTATTCCCCTAACCCTCTCCCTTTCCCCTTCAACGGAGGATGATCGAAGCCCCGGGTGCATCGGCTCTGAGACGGGGTCGAGTGTGAGGCTCCATTCGGAGCTTCGTTCTTCTTCCACCAATGATTCCACCACCGCCAACGATGCTGTTAATGTCTAGATGAAGGTCAGCTGCATCGTACCTGCAAAGGGTTCGGGTGAGAGGCCCCAGCCAAGCTTCTTCACGGCCCTAACATCATCGATGTCCACCCTCCTTCCCATGCCGCTCACCCCACATCCACCTTCCCAAAAGTTATCCTAGCTAGTATTAGGTCAGTTTGATTTCAATTTTAGCATTTCCTATGTGTTCTCCGTCGTTCTGTGTGTCTCCCCTTGTGTTTTGAACCCCCTGAGTCATCCACAGGAGCCCCAACGTCGAGGTTCTTCGTTCTGCTGCTGCCTGAGAACGCGCGTAAATGATATAGCGTGTTCTTCAGAACGCGCGTAAAGGGTATAACGCGACTTTGAGCAGAAGGAAGAAGAAGACCCCCCACTTCCGTCCCGCATCAAATTGGTATCAGAGCTTAGGGAACCAGGCTGTTCTGTAACACCCGACATTGTTTTAAATAGAGATAAAAGAATTTACTACTATTTAATTAATCATTTTGATAATTATGAATAATTAAAAAAAACTTTTTAAATAAAGAGATATTATATGCCAAACCATATTTACATGAATTATAAAATTTAATAATACAATTCTCATAATTTTCTAATTATTAAGTTATAAGTTATAATTCATTTGCCTTATTAATAATTAAGACATTTCTTATAATTTATTTTTCTTTATTAACCTAATTGTGTCCAAATATATAGAAGGTAAAATATTTCCGGTGACATTTTCTTAAGAAATGACTCCCAGGGATGCGTGAATTAAAAGATGACACCACCTAAGACGTGAATTTGATAAGAGGTGACACCACCTAAGGCGCGAATTAAAAGATGACACCAACTAAGGCGCGAATTAAAAGATGACACCACCTAAGGCGCGAATTTGATAAGAGGTGACACTACCTAAGGCGCGAATTTGATAATAGGTGGCACCACCTAAGGCGCGAATTTGATAAGAGATGACTCCTAGGGAGGCACGAATTAAAAGGTGACTTGCTGGGGGGCGTCAATTTTATAAAAGGTGACTTAATGGGAGCGTCAATTTGTTAAACGAGGCCCTACTAAAAGGCGTCAATCTATTTGACGACACCACTCAAGTCGTCAATTCTTAACGTCATTTTCTTCGCAGCCAGGCTGTACTCGCTGGCATTCGCTGGCAGGGCACCCCGATCCACCTTTTGAGGATCTTGCCCCCCCTATCTGGTCGACCTAAGCATATACATTATTTTAAATCCCCTCTTCTAGCCTACTGTGTGTCCCTACGGTGGCTCTGGCTGAGAGTTGCAGAGGTTGCAGGGCTGCAGAACCCCCTTCTGCCACATCTGCTGCAACAAGGTAGGTTGTCTCAACTTTTAGCTAAACCTTAGCTAAACTAGTAGTTAATCTACACAGCATGTTAGTAGGTTTTCTCAAGCTTAACCAAATTCCTAGTTAATTAGGGCATTAAAATATCATATCCATGTGATTGTTTTACCGTTTTAATTAGAATAAATTCATGATAACTTGGAATAAATTCATGATAATCTATCATAATTTAAAAGAGTGTGTAAACTGCATGTATTGTTAGTTTAATTAGGTGACTATGATAGTTGATTAGATGATCTGTTAGTTAATTAGAAGATCCTGTTAGATATAGAAGATCCTGTTAGTTGATTAGAAAATCTTGTAAGTTTAGATGAACTATATATATATATATATCAGAGATCTAGGTGACTATTTTAGTTGATTAGATGATCTATTAGTTAAATTAAGATCCTGTTAGATATAGAAGATCCTGTTGTTAGAAAATCTTGTAATTTTAGATGAACTATATATATATATTAGAGACCTACTTAGTTACAGTCGTATAACTATCTGTTAGTCGATTGAACCAAATATATATATAGACGTATCACTAGATATAGTAGTGCAAGATCTTATAGTTACCTACAAATTAGTAAGACTGTTAGCTAATTAGAATCAGCTGATAACTTAACTATAGATAGATAAGTAACATGTTAAAGTAATAAAGTAACAAATTGAAGTAATAAGCATTCCAGTAGAGTTAACCTGCCTGATTAAGCAACCCAGGGAATTAGCGCCCTACATCAGGGCGCCAGTTTCAAAATTGACGACCCTGTAGGGGTCGTCATTTTATAAATAAATAAATGTCGGCATTTCTAATGTCGTCACTAGTAACATCTAATTAGATCACTATAAATGGCGCCCCTGACCAGGGCGCTAATTACAGAATGGACGCCCTTGACACATGTCGTCAATTCTTCCATCAAATAGTCATATGTAAACAGATTACAGAAATAAAGACGGCACCCAGGCGCCAATTCCATAAAAGATGACTTCTAGAAAGTCACGATTTAAAAGATGACTTGCTGGGGGGCACGATTTAAAAGATGACTTACTGGGGGGCGCGAATTTGATAAAAGATGACTTGCTGGGGGGCGCGATTTAAAAGATAACTTACTGGGGGGCGCGATTTAAAAGATGACTTGCTGGGGGGCGCGAATTTGATAAAAGATGACTTGCTGGGGGGCGCGAATTTGATAAAAGATGACTTGCTGGGGGGCGTGATTTAAAAGATGACTTGCTGGGAGGCACCAATTTAAATATATATATAATTTAGAGGACCAGTCAACCCCAAGGTGACAATTCACTAAAAATCCATGTGAAATTCCAAGAAGTGCATTCTAATTAGGGTGTCATTTCTGAAATTGTTAAGTGTTCTACTAGGTACCAATCTCGCACAGTTTTCCATGTGTTATCCATCATTAGTTTTACCCTAGTACAATAAATTCACCCTTTGGATTCCATTCCAAATCCACCTTATATTCCTACTGGTCAAACCTTGAAATTTCATATTGGCTATAAATGAGAGTGGATGTCGAAAACTTGACCAATGATGTGCATATAGGGCCCGGTCTGGTCCTGGGAGGAGCACCCGAAGGTACTTGTGCCCATGGGAGTTTATTGACCACGGTGTTTGGCATTACACCGGAGTACTTGCTTGCTAGATTTTAGGCATACCACTCACTCTCGTGATATTTACTTGATGGATTGATTGAGGCCCGTAGAAGGGTAAAAGTATTTACTTGAATGAACTGATAAATGGCCAATTCTTGCTATACATGTTAGAATTTTCTTGCTTACTATTGTTTGAATTTCAATTGTTATCCCTCAGTTATTACGTGCTTGATACCACTTGTTGCCACTGCTCAAAAATTTAAATCTATACACTCTCAATTGTTGATCCTACTCTTGTCGATTTTATAATTTCTTGATATCTACCTGTCTGCATGCATTACTTACATTAAATGAACTAGTAATTCACTTAAAGCATGTTAAAACTTGAGATGTAAATCCTACTGGGCGATTCGCTCATCTAGTTGTTTTCTAACCTTTCAGGGGATTTGGATTTCGACCAGAACTCGGAGGGGAATAAATCTGAGTGATGAGTGTAGAGATAGAGTCACCAAATGTTATCAATTGTGTATTGTAATCCCGTTATTGTGTTAATTTGTACCCTGATGTCAGTTGTATTCCTTAGCATGTCAGTCAACACCAATAAAGGATATGTGTATTTGATAATTGGGTCGTTTTAGTTCAAACCTATTTGTGTAAATTTTAAATTTAAACTTAGATTTTGCGCACTCTTATAATCGCCAAAGGTAAGAAATTCTTAAATTTTCTAGCTCACTTTGGTTCTATATAAAGAACTGTCGCGCCACGGGTAGGCTTCCGCACTCGGGACGTGACAGCTCTTTCTTGGTATCAGAGCCTAGGATTTAAACTTCCTAGGTAAAACACGTGTTTATTCTAAGGGATAGAAATGTCTTCTTAGGTAAAACTAATCATAAGAAAAACCTTCCTAGATAGAAATGTCAAGGATGATAAGATAACTCTTCCTAGGTTAAAAAAAAACAAAATAAATAAATAAATATATATATATATATACATTTATATATATATTGTTTAATAGAAATGCCAAGGATAGTTATATGTCCAGTGAAATGTCTAAGGATAAGATATACATGTTAGAATTGGTTAGACCTTACCTGGTGAGATGGGAAAAGCCATGGGTTAGGTTCAATAATAAATGCCCTCTTAATCTCAAAACTCAATATTACTTACCTTATAATCCTTTTGTAGGAAAATGGCCGCTGAAAGAGCACAATGGCGCGAGATGCAGCACAGAGTGCAAGGACTTACTCAGGCGCTACAGCAAGTGGCGCAAAGTGGTGCTGGCGGTGCTCACCGTGGGGCCGGTGACCTTCATCGGGATTTCCGCAACATGAACCCACCAAAGTTTGCGGGATCAGTGGACCCCGATGACGCCGAGCATTGGATGAAGGAGACCGAGAGGATCTTCCGTGTAATGCAATGCACGGACGAAGAAAAAGTTTTACTGGCCACATTTTAACTAGAACGGGACGCTCGATGCTGGTGGGAGTCTGTGGAAGCAACACTACCCGACAATCATGTCACATGGAGGGAATTTTTCGAGCATTTCAACAATAAGTATTTCTCGGACCGTGTGCAAGAGAAGAAGGCCGCGGAATTTGCTGCATTAAAGCAATGGACCCGGAAGGTAGCTGAATATGAGGCCCAATTCTCAAGGCTTTCCTGTTATGCACCTCACTTGGTGTGTATGGTAAAGATGAAGGCGAGGATATTTCTCAATGGGCTACGGCCCCAGTATATTACCCAGCTTGCACCGATGGACATCCAAGTCTACTCGGAAATGGTTCGTCGTGCTCAGCTGCTGGAAGACGCCACCAAATTTTCTGAAAGGATTCGAGGCAAGGACAAGAAGGAACATGTTACAAGTCCAAGAAGCTTCAAACCACCATTTGGCAAGAAGCGGGTCTTTAATGGAGGCGAGTCTTCCAAAGGAGAAGAGATCCCAGAAAAGTCACAAGCCGTTCCTCACTATCAGCAACAAGCCCTTCTCTGATATTGCACCTACTAAGGAGATTTGCAAATATTGTGAAAAAGCTGGTCATAAGACCGAGGAGTGCTGGAGGAAACTGGGAGCGTGTCTCCGATGTGGGAGTCGAGAGCATCGAATTCCTGATTGCCCCTTAATGAAGGAACAAGTCAACAAGGACGAGAAGCGTCCAGTCAAAAAGCAAGGCCGTCTGCAAGCTCTTCAACGGACGGAACCTATGGAAGGAGGAATCGTGGAAGGTACATTGACTGTTTGCTCTAAACCTGCTAGAGTTCTATTTGATACTGGAGCAACTCATTCGTTTGTTTCCAAGAAATTTACTGCCTCATTTTCTAAAGAACCTGATTGGTTAGATTTAATTCTATCTACACCTCTTGGAAACAAATCGGATATTACACATCACTACCCAAGTTGTGAGGTTATGGTTCAAGGTAATAATTTACCGGCCGACCTGATATGTCTTGATATGGAATATTATGATGTCATATTGGGAGCTGACTGGTTATCGACCTACCAAGCAACGGTAGATTGTCGGCATGGCAAGATAACTTTTGTGGACTATCCCGAGTTAGTTTATATCAAACCTCGGGATAAATCCCTACTTATCTCAGCTCTCCGAGCTAGTAAACTAGTGAATAGAGGATGTATGGCTTTCTTAGCTTTTGTAACTACCACAGAAACTGAGAAGACAAATATTGAAGACATCCGAGTGACTCGGGACTTCTCCGATGTATTTCCAGACGAATTGCCTGGTTTACCCCCAGAAAGAGAAGTGTCATTCACAATTGATATTGTTCCGGGTGCCGGTCCTATTTCTAAAGCACCCTACAGAATGTCTCCTGCGGAACTAAAAGAACTAAAGGAGCAGTTGATGGATTTACTGAAGAAAGGATTCATTAGGCCGAGTACTTCCCCATGGGGGGCACCGGTGCTCTTTGTTAAAAAGAAGGATGGCACATTAAGATTATGCATTGGTTACCGGCAGTTAAATCATCTTACAATCAAGAACAAGTACCCACTGCCGAGAATTGATGAGCTGTTCGACCAATTATCAGGGGTAAAGTATTTCTCCAAAATAGATCTTCAGTCTGGTTATCACCAATTGAGGATCAAGGAAGAAGATATTTACAAAACTGCATTTCGAAGCAGGTATGGGCATTACGAATTTACTGTTATGCCTTTTGGACTAACTAATGCCCCTGCAGCTTTCATGCAGTTAATGAATAGCATTTATCGGCCTTATTTAGACCAATTTATTGTGGTCTTCATTGACGATATATTGATCTATTCAAAGACTGAAGAAGATCATGAGGAACATCTCAAGAAGGCATTACAAATATTGCGAGACAATAAGTTATACGCAAAATTCAGCAAATGCCAGTTCTGGCTGGAGGAAGTGTCCTTCTTAGGACATGTTATCTCAAAGGATGGGATTGCTGTTGATCCTGCAAAGGTCAAAGCCGTGCAAAACTGGGAACGACCGACGAATGCAATGGAGATTCGTAGCTTCTTGGGTTTAGCTGGTTACTACCGGCGTTTCATTAAGGACTTCTCCAAGATTGCTGTTCCTCTTACCAGATTGACTCGCAAGGAAGTGCCTTATGAGTGGAATGAAGATTGTGAGAAGAGTTTCCTGACTTTGAAGGATCTCTTGACTACTGCACCGGTCTTATCTCTTCCAATTGAAGGAGAAAAATACGAGGTATATATCGATGCTTCTAGTATCGGCCTCAGATGTGTATTGATGCAGAACGGAAGAGTCATTGCATACTCTTCCCGTCAATTGAAGAAACATGAAGAGAATTATCCGGTTCATGACTTAGAGCTAGCCGCGGTGGTATTTGCCTTGAAGATTTGGAGGCACTATCTTTACGGAGAACAATTCACTGTATACTCCGATCATAAAAGCCTCAAGTACTTATTCTCCCAAAAAGAGCTAAACATGCGGCAAAGGCGTTGGCTCGAGTATCTTAAGGATTTCGACTTCACTATACAGTACCATCCTGGTAAGGGTAATTCCGTAGCTGATGCCCTTAGTCGAAAGTCGAGAACAATATTGGCCAACTGCATGATACAAGAATGGAAATTGTTGGAGAAATTCTCTGAGCTTGATATCAGCACGGATGAGAAGAACATGTGTATTATTCTATCTCATATGAGCTTACATCCAGATTTGCTACATGAAATCAAAAGTTGCAAGAAGAAGATCCCTCACTAGTGTAGATAAAGAGCAAATTGGACGAGAGACTTTATTTCAAGCTGGCACCTGATGGTAGACTGCTATTTCATGAACGGACATGTGTGCCCGACTATCCTGAGCTGAAGAAAAAGATTCTTGAAGAAGCTCATCGATCAAGATACACAATCCATCCGGGAGCCACTAAGATGTA
This sequence comes from Amorphophallus konjac, assembly GCA_022559845.1. Lineage (NCBI taxonomy): Eukaryota > Viridiplantae > Streptophyta > Magnoliopsida > Alismatales > Araceae > Amorphophallus > Amorphophallus konjac. Next base: position 236,152,297 of record CM040124.1, read on the forward strand.
CCAAGACATAAAAAGGACCTTTTGGTGGCCCAACATGAAAAGGGAGATAGCAGATTTTGTGTCTCGATGCTTGACTTGCCAGCAGGTGAAGGCCAAACATCAGAAACCAGCAGGGAGACTGCATCCGCTGGATATTCCCAAGTGGAAATGGGAAGAAATCGACATGGATTTCATCATGGGTTTGCCCAAGTCTAGGGGCGGATATGATGGAATATGGGTAATCATCGATCACCTTACTAAATCGGCTCATTTCTTGCCTATTAAGAACTGATGGTCGGTTGATGTTCTTGCCGCCTTGTATATTAAGGAAATTATTAGACTACATGGAATTCTTGTGTCTATAGTATCTGACCGAGATCCACGCTTCACATCTCATTTCTGGAAGGGTCTACAACACTCTCTTGGAACGAAACTCAATTTCAGTACTGCTTTTCATCCCCAGACAGATGGTCAGACGGAAAGAACCAATCAGATTATTGAAGACATGTTGCGAGCATGCATTATAGATTTCGCCGGAAGTTGGCATGACCACTTACCACTAGCCGAATTTGCCTACAATAACAGTTACCAAGCTAGTATTCAAATGGCACCTTTCGAGGCACTTTATGGTAGAAGTTGCCGATCTCCTATATGCTGGGATGAAGTTGGTGAAAAACAAACTTTAGGCCCAGATATGGTAAGAGATTCTACCGAGAAGATACACCTTATTCGAGAAAGGCTGAGGATAGCACAGTCCCGACAGAAATCCTATGCTGATAACCGAAGGCGAGATCTGGAATTTCAAGTCGGAGATCACATCTTTCTCAAGGTATCTCCCGGCCGAGGCATTAGAAGATTCGGTGTTAAAGGCAAACTAACACCAAGATTTATCGGTCCTTTCGAAGTACTGGAAAGAGTGGGTGAGGTAGCTTACCGTATCGCTTTACCTCCTCAACTCTCGGAAGTACACAACGTATTTCATGTTTCTATGTTGAAGAAATACGTGCACGATCCCTCTCATGTCATCGACCACGCCGATTCGGTAATTCAAAAGGATCTTACTTACAAACAAAGGACGATGCAAATCATCGATCGAGAAGTCCGAGTTCTAAGGAGCAAGACGATCCCTATGGTGAAAATTCAATGGAATCGATACTCGGAGCAGGAAGCAACTTGGGAGACCGAGGAATCTATGAAGGGAAGATACCCAGAGTTATTTTAGACTGTAAGTGTCCTATACGCTCTGAATTTCTCCTACATAGCAGAATTATCCTCATGCAGTTGAATTTGGGGACCAAATTCTTTTAAGTAAGGGAGGGTGTAACACCCGACATTCTTTTAAATAGAGATAAAAGAATTTACTACTATTTAATTAATCATTTTGATAATTATGAATAATTAAAAACAAAAAAACTTTTTAAATAAAGAGATATTATATGCCAAACCATATTTACATGAATTATAAACTTTAATAATACAATTCTCATAATTTTCTAATTATTAAGTTATAAGTTATAATTCATTTGCCTTATTAATACTTAAGACATTTCTTATAATTTATTTTTCTTTATTAACCTAATTGTGTCCAATTATATAGAAGGTAAAATATTTCCGGTGACATTTTCTTAAGAAATGACTCCCAGGGAGGCGCGAATTAAAAGATGACACCACCTAAGGCGCGAATTTGATAAGAGGTGACACCACCTAAGGCGCGAATTAAAAGATGACACCACCTAAGGCGCGAATTTGATAAGAGGTGGCACTACCTAAGGCGCGAATTTGATAAGAGGTGGCACCACCTAAGGCGCGAATTTGATAAGAGATGACTCCTAGGGAGGCGTGAATTAAAAGGTGACTTGCTGGGGGGCGTCAATTTTATAAAAGGTGACTTAATGGGAGCGTCAATTTGTTAAACGATGCCCTACTAAAAGGCGTCAATATATTTGACGACACCACTCAAGTCGTCAATTCTTAACGTCATTTTCTTCGCAGCTAGGCTGTACTCGCTGGCATTCGCGGGCAGGGCACCCAGATCCACTTTTCGGGGATCTTGCCCCCCCTATCTGGTCGACCTAAGCATATACGTTATTTTAAATCCCCTCTTCTAGCCTACTGTGAGTCCCTACGGTGGCTCTGGCTGAGAGTTGCAGAGGTTGCAGGGCTGCAAAACCCCCTTCTGCCACATCTGCTGCAACGAGGTAGGTTGTCTCAACTTTTAGCTAAACCTTAGCTAAACTAGTAGTTAATCTACACAACATGTTAGTAGGTTTTCTCAAGCTTAACCAAATTCCTAGTTAATTAGGGCATTAAAATATCATATCCATGTGATTGTTTTACCATTTTAATTAGAATAAATTCATGATAACTTGGAATAAATTCATGATAATCTATCATAATTTAAAAGAGTGTGTAAACTGCATGTATTGTTAGTTTAATTAGGTGACTATGATAGTTGATTAGATGATCTGTTAGTTAATTAGAAGATCTTGTTAGATATAGAAGATCCTGTTAGTTGATTAGAAAATCTTGTAAGTTTAGATGAACTATATATATATATATATCAGAGATCTAGGTGACTATTTTAGTTGATTAGATGATCTGTTAGTTAAATTAAGATCCTATTGTTAGAAAATCTTGTAAGTTTAGATGAACTATATATATATATTAGAGACCTACTTAGTTACAGTCGTATAACTATCTGTTAGTCGATTGAACCAAATATATATATAGACGTATCACTAGATATAGTAGTGCAAGATCTTATAGTTACCTGCAATTTGTAAGACTGTTAGCTAATTAGAATCAGCTGATAACTTAATTATAGATAGATAAGTAACATGTTAAAGTAATAAAGTAACAAATTAAAGTAATAAGCATTCCAGTAGAGTTAACCTACCTGATTAAGCAACCCAGGGAATTAGCGCCCTACATCAGGGCACCAGTTTCAAAATTGACGACCCTGTAGGGGTCGTCATTTTATAAATAAATAAATGTCGGCATTTCTAATGTCGTCACTAGTAACATCTAATTAGATCACTGTAAATGGCGCCCCTGACCAGGGCGCTAATTACAGAATGGACGCCCTTGACACATGTCGTCAATTCTTCCATCAAATAGTCATATGTAAACGGATTACAGAAATAAAGACGGCACCCAGGCGCCAATTTCATAAAAGGCGACTTCTAGAAAGTCACGATTTAAAAGATGACTTGCTGGGGGGCACGATTTAAAAGATGACTTGCTGGGGGGCGCGATTTAAAAGATGACTTGCTGGGAGGCGCCAATTTAAATATATATATAATTTAGGGGACCAGTCAACCCCAAGGTGACAATTCACTAAAAATCCATGTGAAATTCCAAGACGTGCATTCTAATTAGGGTGTCATTTCTGAAATTGTTAAGTGTTCTACTAGGTACCAATTTCGCACAGTTTTCCGTGTGTTATCCATCATTGGTTTTACCCTAGTACAATAAATTCACCCTTTGGATTCCATTCCAAATCCACCTTATATTCCTACTGGTCAAACCTTGAAATTTCATATTGGCTATAAATGAGAGTGGATGTCGAAAATATGACCAATGCTGTGCATATAGGGCCCGATCTGGTCTTGGGAGGAGCACCCGAAGGTACTTGTGCCCATGGGAGTTTATTGACCACGTTGTTTGGCATTACACCGGAGTACTTGCTTGCTAGAGTTTAGGCATACCACTCACTCTCGTGATATTTACTTGATGGATTGATTGAGGCCCGTAGAAGGGTAAAAGTATTTACTTGAATGAACTGATAAATAGCCAATTCTTGCTATACATGTTAGAATTTCCTTGCTTACTATTGTTTGAATTTCAATTGTTATCCCTCAGTTATTACGTGCTTGATACCACTTGTTGCCACTGCTCAAAAATTTAAATCTATACACTCTCAATTGTTGATCCTACTCTTTTCGATTTTATAATTTCTTGATATCTACCTGTCTGCATGCATTACTTACATTAAATGAACTAGTAATTCACTTAAAGCATGTTAAAACTTGAGATGTAAATCCTACTGGGCGATTCGCTCATCTAGTTATTTTCTAACCTTTCAGGGGATTTGGATTTCGACCAGAACTGGGAGGGGAATAAATCTGAGTGATGAGTGTAGAGATAGAGTCACCAAATGTTATCAATTGTGTATTGTAATCCCGTTATTGTGTTAATTTGTACCCTGATGTCAGTTGTATTCCTTAGCATGTCAGTCAACACCAATAAAGGATATGTGTATTTTATAATTGGGTCGTTTTAGTTCAAACCTATTTGTGTAAATTTTAAATTTAAACTTAGATTTTGCGCACTCTTATAATCACCAAAGGTAAGAAATTCTTAAATTTTCTAGCTCGCTTTGGTTCTATATAAAGAACTGTCGCGCCACGGGTAAGCTTCCGCACTCGGGACGTGACATGTTCTCACAGACTGGGATCTTGAGCTACGAGGTTCGAGGATGAACCTTTCCAAGTGGAGGGGTTTTGATGGGAATCAAGCCAGCTGCCAGGCCGAAGCGGATCGTGGACGTTGCCAGGCCAAAGATGAAGGCGCTATAGGTCCCTAGCGTGACCTGGATGAAGGTGCTATGATCCCCTAGCACGATCTTGAGAACGTGATGGTCATCCCTAGCGCGATCTCAGACAGGGACCTGCTGCAGACGGTCCAACTTCCCGGCGCCGAACTCCTCAAAGTCTTCACTGTCTGCTGTCTTCCATGGTTGTAAATCGATGTGTTAGCGTCGTTTTGTCTTCCCCTTTCCCTATATATGTACCCCCTTTCATTTGATTAAGCAATGAAGCATGAATCTATGAGAGTTTGATTGAGTGTAGCCCCATGGCTATCTTCCCCAATCTTTGGAAACCCCCTTCATCCGTCCCTCTATAGGTGCGAGGCCCAATTCTATTCCCCTGACCCTCTCCCTTTCCCCTTCAACGGAGGATGATCGAAGCCCTGGGTGCATCGGCTCTGAGACGGGGTCGAGTGTGAGGCTACATTCGGAGCTTCATTCTTCTTCCACCAATGATTCCACCACCCCCACCACCGCCAACGATGCTGTTAAGGTCTAGATGGAGCTCGGCTGCACCGTACCTGCGAAGGGTTTGGGTGAGAGGCCCCAGCCAAGCTTCTTCACGACCCTAACATAATCGACGTCCACCCTCCTTCCCATGCCGCTCACCCCACATCCACCTTCCCAAAAGTTATCCTAGCTAGTATTAGGTTAGTTTGATTTCAATTTTAGCATTTCCCATGTGTTCTTCGTCGTCCTATGTGTCTCCCCTTGTGTTTTGAACCCCCTGAGTCATCCACGGGAGCCCCAACGTCGAGGTTCTTCATTCTGCTGCTGTCTGAGAACGCGCGTAAATGATATAGCACGTTCTTCAGAACGCGCGTAAAGGGTATAGTGCGACTATGAGCAGAAGGAAGAAGAAGACCCCCCACTTTCGTCCCGCATCACAAAGAACTTAATCTCGACGAGCGTCGAGAGGCGTTGCTAGTCCAACTAGAACTCTTAGATGAGAAGAGGCTAAATGCGGTCAATCACGTCTCGGTTTATCAAAAACATGTCTCGCGGCATTTTCAAAAGAAGGTTATCGAAAGAAAATTTCAAGTGGGTAACATGGTTTTGAAGCGCAAATTTATCAGATCAGCGGGTCCTAGGTCTAACCTGCAACCTAATTGGGAAGAGACGTTTGTAATCAAAGAAATCTATCCTGGTAACGCATACCGTCTAGTTAATGCGGAGGGTGAGGAATTGTCAAATCCATGGAATTGGTTGTATTTAAAACATTTTCATCCATAGAGTCAAACCGGCAGCGGCTCGGTGGTGGGGCATGCCACTACTTGATCATAAACGGAGATCCATGGTTCAACATCCACACACTACACGACCCCCCGTGGTTTGATTTTCCCTTTTTTACGTGACACCGTTTCTCCCTTGGCCATGCTTAGGGGAAAGTGAAAATCCTTATTTTTTTTCTCCCTTTCGGTCGAAAATAGGGGCAAGTGGTGAATAAGGGGGCGAGAGTTGATCTAGACACCCCGATAAAAGAGGTCTCAAATAGGAGCAGTCTGTTTTGACCTTATTCCGCATTCATGACAGCAGAAAAAGGAAAAAAAGAAAAATACATAGAGAAAAGGGGCAAAATCAAAGACAAAGCTAAAGGATCATCCAAAGCTTGAAGCTCGAAAGTCTAAAAGACACCAAAGCAATGAAACTAGGCATGGCAAGAGTGGCAGTACAGTTTCCCCGCGGGACGTTATGAGCCCGATCGTATGCGTGCCTAGAGCGGATGTAGGTTCGATGATGGACACAAAGCCCCGACGCAACAGACCAAATTCTTTGAAAAGGGGTTGTCGTGGGAAGAACTCAAGCCCTAAAAACCTCTATACTTGTTGCCGGCTTTTCTATCAAATTCTTTTCATTTTTTTCCAAGGAATGGATCCTACCCCGGGTGTAGCCTCGGTAAAAGCACCGTTAAGCAGAATTGGACCCCGGCCATGGGCGGTCACCCATAATGCACGTCGAGCTTGGGAGACCCCTAATGAGATATGAGGTTCCCCGTTGTCGGGTTTAAGCTGGTTCCAAAATCTAAAAAATCAACTATTCCAAAATCTAAAAAAATCAAATATTTCAAAATTCAAAAAAAAAATTAAATATTTCAAAAAAATCAAATATTTTCAAAACCACAAAAAAATTTTCATCATCATGATTTGCATTCATGCATTGCATTCATTTTCATTTGTTATTTTGCCTATTTGATAAGGCTTACCCCCTTGACCAAAAAAAATCAAGAACTGGTCATTCCCTAACTTGCTACAGGCAAGGGGTTAAGCCTAAAATAGATTTAATTTGTTTCTTTGTTTGTATGAGTGCAGGGGCAGGTTGAAGGTCAGCACTTCTATTACTGAACGGTCCTCTGGTGACCGTTTCATTCCTTCCAACGGCCAATCTCAGACCGTCCAACAATTCACGCGGTTTAATTCTAACCGTTCCAATCTTTAGCTACTTCAAGGATCTATGGTCCTCAATAGACCATTCAAAGATGTAAACAATATATTTTTGACCGTTTTTCCATGTTCACGGTCTGCAGCAGGCCGTTCAATTCCCTGTTCTCAAATCTGCCCTTGATCTAATGCACGGTTCTGTTCTTGCCTTTCTTTTACTTGCACGGTTATTCTTTAACCGTTTATTCTACCAAGCAGTCTATGTGTGGCCGTGTTCATCCTGAGATCATATCCCAAACTCATTCAATCACATGTAAGAAAAGCCAAGCTCAAGTCAAACCAAATCACTGACTTTATTCATACATCAAACCTTTCTAAAAAATAAGTCTCTATGTCAACATCATGAAAGAAAGGAAAAATCACTCAATCCTCCCCTGGGCATCCCCGCGGGGACGTATCTCTCTCAGCTTTCTAACATAAGCCTGGCGCGTCTCCGAAACCTCTGCAACCTCCGCTGGAAGGGTAAGCGCCCTGCTCACCTCCCACATGATCAAGGCACTCATGACCGCTTGCTCGTCCTCCTCCGTCCCTATCCTCCTTGCCTGTAATGCGGGAAGGTGGGGTAGTGATGGAAGTACGGTATTGGGTAGTCCAACCTATAGGTAGCACTGGTGCGGGCTGTACATTGCTAGTGCAGTGTCGCTCACCAGCCTCAGACCCAAGCTTGGCCTCCTAGGTAGCCTGACAGTGGTGCCGTGGAGGAAGTCAGGGTGCATCACGAACCGGTCCAGGGGCAAGGTGTTGACGTAGAGTCGCCACTCGTCCTTGGTCTTCTTTTCCGAGGTCCTGCACTCTACCTGTGGAGAGAACCTGAAGGTGCCACCTACGAAGAAAAGGGGATGGCTCCTGAAGATCCGACTAGCCGAAGTGATATCCTCCTTATGGATGAATTTCATCCTAACACCCATCCAGCACTCTAAGAGCACCATGGAACAAAAGAGAGGACCTCCTAAGGCTGCTGAACTTAGACCCTCGTACAAATAGGTAAGGACGGCCCGGGAGATAGAAAGACCCTGCCACAGGACACTGATGGTACTAAGGATAGGAGTCTCTAGCACATGGTCGACAGAGGGAAACAGAATGGCCCTGCACAGGTAAATGGACGCGGCCTTGGCTATGGCCTCATCCCACCCACACCTATTCTTACAATGTTCAACTACCCACTGGCTAAGAGGAAGAATGTGGATCTGACGTGGGCCTATGAAGGTGCAGATGTCCTTACTATCTGGTATAAACTCTCCTAAGATAAGGCTAGGGTCTATAGAGGCAACAGTGTGACACACTAGGTCCTCCTCACCCACCTTAGACCTAGGAAAGGAAAAGTAGGTCTCTACCTCTTCCAGTAGGATAGTGGCCTCAAATGATGGAAATATGAACATATGGGTATGAGGGTGCCAGATTTCTACCAAAGTCAAGATGATGTGCCAGTCAAAGGAGAGCTTTGGATAATTTTCGTCTAATACCAGGAGTGGGTGTAGGTGCCAAGACTTCAGGATGGATGTCACTGCTAGGGGCAACGCACGGATCATCGGAGCCATCCACTTCAAGGTGGAGTAGCGCCTGGAGCCAGGGAGGAGCTAGAGAAAAGAAAAGGGAGAAAGAGAGGAAGAATATGTAAGTAATGGAATGAATTGAATTGAATGAACTTATGCCAACTTACCTCTCTCAATGGGCTGGAGCTTAGATGACGTGGGATCGCGGTCAGCCATTGGAGCACTTCACGCTCCTTTCTGGCCTGTCTAGGACCTTCAAAGACTGCTCCCTCCATGGAACTCCCTTCAATAGCCCTTTTCATGATGGTTTGATGAAGAGGAATAAGAACTTTAAGGTTTGAAGGAGGGTTGAGGTGTGAGTCATGAATTTAGAGCACCCCTCCTACTTATAGGGCTTGGATAGAGGCCTAAACCCACTAGAAGTGACGTAGGATAGGCTTAGATCGGGTTGAGATAGAGCTTGGGTCGGTTTAGAACGTCTATCTTTCGGTTGGGACTCTCCAACAGAGTCGCGTTCGAACACTTAGGGCGTGCACGTGCGCGATCTAGCGATAGACCGCTCTACTTAGTGAACGGTCTTATAGAGACCGTTCATAATGCTTCTACATGATTCGGACGCTGGAGTTGGCACGGTCTAGACAAGACCATTCTATTTTTCACACAGTCATTCTTCAACCATTCTATTATTTGAGCGGCCAGTGAAGGACCGTCTATTCGCATCTGTGGGTTTTGGTCGAATGGCTTTCAACAGTCTAAGGGAAGACCGTGTAATTTGTTTGAGAAGTCCCCTGGATGACCGTTTAGAGATCTGAGGCCTTAGTTTTAATCTTTTGCATCTGCATCACTTCAAGCTGTGGTCGTGTTGTCTCTCTCTCTCACTCATTTATTTTGCGTCTCTCTCTCTCACTCATTGTTTGGCGTCTTTCTCTCTCACTCATTTGTTTGGCGTCTCTCTTTCTCACTCATTGTTTGGCGTCTCTCTACTCGCTCACTCGGAGTCATCTCTCTCACTCACTCGTGTCGTGTCCGTCTCTCTACTCACCCACTCAGAGTCATCTCTCTCACTCACTCGTGTCATGTCCCTCTCCCTCACATACTCACTCACTCACTCGTGTCATCTCACTCACTCGTGTCCATCTCACTCGTATTGAGTTAGTAATCGTAGTTAGTTAATTAGTGTCAATCATTTGTATTCACTCATTCATACATGCATCCACAAAATCAAAACAAAAGCACATCATATCACTATCATGTCCATATGTACAAAGACGAGTCGTAGTACAAAAGTAAGGCCTGTCCCTCGTCCTGGCCCCCGTCACTATCGTCAACGCCCTCATGCCTCTTTGGTGGAGGCATCGCCGATGTCACCTCCTCGCGGTATCGTCGGCGCCGCACGTCCTCCTCATTCCTCCGGTGGGCGGAGGAACCTGTGAAGTAACTCCTGACAGAGCCGTGAGTGCCATGAGTGCTGCTGCTCAGAGTCCCACTGCGCGCTGACCGCCCGCTCATCTCCTTGTAGGCCCGCAGCTCCCCACTCAGCCCAGACGCCTCGATCAGTATACGGTCCCACTCCGATCGATAGCGCTCTGCCTCAGCTCGGGCTCGGACCAGCTCCTCCGCTCCATCCCAGAGACGCTCTAACTCTACACGGAGGAGCGCCGTCTCGACCGGGTCTCCTAGTTGACTCCGCTCCATCTCCTATCGGAGGCGGGCCACCTCCTCCCAAGCCGCTACACGGCTCTGCTCTAGCTCCGCTCTCAGCCGGGTACTCTCGCCCAAGACTGATGTCAGCTCTATCGTCTGCATGCACATTTCATGGTCAGTCAATTGCATTTCATAATCATAAGCATAAGCATTAAAGGGAAAGTGTAGGGGTTGCGTACCCTATCTGCAAGAGCCGCCTCGGCTGCCTCGGCTCGTGCAACCATCCGTGTGAACTCGGCGTCCCGCTTGGCTCGGTCTGCGAGAGTCTGCAAAGAAGAGGAAGGAGCGTCGCCCCCCTGTCGCTGAGTCCCCTCGGTACGCTGCATCTAAAACTCCAGGTCAGTCACATGCATAATCATAATCATTTCCATAAACTTAAGAGTTTAGGGTTTAGGAAAACTCACCAGTAAGGCTAGGGCATGCCGGGCCTCACCACGCTCTCGGATCGTGCAGTGGAGGAGTCCCTGCAACTCCGCAATCCGTCCCTCAGGGTCAATCTGCATTTAGAAAGTCCAAACATCATTGCATAATCATATAGAAAGCATGATAGAAAGGCATTAGAGTTTAGAAGTCATACCGGTCGGCGGGCACCACGGAACAACAGGTCCTGGTAGTGCCTGGCGTACGCTGTGTAGTATGCCGCGTCACTCTCCGCCCGGGTGGTCACAACCCACCCGAGTGCTATCCAATTTGCGATCTACTCTGCATCTCGCTCTCTCCAGTCTAGCACTGTCGCCGTGCCCCGTGGGTGTCGCCCCACACGCTCCACCAGCTTTTCCGATGTCGGGAACTCTACTGCTGGTTAGTGGACGCCCATCATCCTCATCACCAGCATGAAGTGGAGTGGCTCCACTACATTCATGCAGTGAAGCCACACGTCACGTCCAGAGAAGGCGAGGGCCCCTACTACCTAGGGCTGGCCCTCCTGCCCCTCGTCTGCATAAGGGGTCCACCGTACCTGTCAAGATAGGAAGTCACATCAGCATCACAAGCATATAGAACTGCATTTAATTAAAATTTCTAAGTTTAGAGTCGTACCGAGGTGTACGGTAGGGTGTCCACATCATCCTGAAGCTCTCGGACCTGTCTCCGAAGGCCTCCACTCTCTCGAGGTGCGGCCCACCTCCTGGCGATCGGTAGGAGCTCAGGGTGAGTCTTCTCACCTCTCCCCAGCCCATGTAGTCGCACGTAGGTCCATACCTGCATCACATTACACGTTAGCATGTAGGTCACACATATATGTTGCATGATCAAGTCTAAGGGTTAGGTCGTACCTGGAGAAGAGGAGAGAACCCGCCGAGCATGGTCCGTCTGCTGGTCGAGCTCAAAGTGTCGAAGAGAAAAGTGAGAACTGTTGCTCCCCACGCGTAGTCACCCACGTGGTCGAGATCCCGAAGCAATGGCAAGAAGCGGTAGCTGATGACGTCCGCTCTCGTGGCAAATAGTAACCATCCGAAGAGGAGTGTCAGGAACCGCCTCAGTACTTGGTCCGCCTCCGGTCCCGCCTCCGCTGCGACTCTCGGTCTGACTCACTCTATCAGTCGCTGAAGATGCTGCTCGGGTAGCTCCCCCATCACGATCCCGGCTCGCCTCAGTCCCAAGCTGTCCTGGAGCGCCGCTCTGGTTAGGGTGGTGGACTGCCACTCTGGATGCAGCAAGCCCAATCCCAGGAGCTCCTGGGCCATCTCTCGGTAGTCGGGGTATGTGCTCCCGCTAATCGGGGACCCATGCACGTGTAGGCTAGTGATCCGAGCCACGTCCTCGAGCATGGGGACCATGTGCCCCCATGGGAAAAGGAACGTGTGACTCACTGGGTCCCAGCGGTCGTGTACAGCGTAGAGTAGCGGTGTGTCAAACTGGCTGACCTCTACGCTCAGGAACTCCAGGAACCCCATGGTCCTCAGCCTCTCACGCTGGAAGTCGGGTAGTGCTAGGTACACTACCCGAACCTACAGCCATGAGATCCGGGTCCTACGCTTTCCCTGCATACATTTAGGATAGTTGTATTTCAATTTAGAATCATGCATTTAATTCAATAATTCACTCTCTGCCCACTAAATGGTCACCCATGGGCCATTTTTCGCACCCAATGGTTGGGTTCCAACCGTATCAATAAGTCCCACAGTTCCCCCTGGACCGTTCTTCCATGTGGGCGGCCCTTTGAGGATCGTTCCCCTAGCATATACCTACCCTGAGACGACCATTCCTAGCCGTTCAATGGTCGCACGGTCCCCATCTGACTGTCTCCCTCTCCTTTTAAGTGCCTAGTCGTCCGGGGTTGCACGAGCAGTCGACCGACCCTGTGGTTCTATTCATAAGTGTTTCAATTTCTGAACAGACCAGGGATGGCCATTCTAAATGTCCACGGTCTGGTGGAGACCGTTCCGTTTTGTGCATTTCACCTTCTGGACCGTTTAATGTGGGCCGCCCTACCTATGCACAGTCTACTTGAGTCCGTTTTAATATGGCGGTTCAGCTTCTTTTGAACGGCCACCCTTGGGCTGTGTACTGTTTGAACGGTTCTATGTGAATCATATTGTTTGTGTCACGCCCCGAACAAGGCGGAAATATCGGGACGTACAGTTAGGGACACGCTGGCAAGAGAGGGAACTAAATCTAAAATGATACACAAGTACTACAAGATGGATAGGAAATACTAAATGATCATTAAACAACCAAACTGATACAATGATCTCAAAGGCAACTTAATACAACATGGAATAACAACCACTAAGACTCAACAACAAACTGAAACTAAATGATCTCCAACACAACTAACAATAAACACACTGCTAACACACTAGAACTGATACACTCAAGACATCACTCCTGCCCTTCCCCGTCGGTAAGCGCGTCACCTGAGAAGCCTGGAAAGGGGGAAACAACGGGGTGTGAGATAACGCTCAGTAGGAAATAACAGACATGTATAAGTGGTTAACAGTTTAATTACATTTTCAAAATGTCATGCTACAAATGATAATGCAATAAACAACGGTAATAACAAGATCTTGCAAGGTCAAGAAATATACAATTGATAATGATTATCAAGGATAACAGATACAAGAATTTACTACAAGAGATATAACAAGAGATATAACAATGAGATATAAGTAAGGAATTGGCCAACAAGCAAGTATTTTAAACATTTAACCAAGTATGATCAAGTAACAAGTAACAAGATACTTTTGTCATAGACACAAACACTCAGGCAAGTACTTCGGTGCAATGCCCCACCATGTCATTAACATCCCATGGGCTCACTAACTTTCGGGCGCTCTCCCCAGGACCAGACCGGGCCCTTATGATGCGATGGCATTGATTTACTGGGCCCAAAGTCCCATCCGTCTAGACATTCAGTCAATTTTAATGGCCAATCAATCAGATGAATTTCTGTCAAGAGTATGAGATTTAAGGACTAACATGTCCTTGGATTCAAAACAAAAACTCGGTTTATACGGTCACCTCGGTGCCGTAATACAAGAACTGGACCAAACTCGGTCCACGGGGTCAAGAAGGAACGGCCGACAGTATACCGTTCAGGTGTGTAAGCAATCGATTCAACTGGAGTAAGCAAGACTAAAATAGCAACTTAACGATCAACTTAATCCTAATTACAAAGTTAGCACATCAAAGATTATCCATTATCATTTACATTAAGACAAATGCCAAGAAGTTGATTCAAGATGATAAAGCACAGAACAACTCCCACGGGAGTGAAATAGAATGCATTAACAGAGATTTTAGTTACACCATTAACCACTAATTATGTGGGTTTCTATTTAACCTTGTATGCATTGAAAATGAAGATGATAAACGATGTGTTTTTACACTAAGTTTGCATGTATGGACCTATGTAATTGAAACTAAAAAGGGTACATGAATATGTCATTAGTTCCTCAAAAATGTAGTTTTCAATGTGATTAGGTTGAATGGATTGATTCCCCGGTGATCCGGATTGATCCCCGGGTCAAAGAATCATTTAAAACGGGTTTACAAGGCATGGGTCGACCCTTTGGGTCGACCCCTGGAAAAATTCCAGGAATGGGTCGACCCCTGGCTCCCAGGAGCCCTCCTGGCTGCATGGGTCGACCCTTGCAGGCTGTGGGTCGACCCATTGGGTCGACCCATGCAAGGCAGCAGTCTACTACTTGCAGGGTGAAGTGGGTCGACCCATGGGTCGACCCCCGGGTTTCCAGACCCAAAAAGCTTCAAAAAAAAAACATGAAAAACTCCAAGAATTGGGGTCTAAATGTATTGGGATCTTAACCATATACTCTAGGGTTATTAATATGCATCCTAGTGTCATGAAACACAATTTTAAATCACGAATTTCGATAGGAATCCAATGAAATACAACCTATTCTATGAAGAACACAAGAAAAGTCTAGCTTGCTAGCATGCTTCTAATAACACACGAAATACTCTAGGTATGATCTATCAAAATTGGGGATTTTGATGTCAAAAGAAAGCTAACATGCTATTGATTACATTCATATATGTTAATTAGAAGTTGGGCTGTTATAACCTACCTCAAATTGAAGAGGGAACTCGAAACCTAGAATAAAGAATAACTTGACAGCACCTCACTAAACCCTCGATATCTCCACGGATACCGAATAAAAATTGGGGCTTTTGCCACCAAGGGAAAGAGCTCGATGAGAGGTACAATTTGCTATATTCATAAGCTAATTTTGGTTAAGGAAACCTACCTCAATCGAAGGAAGTAGAAAGGCCTAAGAAAAACCCACGAACTTGGACCCTCCTCCAATAATCACAAGAGATCTCTCCAGATCTGAATTCTCTGCGAACACCACAGCTACCAAATGAATCTAGACACGTAGAGCTTTCTTTTAATAGGTCATACTCCTTCTGGATCCTTCCAGGAAGGGAGAATTCGACCAAACAAGTTGCGTGTTCCAAACACCGCCGCCAACGTTGACCTAGCTCTTGCGCGCCCAATACTTACCATATGGTAATGATTTTGTGGCCTTATGAGAGGGGAAATGTTCCTCTATGTAATACCTTTCATTTGCCTTTGGAATCACCCCATTTGGTTGAGACACAAGCTCGAATTTGATGTTCAAAGTTTGGGTGAATAGTAAATACGAATTTGGGTTAGGTGGGTTGTAAGTCAGGCTTAATCCACTGATTAGGCCTAGATAATGATTTAATTAGACTTACTCCAAGAAGACAAAAGTGTTAGTCGAAGTATCTATTATTTAATTACTATTTGTATGAATTTTTATATGGTAGATAAAATTTCCACTTCTACTATTCCGTAATTAATTAAATATTAAGTTCGGAAGACTTAGTTCGCCAATTCGGCTTAATAAACGATTTTATTAGGCTTAATTGTAGAAGACAAAGTTGATAAACAAAATTAATTCTACAAGATGTGATTTTTGGGGATTTTTAGAAAATAGTAGAAAAATGACTTATTCTATTAATTAATTAATTAATTAATCTAATTAATTTGGATAATTCTCATTAATTCGAATAACTTCAAATAAATTCTAAATAATTACAAATAACTTTCTAAATAAATTTTTAAAGAATTTGGGGTCTTACACCCTCCCCTACTCAAAGGAATTTGGTCCTCCAAATTCACTGCACTAAAACTGAGAGTAGAAAAAGATCACTCACCTAGAATAGATCGGGATACCGCTTTCGCATAGTCTTTTCAGACTCCCATGTAGCTTCTTCGGTCCCACGCCGACTCCACTGAATCTTGACCATCGGTATCGAACGATTCCGAAGTTGCTGATGCTTCCGGTCCAGAATCTTGACAGGTCTTTCCTCATAGGTCAAATCTTCCTTCAGTTCAAAATCCACCTGCTGAATGATATGAGTGGGATCGTACACATATTTCCGTAACATAGACACATGGAAAACGTTGTGTACGCCAGACAATTGCGGTGGTAAACTAGTCTGTATGCCACCTCTCCCACTCTATCTAGAATCTCGAATGGACCAATGTACCTCGGACTCAGCTTGCCATGAATGCCAAATCTTCGGATCCCTCTCGTCGGAGAGACCTTTAAGAACACATGCTCGCCAACCTGAAATTCCAATGCCCTTCTCCTGTTGTCGGCATAACTCTTCTGTCTTGACTGGGCTACCTGTAACCGGTCTCGGATAACACGGATGTTCTGTGATGATTCCGAAACAAGATCTGGTCCAAGCCACTGTTTCACACCTACCTCATCCCAACACAACGGGGAACGACAACTTCTACCATATAGTGCTTCAAAAGGAGCCATCTGAATACTAGACTGATAGCTGTTATTGTAGGCGAATTCAATTAATGCCAAATGCTCACTCTAATTACCACCGAAATCAATCATGCAAGCTCGCAGCATATCTTCCACTATCTGATTGGTTCTTTCAGTCTGTCCATCTGTCTGTGGATGAAAAGCAGTACTGAAATTCAGACGTGTACCCAAAGACTCTTGCAGTCCCTTCCAGAAATGTGAAGTAAATCTGGGGTCTCGATCAGATACTATATTCACTGGGATACCATGCAATCTCACCACTTCCTTTATATACAAAGCAGCCAATACATCAATCGTCCATTTGGACTTAATTGGTAAGAAATGAGCCGACTTTGTCAAACGATCAACAATCACCCATATCGCATCAAATCCACCACGAGTCCTAGGTAGACCCATAATGAAATCCATGCCAATACTTTCCCACTTCCATTGGGGTATGTCGAGTGGTTTCAATTTCCCTGCTGGTCTGAAATGTTCGACCTTAACTTGCTGACATACCAAACATCTGCTCACAAAATCTGCAACTTCTTTTTTCATATTCGGCCACCAAAAGGACCTTTTCAAATCTCGGTACATCTTAGTGCCTCCAGGATGAATGGTATATCTGGATCTATGAGCTTCCTCAAGAATTTTATTCTTTATTGTAGCCTCATCCGGAACACAAGTTCTGCCTTTAAATAATAATCTACCATCATCGGCCAACATGAAGTCAGGTCTGCTACTCAAGCTTCCCTTGATCTCTACCAACTCGGGATCATTATCTTGCAAGGACTTGATCTCTATCAATAATTCAGGTTTAAGTTGAATCTGAGCAATCAAGATCCGATCATTGTCAATATTGAGATCCAGACTAGATAATTGTTCCAACAATCTCCATTCTTGTAACATGAGACTTGACAATCTAGCTACCGGCTTCCGGCTTAATGCATCTGCCACAACATTACCTTTGTCAGGATGATACTCAATCGAGAAGTCGAAGTCTTTCAAGTACTCCAACCATCTCCGCTGCCTCATGTTGAGTTCCTTTTGAGAGAATAAATACTTCAAACTCTTATGATCTGAAAACACTGTAAAGGTTTCTCCATATAAGTAATGCCTCCATATCTTCAAAGCAAACACGACTGCAGCAAGTTTCAAATCATGAACAGGATAATTATCTTCGTGCTTCCTCAACTGCCTAGAGGAATAGGCAATCACCTTCCCATGCTGCATGAGTACACAGCCTAAGCCAATACCTGAAGCATCAGTATAAACAATAAATCCTCCTTCACCAGAAGGTAAAGCCAAAACAGGTGCAGTAGTCAAACACTCCTTCAGAGTCTGAAAGCTTCGCTGACAATCATCTGACCAATCAAACTTATTTTCCTTGCGGGTTAATCTTGTAAGAGGTACCGCAATCTTAGAGAAGTCTTGAATAAATCTTCGATAATAACCTGCCAGGCCTAGAAAACTTCTAACTTCTGTCACACTGGTAGGCTGTTCCCAATTCTTCACTGCCTCAACCTTCGAAGGATCAACAGAAATACCGTTCTTCGTAATGATATGTCCTAGAAAGGACACCTCTTGTAGCCAGAATTCACACTTACTGAACTTAGCATATAGTTGATGATCTCTCAACAGTTGCAATGCCATTCTCAGATGCTCAGCATGCTCCTCCTCATTCTTAGAATAAATCAGGATGTCATCAATAAATACCATGACCCACTGATCAAGATAGGGCCGAAATGCATTGTTCATCAACTGCATGAAAGCTGCTGGAGCATTCGTTAGACCAAAAGGCATAACGACAAATTCAAAATGACCATACCTACTGCGGAAAGCTGTTTTATAAATGTCCTCTTCCTTAATCCGCAATTGGTGATATCCATATCGAAGATCGATCTTAGAGAAATATTGAGCTCCCGCTATCTGGTCAAATAACTCGTCAATCCTCGGCAAGGGATATTTGTTCTTGACAGTCTGCTGGTTTATTTGCCGATAATCAATGCACAACTTCATCGAACCATCTTTCTTCCTGACGAACAACACAGGGGCTCCCCACGGAGAAGTACTAGGACGAATAAAACCCTTCTCGAGTAATTCCATCAGTTGCTGCTTCAGTTCCCTCAGTTCCGCAGGAGACATACGATAAGGAGCCTTAGAAATAGGAGCTGTGCCAGGAATAAGATCAATAGAAAAGATAACTTCCCGCTCAGGCGGAAGTCCTGGTAGTTCCTCTGGAAAGACATCAGAAAAATCTTGGACAACAGGAATGTCCTTGATCTCAATCTGCTGCTCAGGGGTTGCACAAACAAAGGCTAGAAAAGCCTCATACCCATGCCTCAAAAGCTTATCAGCTTGAAGAGCCGAGATGAGCGGTACGGAGTTATGGTGCTTGACTCCCGTAAAAGATAAACCAGAATGTCCAGTAAAAGTCACTGAGCTAGAACTACAGTGAACATTGGCCTCATACTTGGCCAACCAATCTGCTCCTAGGATTACATCATAATCCTTCATGTCCATGCAAACCAAATCTGCTGGAAAGTTCTGTTCACCAATCATAACCTTACTAGAAGGATAGAAATACTGGATTGTTGATCTAGTGCCAATAGGGGTTGAAATCTCTAACGGAGTATTCATCAAAACAGGTTCCACAGCTAATGACTTAGCAAATCTCCGTGAAATAAAAGAATGTGTTGCACCAGTATCAAAGAGAGCAAATGCGGGCTTATCGATTATAGTAAGGGTACCTTCGACGAGTCCGCCATCATCAGAAATCCCAGTTTCCTCTGCATGTAAAGCTTGAAGCTTGCCTTGTGGTTTCTTGAAGACTAGAGGTTTTGCCGGTGTAGCTTGTTCCGATATGAGAGGACAATTGGGGATACGGTGCTCCTTGCTTCCACATCGCAAACAGGCGCCTAGCTTGCGCCAGCACTCCTCTATCTTGTGACCCGGACGATCACAATAGTTGCACACGCCCTTGAATGGAACAATAGGGCCAGGCTTCTTGTCTTCATGCCTCGGCATCTTGCCCTTCCACGATCCGGACCCGCTCCACGAACCAGGTCCACTAACAGGCCTCTTCTTGGCATACCCGGGTTTGACACTCCCGGAACCCGTAGGTAATTCTTTCTTGGTGCCTTTCCCACGGATTCTCTCCGTCATCTCAAGAGTATCCTCTAGAACTTGCGCTTTCCTTACCATCTCGGAATAAGTGGAAATCTCCATCGGTGCCAATTGGTTGATATAATGAAGCTTCAAACCATTGAGAAAGCGCTTCGCCTTCATCTTCTCGGTGGAAATGAGATGTGTAGCATATCGAGAAAGCCGTGCAAATTGAGCCTCATACTCTGCCACGGACAAACCTCGCTGTTTCAAGGCCGCGAACTCTGCCGCTTTCTTCTCTTGCACTCTATCAGAAAAATACTTGCTATTGAAGAATTCTTCGAACTCTTCCCACATAACTTGCCGATCACCGAGAGTTGCCTTGATAGAATCCCACCAAGTACGTGCATCATGTTCCAATTGAAATGTGGACAAAAGGACACACTCCTGGTTGGTGCATTGCATAACTTCAAAGATTCTCCCCATCTCATCTAGCCAGTGCTCGGCTTGGTCAGGGTCAGTCGAACTAGCGAATCTAGGCGGGTTCATTCGCAGAAGTTCCGGTATAGATCACCGGTGCCATGCAGTGCCGCTCCTGCCTGAGCTACTTGCTGAAGGGCCTGAGTAAGGCCTTGAACCGTACGCTGCAGGTTCCTCCATTCAGCACGATCAGCTGCCATCTACACGAGAAATAGGTTACTTAGGTTCAATAAGATAGATAAAGCACGATGAAGGAACGAACTTAACCCAAGTTCTACCCATTCTTACCAGGTCAGGTCCTAGACTTTTACAAGGTTAGGGATCTAATGCACCTAGACACGACCAAAAACTCGGTACCTGGCGGAGGTAATCGGTCCGAAGACCACTCGCGCAAGTGTGCGACCTTCCCGATAGGCGTAGCCTAACGTTCGGACAACACCTTTTGATATACCGATTATTGGGATGCAATGTAAGAAAACTTAAACTTAGGAAACCTAGGAATGTGAAACCTAGGGCTCTGATACCAACTAAACTGTCACGCCCCGAACAAGGCGGAAATATCGGGACGTACAGTTAGGGACATGCTGGCAAGAGAGGGAACTAAATCTAAAATGATACACATGTACTACAAGATGGATAGGAAATACTAAATGATCATTAAACAACCAAACTGATACAATGATCTCAAAGGCAACTTAATACAACATGGAATAACAACCACTAAGACTCAACAACAAACTGAAACTAAATGATCTCCAACACAACTAACAATAAACACACTGCTAACACACTAGAACTGATACACTCAAGACATCACTCCTGCCCTTCCCCGTCGGTAAGTGCGTCACCTGAGAAGCCTGGAAAGGGGGAAACAACGGGGTGTGAGCTAACGCTCAGTAGGAAATAACAGACATATATAAGTGGTTAACAGTTTAATTACATTTTCAAAATGTCATGCTACAAATGATAATGCAATAAACAACGGTAATAACAAGATCTTGCAAGGTCATAAAATATATATTTGATAATGATTATCAAGGATAACAGATACAAGAATTTACTACAGGAGATATAACAAGAGATATAACAATGAGATATAAGTAAGGAATTGGCCAACAAGCAAGTATTTTAAACATTTAACCAAGTATGATCAAGTAACAAGTAACAAGATACTTTTGTCATAGATGCCAACACTCAGGCAAGTACTTCGGTGCAATGCCCCACCATGTCATTAACATCCCATGGGCTCACTAACTTTCGGGCGCTCTCCCCAAGACCAGACCGGGCCCTTATGATGCGATGGCATTGATTTACTGGGCCCAACGTCCCATCCGTCTAGACATTCAGTCAATTTTAATGGCCAATCAATCAGATGAATTTCTGTCAAGAGTATGAGATTTAAGGACTAACATGTCCTTGGATTCAAAACAAAAACTCGGTTTATACGGTCACCTCGATGCCGTAATACAAGAACTGGACCAAACTCGGTCCACGGGGTCAAGAAGGAACGGCCGACAGTATACCGTTCAGGTGTGTAAGCAATCGATTCAACTGGAGTAAGCAAGATTAAAACAGCAACTTAACGATCAACTTAATCCTAATTACCAAGTTAGCATATCAAAGATTATCCATTATCATTTACATTAAGACAAATGCCAAGAAGTTGATTCAAGATGATAAAGCACAAAACAACTCCCACGGGAGTGAAATAGAATGCATTAACAGAGATTTTAGTTACACCATTAACCACTAATTATGTGGGTTTCTATTTAACCTTGTATGCATTGAAAATGAAGATGATAAACGATGTGTTTTTACACTAAGTTTGCATGTATGGACCTATGTAATTGAAACTAAAAAGGGTACATGAATAGGTCATTAGTTCCTCAAAAATGTAGTTTTCAATGTGATTAGGTTGAATGGATTGATTCCCCGGTGATCCGGATTGATCCCCGGGTCAAAGAATCATTTAAAACGGGTTTACAAGGCATGGGTCGACCCTTTGGGTCGACCCCTGGAAAAATTCCAGGTATGGGTCGACCCATTGGGTCGACCCCTGGCTCCCAGGAGCCCTCCTGGCTACATGGGTCGACCCATGGGTCGACCCCTACAGGCTGTGGGTCGACCCATTGGGTCGACCCATGCAAGGCAGCAGTCTGCTGCTTGCAGGGTGAAGTGGGTCGACCCATGGGTCGACCCCCGGGTTTCCAGACCCAAAAAGCTTCAAAAAAAAACATAAAAAACTCCAAGAATTGGGGTCTAAATGTATTGAGATCTTAACCATATACTCTAGGGTTATTAATATGCATACTAGTGTCATGAAACATAATTTTAAATCACGAATTTCGATAGGAATCCAATGAAATACAACCTATTCTATGAAGAACACAAGAAAAGTCTAGCTTGCTAGCATGCTTCTAATAACACACGAAATACTCTAGGTATGATCTATCAAAATTGGGGATTTTGATGTCAAAAGAAAGCTAACATGCTATTGATTACATTCATATATGTTAATTAGAAGTTGGGCTGTTATAACCTACCTCAAATTGAAGAGGGAACTCGAAACCTAGAATAAAGAACAACTTGAGAGCACCTCACTAAAATCTCGATATCTCCACGGATACCTAATGAAAATTGGGGCTTTTGTCACCAAGGGAAAGAGCTCGATGAGAGGTACAATTTGCTATATTCATAAGCTGATTTTGGTTAAGGAAACCTACCTCAATCGAAGGAAGTAGAAAGGCCTAAGAAAAACCCACGAACTTGGACCCTCCTCCAATAATCACAAGAGATCTCTCCAGATCTGAATTCTCTGCGAACACCACAGCTACCAAATGAATCTAGACACGTAGAGCTTTCTTTTAATAGGTCATACTCCTTCTGGATCCTTCCAGGAAGGGAGAATTCGACCAAACAAGTTGCGTGTTCCAAACACCGCCGCCAACGTTGACCTAGCTCTTGCGCGCCCAATACTTACCATATGGTAATGATTTTGTGGCCTTATGAGAGGGGAAATGTTCCTCTATGTAATACCTTTCATTTGCCTTTGGAATCACCCCATTTGGTTGAGACACAAGCTCGAATTTGATGTTCAAAGTTTGGGTGAATAGTAAATACGAATTTGGGTTAGGTGGGTTGTAAGTCAGGCTTAATCCACTGATTAGGCCTAGATAATGATTTAATTAGGCTTACTCCAAGAAGACAAAAGTGTTAGTCGAAGCATCTATTATTTAATTTCTATTTTTATGAATTTTTATATGGTAGATAAAATTTCCACTTCTACTATTCCGTAATTAATTAAATATTAAGTTCGGAAGACTTAGTTCGCTAATTCGGCTTAATAAACGATTTTATTAGGCTTAATTGTAGAAGACAAAGTTGATAAAAAAAATTAATTCTACAAGATGTGATTTTTGGGGATTTTTAGAAAATAGTAGAAAAATGACTTATTCTATTAATTAATTAATTAATCTAATTAATTTGGATAATTCTCATTAATTCGAATAACTTCAAATAAATTCCAAATAATTACAAATAACTTTCTAAATAAATTTCTAAAGAATTTGGGGTCTTACAGTTTGGGTGTGCGGTCACTGTTAGACCGTTTTAGGCCCGTCGTCCCCACCGACGATGAATCCTTCCCCACCGGTGGTGAGGGTCCCCATGGCCCCCAAACCGGCCCCTAAGGGGACGGATGCCCCTTTCCTACCCCTAGAACTAACATGCAAGCATTAAAAATTGAAATGTGGGGGGGGGGGGGTTACGATGGGCCTACCTCGGGGTCCCGTGGGGTTTTGGCTGTCGCCGTAGCCACCTTTGGGGCTTGGAGTTCTTCTTCGACATCAACGGGCACCCCTGCTTCTACCTCGACGGCCGCGGCTACCTCCTTTGCCGAAGGTGGCGGCGTGGGTTCTAATTCCACGGCGGAAGGTGCCGCCGTCATTTTCTTCACGTCGACCGCCGCCGACGGTGGTGCGGGGACATCATCTCCGGTCATCGTTGGGCGGCGGGTTTGATGTTTGGTGAGCATGAATGGGGAACAAGAAGGAGAGGAGTGAGGTAAGAGGGGATTGAGAGAGCTTTAGAGGGGGATGAGGGCCTAGGCGTAGGCACTCCTTCCCTTCCGCCACCGGTTATGGTGGGGAGGGAGGGAGACGAAAGGTTATATTTTTGAAGCTCCCAGGTATTGAGCGGTCTGACGATAGACCGTTCAGTATCTGAGCGGTTCCCATATGACCGTTTAATCACCAACGGTACTTTGCATTGAGCGGCTATAGTCTGGCCGTTTATTTTATTGCACGGTCTACGTATGAGCCGCATGCCTTCGCGTTTATATTCAAATTACTTGTGCTTGAACGGCCTGGGATGGACCGTTCTATGTCAGGTGCGGTTTGTTTTTAACCGTTCAGGAGCTTAAATAATGTTTTTATGCTGTATTAGGTGATTCACTGAGAATTTGATTATTTCATGATATATACGTTGCAAATCTTGTTCATGAATTCTTTGCAGCATCACTTTGGGTTGGCCGTTTCGCCTGCACAGGTAAGTCAGGTATGGCCTCCTTTCACTATATCTCTTATTGCATTAATATATGGTATTATGCTATATTATCTCGAGAACCAGTTGGTTATCTACGTGTTCCAGGATCTGATGTTCCCCTATAACAAAAACAATGATGATCGAGGCTCATGTGTTTAATCGTCAGATAGGCCGTTAGGTTGGGAAACATAGGGGATGACGGTTCTATCTCGCAAGCCGTGGTTGCAGGTAGTGTCCTGACCCTGATTGCCCCAGTCTAGCAATATTATTCTCGAGTATTTTATATTTTATCCTTTCTTTGCATTTGCCTTTAATGATTTCTTTTATTTTAGCCCAGCATGTTAGGGTGCTAGGCCCGGATACAGAGGGGGGGTGAATGTATCCCTCTAGAAAATATAGCCCAAATTAAAACTCTAAAGCTCAAACATGCGGAATAAAGACTAATGAGCTTTCCAAGATGAAATGATAAGGCAACAAATGAACAAATAGTTGGACTGCACCAATGCAGCCACCTGAACAACCAGAAACGAAGGCAGAGCTAAACAACCCAAACACACTTAGCAGAATATAATGCTCAAAAGTAACTCTCTAGATAATGCAACTAGCCAAGCATGCACAACCTATGAATGGGAGGTAGAAGATATGGAGCTAACGCAAGGCAAACCACTGCACAAATAATTTTAAGGTGGTTCGGTCCTCCAGACCTACATCCACCCCTCACTCCCAACCGGAGTGAGGCTTCACTAGCCAATGCTAGAACCAAGCAGACTCAGTCTACGAACAGTTGCTGCCACATAGCTTGACCAGGGGAACAACCTCCCCTCTTCCTCCCAACCGGAGGGACACCCCAAGTGACTCCCAGCCACTTGGAAACCAGAGACCGAAGTCTCTCTTCCTCCAGACCGGAGGGACCCCTGGACTTGTTACCCACAAGCCCAGAACCGGAGACAAGTCTCCCTTCCTCCAAACCGGAGGGAACCCACAAGTAGCTCCCAGCTACTTGCAACCGGAGATCAGATCTCCCTTCTCCTGACCCACCAGGAGGAACCCGACCTCAGCACAGAGGATTGGAAGTACAAAGTAAATCAGATCGAATAAAAGGAAAAATAAGAAACGAAAATAACACAGCAAACATAAGCTGTAAATGAAGGAACATCAGATGTGGCTCCCATGGAGCTGACTGGCCTGGATTTGATCCACGGTCCAGTAGGCAGATCTTCAGTAACTTCTTCCTTTTTCTCCACGAACTCTCTCTCTATCTCTCTATCTTTCTCTTCTGCTCTCCTTTTCTCTCATGTTGTTCTCTCCTTCTACTCTTCAACTCTTTTTCTTCTTGCCGTCTCACTCTTCTTCTATTTCTTCTTCTTCTCTTTTTCTTCTTCTTCTCTTTTTCTGGATCGAAGGGCTTTCTGCTCTCCAGGCTTCTTCTTCGATCGGCCTCCATCTGAAGACGAAGGCTCCAATATATACCAGCAGCAGTGGGGAGATAGGGCATGTGCTTCCCACGCCTTCCGTCCAGAAGATTCCTCCTCGGATCACGTGCTCAGCACCCACCTCGGATCACGTGCTCAGCACCCACCTCGGATCACGTGTCAGGTGCCAGCTTCGGGTCACGTGCTCAATGACAGTAATCTGACTTGCTGCGTTGACGCTGTCAAGCAATGGCGTTAACGCAGTGAGGCATTCCAGTAAGCCATTAGCTTCGTCTCTTTAGCTGATGCGTCGACGCTGCTCAATTGTGGCGTTGACGCAGTGGAATAGCCTGTGAAGGTCTCTGCTTCTTTAACTGCTGCGTCGACGCTGCTTGCTTGTGGCGTTGACGCAGTGGAAGATATCGTGAAGGCTTCGTCAACTGATGCGTGGACGCTTTAAGCTCCCAGCGTCGACCCTGTTCCCTTCAGCAACAAGAATGAAGTCATAAGATTTAAGTATGTACATTGTAGTGTATATACTTCGTTGTATAGATTTGTGAAGGCGAATGCAACGTACAGACTTGCCCAATGTGTTGACTTCAACAAAGGAGGCAACGACTGTATAGACTTTAAATCCTAAAGGTAGTGTATAGACATTGAAGAACAACAACCAATGTATGGACTTTACAATGCAAACAACAATGTATAGACTTCATGTAAAAGCCCAATGTATAGACATTGAATTCGAAGACCAATGTGCAGACTTTGGATTTGAAGACCAGTGTGCAGACTTCAAGTTTAACTGTGGATGTACAGACTTCAGGTGTGAAGACCATTATGTAGACTTCAAGTTTAACTGTGGATGTACAGACTTCAGGTGTGAAGACCATTGTGCAGACTTTGGAGAACAGCGGCCAATGTATAGACTTGATGGAGCGAAGCCAATGTACAGACTTAATGTGTAGCTGAAGCCTTGAACGTTGGAATTGGCTGGAGTGTATAGACTTCAGGCTTCAGAACCAAATGTACAGACTTCGCCTAAGAAACGTAGGGAAAGACCCCAGTGTATAGACTTTGCCTTGAACGAAGGTAAGTGATGAGTGTATAGACTTTCACGATGTGTAGACTTGGAAACGTGAAAGCTACAGTGAAGGAGTGTACACACTTGACCAATTCAAAGGCAAATCGAGTGTACAGACTCTGAGTCCAAACCCAACGGCTGTATAGACTTAGAATGTGAACACTGATGTACAGACTTCATTAATCAAAGCATGAATGAGACGCTGTACACACTTAGCCTAGGACAATGTATAGACTCAATCAAATGAAGAGCTTCCAGTGTATGGACTTGAGTTAAGTGCATTGGCTGTACAGACTTCAATTAGAAGATGCCCGGTGTACAGACTTGAATCAAACCGATGAATAGACTTGAATGGGCATGGAGTGTATAGACTTGAGAGATTGAACTGAAGAGTCGACGCATCAGCTCAAGGAGTTGATGCACTACTGTGGAGACTGTGCAGACAGAGTGTAGACAGAATTAAGTAGAGCATGTTATCTGACAGCCCTATGAACTCCATACATTTACATGATAAAACACGAATTTATCGTGCATATAAAAGAAAGCATTATGATCAGAGAATGACTGAATAATAGCATGATGACACACAGCAAGATGACTCACAGTGATTAACTCACATCAAAAACTAATCATCAAAACCATCATCAAAATCACAGGGGCACAATAATCTCCCCCTTTTTGATGATGGCAATACTACACTGTGAGTAATGCTGATGACACAAACTATTCTCCCCCTTTGACTTCATCAAAAAGAAAATAGTTTGAGAAATTATAGCATGTATAAAAATTCAGTCAATTTCTCCCCCTTGTAAGAACATGATTCTCCCCCTTTAAGAGTTTCAACAAAAGCATGAGTTAGAGATGATCAAAAGGAACCTGCATGCACTGATTGAATGATATTCTCCCTCTTTGGCAAACAATCTCCCCCTTTGGTATAATCAAAATAAACCATGGGAAGGGGTATGAATGTAGATGCAGATACCAGAAATATGACTGCAAGAGCACAATTCTTCTCCTTCTGTGCAGCATGATGCATTTGACAAGGAGGCTCCACCTCAATAAATGGAACCTTATGAAATGAATGAGAAGGAGACCACAGGGGCAAACAAGGAGAAGTTCAGGTCAATGAGCAGAAGAGGTTCAATTAACATATTTTTAAAGAAGCTCCAATCTCAGAAAATTCAGTCAGATTTTCAAAGAGATATCAATCTCATAAATCCAAAACATAAGTTTTCAAAGTCTTCCATTATAAGGACTTATGAATGAGCTTTATTGAACAGCATGGTTTAAACATGATGTATGTAGAGTTTATCAATAAAATTCTGTATTGATATCTAAAACCATGGTTTAATAAAAAATGAACCAAGCCCTCATATTTATCTTGATAAATCTCCCTTTCTCTTACACAATCAAATTTATTGACTTCTTTCGGAATTACATGCATCAGTATTGAAATCAAGTAATTATGAAGTCATATGATTTTGTCTAGTGTTGAAGCAATTTGATTTTAGCATCAATATTCAGATATTTCAATTCGTTCAACAATGTTTCATGCTACAAATTTTACGGGCACTCTAGTTCAGTGCACACCTTGTAACTAGAGGATATACCTTGATTAGAGGCCAATATCCCTAAGCACTTAGTGTGACTAACTGTCGTGCTATATATGAACAGAGATAGCATTTACACATCATGACACACTGCAAATCATTTCTTGATGAGTGAGTTGTATTTCTCAGTGTGCATGCCATTGCTCTGCCTGAATTTCAATTATTCTTAATCAGAGTTAACTATGGTACCTCATGACACAATCCTTTGGACATGTGTTTCTCAGTGACCAAGGTCATTGCTCTGACAGAAAATACCCTTTAGACATTTTAAAAAAATTCATTTGCTTCAAATCAATAATAATTTCATGTACTTAACCAAATAAAGTCATGTATTCAATAATGCAGATTTCAGAAGATTTTACAAGACACTGCATGAAACAAATGGTTAAGGTTTATTAAACATGCTTCAGATATTTTTAAGAGATTTTAAAGTCAAACTCATTGAATACATTAAACTTAAACCACATGAGTTATTTCAGTCATTCATAAAAATATATAATAGAAGATTTCTAGTTCAAGAGTTTTCAGATTTATGATCGAGATAGTCCCATTGAAATCTTCATGAAAGACTGATAGAATTCTGAAGCCAAGTGATACCAATTGATAAGAGAGATTTCGAAGCTCAATGTTTTCAAAAATATGTTCAAGGTCTGTCAACAAAATCAATAAGGAAGGATATGCAATGAATTCTCACATGAGTATGCATTTGACAACCTATATGCAATGCATTGACTCCCCCTAACACTATGCATTCAGACAATCTTTTTGGCATTTTTCATGAAATGCAATGCAATTAACTACATGCATGCAAAGACTCAACACTGAATGCTATGCAAGGACATGCAATTAACTCCCCCTCTGACAAGCAACTATCAGTTAGAAGGCATACGGATGAATTAAGAAATGAATTCAGATTAAGAAGGCAGCAGTGAATTTACCTGAAGCGTTCAAACATGGGGTCTTTTTATGTGCCCTAGTTTATTACCCCTTTATTCCATCCAAGGCACACCTGCTAGGCACCTTCCTATTTTCCACTAGTAGGAACCCAAGTGGTCTTGGGTCTTGCATAGTAATTAGCCCCTTTTGGGATTGCCTGCAGCTTTTTCTGTGCCAAATAGTCATCAGAGTTCATGATAAAATAGTTATGCATTGAATGCCTAGACAGCCCACAATAGTGGCATGAACTAGCAGGTTTCATGTTCCTCTTATGTATACTAGCATGAACTTGAGCATTATAAGAGTGAGCATGAAGGTTTCTGTTATTATTATGAAACTTTTTCTTTTCATGACCAGCTACCCTGCAAGCAGCAACTTGGTGGCCTGGTCTTCTGCAATTTGAGCAAACAGGAATTCTTTTAAAAATAAGTTTGTTCCTATCAAATTCTTTGGAATTTTTATTCCTACCCTGGACATGCCAGCAGTCCTTGACTGCATGGCCATGCTTCCCACAATGGGAGCAGAAAGGGAACTTTCTTCTAAAAGAACTTGCCCAACATTCAGTGGCATTGTGCCCAAGCTTGTTACAATTAAAACATTTGACGTGTTGGTTCAGAGAAGTAGTTTTGTTTATATTAAAAGCATGTTGGTTAGCATAAGATTTAGCATGATGTGAGAGTGGTTTTTTCTTTCCATTAGCAAACCAACATTGAGCAAAGGTGTGGCCTAATCTACCACAATGAGAGCATTCACTTTTCTTTGAATGAACAACAGGTTTTTTATCATGATATTTCCTAGCATTCATCATTTCAGCATTCAAATCATCCAGTTCGTTTAATTCACACTCATGCATCAAATGGCCAATTCTATGGCAGTAATAACATGACATTTTCTTTTTCTGAACCTCATGATTTCTGACATGAGTTTTCCTGACATGCATTTTACTAGCATTCATGTCATCTTTTCCTTTCAGTTTGCATTTATGCATTTGATGACCAGCTTCATGACACTTAAGGCATGACATGAGTTTCTTGTTAGCCTGGGATTTAAAAACAGGATGCATGTAAGTAGTAGAAGCCATTTTGTTCTTTCCTTTTTGTTTTTCAGTTGGCTTCAGAATTCTTTGAGCATCAAATTGAAACACTGAAGGATTGGCTGAACTAATAGAGGCAACATTTGAAACAGCTGAAGTTTGAATCTTATTTTCAAAACTCTTTTTCTTTGTTGGGTTATAGCCCAACCCTTCTTTTTGAAAATTGACTTTAACACCTAGTAGTTTGTTCAGATTATCTTACCCACTAACAAATTTAGACAAGGAATTTTTTAAATCCTGAATTTCATTTTCTTGAGAGGAAATGTGTAGCTCATAACTGACAATCTCTTATTCACTGCAATTCACACATTCAGTTAACACCTTGTTAGCAGTTTTATATTTTTCAATTTCATTTTCCAGATTGCTCAGTTTATCAGAATCTTCAACACAAATACTTTTTCCTCTTTCCAAAGTAAGAAGTCTTTCAGACATAGTGAAGTTCAGCATTTTTAACTTCTCATTTTCTTCCTTGAGTTTGTCATTCTGAACTAATTCATTTATCAGAAGTTGATCTTCTGAATTGACTTCATGTTTTCTTCCAGTCTCAAATTCCTTTAATTCTTTTTACTGTTTCTCCATATCTTTCTGTAATTCTATGTTTATAGATTTTATGACATTCAATTTTTCAGTTAGCAATGTGTTCTCCTATTTAAGTTTCTCAAATTTTTCATCATTTTTATTGGAGAACTCTCTAAGAGAATCGTTTTCAGATTTCAGCTTGTTTAATTCAAACTTAACACATTCAATTTCTTTCAGCAAATCCTTGCTCTGAACAGAATCATGACTAGCTAGACTAAGCTTCTTTTCAAGTTCAGAGATTTCTTTCACATGATCTTGATTCTCAGTTTTCAATAATGAAATTTGTTTCTTCAACATTTGAAAATCAGACTTACAAGCATCATGAACATTTTTCAATTGAACACAATTTCTACATGGAGAACTTGAACTATCTAACCCAGTACCCTTCTTCAATTTTTTATACTGTTTTCTTAACAGTTCATGAGATTCAAATAATTCAGCATATGCGTTCTCTCAATCTTCTAGAGAAAAATTATCGAATAGATTTACCTCATCATCACCATCTTCTTCATTTTGATTGCTGCCTTGATCGTTGCCACTTTGATTGCTTCTGTTGGCCATCATGCAGCTGTCCACATCTATCTCCTGAGTTCGCTTCAGCGTATCCAGAATTTCTTTAGCAGAACTGCAATAAACGAAGCATGAGTGAAAGGCTCTATCAGTAGCTGCCTTCATTAGATTTATAGCTATCTGATTCTCTTCATGCATAGACTTGTGACTGTCAGTCTATTTGGACTTTTTCTTTGGTAGTTCATGAGGACCATGTGAAATTACTTTCCACAGGTCTGGATTCACAGATTTGATATAATTCTTCAGACTAGCGAACCATGCATTAAAATGCGTACCATTGAAAATCGGTGGATGAGCCATGAGAACACAACAGATTAATGCAACAGGAATATTGATGCACTAAAAACAAATTAGCACCTAAGACTGTAAGATCGAATCTGCAGGTCGCTGGACCTTGTATGCAGACACCGCTCTGATACCAACTGTTAGGGTGCTAGGCCCGGATACAGAGGGGGGGTGAATGTATCCCTCTAGAAAGTATAGCCCAAATTAAAACTCTAAAGCTCAGATATGCGGAATAAAGACTAATGAGCTTTCCAAGATGAAATGATAAGGCAACAAATGAACAAACAGTTGGACTGCACCAATGCAGCCACCTGAACAACCAGAAACGAAGGCAGAGCTAAACAACCCAAACACACTTAGCAGAATATAATGCTCAAAAGTAACTCTCTAGATAATGCAACTAGCCAAGCATGCACAACCTGTGAATGGGAGGTAGAAGATATGGAGCTAAGGCAAGGCAAACCACTGCACAAATAATTTTAAGGTGGTTCGGTCCTCCAGACCTACATCCACCCCTCACTCCCAACCGGAGTGAGGCTTCACTAGCCAATGCTAGAACCAAGCAGACTCAGTCTGCGAACAGTTGCTGCCACATAGCTTGACCAGGGGAACAGCCTCCCCTCTTCCTCCCAACCGGAGGGACACCCCAAGTGACTCCCAGCCACTTGGAAACCAGAGACCGAAGTTTCTCTTCCTCCAGACCGGAGGGCCCCATGGACTTGTTACCCACAAGCCCAGAACCGGAGACAAGTCTCCCTTCCTCCAAACCGGAGGGAACCCACAAGTAGCTCCCAGCTACTTGCAACCGGAGATCAGATCTCCCTTCTCCTGACCCACCAGGAGGAACCCTACCTCAGTCCAGAGGATCGAAAGTACAAAGTAAATCAGATCGAATAAAAGGAAAAATAAGAAACAAAAATAACACAGCAAACATAAGCTGTAAATGAAGGAACATCAGATGTGGCTCCCATGGAGCTGACTGGCCTGGATTTGATCCACGGTCCAATAGGCAGATCTTCAGTAACTTCTTCCTTTTTCTCCACGAACTCTCTCTCTCTCTCTCTCTATCTCTCTTTCTTTCTCTTCTGCTCTCCTTTTCTCTCACGCTATTCTCTCCTTCTTCTCTTCAACTCTTTTTCTTCTTGCCGGCTCACTCTTCTTCTATTTCTTCTTCTTCTCTTTTTCTGGATCGAAGGGCTTTCTGCTCTCCAGACTTCTTCTTCGATCGGCCTCCATCTGAAGACGAAGGCTCCAATATATACCAGCAGTAGTGGGGAGATAGGGCGTGTGCTTCCTACGCCTTCCGTCCAGAAGATTCCTCCTCGGATCACGTGCTCAACACCCACCTTGGATCACGTGTCAGGTGCCAGCTTCGGGTCACGTGCTCAATGACAGCAATCTGACTTGCTGCATTGACGCTGTCAAGCAATGGCGTTAACGCAGTGAGGCATTCCAGTAAGCCATTAGCTTTATCTCTTTAGCTGCTGCATCGACGCTGCTCAATTGTGGCGTTGACGCAGTGGAATAGCCTGTGAAGGTCTCTGCTTCTTTAACTGCTGCGTCAACGCTGCTTGCTTGTGGCGTTGATGCAGTGGAAGATATCGTGAAGGCTTCGTCAACTGATGCGTGGACGCTTTAAGCTCCCAGTGTCGACCCTGTTCCCTTCAGCAACAAGAATGGAGTCATAAGATTTAAGTATGTACATTGTAGTGTATATACTTCGTTGTATAGACTTGTGAAGGCGAATGCAACGTACAGGCTTGCCCAATGTGTTGACTTCAACAAAGGAGGCAACGGCTGTATAGACTTTAAATCCTAAAGGTAGTGTATAGACATTGAAGAACAACAACCAATGTATGGACTTTATAATGCAAACAACAATGTATAGACTTCATGTAAAAGCCCAATGTATAGACATTGAATTCGAAGACCAATGTGCAGACTTTGGATTTGAAGACCAGTGTGTAGACTTCAAGTTTAACTGTGGATGTATAGACTTCAGGTGTGAAGACCATTGTGCAGACTTCAAGTTTAACTGTGGATGTACAGACTTCAGGTGTGAAGACCATTGTGCAGACTTTGGAGAACAGTGGCCAATGTATAGACTTGATGGAGCGAAGCCAATGTACAGACTTAATGTGTAGCTGAAGCCTTGAACGTAGGAATAGGCTGGAGTGTATAGACTTCAGGCTTCAGAACCGAATGTACAGACTTCGCCTAAGAAACGTAGGGAAAGACCCCAGTGTATAGACTTTGCCTTGAACGAAGGTAAGTGATGAGTGTATAGACTTTCACAATGTGTAGACTTGGAAACGTGAAAGCTACAGTGAAGGAGTGTACACACTTGACCAATTCAAAGGCAAATCGAGTGTACATACTCTGAGTCCAAACCCAACGGCTGTACAGACTTAGAATGTGAAGACTGATGTACAGACTTCATTAATCAAAGCATGAATGAGACGCTGTACACACTTAGCCTAGGACAATGTATAGACTCAATCAAATGAATAGCTTCCAGTGTATGGACTTGAGTTAAGTGCATTGGCTATACAGACTTCAATTAGAAGATGCCCGGTGTACAGACTTGAATCAAACCGATGAATAGACTTGAATGTGCATGGAGTGTATAGACTTGAGAGATTGAACTGAAGAGTCGACGCATCAGCTCAAGGAGTTGAGGCACTGCTGTGGAGACTGTGTAGACAGAGTGTAGACAGAATTAGGTAGAGCATGTTATCTAACAACCCTATGAACTCCATACATTTACATGATAAAATATGAATTTATCGTGCATATAAAAGAAAGCATTATGATCAGAGAATGACTGAATAATAGCATGATGACACACAACAAGATGACTCACAGTGATTAACTCACATCAAAAACCAATCATCAAAACCATCATCAAAACCACAGGGGCACAACACAGCATACATCATACGCATCTTTTGAACATTCATAACCCATAGTTTGTCTGCTAATATCCCACCAGTGATGGATGGCTATACGTCCAGTGTTTGAGTAAGAGGAATAATTCCACTCTGAGTTGGACGGTTCTCTTTAGTCGATTCACTTGGTTTGGTTGATTAAGAGTCCCCTGTCTAGAGTTTTTGTCTATCTCTTTACTTTTTCATTACTACTTTGGTCTCCTCATTGGTCCGCGGGATTGTGTCTCCCATGAGGTTGATCTTGTGTTCCTTCCTATCTTTTTTTAGTTCCTCCAGATTGGTGTCGCTTTTAGTCTGACTATTCCTGGTCTTTGGTTCAGAGTTTGCCGAAAGATTCCTATCGCTCGTTGGCAAATCGTGTGTCTTTTACCTTAACACTTGCTTTTTCGGTCTGCTCCGCTTCATTTTCCACTTCATCTCCATGTTCCATCTCGCTTTCGCTTCACCTCCGCTCGCTCCCCTGCAAAGAGGACGTTAAGGAGGGGCATCTGTTGACACCCGTTTTTTACCTATGAGTTGAGTCACTCCTCTTACCACCATTTATTGATGCCTCGAGTTGTCCATTGCTCATTGGGCTATTTCCATACAGCTTATTGGGCCTATTTTATGAGTGCCTCCCTCCCTGACTCGGCCCACTTCCATTCAGGGCTTAATGGGCCTTGATTTTGCTTGATTTATCACATTTTATCTATTTTAAAGCATCCAGCCTTTGCGCGGTCGATCGCTTGGCCGCTCAGTCACTGCGCGGTTGAAATTGAATTGTTTATCTATTTATTGGATATTAAGATGATTTTCTAAATTTCCACTGACAAGCTGTTGAGTGGTCCGTTTGTAGTCGTCCATATTAATTGAACGGTATGCATATGGCTGTCCAGCTCTTAGAGTTCCCAAGTCGTTAGATTTTCAGATAATTATCTATTTATCTAATTTATCTTGATTTATCACCGACAGGCTATACACGGTTTGTGTTGGGCCGCTCTTTGAATTGAGTGGTCTATAAGTAGACCGTTCAATCCATGAGAGTCCAACGGTGAAAAGGTCGGTCAGTTTGATGGATATTTAGATTATTTTCTTATTATTGGACGGTCTAGTATCAGGCCGCGCAATAGTCTGGGCGGTCTATCGCATGACCGTGCAATGGTCCGATATCTGAAGGATTTAAGGGATTTTATCTCTCCATCCGTGCTTTTATCCTCAAGTTGTTCCACCCATTTCTCCGCGGATACTCCACCAAATGTGGTGCCGTTTGAACTGGTTAGAAGATAATCCATTTATCTACGGATTTTATGTTGATATCTCGAGTTGATTTTTACAAGAAACCCAAATTTCGGGGCCGGATTTTAAGGCTCTATAAATAGACCGTAAGGCCATGCTTTGAAAGGGGGGGAATTTTTAAGGTCACGGCGAAGCCCTGCCGAACTTTTGAGCGACCTGCAGTTAGGGAGGGAGGCCTTCTACATCCATTCAGGCCTCCGGTTCAAGGAGTATTCATGTTTTTCGAGTCTTCATTTGATAGTCCCATCATCACTTTTGTCATTGCATGCCTCATTTCTTCATTCTCTTTCCACGTTTTCACTGCTTGCACTTCATTCACACACCCTCCTATTGTTTTCCACGCCCCAAAGGGGTTTAAAAACCTCCCAGGTATCCCCCAATCCATGATAGTTTGTTTATTTTCATGCTCTTTTCTACTTACTACACTTCATAGTTCTGATTTGGGTTTTCCTTTGTGGTCTTCATTGTGTTTTGTAGGTCAGCAACGTACTAGCAAGAGGCCCATCCCCTCTGGCCGGTCAGAAGGGGTGGAGGTTCAGATTCCACAACTTAAGCTCTGGTGACGTCGCGCGGTCATCTCCCTGTCCGTTTGCAGCGTAGAGCGGACTCTTCGGCGCCGTTCTGCTTTCTTCTGCGGCATCCTTTGGACCATTCATCTGTCAGCCAGGCATCATCCCGCGTTCTTCCCGACACTGTTAGGTGGTCTATTAGGCGACCGTGCATCCTCAGGGCGGTTCTTCCAGAGCCGTTTATTTTTGCAGTGCTGTTCACGGGCGAGTGTCTCCCTTTCCAAGGTACGGGTGTATTTGTTTTACATTTCAGAACCTTGGTGGCGATCACGATCACACTTGCGTCCTTCCACCCATTGATTTTCAGTTCATCATTTCTTATACTGATATAGTTGAGGGATTGGAAGGATACAAAAGGGGGTAGAAAAAACGTGTCAACAACCGGGTCGACGACTGTTCAAAGATGTCCAGGAATATGCAAGCTCTTCAACAATTGGCGGTTAGGCCGACAGCTCTTCAATTATCAACGTCCGTGCCAACATATGTTCGAGGATGATCAAGATATTCAACGGACGGTTATCAAGTTGGTAGATGTTAAATATTCAACCATTGGTGATCAAGCCAACAAAAAAAGAAGAAGAAAAAAAGAAAAAGAAAGAAAAAAAAAGAGAAGAAAGAAAAAATCATCATCAAAGCCTCCGAGGGACGTTGACTCGTCAAGTCCTATCAGAGATCAAAATCTCTTTTGTCCCACCGATGAATAAACCAGTGGCCCAGACCTTCCGTCTGAAGCCATGAATAAAAAGACCCCCCCTTCACTTCGAGTGGGACCTTCCCTCCGACTAGAGAATAAAAAGAGCCTTTCCTTGACACTAACCACGTGTCAATTAATAAACCACGTCAGTCTCCGACTCCCTGTCGGCATCGGTGAATAAACCCATGGCCCAGACATTCCGTTTGAAGCCATGAACAAAAAGACCCATGCTTTGGCACTAACCTCGTGTCAATGAATAAAGCATGTCGGTCTCCGACTCCCTGTCGGCTTCGACGAATAAACCGGTGGCCCAAACCTTCCATCTGAAGCCATGAACAAAAAGACCCTTGCTTTGGCACTAACCCCATGTCAATGAATAAACCACGTCGGTCTCCGACTCCCTGTCGACACCAATGAATAAACCGGTGGCCCTGACCTTCCGTCTGAAGCCATGAACAAAAAGACCCTTACATTGGCACTAACCCCGTGTCAATGAATAAACTACCTCAGTCTCCAGCCCTTTGTCGACATTGACAAATAAACCCTTGACTCAAACCTCCCATTCAAACCAATAAACATACAAACTTCTCCTGTCCCATCGGGCTCATCACAAAGTTTCCGGCTTGGACTTCCCGTCCGAGTTGATGAATAAACAAACCATCCTTAACCCAACACGAGCCACTAGTCCCCCGTCGGGATTGGCCTCACCTAGTCAGCTTAAACCTTCCGCCTAGGCCGACGCATGAAACCCTATCTCTTTGCTTCAGCATCGACCCCATGCTGATGATTAAACCCTTCACTCGGGCTAAACTTCTTGGTCCGTGTACCCACCGTGATAAAGCGACCCCCTCATCCCTTCGCTAAAGGAGTGAGTGCTTTCCCGCGAATTCACACTGGACCGACAATCTACAAACTCGAAGAATACAACAGTATGCTAAAAAACTTTACACTCACAGGTCCCGCGCACTCCTCCTTTGCTTGTGCCACCCGCGGGTGGGGGGCATTTGTTGACGTCCAAAAATTTACAGCATGACAAGAACTCCTAGCAGCCAAAGAATAGCTAATCAAGGGTGGAAAGGCCGAATAATCCCCACCTCTCGTCCAATCAAGACGAAAACACACCTGGTGGTCCACCACTTGACAAGGAAGCTTCTCGAGCCGAAGAAATACCCCTAGTCCCTCAAAACAGGGTACCGAAGGCAATATCAGCGTAGAACCCGAGTGACCCGATCAGGGCACACGGTATGCCGAAAAGGTGTGTAGGAGGTCGAAGAGGTGCCCAATGGGGGCAAAAATACTTTGAGTGATTGCCCACTCAATGAAGACACTCCCCACAAGCGTGGAGCAAGCTTCAGCGCATGATTCATGGTGTCGAAGGGCGAATCAGGAAGAAACCCGAGTAATTTGACGTAGGTTCGGCACGTGTCAGAAACCACTGAAAATTGTAAACCGAAGTCTTGGAGCTTCAAAATAAACACTCTGGAAGCGGTGCATTAAAAATGAGGCGGCACCGGATGTCAAGCACTCGTTTGAGCTAGTTCGGGGTCAATAAAGCAACAAAGAATATGAAATTGACCAAAATGCCACTAATGGCCATGTGAACTAGAGACAAGATGCCACTTGATACGGCGCCCTCCCAACTGCACATGTGAACCGGCGCGGCCATGCCTCCTCCAACCCTATGAACCGGCACGTCCTTTTCCCTCTTGGAATGTGACCCGGCGTGGCCAAGATGGCATTGACCCGGCGCCACCCCATGGCCACTTGAGCAGACGCGCAAGCCTCAAAAGGCCACTGAACCGGCGCGGTCATGCCTCCTCCAACCCTGTGAACTGGCAGACCCTCTTCCCTCTTTGCAAGTGAACTGGCGTGACCAAGATGCCATTGAACCGGTGCCACCCCCATGGCCACTTGATCTAGCACGCAAGCCTCAAAAGGCCACTGAACCGGCGCCAAAACCCTCCAACTAGCCTTGAACCGACGCAGAGCCTCCCATGCAAGCTTGAATCGGCGCCCTATGGCATGTGAACTAGCGTGCAAAGGCCTCTTTGAAGCCCTTGAACCGGCGCATTTACCACACCTCAAGCCCCCCTTGAAGCCCCTGATTCGACGCCGTGGGAGATATCCCATCCTCCATACGACACTCTATTTCTCTACTAAAGCTCAGGCGAAGCGATAGAAAGGAGAGGGGGAGAACATTTAATGCCTGTATCAAGCTCATCGCATAAGCACTTAAGGCTCCCGGGTTTGTCTCATGCTCAGCCCGACAGTACAACGGTGGCAACAACGGTGGCAGGCATCCTCGGACACTCCCCTGTCCTACGCGAACCAACGGGCGACAGCGTAGCAGTCAACTCCCCGTTCTCCTGCAAAGAAAAAAAGGGAAGTGGTGGAGTTTTTCTCTTGAAGAGAAGAAATCACGACCCCCATTCTATATATAGAACTAGCTCATGTCAAAAGAAAAGAAGAGAGATAAGAGAGAAGTTTGGGTGGTGAACGAATGAGGCAGCCTCCGTCTACAAGAGGGAAGAAACCATAAAAGAAGAAAGAGTGCCCGCCTGCACGCCTGCCTTGCAGAGTGAAGAAAGGAGGGAGAAGGGCAGAGAGGTGAGGGTGGAGGGATAGGAGCTCATGCTCCGTCTCCCCTCCCTCCAGTGCATTTTCTTTTATCCTGCTATATTTCTTGTTATGGGCTACATTCCCCCCTTTGTATTTGCTCCTCCTATAATGAAAAAAAGGATTTCGTTCTAGCATGTCTGTTGTGGCCTCCATCATGTCTCCCTTCCCCAGCTCAGCCATTTCTCCCCTTTTCTGTATGCATACTGGGCCTCCATGGGAATGACGATTGCCCTCTCACCCACACCCATGGGTTGTGGGGGCTCTGTCCCCTCCCTGCAGTCTGTGAGAGTTCATAGCTCCTCTCCATCCATTAAGGTGCTCCCCTCTCCTCGCCTTCTTCGGTGGTCATCTCGAGTCGCTCAGAAGCTCGCTTATTCATAGCAAGTCCTCTGGAGATCCCACTCAAAGGGTGAATAACAACGGTCACATCCTTGACGACCAGTTGGGCATATGCCCCAAAATTTTCTTGAAGTCGCGGCCCGTGAGCCACTAGAACCCCTCGAAGGCTAGTCCTTGGGCTTCTACGCTCACATTGGGTCACTGGGTAGCTGTTTCTAGCTCACCTGAGAATTTGGAGGTCGTCTCGGAGCATTCCGTGGGAGTCTCTATTTTACACCCCAAACGCTCCAGATACGATGGAGATGCTGCCCGATTTTACCAGAGAATCCGAACTAATAATGGAACCAGAACAAAAGAGATAAAGGTGTGAACGAAATAGAACAAGCATGGGTGACTAAACCAAGTTAAAATCCCCCACAAACTGGCAACATGAAGAGCTGGTGCATAAACGCATGTAACTTCGAAGAACTGCTCAAAATGGAATTGAACACAGCTTAATATATTGATGAGAGGGAGGAAGAACATGCGAAGAATTAATGTCCAAATGAAAGCAAATCAAAAGCTAACTAAGGCCTCTATAGGTGGGCACTTGCACGCTTGATTTTCAAGATCACAAACATTTCTGAATACGGGTTCCCTTTTCTCTCAGCTCTACTCTCTGTATGGGTCGACCCCATGCAAAAGAACGGTGCCATTCGTAAAATGAACAAACAAACCAAAAAATGCCCGGCCACATTACATGTCTATTCTCGCATCATGACATATGCATCATAGGAACATAATAAACCACACTTGTCCAGTAGACCCCTTTGGCCCACTTTCCTAAATGAATAATCCAAACTTAATCAAAAAAGTTTATCTAAAGCTTGGGGTCGACCCTTCCCCTCTTGGCTCTTCTTGGTCAGCGGCCCTGCGTCGACTCCTCCTCCAAGTTCCCTGATGCTGGGGATTTTGGTCAACCGACCAAATTGGCTCAGTCGACCGAACCCTGGGAGGTAATCCGGTGTGCACGCGAGCATGCGGGATCACCCCTCTCCAACCTTCTCACACCGATTCATACACTTCACCCCCTCACTCTCCTTCTAATGGCACCGATTCACCTACATATATATATATATATATATATATATATATATATATATATATATATATATATATATATATATATATATATATAACAAAACTCAAGAGGCGGAGTGAATCGGCACGCCCATTGGCGCGCCGGATCACCTCCCCCCCTTTTCTCTCCATCTCTCACCCTCTGTTGTGAATTGTTGTGCGCCTTGCATAAGGTTTTTTTTGATGATACCTAAACTTTATGTATATGGTTTTGCTGATAACCAAAATTTATGTATGATTGTGCATTCATGATCATGGCTATGATTCATATGAGTCTTGATAAAAGAGTGGTTGAATGAAACATTCTTATTGCTTGAAGAAGTCCAAGTGTGAATGAGAATGTTTGTGGAGAGTGCAAAAATTGGTTCACTGAATGCATATCCTATATGTGTGGAGTCTTGTATGACTTGGCCTACTTTACTTGATCTCAAAATGAGTGAAGTCTTGAACGAGCTTTCAAAATTGCTATCTTCTAGTGCAATTGTGAATGGGCTTTCAAATTGAGATGATTCTGGTTTTTGTGATCATAATATTCATTTCAACTGCATAAATCCATGGCTACATGATCCTCAACTTTGGCTAAGGAAAGTTGAGTTTTTAAATGGTTTTTTCTTAAGGCTCAAACATGTTGTTTAGATGCACGGGTTTTGAAGTTGATTCTTGGTTGAGAAGTACTGAGGTTTCAAATGGTTCTATAGCATTGAATGAGTCCTCTGCATATTCTTGGTGGAACTTGATTAATTGGCTCCCACAATCATACCTCATGTATGTACTTCATGCATTCATCATATGAATTATTGAGCTATAGTTCTAATCATTTCTCTATACTTTTGCAGGTCAAAGTACTCAGTATAAATCCTCAAAGGTCAAAGGAGTTTTATGCCACAGACTTGAATGGAATGCAAATGGGTTTAAGGTTGTATGCTGCAAATCTGGGAAAAACCATGATTTCGATCCACTATCGATCATGCCTCGGTCGACCGATTTTCCCATCAATGAAATCTTCATTTCTTGTAAAATTTCGGTCGACTGCCCCACCATTTTCGGTCAACCGCCAACTTCGCAGCCCCTATTTTTGACTTTGTTCCCTTCAACATGTTCAGCCCTCTCTTTAGGACTTTTGGGTTCCCAAGCCACTAGATATGACTAAAATCATGGATCTATGTTTTGGCATGTCCCTTGACCAACCCAAGGCTTATAAAAACATCTCTTAGGGCAAAGAAACCCTAATCACCAAAAGGGATTCAAAGGAGGCTATCAAGAGAGAAAGAAGGCTGCTGCAAATACTCCGTGAACAGTACTTCGTCCAGCCATTCTTCATCAAACCTCAAGCATTTGAAGATCATTCTGAAGCCAATCAAGTGGATATTCAAGCCTCATTCAAGATCTGCATCATACACTCAAGGGGAGCCTAAATCAGGAGTTTTCTCAACCGTGTTTCATTTGTCTTTGTGTTTTGAGCTTCAAGTCTTGTTCTTTGTAATCTGCAAACATCAGTGTGTGTGTGGATCGATTCATATCTGTGGTCGTGTGGATTGTCTTGTTCAGATCCGTGTGTGTGCATGGATCTTCTTAGATCTGCATGTGTGTGTGTGTGGATCTATCCAGATCCGGTTGTACAAGTGTGTAGAGTGCTACATCTGTCGCAGTGCGTGTGTGTGTGTGTTGTTGATCCGGTCATCGGATCGTGTTGGAGCTCATCTTCGTGTGTGTGTTGGAGCTCATCTCCGTGTGTGTGTTGGAGCTCATCTCCGTGTGTGTGTTGGGGCGCGTACCCGTGTGTGTGTGTGTGCGTGTGCAGGCGTCACCCTGCGTGTGTGGTTGGAGTGTGTCTCCGGGTTGGGGATTCATCCCCGTGCTACTTTATAGCAGTGAAGTCTCACCGGATTTTGATGAGGGGTGGACGTACGTTGCTGTCGTTGCATCCGAACCACCTTAAAAATCGTCGTGCATTGTGGTTTGAATTGTGTGGTTTGGCTCATTTCTTCTACCCCAATCCATGTGATTGTCAGTGCATACTGTTGTTTTGGGTTGATCTTTCAGAATTAGCATAATCTGTCTTTTATCTAAATAGATCTTTGGTATATCAAAAGGTGTTTTTGAATCGACAAGATCATTCTTGTCAAGACAATAGCATCTTGCGTGAGTAGAATCCCCAGATTCACACCTCCACCTTGTACCAAGGAACTATCGTGGAGATAGATTTTGATAAATCTAGCTTGTGGCTAAATAGTTTTGAATTCTTAGTTGATGCTGCATCATATTCATTTAAAACGGGTAAAAATTTGCTAAAAGTTATCATCACCCAATTCCCCCCCCTCTTGGGTGTCATTGATCGCGAGACTTCAATTGGTATCAGAGCTAAGGCTCAATTTTTCATAGATTTAACAATCTAGAGAGATCCAGATCAATGACTACCAAAATGTACACCTTGAATTCTCCTCCGATGTTTGATGGTTCTAACTTTGATTTGTGATTAGGAAGAATGTGCAGTCTAGTCAACTCATACGATCCTAAGCTATGGAAGCTTATTTTACATGGTCCTTATGAGTTGCCTAAAGACAAATCTATCTCGATTGCAGATTATAAGTTCAAACATGATCAAAACTGTTTGGTTCTAAGTATATTCACTACCGCAGTTAATGCTAATAGTTTTCCCTTTGTCTCCCGTTGCAGCTCCGCAAAGGATATATTGGATAGCTTAGCCAGCTTCCAGGAAGAGCATGAAGACAAATGTCTAATGGCAGGCACGAGTGATCACGGTAGCGATCAGCAGAATGGATCACCCTTGGAGGTACATTCAGATTCTAAAAATATATCTCTTGATGATCTATTGGTTGCCTACGATGAGCTTGCAAATAAATATAAGAAGCTAAAATCTGAAAACAAAAAATTGAAAAAGAAT
The DNA here is from genome assembly GCA_022559845.1 of Amorphophallus konjac. NCBI lineage: Eukaryota > Viridiplantae > Streptophyta > Magnoliopsida > Alismatales > Araceae > Amorphophallus > Amorphophallus konjac. Next base: position 236,196,911 of record CM040124.1, read on the forward strand.
GTTGAAAAAAATAATTGTGATTCCTCTTGTAAAAAATGCTCACATTTAGAGAAATTGATTGAGGCTCATGTCTTCGACATTGAATTTCACAAAGATCAAATTTCCTCTTTGAGAAATGAAAATGAAAAGCTGAGAGAGAAAATAAGTTCAATGGACAATGGTCATAATGAATTTGTTCATGATAAAAAGCTTGCAAGAGAAAATGAGAAACTGAAGGAATTGAACACGGCCGTTTCTGAAAAACTGTTGGTTCTAGAAAAAGGAAAATCTGTGTTTTTGGATGAGTGTGAAGATGTGGATGAAATAAAACAAGAAGTTGAATGTCTTAGGAAAATCAATGATGTGTTGAATGTCAGTCTTGCTACTTGTGAAGAAGAACTTGTCAATACTCAGCTGCACATCACATCTTTAGAAAGTGAAATCTAGGACTTACAAAATTCTCTGTCTAGATTCGTGGATGGTCAAGAAAACGTAGATAAATTGTTGAGGATGAAAGTGAACTTTCAAAGAGAATGGCTGGGATTTAATTCTGTGAACAAAAAGAAATTTGAAAGTAAGTTGCACACTTCATTTGTTCATAGCACATGTACACCCAGCACCTCAAAATCTAACTCCCAGCAACACACTATGTCAAGAACTCAACCAAATCCGAAAAAGAGTGTGAATGTCCAAAATGTGCATGCTAAAAACATTCATGAGAAACCCCATGCATCCAAGAAAAGAAATATTTCTTGTCTCTACTGTGAAAAACTTGGACACATGATGCATGACTGTTTCATTATGAAAAATGATGACTTGAGAGTATGTAAAAATAGAGCTGGTCTCAAAAATGCAAAGTAATCATTTACCACAAAATCTTCCATGTATTGTAATCACTATGGTAAAAGAGGTCATACAATCTCACACTGCTGGCTACTAATGAAGAAAAATGATTTTCATTCAACACATCATGCTCACATACACAAACTGGTGGAGCCAATGAGAAGAAAACAGGTGATGCCACATGCTTCCTCCCATTTCTCTGACAAATCTGGGCATGTTAAGCATGATTGTTTTCTAAGGAAAAGTGATGAATTGAGCGCTGTCAAAAAGTGGAAGCCACGTGCCAATTTTCCTTCTAACCCACAAGGACCCAAGATGGTTTAGGTACCTAAGAATGCAAATTGAGAAATCTATTTTACAAGTATGCCATAAGAAGATGGAGTGTGGAATATGTTTTCAGTTAAGAAGGTAAGGCACACGGGCCAAGTGGCATAAGTCAGGTTAAAAGAAAAATCAAAAACTGAAATCTGAATACTCAGGTGATATCCCTCTTACTCTCTCCAGTAATTATGCCATGTCTTGATTCATATTGTGCTGAATAGTTATGTGATCATGTATATGTCTATGTGCTGAATGGTTATGTGATCATGCATATGTCTGTACATGCATTACATCCGTAGTCAGTTGCATATCTCTATGCATATCACTTGTCACATACCATATTGTTGAAGAAGAGTTTGGAAACCTTTAAATTAACCTTCACTGCATATATTGAGTTTATCATATGCCTTCACATCCTGTCTTACAAAAGTTCAACATTGTGAACTCATGTCATAATGCGTTGCATTTTCCTTCCCTTCATCACATCCATGACTGTATAGTATATCGAATGGTGACATATGAAAAGACAGGTTAATCTTGTCTGGAAACTATCACCATACGTGAGGTGATCTTCGGATCTAAGTTCTCCGTCCAGTACTGTGAGTCAAATACTTGAAGGTTTTTTGCATGGAAATCATTGTTAAAAGTGAATTTGTAAAAAAATTATTCCTAAAAATACATTAACAAGTATATCACTGTGTAATCTGAATTGTGCAAAAATGCCATATTTATTTGCATGCATATCACTTCTTTTTACCAACAACTTGCAAGAAAATCACGCTTAAATGGCATTTATGTACTATTTGAATTAACTCAGTGATTTACATGCTAATGCATTTTTAGGAATGGTTTTTTTACAAATTCACTTTTAACAATGGTTTTAATGCAAAAAATGCAATACTTAAAGGATGCATATGGCATTAGAATTTTACTGAACATCTTACAATCATGCACATATTAAGGGGGAGTCACCAGATTCATCATATGAATTTAGTATTTAGGTTCACACCTGAGTTATGCATTAAGTCTAGAGCTTCTTAAGGGGATGTTAATTGTTAAGGGAACTCTTCATGTCATTGTTAATAAATCCGAATCGAAATTGACAAATCAAATCTCTTCAACTTTGGATGCAGATCACACTACCAAAAATCCAAGTGATGTTGGACCAGCCATGGCCAAGCTTGAGTCAACTGAAGGAGTATATGGCAAGGATAAAGATGATGTGAATTCCCTCAACTGCTACCAAGAGATGGGTACTGATTTTGATGAATCTATTGCACCGACTACTTGATTAGAAGTAGTCCGGACTCTCCTGTCACAACACCTGATCACTAAACCTTAAAATCATCTTAAAATGGATGTTAAAACTACCGTCCCTAATGGGAGCATCAAGAGGATGTTTTTGTAAAACAACCTCAAGGATTGACTCAACATCTACAACATGTGTACAAGCTGTAGGAAGTCTTGTACGGACTGAAGCAAGCACCAAGGGCATGGTATGAGAGCCTCATCTCATTTTTACCGGAAAATTAACTCACGAAAGGTAAGGTTGATCAGACCCTGTTCACAAGAAATTCAGGGAAGGACATGTTAGTGGTTCAGGTTCATGTAGATGGCATCATCCCTTGAACTATTAACAATGTCTCATGTGGTGAAGATGTCTAAATCTATTTTTTGAACAATTATGTATTGGAACTGTATGTTCAATGACTAATTTGAACTTAACTACATTTCTGGTATATCAAATACTGGGTAGTGAAAAGGTGGATTACGTCCACCTGGAAACTCTCACTATACGTGAGTTAGTTTTTGGACCAAAGTTCTCCGCCTCGTACCAGAACTCGAAGAAATCAAATGATTGCCCTTGAATGAATTTTTTGATGTTATTCTATGCTCCTTTGTTAGCTAACCCCATGTCATAAGAGAACATATTACACTTTCACTGAATTTTTCTGAAATTCATGTATTTGTCAAGGGGGAGTCTTGCTAGCTAAACAACTTGAAATGAATGCCGTTTCATTTTCTATTGACTGAGTGATCTCCAATTGTAACATGCAACATGCTTATGATGTGAAAAGTTCTGCAATGGAAATGTCAATTCCTGAATGTCTTGTGAATGTCTTCAAAATTTTTAAAAAGTGATTGAAAATCTGCTCTTGAACAATTTCTGAAAATAAATGGGTTGCATTACTCATTTCTGATCCTTTCTGCACCCTTGTTCATAAAGGCTACATGATGGAAAATGTTTATTGTTCATCTTTCAAAATTGAATGCCCTCTTTTGGAATCTGACAAGTGTTCTGAAAATCAAGCCTTCCCATCTTGCTTTTGCATCTTGCATTCCATTCTCATATAGTTATAGGTTGCATGCATTAGAATTCAATGCATTAGGTGCATTTAGATCATCAAAATGAAAAACTAAAAACTTGTAATTTGCATCCATGCTATGCCTTGCACCTTGCATTGCATTTAGGACATTCAAATGAAATCTAAAATTTTGCATTCATAATGCATTCTGCATTTTACATCGCACATTGCATATCTTCCAAATTGTGTGCTTGCATGTTACCATATGCTATTCACCTCCATTCTTGAAACTTCTATGACCTTATGCCTTCTTGCTAATAACGTTGCATATGAGTCATTACTGGAGTGTTTCATGTTATACACTTTGGGGGAGCAAATATTTGATAAGTGCATCTATTTAGGGGGAGGTGCACTGTTATGTATTCATAATATTTTCGGTATTCATGCTGAATCAAATTCTCACACGCCTTGCACAATATATGTAAATGACTGTTAAACATAAGGATATAGGAATTTTTATTTCAACACTCTAAAGATATTAAACTTGCTGCATGTATGTTGTAGAGGCAATTGAGGAAAAAGCTGCCTACCTATCCTTGTTGAAAGAATCTGTAAAGAATGGCAGAGCAATACTAAGGCTCACTGAGTAAACTGGATACATGTCACCTGAGACGTGATGTAGTTCATTTCTGAAAAGTGTTGACTAAAGTACCTCTGTTCAAAATGAGGTGAAATGATTCAATATTCTGAGTAACCGGGGAGTCTGGCATGAGCTCCATGTGTCTACTCGCGTAAAAAGGAATTATTTGAACCTGATCATTCTGAGAACAATTCTGATTATCTTTGGAAATCATTGAAAAATTTAATGTGAAAAATTATTGAGGTAGAGCGTAGCCTCCAATACGCTGTTCTCATAAACTGAAGTGCAGTCTGTAAAATCTCTCATTGTGTTGATTTAAAAATCTGAATATCTATATGGCTATAGTTGTTTTTCATGTTATTCACTTATACACTTAGAAATTTGATTCAATCTGTATTCCGAAAATTGATTGACTGCATTGACGATTGCATGATTTTCCTATGCGATTGCACAACCTCCGAGGTGCTATATATGAACATTCCGATTGTCATTACTTTCATGCACTTTTCTTATACCTATTCCATCCTTAAAAAAGTACGGGAGAGGTATGTTGCATGTATATATACATACTTGCTTGGTTGCATCATGTGCATCTCATATGTCATCATTTTTTTGCATATTGCCTCCTGCATCTCAATAGAAAACCAAAAATCTAAAAAACAATGAAAATCCAAAAATTGAATGGACTTCCAATGCTTTATGCTTGCTCAATGGCTTTTAGGCATTGAACGTCATCAGATTTGTTAAAATATGCTATATTGGAATCATTTGAGTTGCTAGTTTCAAGTCTACTCATCTTTCCATCTCCATAATCAACACTTGTTGTGTCAACATCTTGTCCATGATTTACTATTGCTTCATCTGAATTTCTGACGTGGGCTCTTATTGTTGCTTCAATCTATCATGCTGGAATTTGAACTTCATTGCCTTCCCTCCATTTGTGATATTGCCAAAGGGGGAGAAAGATTTATGATGTTTTTGTGCAATAGGATTTATGATGTATTTGTGTGATAGGGGGAGAAAGAGTTTTGATATATGTGTATCTATGTATTGTTGTTGAATCATAAAGTTTATCTTGTCATGTCATTCATAAACTTTACCATCATCAAAAAGGGGGAGATTGTTGTGAATTATTATGCGCCTTGCATAAGGTTTGTTTTGATGATACCTAAACTTTATGTATATGGTTTTACTGATAACCAAACCTTATGTATGATTGTGCATTCATGATCATGGCTATGATTCATATGAGTCTTGATAAAAGAGTGGTTGAATGAAACATTCTTATTGCTTGAAGAAGTCTAAGTGTGAATAAGAATGTTTGTGAAGAGTGTGAAAATTGGTTCAGTGAATGCATATCCTATATGTGTGGAGTCTTGTATGACTTGGCCTACTTTACTTGATCTCAAAATGAGTGAAGTCTTGAACGAGCTTTCAAAATTGCGATCTTCTAGTGCATTTGTGAATGAGCTTTCAAATTGAGATGATTCTGATTTTTGTGATCATAATATTCATTCCAACTGCATAAATCCATGGCTACATGATCCTGAACTTTGGCTAAGGAAAGTTGAGTTCTTAAATAGTTTTTTTTAAGGCTCAAACATGTTGTTTAGATGCATGGGTTTTGAAGTTGATTCTTGGTTGAGAAGAAATGGGGTTTCAAATGGTTCTATGGCATTGAATGAGTCCTCTACATATTCTTGGTGGAACTTGATTAATTGGCTCCCACAATCATACCTCATGTATGTACTTCATGCATTCATCATATGAATTATTGAGCTATAGTTCTAATCATTTCTCTATACTTTTGCAGGTCAAAGTACTCGGTATAAATCCTCAAAGGTCAAAGGAGTTTGATGTCACAGACTTGAATGGAATGCAAATGGGTTGAAGGGATTGTATGCTGTAAATTTGGGAAAAACCCAGATTTTGGTCGACTGTCGGTCATGCCCCGGTCGACCGGTTTTTCCAGCAATGAAATCTTCATTTCCTGTAAAATTCTGGTCGACCGCCCCCCCATTTTCGGTCGACTACTAGCTTCACAGCCCCTATTTTTGACTTTGTTCCCTTCAATGTGTTCAGCCCTCTCTTTAGGACTTTTGGGTTCCCAAGCCACCAAATATGCCTAAAATCATGGATCTATGTTTTGGCATGTCCCTTGACCAACCTAAGGCTTATAAAAACATCTTTTAGAGTAAAGAAACCCTAATCACCAAAAGGGATTCAAAGGAGGATATCAAGGGAGAAAGAAGGCTGCTGCAAATATTCCGTGAACAGTATTTCGTCCAGCCATTATTCATCAAACCTCAAGCATATGAAGATCATTCTGAAGCCAATCAAGTGGAAATCAAGTGGAGATTCAAGCCTCATTCAAGATCTGCATCATACACTCAAGGGGAGCCTAAATCATGAGTTTTCTCAACTGTGTTTCATTTATCTTTGTGTTTTGAGCTTCAAGTCTTGTTCTTTGTAATCTGCAAACATCAGTGTGTGTGTGGATCGATTCATATCTGTGGTCGTGTGGATTGTCTTGTTCAGATCCATGTGTGTGCGTGGATCCTCTTAGATCTACGCGTGTGTGTGTGTGGATCTATCTAGATCTGGTTGTACAAGTGTGTAGAGTGTTGCATCTATCGCATCGCGCGTGTATGTGTGTGTTGTTGATCCAGTCATCGAATCGTGTTGGAGCTCGTCTCCGTGTGTGTTGGAGCTTGTCTCCGTGTGTGTGTTGGATCTCGTCTCCGTGTGTGTGTTGAGGCGCGTCCCCGTGTGTGTGTGTGTGCAGGCGTCGCCCTGCGTGTGTGGTTGGAGTGTCTCCGGGTTGGGGATTCATCCCCGTGCTGGTTTATAGCAGTGAAGCCTCACCGGGTTTTGGTGAGGGGTGGACGTAGGTTGCCGTCGTTGCATCCGAACCACCTTAAAAATCATCGTGCATTGTGGTTTGAATTGTGTGGTTTGGCTCATTTCTTCTACCCCCATTCCATGTGATTGTTAGTGCATACTGTTGTTTTGGGTTGATCTTTCAGATTTAGCATAATCGGCCTTTTATCTAAATAGATCCTTGGTATATCAAAATGTGTTTTTGAATCGACAAGATCACTCTTGTCCGGACAATAGCATCTTGCGTGAGTAGAATCCCTGGATTCACACCGCTGCCTTGTACCAAGGAACTATCGTGGAGATAGATTTTGATAAATCTAGCTTGTGGCTAAACAGTTTTGAATTCCTAGTTGATGTTGCATCATATTCATTTAAAACGGGTAAAAATTTGCTAAAAGTTATCATCACCCAATTCACCCCCCTCTTGGGTGTCATTGATCGCAGGACTTCACCCTCATCTCCCCTCACCACTGTGCCGTTTCATGGACCATCACACACTCTTAACACATACCCCGCTCACATGAGCACATATATACATAACACTCTTTCACAACCAACCTATGCAAAAAAATTCCAACGTTAAAACAAAGAAAACAAATGAATCTAAGAAAGCTAACACAATAAAAGAACAGCATAATAAAAAAAATCATAAAAAAGAAAGAAGAATGATGAAATAAATGGATAAAAAAATACAATAACAATCTTAATAAATGAAGAAAACATATTCGTGCTTTTAAATAAACAAAGAAAAATCAAATAACCCATTCAAAAAATATGATAATAATGATAACAAGTTGCCAAAAAATGCACCCGTGCACTTAAATAAAAGTCAAATAACCAAATAACAAAAAACATGATCATGCACGCTTCGGATCCTCCGCTTCCCCGAGCTTGACGTAAAAGGAATATCAATGTCACCCCGCTATGTCGAATTTGGATCTCGGGAACCATCCCGACATAGCCATGATCTGACGTTGCACGAGCCAATAGCTTATCGAATCTGGCCCGTTCTGATTGGGATTTAATCTCGCTCTCTTATCAAACTTGCCGCATACTCGACAGACATTTATACGGGTTTTGCATCCGTCTTCGTCACACTCTCAACACGGACTTTCGTCCGAATACGAAATCGTCGATAAGTGACCAACAAGATTTAAACATTTTCACCCCATCGAGGGGCATTTTCACGCAATTCGTGAATTTCAATATCTCATTTCTTTAATGTTAATTTCAGGCCATAAGTGACGGAATCGACTTCAACAAATGTGTCAAATATATATCTATGTTTAACCGTCTCTTATTAATTGGGTCACATGTTTGGGCCAAATGGGCCATGTTTTACGTTTTAATTATGTAGGAGTCTTTTTTTTTATTTGTGTCTTTTAGTCTTCCTAAGGGAGTTATGAGTGGTAGGAAGTAGGTGTTAGGTGAGTTATCTTTTGGTCTTCTTTGTGGAGTCTATAAAAAGTCATGTAATCTTTGTTTAAGGCAATGAAGTGTTTTAGAATTTTTGGAAACCCACGTGAGGTGTGAAGCCTTAATATCTTCTCCCGAGAAGGAGATGGGGTCGTGAGAAGTGGCCCAACCCTCCCCTCTCCCACAACTACAATTTTCATCGTCTTCCTCCTCTACCTTATCGTTCCTACACCATCTCTCAACAGTGGCGTCGAAGGTGAGAAGCCCATGGTTGCAAAGTCTCTGTGAGGGAGACGGTGAGAACCCCCAACCATGCACGCCTCCTTCCCGGTACCGTCGTGCCACCCTCCCCTCTCACCACCTCCCACCACTAACCCACACCCCCACATCACGTAAAACCCAGCCCCATGTTCTCTTTTCCCCTATCCCTCACTCTCTCAAAATCACGGGGCGGTCCCCTATTTGGAACAGGGGCACCGTCGGTGCACCCATCTCCCTCCCCTCTCTCCCCTTCACAGCCTCCAACCCCCTCCTCTTCTCACTCCCCCACTCCCTTCACTCATCTGCCCTGTCCGAGAAACCCACCTTCCCCATCGCCATGCACCGTACCCTATCTGCAAACCCAGCCCCACCGCCATGCACTCCCATCGCCACACTCGCTTGAGGACCTAACCCGTGAGCCACCTGCTCTCGCTGCCGGGCAGGCCGCCACCGTTCACCACGCACCCGCATCCGAGCCACGTCGCCAGCCACCCTCTGAGCATGACCCCCTCTTGAGCTCGGCCATACCCAGGATGCGGCGAGCACCCAGGCCACACGATGAGCATGGCATTCTGCCATGCAACCCGCCCAGTTCACCTCTAGCCAACGTCACTGAGGGCCCGAGCACGCCGTAGCATTCGAGCTGTCAGTTCTCATCACCACCGTCGTCCACGTATCGGCAATGTTCGTGCCCGCCACCTTCTTCGCCCACGACGGACGAGCAACCAGCTACAACTCCAGCCGCACCGAGCAGTCTCCTCGGCACCCCGTGTACGTAGCCGCTGCCGCCCCGAGCATGCTAGGGCCAATAGCTCCGCCTCCCTCTACCTCGGTGATATCCACAACCTGGTGAGCAACCGGGTCGCATGGCGAGCATGACCTCCTGCCAGTGCACCGCCCAGGTCATTCGAGTCCGGCGGCACCATTCTCTTTCTACCCATCCTCTCTCTTTCTCTCTCCCCTCCGTCAGTTGCATGGCCGCGGGAACCTCTCTCTCTCATCACCTTCTCTCTCATCATCCCTCTCATCCACTCATTCTCTCTATTCTCTCTCTCTCTTTATCTCTCTCCCACTGATGTGTTCTTTTTGAAGAAAAAAAAGAAAGAGTGGAGAAAATATACAGAAGAGAAAATTTCAGACTCGGATGTTCGTCTCACATCAAATGGTATTAGAGCAAGTCGTCCAGTTTGTACCAACAAGCCGGGGTCCTGCAGTTCGAGATTCAAGAATCAAGGTTCGAGGTCGAACCTTCTCCAAGTGGAGGGGTTTGACGGAATCGACTTCAACAAAAGTATCAAATATATATCTATGTTTAACTGTCTCTTATTAATTGGGTCGCATGTTTGGGCCAAATGGGCTATGTTTTACGTTTTAATTATGTCCCTAACTATTATGTAAGAGTCTTTTTTTTATTTGTGTCTTTTAGTCTTCCTAAGGGAGTTATGAGTGGTAGGAAGTAGGTGTTAGGTAAGTTATCTTTTGGTCTTCTTTGTGGAGTCTATAAAAAGTCATGTAATCTTTGTTTAAGGCAATGAAGTGTTTCAGAATTTTTGGAAACCCACGTGAGGTGTGAAGCCTTAATATCTTCTCCCGAGAAGGAGATGGGGTCATGAGAAGCGGCCCAACCCTCCCCTCTCCCACAGCTACAATTTTCATCGTCTTCCTCCTCTACCTTCTCGTTCCTACACCATCTCTCAACAGCGGCGTCGAAGGTGAGAAACCCATGGTTGCAAAGTCTCTGTGAGGGAGACGGTGAGAAGCCCCAACCATGCACGCCTCCTACCCGGTACCGTCGTGCCACCCTCCCCTCTCACCACCCCCCACCACTAACCCACACCCCCACATCACGTAAAACCCAGCCCCATGTTCTCTTTTCCCTTATACCTCACTCTCTCAAACTCACGGGGCGGTCCCCTGTTTGGAACTGGGGCACCGTTGGTGCACCCATCTCCCTCCCCTCTCTCCCCTTCACAGCCTCCAACCCCCTACTCTTCTCACTCCCCCACTCCCTTCACTCATCTGCCCTATCCGAGAAACCCACCTTCCCCATCGCCATGCACCCTACCCTATCTGCAAACCCAGCCCCACCGCCATGCACTACCATCGCCACACTCGCTTGAGGACCTAACCCGTGAGCCACCTGCTCTCGCTGCCAAGCAGGCCGCCACCGTTCACCACGCACCCGCATCCGAGCCACGTCGCCAGCCACCCTCCGAGCACGACCCCCTCTTGAGCTCGACCATACCCATGATGCGGCGAGCACCCAGGCCACACGATGAGCATGGCATTCCGCCATGCAACCCACACCCAGTTCACCTTTAGCCAACGTCGCCGAGGGCCCGAGCACGCCGTAGCGTTCCGGTAGCCCGTTCTCATCACCACCGTCGTCCACATATCGGCAATGTTCGTGCCCGCCACCTTCTTCGCCCACAACGGACGAGCAACCAGCTACAACTCCAGCCGCACCGAGCAGTCTCCTCGGCACCCCGTGTACGTAGCCGCTGTCGCCCCGAGCATGCGAGGGCCATTAGCTCCGCCTCCTTCTACCTCGGCGATATCCACAACCTGGTGAGCAACCGGGTCGCATGGCGAGCATGACCTGCTGCTAGTGCATTGCCTAGGTCATTCGAGTCCGGCGGCACCATTCTCTCTCTACCCATCCTCTCTCTTTCTCTCTCCCCTCCGTCAGTTGCATGGCCGCGGGTACCTCTCTCTCTCATCACCTTCTCTCTCATCATCCCTCTCATCCACTCATTCTCTCTATTCTCTCTCTCTCTTTATCTCTCTCCCACTGATGTGTTCTTTTTGAAGAAAAAAAAAAGAAAGAGTGGAGAAAATATACAGAAGAGAAAATTTCGGACTCGGATGTTCGTCTCACATCAATAAGGCCTCTTTTCCTGGCAATCAATCAAGGGTTTTCCCCTCTCCGAGGGCATGTAATTAACGTCGTGGCCTTTATAGCATGACGGATTTCTGTCCCGACACGATATCCACTATCTTCTGATTAGTCAGACTGATGGGGGCATCTCTCACCCCATATATTTTCAAAGCCCCGGTTGCCCGCCAGCATGGTTCCATTACATCCGTCACATTTTTCTAAGTCAATTCATGTAACTTTCATATTTTCTTTGAGTCATAATTATGTAATTTTCCCTTTATTTGAGTCTTGTACTTAGGTTAATGAGTCATTTACCTAGGTTAAGTTTCATTATGTTGATAGATTAGTTTATGGGCCCAATTCATTGGGCTTGGCCCAAGGACACCCCCCTTCCCTTGGTTAATTGTCATTGTGTTAGGAGTCAAGGTCTTTTGTAGAAATGTGGGTTGCCTATATATAGGACCCCATTTCCTCCATTTGAACTAATGAATCAATGAATGAAAAACTTACCATTTTGAGAGTTTACACTTATTATCTAGTGGAGAGATTCCATTTTTTGGGTGAGAGACCCTAGGGGAGAGATTCCTCACCCATCCCTCTCTTAATCTCTCTTTTTCACTCCCCTTTCTCTCTCCTCCACACCCAATTTCAAAAATTTTCTCTCTCCTCCCTTCCCAACCACCACTCTCCCACCTACCCCCATTAAAGACCACTCTCCCACCTCGGCCATACCCAGGATGCGGAGAGCACCCAGGCCACACGATGAGCATGGCATTCCACCATGCAACCCACACCCAGTTCACCTTTAGCCAATGTCGCCGAGGGCCCGAGCACGCCGTAGCGTTCCGGTAGCCCGTTCTCATCACCACTGTCGTCCACATATCGGCAATGTTCGTGCCCGCCACCTTCTTCGCCCATGACGGACGAGCAACCAGCTACAACTCCAGCCGCACCGAGCAGTCTCCTCGGCACCCCGTGTATGTAGCCGATGTCGCCCCGAGCATGCGAGGGCCAATAGCTCCGCCTCCTTCTACCTCGGCGATATCCACAACCTGGTGAGCAACCGGGTCGCATGGCGAGCATGACCTGCTGCTAGTGCATTGCCTAGGTCATTCGAGTCCGGCGGCACCATTCTCTCTCTACCCATCCTCTCTCTTTCTCTCTCCCCTCCGTCAGTTGCATGGCCGCGGGTACCTCTCTCTCTCATCACCTTCTCTCTCATCATCCCTCTCATCCACTCATTCTCTCTATTCTCTCTCTCTCTCTTTATCTCTCTCCCACTGATGTGTTCTTTTTGAAGAAAAAAAAAAGAAAGAGTGGAGAAAATATACAGAAGAGAAAATTTTGGACTCGGATGTTCGTCTCACATCAATAAGGCCTCTTTTCCTGGCAATCAATCAAGGGTTTTCCCCTCTCCGAAGGCATGTAATTAACGTCGTGGCCTTTATAGCATGACGGGTTTCTGTCCTGACACGATATCCACTATCTTCTGATTAGTCAGACTGATGGGGGCATCTCTCGCCCCATATATTTTTAAAGCCCCGGTTACCCGCCAGCATGGTTCCATTACATCCGTCACATTTTTCTAAGTCAATTCATGTAACTTTCATATTTTCTTTGAGTCATAATTATGTAATTTTCTTTTTATTTGAGTCTTGTACCTAGGTTAATGAGTCATTTACCTAGGTTAAGTGTCATTATGTTGATAGATTAGTTTATGGGCCCAATTCATTGGGCTTGGCCCAAGGACACCCCCCCTTCCCTTGGTTATTTGTCATTGTGTTAAGAGTCAAGATCTTTTGTAGAAATGTGGGTTGCCTATATATAGGACCCCATTTCCTCCATTTGAACTAATGAATCAATGAATGAAAAACTTGCCATTTTGAGAGTTTACACTTCTTATCTAGTGGAGAGATTCCATTTTTTGGGTGAGAGACCCTAGGGTAGAGATTCCCCACCCATCCCTCTCTTAATCTCTCTTTTTCACTCCCCTTTCTCTCTCCTCCACACCCAATTTCAAAAATTTTCTCTCTCCTCCCTTCCCAACCACCACTCTCCCACCTACCCCCATTAAAGACCACTCCCCTTCCCCACACATCCCATTACTCCACCCCCTAGTCCCAAGAGAGCTTCCACCAATCCTAGCTCCACCTCCCAACCCCCAACTACCCCACCCACTTCCCCAAGCACCCTTCCCACTACCCAAAGCAGCCCTCCACCTTCCCAAGGCACCTCTTCCCATCCCCAAGACCACCATTGACCACCCCACATTAAAGGAAATTCAAACTCACATGCCCTCCACCCACTTGTGCCCCCCCACCTTCCTCCTTCTCCCTCCAAGCCCAAATTCGTAGCTCCTCCTCCCACCACCTGTTAGACCACCTTCCAGACCCTATTCTTCCCCTACCACACCTTGGAACACCCCCTCCTAGACCCCCTCACAGCCAGGGTTCTCCCCACACTTATCCACCTCCATTTCCCCTCCCATATACCCCATTTCCCCCCACCATCTTCAACCTCCAGTTTTCAGTTCGCTGGCAGCAGAAGAGTAGCAGTTTGCAGAGGCGACCCCGACCACATCCCAGAGAATCTGAAGGCCAAAGTGGTATCCACGGAAGCGTCTACCTGTCTTCTTCGCAACGGCGGTGGTCTCGTCCCCGTCCGATCTCCGAGCTGATCGGGAGATCCGTTCTTCTACAACTACGCAGAGCTGCCCCTACTGAGCACCTGAGCCATAGTAGAAGCTCTTCCACGACGAACCTTGGAAGATTCAGGCCACAAGTTCTTCTGTAAAGTTGTTCCTCTTCCTGTCTACTTTCAGAATCAATAAGTGGAACTTCTATCGACGTCCGTGGGCCATAGTTATCATTTTTATCCCTCGGGTACGCGGTTCAGCTTCCCACAGCCTGCACCGACCTATCATCAGTGTTCAGAGTCCTTTGGTCTTCTCCGGCATCGTTTGTCTTCCCCGTCAGTTTTTCTACGAAGAGGACTCGTGCAAGATTCCAAAAACTCCAGCGGTGCTTGATTCTGAGTTCGGGAGCTGACGGGGCATCCTTTGCAACCTGCTGTTGGCCACCAGAAGCTGCCAGTCCAAGAATCTGCCTCCCTACTCGGGCCTCCACCCAGACCAGTGTCGGCGCCAGAAGAAATCAACAAAATTTGGATGACTTCCCTGGCCTCCTACGAAGATTTTTCAGGTGGTTTCATCCCCAAAAAAATTCGGTATCAGTCGCAGCAACAATTTCTTCGATCATCTATCAGCACCCACAGAATGCGGACAGAACCGGCGACCTCCCATCTTCGGTGTTCCTCTCTCAAGTTCCCCTCCCCGCTTGGCCGGCTGAAGGCCCCTCCCTATGTAGAGGTAGTTTTAGTTGTAATATCACTTAACCCCCACCCCAAGATTCCCCTCTTGCTAGAGGTGTAGTATTGTAATCATTTGGGCAGGTCAAGCTACCCCGACGCGGCGTGTGGGGATCCACCCGCCTCCCCGCTCGCCCTCGTCTCTGAGCGGGACCGGTTTCTTCAAACCGGTCGAGTAAGTACTCCAAACATTGCTCTAATTTGTGCTTGTTCTTTCAATATTAGTTCATAAACTCCGCTGGCCGTGAATGAGAGCCCGATCCTTAAGCTCCTTTGCTATAAG
This sequence comes from Amorphophallus konjac, assembly GCA_022559845.1. Lineage (NCBI taxonomy): Eukaryota > Viridiplantae > Streptophyta > Magnoliopsida > Alismatales > Araceae > Amorphophallus > Amorphophallus konjac. The sequence goes on from CM040124.1 coordinate 236,212,084, forward strand.
TGATCACCGTGGGAAAAGAGTGGAACCCGTGCCCTCGGCACGACGTCGGCTCCCTTGAATTGGGCTGCCATTACCCTTGGGAATCAACTTAGGCCTTGCTGGCCCTCTACCATCAAGGGCTCAGCCCACACAACCTCCACTTGGCATTGCCAAGTTACCCCGGGTCTTGGTGAGCATCGGGTGAGCAGTCGCCGACATCGGTCCGTTTGATTGCGATTGTGCTTGTTTGTTTAAGTCCTAGGTTGTGTCACATCAATTGGTATCAGAGCAAGTTCACAACTTGTCTCTCCACAAGTTGGTCCTAGGGCATGTTTATGCATTTAGAGTCATCGGTTGCATCTCCCATGTCCACTAGAATGGCCACTTCATACCCGTCATATCCATCCCCATCAACTTTCCCAAGAATCCCAAATCCTCATGGAACTCCATTGCCAACAAAGTGGGTAGCAACACCTCTATCATAGAAGCCCTACCTAATGTCCTTAATCAGCTTGAAGATATCATGTCTCGACTCGACCGACTTGAAGGAAATAGCCATGCACCAAGAGTGAATGAGAGTGACCTTTGGGGAAATCTAGAAACCATATTTTTAGAACACTTGAAAATCAAAACCCCCGCCTTTGATGGATCCAACAGCCCAAGCCTTTACCTAGATTGGGAGATTTCCCTAGACCAATTCTTTAAAAGTTGCCTCTTGAACGAAGAAAGGAGAATGAGGCTAGCCAAGGCACACCTCTCCAAACAAGCTAAAACTCATTGGTTAGTTGTGGAAGGTTTAAGAAGGATCCGCAGGGAGGCCCCCATTAGCAATTGGGATGAGATGAAGGTCGAGCTTAGGAAAACCTACACTCCCCAACCCTCTCCCTCCTACTCAAATCACAAAAGCCCAAGGAGCACTTCAACTCCTTCATCCCCACCCGGTCAATCCAAGACCCCAATCACCCATTCCCTACCACTTCCCATCTCTCCCACCCCAACCACTACATTTACACTCCACCTCCAAGTCCACACCACAACCATAGGTCCCCATACCCAATTGGGCCCCATGGCCAACTCTCCACCTAGGCCCATGGTAACCCCCACCACTACCTCTCCATCACCCCCAAAAAGGGACACTCCTCCCAAAACAAATCAACCCAAACCCCTTCAACCCACCCATCTTCCTCTCCCTACCCCAATCCAACTCCCACCAAAGCCTCCACTACTACTCTCACCTATCCTAACCCAAGTTTCCCACTACCTACCACCCCGGATACACCATGCCCCAATCATCACCACATCCTCAAAAGCCCCTCTCACCTCCTTGGAAGAAGAACCCATACCCTACCCCATAGTGGTGAACACTCCAAACCCACTCTCCACCTTGGAGGAAACCCAAGCCCAAATTGAAGAAGAAACAACACACGAGGGTCTTCACCTTACATCACCATCTCTAGTTGGAGTCAATCTCATCTTAGGGGAAACCCTTGTTAGTTGGCTAAAGAAGAGCCCAATAAGAGAGATCACGGCCCACGATTTCCCACCCATGAAGGAAAACCATCCCATAGTGCCCATCTCCTCTTATCACACCACAATCCAAGCATCTTATCAAGTAGAGACCTTAGAGGATTTTCTTAGAGGCTTAGCATGGCAAATTGAGTTCACTAGCATGTTGACCCCTATGGCCGAACAACCTAGGAGCCTTGGCCTCCTACACCTATGCATCGGGTCAATCACCTCGGTCTATACCATTGGTTGCTACACTAGCGACCTCCTTTTCCTTCTCCCTATGGTAGAAGAACCCATCTCGATCCACTCCCCTACCATTGAGATCCCAAATACTTTGATCAGTCAACCAACTAGAAACCTTGGCCCAATTACCTTAGAGGAGGATGACTCACAATTTGGGAACCTTGAAGACATAGAGTGCCTCCCTCTAGGAAGACCTTTCCACGACCCCTTTGATCCATTCCAATGGGAGTCAAGAGACTCGTGTGACCCAAACACTTTATCCACCACCCACCTTTCCCTACACCAACTCACCATGTTTGACCCAATCCACTCCATCCTAGACCTGGGTTACACCTTGGGAGCCATGACCTTGGGCCACATATCCCTAGGTAATGAGGTTGTGCTCCACCCCATGATGACCACATTCTTAGATCCGTTCGATCCTTTCCAATGGGAGTTCAAAGGTTGTCCCACACCTATACACATGGAAGTCACCCTTAGGAAAAACATGCATGTGTCTAGGCTTACCACACCACTTGGCATGAACACCATGAGGGGTCCATTCATTCATACCACCCACATGTCAAGTAGAAAGCATGAGTGGCCCATATTCGGATGTATTGGTCCACCTTCATTTATCATGGGTCTTAAGCATGTCAAAAGCATCTACGGATGTCCGGGTCCCCCTACATTCATCACCACTTTGCATGATAGGTTCATCTACGGGTGCCCCGGCCCACCTAGGCCAACCAAAGTCTACATGACAACATTGTATGATAAGTCCACATATTGTTGCCCCGGCCCTCCAAATTCCATCAAAGTCTTCTTGGCATCAAAGCATGATTGGTCTACTTTTGGTTGCCTAGGTCCACCCATCACCCCTAGAATGTCAGCATTCACAAAATTACATGAAAACCTTAGCAAGCACATAAGCAAAAAGAATGAGACTCATAAAAGGCAAGCCAACTCTCATCGACGGCACCAAGAATTCCACGTGGGTAACTTTGTGATGGTGAGGACGAGGAGGCTCCCCCCGAGAGCCATCTCTAAGTTGAGGCATCATGGGGCTGGTCCCTTCCGAGTTTTGAGACGCCTTGGCACTAATGCCTATGAGTTAGATCTTCCCGAGGAGTATGGAGTAAGTCCCACATTCAATGTAGCCGACCTAGTGCCATATAATGGGCCCCCGGTGGTACCCAGTGAGAATATTGAGCCTATTCCTCCTGTTGAGAGAGCACCCACCCGAGAGGAGAGACCACCAGCCAAGAGAGCCCAGCGTGAGCGCATTGAATGAATATTGGGTGAACATGTCACTACCACTAGGAGCAAGGTATACGAGCGCTATCTCGGCAGGTGGATGGATCGGTCTTGTTCGGAAGACTTGTGGGCGATACCACTTCTACACCCTCCGAGGAGGGAAGGACTCTTACTCGACGGAGTCGAGATCTCCGCACCCCGGGAGTATGATGGGGGCATCTCTCGCCCCGTATATTTTCAAAGCCCCGGTTGCCCGCCAGCATGGTTCCATTACATCCGTCACATTTTTCCAAGTCAATTCATGTAACTTTCATATTTTCTTTGAGTCATAATTATGTAATTTTCCTTTTATTTGAGTCTTGTACCTAGGTTAATGAGTCATTTACCTAGGTTAAGTGTCATTATGTTGATAGATTAGTTTATGGGCCCAATTCATTGGGCTTGGCCCAAGGGCACCCCCCCTTCCCTTGGCTATTTGTCATTGTGTTAAGAGTCAAGGTCTTTTGTAGAAATGTGGGTTGCCTATATATAGGACCCCATTTCCTCCATTTGAACTAATGAATCAATGAATGAAAAACTTGCCATTTTGAGAGTTTACACTTCTTATCTAGTGGAGAGATTCCATTTTTTGGGAGAGAGACCCTAGGGGAGAGATTCCCCACCCATCCCTCTCTTAATCTCTCTTTTTCACTCCCCTTTCTTTCTCCTCCACACCCATTTTCAAAAATTTTCTCTCTCCTCCCTTCCCAACCACCACTCTCCCACCTACCCCCATTAAAGACCACTCCCCTTCCCCACACATCCCATTACTCCACCCCCTAGTCCCAAGAGAGCTTCCACCAATCCTAGCTCCACCTCCCAACCCCCAACTACCCCACCCACTTCCCCAAGCACCCTTCCCACCACCCAAAGCTGCCCTCCACCTTCCCAAGGCACCTCTTCCCATCCCCAAGACCACTATTGACCACCCCACATTAAAGGAAATTCAAACTCACATGCCCTCCACCCACTTGTGCCCCCCCACCTTCCTCCTTCTCCCTCCAAGCCCAAATTCATAGCTCCTCCTCCCACCACCTGTTAGACCCCCTTCCAGACCCTATTATTCCCCTCCCACGCCTTAGAACACCCCCTCCTAGACCCCCTCACAGCCAGGGTTCTCCCCACACTCATCCACCTCCATTTCCCCTCCCATATACCCCATTTTCCCCCACCATCTTCAGCCTCCAGTTTTCAGTTCGCTGGCAGAAGAAGAGTAGCAGTTTGCAGAGGCGACCCCGACCACATCCCAGAGAATCTAAAGGCCGAAGAGGTATCCACGGAAGCGTCTACCTGTCTTCTTCGCAACAGCGGTGGTCTCGTCCCCGTCCGACCTCCGATCTGACAGGGAGATCCGTTCTCCTAGAACTGCGCAGAGTTGCCCCTGCTGAGCACCTGAGCCACAGTCGAAGCTCTGCCACGATGAATCTTGGAAGATTCAGGCCACATGTTCTTCTGCAAAGTTGTTCCTCTTCCTGTCTACTTTCAGAATCAAGAAGTGGAACTTCTATCAACGTCCGTTGGCCATAGTTATCGTTTTTCTCCATCGGGTATGCGGTTCAGCTTCCCACAGCCTGCACCGACCTGCCATCAGTGTTCAGAGTCCCCTGGTCTTCTCCGGCATCGTTTGGCTTCCCCGTCTATTTTTCTGAGAAGAGGACTCGTGCAAGATTCCAAAAACTCCAGCGATGCTTGATTCTGAGTTCGGGAGCTGACAGGGCATCCTCTGCAACCTACTGTTGGCCACCAGAAGCTGCCAGTCCATGAATCTGCCTCCCTACTCAGGCCTCCACCCAGACCAGTGTCGGTGCAAGAAGAAATCAAAAAAATTTGGATGACTTCCATGGCCTCCTACGAAGATTTTTCAGGTGGTTTCATCCCCAAAAAAATTCGGCATCAGTCGCAGCAACCATTTCTTCGATCATCTATCAGCACCCACAGAACGTGGACAGAACCGGTGACCTCCCATCTTCGGTGTTCCTCTCTCAAGTTCCCCTCCCCGCTTGGCCGGCTGAAGGCCCCTCCCTATGTGGAGGTAGTTTTAGTTGTAATATCACTTAACCCCCACCCCAAGATTCCCCTCTTGCGAGAGGTGTAGTATTGTAATCATTTGGGCAGGTCAAGCTACCCCGAAGCGGCGTGTGAGGGTCCACCCGCCTCCCCGCTCGCCCTCGTCTCCGAGCAGGACCGGTTTCTTCAAATCGGTCGAGTAAGTACTCCAAACTTTGCTCTAATTTATGCTTGTTCTTTTAATATTAGTTCATAAACTCCGCTGGCCGTGAATGAGAGCCCGATCCTTAAGCTCCTTTGCTATAAGTGATCACCGTGGGAAAAGAGTGGAACCTGTGCCCTTGGCACGGCGTTAGCTCCCTTGAATTGGGCTGCCATTACCCTTGGGAATCAACTTAGGCATTGCTGGCCCTCTACCAGCAAGGGCCCAGTCCACACAACCTCCACTTTGCATTGCCAAGTTACCCCGGGTCTTGGTGAGCATCGGGTGAGCAGTCGCCGACATCGGTCCGTTTGATTGCGATTGTGCTTGTTTGTTTAAGTCCTAGGTTGTGTCACATCACAGACAGTGTGCATCAAGGGCTTCCTCAAAATCAGAATAAATCGTCACTCATGTGACTGGCACGCCCATGCACAAATAAAACGAATTAATAAATAAACAAACAAATAATAAATAAAACAAATGAGTGTTCCAAAAGTGCGTCCACAGCACCTCGGGTGCCCGTCCTAGTCCCTGTCCTCTATATTTCTATGTCTCCTACCAGGTGGTCCACGATCTTAGGGAGGTCTTCCAAATCTCAATGGACATCGACATCTTCTTCCCCACAAAGGACGATTTCTTAGGGGGCTATTTCCCTGGGGGACTTAGCATTTCTATAGAGGCCTTTAGGGCTTGCTTCCGCATTCCTGTCCCGTCTTTCTTTGAGTCAGTCCTCCATTTCAACAGTTTGAAACTAGGCAACTATCGCCCAACTCTTGGTGCATTCTAGGTTCCTTTGCATATTTTTGCCAACATGTAGCTATTTGTGTCACCTGATGTGGCACAGCCCAAGGGTGATAAGGGATGACTAGTTGAACCTAAGACCTAGACCCGCAAGCATACAAAGTAGAGGTCGGACTCACGCTAGCGGCTCACTCGCACGGCGCACACGATCTCCCGATGGTGACCGGGGGATGATGGCGAGGGTCTGAGGTGGGACCCAATAGATTCTAAAGTCCTACCAGGCTTAGGCTGACCCCTAAGGGCCTGGGGTTCCCAACTGTGTGGGCAGCTGGCACGCCGGGGAGTGGGTTGGGAGGCACTCACGCACGGACCGCGGTGAGCACACTTTAGGTGGTGTGCGAGTTCGGGCTCTCGTCTCACCGACCGACGGCAAGTAAAGACTATACTAAATACGCAAAGATTGCAACCAGATAAGAGGGTATCAGAAGCTCACCTGACCAGTGTGAGAACATCGATCCCGACCGGAGACGAGGGCGCGCTGGGAAGCGTGGGCATACGCCCGCACGCCGCGACGATGGCGCTTGACCTGAAAATAAGTGGGTTACAACACTACTCCTCTCGCAGGAGGGGGGATCTCGGGGTGGGGGTTAGAAGATTTACAACCAAATACTACATCCACATAGGGAGGATCTGTAAGCCGGCCAGGCGGGGAGGGGAAGGGAAGCTAGAAATCATCGTGCCGAGTTCTGCCGATGCTGCCAGCTTCTGGGACCACCAGATAGACAGTCGAAGATGTCGCCAGCACGGTCCCCACCGAACTCCAAATGGGCTGAAACCAGTGCCAAAAGTCTTGTACTTTACCCAGGAGGACGCCTGAATTTTCTTGAATTCCTCTGGCGATGTTGCTGGTCGGGGTAGGACCTGGAATAGGGCCAGACTGCTATGGTTCTGGCTGCTTCAGCACTGCTGCAGTAGGAAGACCAGGTCACCCCAGGCGCTGCTGGGCTTTGATTCCAGCGTGGCTAGAGTCGTTGGATCCGTTGTCGAGTCCTCTTCAAAACGGCAACTGCGGGACATCAGAGGAAGTCGGAGTAGCTTGGGAGAGCCAAAACAGTGGACAGGGGTCGGTTCAGTCCCAGAGGGGATAGAACTGCGCACCTTGCGGAGGAAATTAAGAACTCACTTGTCCGAGGTCCAATCAGGAAGCCGCTAATTCGTACTGAAAGGCGACTCATCGTATAAGATCTCGGCCAATCGCCGCCTCAAAATCCACCGATGGCCGGCTGTGGGAGCTTCTGCAAGCAGTTTCAGGTTAGCAGTCTGGAGGAAGACGCGCAGTCAGGGGAGATTGGCTCCATCGGGCAGCCACGAGCTCTGAACGGGACAAGACCACCGCCATTGCGAAGAGGACAGGGAGACGCTTCCAACAGTACCTTTTGGGATTTCAGAAACGCCGAGATGATGTCATGGCTAGAGCTGCAAGTGACTGGTTCTTTGCAGGTCCACAGCTGCGAGCAGGCCTCCGGTGTATCTCCAAGGGGACAAGAGAAGGGGGGTGAAGGGATGATGCCAATTGGTGAAGGGGGTGGAGGGGGGCACCAGAGGGGGATGTGTGGAGGGTGTGGAGGGGGCTAGAGTTGCTGGAAAGGGGGCTGGGCTGGGTGTGCACTAGAGAGGGGGGGAATGGGGGGAATTGGTGGGTTCTATCTTGGGGGTGGGGGGGGTGAAATTCAAATTTGAATTAGAGATAGGGAGGGGATTTAATTGGTGTCTAGGGAAGGGTGAGGATGCCTTGGGAAGAGGGAGGGTTCTCTTGGGAAGTGGGAAGTGGTCTTGGGGAGTGGGAATAGAGGGAGATACAAATTTGAATTTTGAGTTGGGGATGGGGTGGGGAGTTAGTGGGTGCCTAGGGAAGGGTGGAGGAGACCTTCGGAAGAGAGAAGGGTGCCAAGGGAAGGGTGGAGGAGACCTTGGGAAAAGGGAAAGTGTCTTGGGAAGCGAGAGTGGAGGGAAATTCGAATTTAAATTCGTCTTGGAAAGTGGGAGTGGAGGGAGGTTCGAATTTGAATTCAGTGGGAGTGGAGGGAGATTCGAATTTGAATTCATCTTGGGAGAGGGGAGTAGATAGAGAGAGAGAGAGAGAGAGGAGAGAGAGAGGGAGAGAGGAAGAGAGAGAGAGAGGATAGTCACACTCCAACTAGAGGGGAGGGAGGATTCACTGAAAATGGACTTCAATCTCTCAAGCATCAAGTGTTCGAATGGGAGGGGGTTGGGTCCTATTTGTAGGTACCCAACTCTTTACATGACCGAAATGCCCTTAGCATTTACACAAAAGACCAAAGCTATCCTAAACAACTAACATGGGCCCAAACTAGGATACAAAAGCCCAATTAATACAAAACAAGGGAAATTGGACTCATGATCACATGACTCAATAAAGAAAATACATAAATAAGACTTAAAAGAAATGAAGATAACATGCGATCATTATAGTCTGACATCCTCAAAGTGATGCAGGCGATCTGAGCCAAAGAGAGCACTGTAAGATGCCCTCATCAAATCTCTCGGGGTGGGGAGAACTCGACCCCATCGAGTATGGGTCCGCCTGGCTGTGGTAGCGCTCCAAAATATCTGGGTCAAGGCGTAGCAGATGCTCCCGACTCACCCAAGTGTCCTCTGTCGGGGGACTGTTCTTCCACCTCACCAGGTAGCACTAATACACCTTGTGCCTGGTAATGGTACCTTGCTCATCCAGTATTACCTCTACCTACTCATGTCGGCCTCTCAAGCTAGGAAGTGGTGTCCCACCGTGGGTGTCTCTCTCAAGGGGGGGTAAAGGCTCAAGCTCCTTACTGGGTCCCACCGCGGGGCCCTTGTAGGGTACCAGGTCCGCCACGTTGAAGGTAGGGTGTGCCCCAAAACTCTCAGGTAGGTTCAGCTCATAAGCGTTACTGCCAAGTCGTTTTAGAACTTGAAAGGGTCCTAAACCTCGTGCCCTCAACTTGGAGGCAGGCCCTGGAAGGAGCCACTCCGTCCTCACCATCACCGAGTCTCCCACTTGGAACTCACAGTGACGCCATCGAGCATCCGCTTGCCTTTTGTAACCCTCATTACTTTTCCCTATATGCTTGCGGATGTCATCATGCAACTCTTTGATATGTTGTGCAAAGGACTCAGCTGAGACTGACACTCTAGCATGTGGGGGAAGGGGAATAAGATCTGAATGCTTTCTAGGCCTATAACCATGCACGACCTCAAATGGACTCTTGTCTATGGACCTATTGACAGAATAATTATATGCAAACTCGGCCTGGGGCAAGAGGAGATCCCAATTCCCGGGGTGGTCTCCAACTAGACAACGGAGTAAATTCACAAGACTTCGGTTGACGACCTCAGTTTGACCGTCGATTTGAGGGTGGTAAGCAGTGGAGAATTTGAGGAGGGTTCCCATCAGATCCCAGAGGGTTTTCCAAAAATAACTGGTGAATTTCACATCCCGATCGGACACAATGGTCTTAGGTAATCCATGGAGTCGGACTACCTTATCAAAGATTGAATCATGTTTACGCAAGGTCCTAGGTAGGCCAAGGATAAAGTCCATGCTCAAGTCCTCCCAAGGTTGGTCTGGGATGGGAAGGGGCATTTAAAGCCCAGTGTTTTGCCTCACTTGCTTGGCCGAGGCACAAATGCGACACTGTCCCACAATGTTGGCCACATCCTTCTTGAGACTGGGCCAATGGAATTGTCTCTCAACTAGCTCTATGGTCTTTTGGACCCCAAAGTGACCAGCTAGGCCACCACTGTGCAACTCCCAAACTAAGAAGTCCCAAAGTGAAGTTCGGGGTATGCATAGCCTAGCTCCCATGAAAAGATACCCCTCTTGGAATATGAATCACTCATGTTCCCTGTGGGGTTGAGTGGAGAGGGTGTTGTAGTGAGTCCCAAAGTCGGGACAATTTGGATATTCCCCTTTGATTCTCTCAAACCCCGTGACTTCCACCTGGACAGTGGAAAGCAAGGCTACCTGCCTACTCAGCGCATCGACGGCGCGATTCTCACTACCCATCTTATACTTGAGGACAAAGGTATAGGCCTGAATGTATTCTACCCAACGGGCATGACGGGGATTGAGCTTTTGTTGGGTGTTAAGGTACTTCAAGGCCTCGTGGTCTGAGAAGATCACAAACTCCTTGGGTAGGAGATAGTGTCTCCAATGCCGAAGGGACTGAACCATATCATAAAGCTCTTTGTCATATGTGGAGTACCTAGTCCTAGTCTCACAGAGTTTCTCACTAAAATAGGCTACTGGGTGACCCTCTTGGCTAAGAATGCCTCCAATCCCTACCCCGGATGCATCACAAGTGACCTCAAAGACTTTAGAGAAGTCGGATAGGCAAAGGACCGGGGCTTGGGTCATCTTTTCCTTGAGCTCTAGGAATGTTTTGGAGGCTGCCCTGGTCCACGCAAAAGTTCCCTTCTTGAGGCAATCCATGATAGGAGCGGTGATAGTGCTAAACCCACGGATGAATCTCCTATAGAAAGTGGCTAGCCCGTGAAAGCTTCGGGCCTCATGGACGGTCTTGGGCTCGGGCCACTCAAGAATGACTTAGACCTTCTCAGGGTCCATGGATACCCCTTGGGATGAGACAATAAATCCTACGAAGGCTAGTTGATTGTGTAGACACGCCAAAATTGACGTTTTGTTGATCAAATCTCATGTTATTATGTAAACACCCCAAGTGTACTTCAATATTCCTATAAAATGAAGTTTTTCTATTTTTTGAGAATTTTATGTTTTTTTTCTGCATCCTTCGTGATTCACGACCTGACGAAGGGCGTTACTTTCGAAAGTAACGACCTGTGATGGGGCGTTTCAAAAGAAAGGACGACCATAGGTGAGGGCGTCAATTCCTGGTATTATCCGTTAATTTCTGGAATTATCTACTTTCAAAATAAAAAGCATTTTTCTGTGTAACGTCCTACCTCAGGGCATGTTTTTAAGAAACGCCGTTATCTTAGGCGTGTTCCATTAATGTCTAAACAAAGAAAGTTTTATTTCCAAATTTAAATCCAGGAAGAAACGCCCTTTCCTAGGTCGTGTTTCAAGAAACGTCTCTGTGAAGGTCATCAATTCCTGATTTGACGCCCTGTCCTAAGTCGTGTTTCACTCCAGAGTCCTTCCTTTTTCCATCTTTCCCTCACAGTTCCCTACCATCCTTGGGACTCTTGTTCGATCTTGATCCTTCCCTGGATGCCTCATTACCCATTCTTATCATTTCCTTGTTTGATCACATCCGATTGAAGCTATAAAAGAAAATATCATTCGATCGTGGAGGAGGTTAATGACTCAGAAGGTTAAGCACTCTAAGCATTCAAAGGGTTAAGCGTCACGAGCAGAGCCTTCTTCGTTCTCTGCATCCTTCGTTGGGCTTCATCCGGTTCTTCATCCATCTACTTCCATCATACTCATCCGAATTTCCCTTTACTGTCGTCAGGGACAGCAGGGTTTCTCAGTTTTTCTTCATCTATTTGTTCTACTTTATACCACCTCAGTCATCGGATCTATTCATCTTCGTATTTATTCCCCACCTTGTTGCATTTTTTTTTATCATCATGCTCCCCTTCCCTTAAGTCTTATTAAGGGGTTTTAAAACCACAAAAAAAAGAGGTGCGCATGTTGATGTATTTTCATCATTTTATGTTAGTTTTGGATTGATACTATTACACTTTGGCTGATCCCCCTCTCTTTTGTTTGTTTTTTTTTATTGTCTTCTTTTTACAAGGTAATCAACCAAGGAAAACCCAATTCATCGGCCGGCCGATTGAAGTTGGAGGAAGAAATCCACATCCATCCCGCATCCCAATTTTCACCAGGTACAGGCGATCTCCTTTTCTTCTTATTGAGGTAACCCCTCTGGCGATCACATCATCTCCACTTTAGCACCTCGTGCTATTTTTATTGTATTTTTATTACATCTTACGCATTTTTGTTTATTCATTGTTATTATTTTAACTTCTCCTAAGTGAGGATTTTTAATTCGATCTACAAATTGGCGATCACGGTGGGACTTCCACTGTTTTCTTTATTGATTACCATCTCCATTGGCACCCTCGTGTGCCCTTTCCCCTTTGACACCCTCGTGTGTCCTTTCCCCTTAGGCACCCTCGCGTGCCCTTTCCCCTCGGTACCCTCGGTACCCTTTCCCTTGTGCCCCTCGGGCACCCTCCATTGTGCAACCTGCACACTCCCCGGATCAGTCAATTGCTGCTTATTAACGCCTTCAACAATGGCGTCTTTTGATTTCACGCCCCTCACAGGGACGTGTTTTGTTGATTAACGCCCCCTTCCAGGGCGTGTGTTTATTGCATCTGCTGTGTTTGCTCATTTCATCGTCTGCTATTTAACGCCCCTCTCAGGGACGTGTTTAGTTGAGTAACGCCCACTTCCAGGGCGTCTTTTACCATAAACTGCTGTTTGTTGCATGCTTATCATATTGCCTGTGGATTAACGCCCCTCTCAGAGGCGTTTCATTTATTATCAGCGCCTACCATCAGGGCGTTTCTCTGAGTTTTGACGCCCTCCTGTGGAGGCGTCCTTTCTTTATAACGCCTCACCTAAAGGCGTATTTTCCTACCGTCTGTGAACCCCTCACAGAGTTAACGACAGCCACGCTGCCGTGTTTTCATTTTGTCACGACCTACCGCAGGGCGTGTCTTTCCTCCTGTTGTGAAAACGACCTTTCCCAGGGCGTTTCTTTACTGTTCTTTTTCACAGTTCTTATTCATTGCTTGGTATTTGTCTTGATATTACATTGCTGCTTGGATTATCTTGTTTGATTGGCTTGGTTGAGAGACCTCCTCTCTCTAGCCTAGGATTCCATACACCTTTCTTGGAATCGGGACAACCCTCTATTGAGCATTCCGTCTCTTTGGACCGGAAATCCCTTTTCCAAGACCTCCATAAGTCCCCGCACCCGTGGATTCCCTCACGGACGCCGGGCCGGTTGTACCCTCGAAGTACCCGGAGTTTAGATATCCTATTCATGGGTGAAGAGAGAGAAAACCTAGTTGACCCGGAGGTTACACTTGGATCAAACTAGGTCTCATTTGGCAAAAGAGTGAACTTTCACAAATAATCCACCCTAATTCAAACATCAAACATTAAAATCTTGCGTTTCTTGCCAACCTTGTTTGCATAAACATAGTTGGGTGATTTGATTGCCTTGTTTGGATTGAATATTTTGTGATAGTTCCTTCATTAAACACTCTCTCTCTTAAGAATGAAACTCCGTTCAGGTAAAACCATCAACATGTCAGGCAACGGGTACTCTTATGATGATGAGAATGAGAACATATTTGGTCAATATGAGGACCCTCTCCAGGATTCTGTTTATTATGAGGGGAACTACCTTCCTCCTCACCCCCATTACTCACAAGTTCATGTGGTTGATACCACTATTCATGAGGCGGACCCTTCGTCTCAAGTTCCATCTTCCAACACGTCGGGGAACCCTTCCCCATCCATTGATGTCACGGATTTGATCCAGGCTCTCTCCCAGTTGGATGACTCCCAGCGGCAAGCCATTCAGGCCGCTTTAAAAGGGAAGTCGGTTCTTTCTTCTTCTTCTAATCCCCCTCCAGCCGTGAGTGGCCATCAGATTGTTAATGACCAGGCGGTCTTGCATCCCCCCTCCTCTCCTCCACAAACGCCTACTGCGGCCATGCCGGCCCAGCAGGCGAGCTATTCAGCGGTTAGGCATCAATCCTTCCAACCTCCTCGGATTCTACGAACGCCTATACCGCCTTCTTTTGCTCAGAATCATGCCCCGGTTGAGCCCGATACCAACACTCTCTTGCTTCAGAAGCTGGCCAGCATGGAGGAGCAGCTCAAGAAGGTTACAGCGACCAAGAATGCTCCGGAAATTTCTCTTCCTATGCTGCCGGTGTTCCATTTACCACCTTCTGAAATGCCGAATTTCCAGCGATATAATGGGACGGGCAACCCATTCATTCATTTAAAGGATTTTCGATATGAGACTTCCTTTTGTCAAGACAATAATGCCTCCCTGGCCTACTTATTCAGGAGGTCTCTTGAGGGGCCAGCCCTCGAATGGTTTTATTCTCTAGAGCCAGCTGATGCAGGCGATTTTGATGTTATTCAAAGAAAATTCCTGCAAAAGTACGGAGACCGGGTGGGACCTTCCCTTTCTGTTACAGATTTAGTTGCCGAGAAAATGAAGCCCGAGGAGGACTTCATTGTATTTGCTGATAGGTGGCGGTCTATGGCCGAGAAATTAAAGGACACATTGTCGGAACAGGAGCAAGTGAAAATGGTCATTTCTAATGCAACCCCCCAATTCCGGCACATTTTGGCCATGAATCGGCTAACAACTATGGAAGAGCTCTATGAAAGAGCTCGTTATATACAAACGCAAATGAAGGACTCGCCCATCATGGGCATGTTTGAGCCGAAGCCTCGGCTATTTAAAAAGAATACAAATGTCAACAGCTGGCCCACAACTGAAGGCACTGTCACAAATGAGCAGGTTGGCGTAGTTGGCAACCCCCATAATCAAGCTAATCCACGTCCACCACCACCTCCACGACAGAACCCTCATTTTAACCCTACTCCACCACCCCAATTCGCGCCTCAACGCTCCTTCGCTCCACCGCAAAACCAAGCCCCCCGCATAGATCCTCCAGCTCCACCACAATACCATCAAGTGCCCCCACCAGCCAACTACGGCCAACAACAACAACGGAGACCGCCACTTGGCCCCAAAAGGGACCACTATCCCCCACTTCCTGAAAGTCTCCCCGATATTTTTAATGCCCTGATGGCCGCCAACTTGCTCGCATTACCAAAGGAAAGAACCGTGTGGCCCGCTAATGTTGACACATCCCGTTATTGTGCCTTTCATCGCGGCCCTGGTCACAACCTGGATCGTTGCTTCCACTTCAGAGATTACATCTACGATCTAAATGACCAGGGTGACATCAATTGGGATGAGATGAGACAATTTATAGCCGCTATGAAAGAAAGAAGGGCTTCTCGGCAACAACAAAACCAGCAACAACAGCAGCCAGCTCCGCAACAAGTTCAGCCACAGCAAGCTCCAGCACCCCAGCAGGATATGGGGATCGTCCGTAATCCATTGCCGGAGCACGCTCCTAATCAACATGTAAACCCTGTCATGTCTCTCTACGAGGTGGAGAGAGGGCAGGGATGGCACGAAGAAAACGCCTCTGTCGGGGCATTTCACCATGATCCAACTCAAAATCAAACTCCACGCCTTTTGCACACACCTCCTTCTTCTTCTATTCTCCTATCGGGACATCCCCTTCTACGCCCCGTCAATCCTTCTACCTCCACCAATTCCACGGCCTTGCCGGCTCGCTCTCTTCTTACCCGCCTACCACCTCCACAACCTACCATTCCACCTTCCACCACCAATCCCACACACGCGCCATCCAGGCCACTCCTACTCCGCTCACCGCTAGCACCCGCTACCCCCTCTACCACTCCTACACCGGCAAGAGTTCCTCCGTCATCAGTTCAACCACCTTTTGTGCCACGATCTCTCCTTATTCCACCACCTGCCAATGCTCCTCGCATTCGGATATCCCTCTCTTCTCCCACGCCTCCTGCGAGGGCACCCTCATCAAATACTCCTCCCATGCCTCCCGCGGGGGCATCTTTGTTAAACACCACCACCATGTCTCCTACGGGGACGCCCCTTTCATTGAATTCACCTTTGATATCCCCTAGCAGGGTTTCTGCTACCAATATTCCTTCTTCTTCTTCCAACCCTCCTCCTAATATTGCCCCGACAGAGGCGCGTCAAGGCGTAGCGCCGCTCCGCAGTGGACGGATATTCCATCGTATTTTCCCACAGAGAGAGCTAGAGCCTGTGCAGGGGCCACAAGAGCAAGAGCAGGAACAAGATTCAGTGCCGGGAACTCAGTATGATTTATTAAAGCACTTGGATCGCACTCCAGCCAGAATCTCCATTCTTGAATTAATCAAGAGGTCCACCACTCATCAGCTGGCCCTGAAGGAATACCTACAGAAGGTCATGGTCAATGAGGATCTTCCGGTTGAATAGATAATTACAGTCTTGACCCTTGCCAGCAGTCAGCCGGCAATCACATTCCATGAACATGAGTTAGCACCTCTACCGGCAAGAAAATATGCCCTATGTATTACGGTTGATATCAACAAAGTGGCCGTTAAGCAGTGTTTGGTAGACACCGGTGCATCTATCAATGTGTTGCCTCCGAGCACTCTGAAGTTATGCGGTATCCCTGAGAGCCAGATTCGGCCATCTACCATTACTGTCACAGCATATGACAATACAAAGAAACCCCCTCTGGGTATGATTACTCTCAAAGTCAGCTTGGGTCCAGCCACCATTACAGTAGATTTTCATATCCTGGATATGGATCCGACTTTTAATGGCATCCTGGGTCGCCCTTATATTCAGCAGCTTGACGCAGTGCCCTCTACAAACCATCAGTGCCTCAAGTTTCCGCACAAGGGCCGCATTATCAAGGTGACCAGCGTGCCGATCTTGCCAGAGGAAGACATTCATGTAGCTTCATCAGTTCCTTCCATATGGCCTGCCAACAAACCGTTATTATCTGTGCTGGACATTCCCCGTCCATGGCCGATGCTATCTGAGACTGTTACCACAGTTGCTATGACACCCCTGCCTTCTAAGGGGAAGAAAAAGAAAAATATGATGAATACCCCCGGCTGGAACATTCTGATAAGAATGAGATATCAAGATGGCAAGGGCCTGGGCGCCAAACTCCAGGGCAGGATTAGGCCCATTAAGCCTCAAAAGGTGATTGCACGAGGCGGCTTAGGCTACAAAGCACCGGGCAAGAATGAAGGAGAGCCGTGGGCTGTTATGACGTCCACCTTCAAACCAGACCGCCAGCCGCTCACCTGGACTTTAAAGACACATTTTGTCACCGGTGGCATTCAGAACAATGAGCAGACTACCGTCATTACTTCATTGCTTGATTGTCAAGATGTGCACGCCAGACAGTTTGCTCGTCACATTGCCCCACTAGCTACCTACAAAGCCCTGGAGTCTTTAAGGCCAGATAAAAGAAGAAAAATGGGTGATCCGGAGTGTGACTGGTACAGGTGGTTTGACATGAATGACATCACTATTTCTTTGAGCCGCCTGTTCATGCCGACAGATCCAGAGTTGTAGCAACCCTAATAAATGAATAATTGAAATGAATTAAAACATATATATTACAGAAGTAATATATATAAAAGGAATAGGGTTAATTGGACGAAATAAAACAAATTAAAAATAACGCCTCTTATTAGGGCGTTAATTCAAAAAGAAACGCCTCTATCAAAGGCGTGACTCAAGAAAGGACGCCCACACGTGCGGTCGTCAATTCTCACGACCAAATAGGCAAGTAAAAGAAACGCCTCTATCTTGGGCGTGTTTTAAAACACGAAACGCCCTTTTTCAAGGCGCTTTTTAAGAAACGCCCTTATACAAGGCGTCAATTCAAGAATACACGCCCTGACCTAAGGCGTTAATTCAGTTCGTGACTCGTTCGAACCCAGAACTTATCCAGGGTAAGTGATAAGCATTAGAAAGAGTTCAAACGTGGTAATGACTCTATCATAGAAGTATTACTTCCACACAATCACCAACCCTACTAGGACATCCAAAATCCTATAAAAACTCTCGTTCATTTAAACCCTAAACCTATTTGATTCGTTCGTCTGCAGAGGTACGTAAGAGGAGCATTCCTTCTTATTTTCCTTAAAATCCCTACGTCTGTTACATGAAGAACTAACGGTTCTTCATCTTCTTCTGTTACAGGTTAAGAAGCCCTACGTTTTGAAGAAGCATAGTTCTTCATCCGGGTAAAAAGAATTATTTACCTTCGTATGATGTTCATATCACAAAGAAACTGATACAGTTTCTTTATTTTCTTATAGGATAACTGCAGTTCTTCTTCTACAATCAAAGCCATCGTCTTCTTCCATCAACCAATAGCCGTGGTCTTCAGGAGCCTAACCGAGCATCATCCTCTGCTAGTCAAACCCCTCACGGTCATCTTCAAATCCATTATTAAGGTAGGTTTTCTCAAGTCACTGTAGCCCAAACTAAATTGATACAGTACAATAATTATCATGCATATACATGGTTTGGTTTACTATAGTTTTTCAACGACTTTCTGTTAATTTCTTGAAAAACACGTCCTTAGCAAGGGCGTGATTATGAAATACACGCCCCAGATTAGGGCGCTACTTTACAAATCACGACCCTGCCAAGGTCGTCAATTTTGGATTGACGCCCTGCACTCAGGCGTTAATTTCATTAATCGTTACTCACCCATGCTAAGAACTGATTACATATGAAAACCTAATTCTACACTAATAATGCATGATCCTATGTCTTCGAACATGTTGATATTATTGTCATGACCATATATTCGTTTTCCCATGAGTTCTATTATCCTGTAACCTGAAATTAGTACTGCCCATGAAAAATCATGGTATTTCTTGAATTCACGACCTAGACGAGGTCGTCTCTCACTGGACTAACGTCTGTATATAAGGCGTAAATTTAAAAGTAACGCCCCTTCATTGGGCGTGTAATTGTTAAAACCCTGAAATTTACATTATCTGTATAATGGAATTAGAAGTAACGCCCCTTCCAAGGGCGCGTTTTTGATAAATTTCTGAGAATAATTATATCCTGTCGAATATGTAAATGATGAGACGCCTGCCCCTGCAGTCGACAACTTTGAAGAAACGCCCCTAGGAAAGGCGTGTTTTTGATAAATTAATGAAATAAATGGAAATTCTGCAAATTGGCAATACATGTAAACGCCCTTCTGTTAGGCGTTAATTATTCAATACACGACTTGACCTAAGTCGTTATTTTACTGTAAACTGATTTTTCCTCTGATTTGCTAACCGATGGTTTATATATTATACATATATATATATATCGGCACTATTCTCCACTCCGTGAGTATGGTCCCATGTTTTCATGTTGATTTACCGACCACACTCAACTCTCATTGACATACAAGCTCTCCATTGGACATTCCGTTCCTTTGGACTAGCGAGTTAGTCATAGAGACCTCCGTAAGACTCCTCGTAGCCTTGGATTCCCTCAAGGCCGACTGAGCTGGTTGTACCCTAAAAACCCATTACACGATCCTTGCCATGTCAATCTAAAAGAAACATGGTATACCGGCCCTTATGATTATACAAAGAGTATATCATAAGAAATTCTTGATGGGATGATGATATCATGCCATATCGTGTCATTCTTGTAAACCCCAATTCTATGATAAGAATGAGGGTATCTTGCTTGATCTAATATTCATGTGGACCTCAATTCTATATAAAGAATGTCCATATTGATTTGTCATGGTACCTAAGTTAAGGGAACCATAATCTACCTAGTTTTATCGACATCGTGATTATACCGTTATTATCGCCATTCTATGTCCTTTGTCATATTTTGAACTCTATTCTATCAAAGTTGTCATACGTGTCTACAAGCTTGATTATTGAAATTCTATATTGGCTATATAAACAAGAGTGGATGTCAAAACACATGATAAATGCCTGCGCATATAGGGCCCGATCTGGTCCTGGGAGGAGCACCCGAAAGTACTTGTGCCCATGGGAGTTAAAATGATAAGGTATCTGGCATTATACCGAGTACTTGACTTGCTTGATTGGACATTCCACACACATCTTGTACTTGACTCGTACTTGACATGAAATGAAATGCGTGGCCCGAAAAAGGGTAATTTACTTGCTTGATACATGATAGCCAAAGTTCTTGACATGACTCGATAATGGTACTTGCTTGAATATCTTGAATAATTTGTATCTTGTTCATGAAAGTTCATCTTATTTCTTTGATATTACATTCTCTCTATCTTGTCGTTTCATGCGAGCATGCATAGCTTTATTGCATCCATGAAAATGTAATTACTTAAACCACTTGCTAGTACTTGAGATATAATTTCCTACTGAGCGTTCGCTCATTCCGTTTGTCCCTTTTTACTTTTCAGGTAAGTCCGACGACGATGGAAGTCAATCGGATGGGAATTGTCAAGAGTGAAGAGATAGAGATTCTCCAAGTGTCATCTAGTCTTTCCTATAGTTCTTGAGTCAAATATGTATTCTTTTCCTTTTTATTAAACAGAGTATTGGATTTGTAATAGTCTATCCATTATGAAATAAAGGATTGGGTTATCTTGCTATTTTGCGCATCTCTGTCTTTGTGTCGAATACATGACCACTCTGATTGACATGATTGATATAGACACGTCGCGCATCTCCGGGTATCTTCCGCGCTCGGGGCGTGACAGTCTTTGTGGTATCAGAGCCTAAGGTATTCAATTCCTAGGAAACCCAAGTCCAAGGATAGGTTTCAAAACCTTTAACCAAGTGAGAGTGGGTAGAACCAAGGGTTAAATGATCAATGAGTCCTTTATAAGATCATAGTGATATAATACTAACATAGCTATTGTAATTGTAGGATAATGGCTGCCGAACGTGCTCAATGGCGCAACATGCAGCGTACCCTTCAAGGGATGACCCAAGTGCTACAACAGGTAGCACAAGGTGGTGCTCCACGAGCTGGAAGCTTACACCAAGCATTCAAGAATATGAATCCCCCGAAGTTCATGGGATCGACCGATCCAGACGATGCCGAGCATTGGGTTCGGGAGATTGAACGTATATTCCGTGTCATGCAATGCACGGATCAGGACAAAGTCTTATTAGCTACTTTCCAGTTAGAAAAGGATGCTAGATGCTGGTGGGAGTCGATTGAAGCTACAATTGACCCAACTCAAGTTACATGGGGAGAATTCGTTGAATATTTCAACGCCAAATATTTCTCTGATAGGGTCCAGGAAAAGAAGGCCGCCGAATTTGCCGCATTAAAGCAAAGATCTTTATCGGTGGCTGATTATGAAGCACAGTTCTCTAGACTGTCTAGATATGCTAAGCATTTAATTGGCACGGAAAAGATGAAAGCCCGTAGATTTCTTAATGGGCTTAGGCCCCACTACATTACTCAACTGGCGCCTATGGATATTCAAGTTTATACTGAAATAGTGCGCCGAGCTCAGTTGCTTGAAGATGCCACGGAACTATCTGATAGGATCCGTGGGAAAGACAAAAAGGAGCAAGTCACAAGTTCGGGTTCTTTTAAACCCAACTTTAAGAAGAGGCCCAATAATGGAGGTTCTTCCTCTCAAGATCAGAAGAACAAGAAATCCAAGCCTTTCTCTATCACCACTACACCTTCAAACATAGTATGCAAGCATTGTGACAAGGCTGGTCACAAAACAGAAGAATGCTGGAGGAAATTAGGAGCATGTCTCCGTTGTGGGAGTCGTGAACATCGGATTCCCGATTGTCCATTAATGAATGACCAAGACGGTGAGGGTAAACGCCCAGTGACAAGGAACGCGCGTCTTCATGCAATCCAAGAGACCGAACCAGAAGAAGAAGGCGGATTGGTGGAAGGTACATTAAAAATTTGTTCCAGATATGCACATGTCTTATTTGATACGGGTGCATCGCATTCTATTATTTCCAAGAAGTTTGCTGACCCATTACCTCTAGAACCAGAATGGATGAAAATAGTGTTGTCTACTCCTCTCGGAAACGAGACGGATATCACGCATCATTACCAAAACTGTGAGGTGTTGGTTCAAGGAAAGAATTTTCCTATTGATCTTATCTGCTTAGATCTAAAAGAATATGATGTTATACTAGGAGCAGATTGGTTATCCAAATACCAGGCAACGGTTGATTGCCGTGAAAGCAAGATTATTTTCAAGGAATTTCCGGAACTGACTTATACTAGTCCTAAGAGTCGAAGCAAATCCCCTCTTATTTCGGCTCTTCGAGCAAGCAAGCTCGTCAGGAAAGGATGTGTATCCTTCCTTGCTTTTGTCACTAATAAAGAAGCTAAGGAAACCAAGATAGAAGACGTTCAAGTAGTACGAGAATTCCCAGACGTATTTCCGGAAGAATTGCCGGGATTACCCCCGCAAAGAGATGTGGCCTTTACCATCGACTTAGTCCCTGGTGCTGGTCCGGTTTCAAAGGCACCATATAGAATGTCCCCTGCTGAACTCAAGGAGTTGAAGGAGCAGTTGATGGAACTAATCCGAAAAGGGTTTATTAGACCAAGTACTTCCCCGTGGGGAGCACCAGTCTTATTTGTAAAGAAGAAGGATGGATCCATGAGATTGTGTATTGACTATCGACAGTTGAATCATCTTACTATCAAGAACAAGTATCCACTGCCGAGAATCGATGAATTGTTTGATCAGATTTCAGGATCCAAATATTTCTCCAAGATTGATCTCCGGTCGGGATATCATCAACTAAGGATCAAGGATGATGACATTCACAAGACCGCATTCAGAAGCAGGTATGGCCATTACGAATTTGTTGTTATGCCTTTTGGACTAACAAATGCCCCTGCTGCCTTTATGCAGTTAATGAATAGCATATTCAGGCCTTACTTGGATCAATTCATAGTAGTCTTCATCGATGATATATTGATATATTCTAAGACTAAGGAAGAACATGAAGAGCATTTGAGGATTGCATTGCAAGTCTTGAGGACAAATCAATTATATGCTAAACTCAGCAAATGCGAGTTCTGGCTTGAAGAAGTGGCTTTTCTCGGACATGTCATATCCAAGGACGGTTTATCTGTGGATCCGTCAAAAGTTGAAGCTGTGAGAAACTGGGAGAGACCCACTAATGCAAGCGAGATCAGAAGTTTCTTGGGTCTTGCAGGCTATTATCGGCGATTTATCAAAGATTTCTCTAAGATCGCCGTACCACTTACAAGATTAACTCGTAAGGAGATCCGATATGAATGGAGTGAGGAATGTGAAAGCAGTTTCCAAACTCTCAAGGATCATCTCACCACAGCTCCGGTCTTAGCCCTACCAATTGAAGGAGAGGAATTCGAGGTCTACACTGATGCTTCTGGCATTGGCCTCGGATGCGTTCTAATGCAACATGGGAAGGTCATAGCATATTCTTCTCGTCAACTGAAGAAGCATGAGGAGAATTACCCCGTCCATGACTTGGAATTGGCCGCGGTAGTATTTGCCCTAAAGATATGGAGACACTATCTCTATGGGGTACAGTTTACTGTATACTCTGATCACAAAAGTCTCAAATATCTATTTTCGCAAAAGGAGCTGAACATGAGACAAAGACGTTGGCTAGAATATCTCAAGGATTTCGACTTCAATATACAATACCATCCCGGAAAGGGTAATTATGTTGCTGATGCCCTTAGTCGAAAGCCGAGAGCAATAATAGCAAATTGTATGATACAAGAATGGAGGCTACTTGAACAATTCTCTGAGCTCAATATAAGCTTGGACATGGAATCCAAATTTGTCACACTATCCCATGTAAGCATACAGTCAGAATTGTTATCTGAAATACAAACACTTCAGGATGATGATCCCATGTTAGTAGAAATCAAAGGCAGATTAGAAGGACAATCTGATTTTCAACTAACTTCTGATGGAAGGTTATCGTTCAAAGATAGAATTTGTATACCCGATTGTCCGGAATTAAAGAAGAAGATCTTAGATGAAGCTCACCGATCAAGGTACACTATTCATCCGGGATCAACCAAAATGTACCAAGATGTAAAGAGGAACTTTTGGTGGCCCAATATGAAAAGAGAAATAGCGGACTATGTATCACGCTGTCTCACATGCCAACAGGTCAAGGCGGAACACCAAAAGCCTGCGGGAAAACTACATCCTCTAGATATTCCTAAGTGGAAATGGGAGGATATTGGTATGGACTTCATCATGGGTTTGTCTAAATCTAAAGGAGGACATGATGGAATCTGGGTTATCATTGATCGATTGACTAAATCGGCACATTTCTTGCCAATCAAAAGCCGATGGTCGATTGATGTACTAGCTGCACTATACATTAAAGAAATAGTCAGGATACATGGAATTCCTGTCTCAATCGTGTCTGATAGGGATCCCCGTTTTACTTCTCATTTTTGGAAGGGATTACAACATTCGTTGGGGACAAGGCTCAACTTTAGTACTGCTTTTCACCCACAAACGGATGGTCAGACCGAGCGAACTAATCAAGTTGTTGAAGATATGCTGAGAGCATGCATTATTGACTTTGGGGGAAGCTGGCATGACCACTTACCTTTAGTTGAATTTGCATATAATAATAGCTACCAAGCTAGTATCCAAATAGCACCTTTCGAAGCCTTATACGGAAGGAGTTGCCGATCTCCCATATGTTGGAACGAAGTTGGAGAAAAACAACTATTAGGTCCAGACATGGTAAGGGATACAACCGAGAAGATACAAGTAATCAGAGAAAGATTACAAGTTGCTCAGACAAGGCAAAAGGCTTATGCTGATACCAGGAGAAGAGATCTTGAATTCCAGGTTGGAGATCATGTATTTCTTAAAATATCCCCTGGACGTGGCATACGAAGATTTGGTGTTAAAGGCAAGCTTACGCCAAGATTTATCGGACCATTTGAGGTACTCGAAAGAGTTGGCGAGGTTGCTTATCGCATCGCGTTGCCTCCTCAGTTGTCCGAGGTACACAATGTATTTCACATATCTATGTTGAAGAAGTATGTACACGATCCGTCACATATTATTGAGCATGGAGATCTGGTGATCCAGAAAGATCTCACATATGAACAAAGGCCCTTGAAGATATTGGATCGAGAAATACGAGCTCTAAGGAATAAGGTTATTCCCATGATCAAGGTGCAATGGAATAAGAATCCTGAACGCGAAGCGACATGGGAGACCGAGGAATCTATGAAGAAACGATTTCCCGAGTTATTCTAAGAGGTATATGTCCTACACTCTCCGCATGTATAATTATATATATATTGAATTTGGGGACCAAATTCTTTTTAAGTGGGGGAGGGTGTAGCAACCCTAATAAATGAATAATTGAAATGAATTAAAACATATATATTACAGAAGTAATATATATAAAAGGAATAGGGTTAATTGGACGAAATAAAACAAATTAAAAATAACGCCTCTTATTAGGGCGTTAATTCAAAAAGAAACGCCTCTATCAAAGGCGTGACTCAAGAAAGGACGCCCACACGTGCGGTCGTCAATTCTCACGACCAAATAGGCAAGTAAAAGAAACGCCTCTATCTTGGGCGTGTTTTAAAACACGAAACGCCCTTTTTCAAGGCGCTTTTTAAGAAACGCCCTTATACAAGGCGTCAATTCAAGAATACACGCCCTGACCTAAGGCGTTAATTCAGTTCGTGACTCGTTCGAACCCAGAACTTATCCAGGGTAAGTGATAAGCATTAGAAAGAGTTCAAACGTGGTAATGACTCTATCATAGAAGTATTACTTCCACACAATCACCAACCCTACTAGGACATCCAAAATCCTATAAAAACTCTCGTTCATTTAAACCCTAAACCTATTTGATTCGTTCGTCTGCAGAGGTACGTAAGAGGAGCATTCCTTCTTATTTTCCTTAAAATCCCTACGTCTGTTACATGAAGAACTAACAGTTCTTCATCTTCTTCTGTTACAGGTTAAGAAGCCCTACGTTTTGAAGAAGCATAGTTCTTCATCCGGGTAAAAAGAATTATTTACCTTCGTATGATGTTCATATCACAAAGAAACTGATACAGTTTCTTTATTTTCTTATAGGATAACTGCAGTTCTTCTTCTACAATCAAAGCCATCGTCTTCTTCCATCAACCAATAGCCGTGGTCTTCAGGAGCCTAACCGAGCATCATCCTCTGCTAGTCAAACCCCTCACGGTCATCTTCAAATCCATTATTAAGGTAGGTTTTCTCAAGTCACTGTAGCCCAAACTAAATTGATACAGTACAATAATTATCATGCATATACATGGTTTGGTTTACTATAGTTTTTCAACGACTTTCTGTTAATTTCTTGAAAAACACGTCCTTAGCAAGGGCGTGATTATGAAATACACGCCCCAGATTAGGGCGCTACTTTACAAATCACGACCCTGCCAAGGTCGTCAATTTTGGATTGACGCCCTGCACTCAGGCGTTAATTTCATTAATCGTTACTCACCCATGCTAAGAACTGATTACATATGAAAACCTAATTCTACACTAATAATGCATGATCCTATGTCTTCGAACATGTTGATATTATTGTCATGACCATATATTCGTTTTCCCATGAGTTCTATTATCCTGTAACCTGAAATTAGTACTGCCCATGAAAAATCATGGTATTTCTTGAATTCACGACCTAGACGAGGTCGTCTCTCACTGGACTAACGTCTGTATATAAGGCGTAAATTTAAAAGTAACGCCCCTTCATTGGGCGTGTAATTGTTAAAACCCTGAAATTTACATTATCTGTATAATGGAATTAGAAGTAACGCCCCTTCCAAGGGCGCGTTTTTGATAAATTTCTGAGAATAATTATATCCTGTCGAATATGTAAATGATGAGACGCCTGCCCCTGCAGTCGACAACTTTGAAGAAACGCCCCTAGGAAAGGCGTGTTTTTGATAAATTAATGAAATAAATGGAAATTCTGCAAATTGGCAATACATGTAAACGCCCTTCTGTTAGGCGTTAATTATTCAATACACGACTTGACCTAAGTCGTTATTTTACTGTAAACTGATTTTTCCTCTGATTTGCTAACCGATGGTTTATATATTATACATATATATATATATCGGCACTATTCTCCACTCCGTGAGTATGGTCCCATGTTTTCATGTTGATTTACCGACCACACTCAACTCTCATTGACATACAAGCTCTCCATTGGACATTCCGTTCCTTTGGACTAGCGAGTTAGTCATAGAGACCTCCGTAAGACTCCTCGTAGCCTTGGATTCCCTCAAGGCCGACTGAGCTGGTTGTACCCTAAAAACCCATTACACGATCCTTGCCATGTCAATCTAAAAGAAACATGGTATACCGGCCCTTATGATTATACAAAGAGTATATCATAAGAAATTCTTGATGGGATGATGATATCATGCCATATCGTGTCATTCTTGTAAACCCCAATTCTATGATAAGAATGAGGGTATCTTGCTTGATCTAATATTCATGTGGACCTCAATTCTATATAAAGAATGTCCATATTGATTTGTCATGGTACCTAAGTTAAGGGAACCATAATCTACCTAGTTTTATCGACATCGTGATTATACCGTTATTATCGCCATTCTATGTCCTTTGTCATATTTTGAACTCTATTCTATCAAAGTTGTCATACGTGTCTACAAGCTTGATTATTGAAATTCTATATTGGCTATATAAACAAGAGTGGATGTCAAAACACATGATAAATGCCTGCGCATATAGGGCCCGATCTGGTCCTGGGAGGAGCACCCGAAAGTACTTGTGCCCATGGGAGTTAAAATGATAAGGTATCTGGCATTATACCGAGTACTTGACTTGCTTGATTGGACATTCCACACACATCTTGTACTTGACTCGTACTTGACATGAAATGAAATGCGTGGCCCGAAAAAGGGTAATTTACTTGCTTGATACATGATAGCCAAAGTTCTTGACATGACTCGATAATGGTACTTGCTTGAATATCTTGAATAATTTGTATCTTGTTCATGAAAGTTCATCTTATTTCTTTGATATTACATTCTCTCTATCTTGTCGTTTCATGCGAGCATGCATAGCTTTATTGCATCCATGAAAATGTAATTACTTAAACCACTTGCTAGTACTTGAGATATAATTTCCTACTGAGCGTTCGCTCATTCCGTTTGTCCCTTTTTACTTTTCAGGTAAGTCCGACGACGATGGAAGTCAATCGGATGGGAATTGTCAAGAGTGAAGAGATAGAGATTCTCCAAGTGTCATCTAGTCTTTCCTATAGTTCTTGAGTCAAATATGTATTCTTTTCCTTTTTATTAAACAGAGTATTGGATTTGTAATAGTCTATCCATTATGAAATAAAGGATTGGGTTATCTTGCTATTTTGCGCATCTCTGTCTTTGTGTCGAATACATGACCACTCTGATTGACATGATTGATATAGACACGTCGCGCATCTCCGGGTATCTTCCGCGCTCGGGGCGTGACAAGAGTGGCCGCCGCTGATTCAAGAACTGATTGAAATGCCAGCAATAATCACAGATAAAAGGCAGATGTTAAGTGACTACACAGATACAGGGGAGCCAGATGTCCCCTTTGAAGAAGGATTTTCCGTGGATAGGCTGTGGGCCGGCCTTTTCTCTCTCACTTCTGTGCATCCATCTGTGTTGGCTTCTCTCTATTCCCGTTGGTTTAGTCACGTGCCGCGACCACCACCGATTACCATCAACTTGTCTCCCGATTCAATTCAGATTTCCCTCCCGATTGCTCCTTCGCTCCTCGAGCGATTTTCTAAAATCTCCATCTCGCCCCCGCGTGGGCCATCTTTGATTAAATCTTTCTCCAATCTTGCAATCTCCACTCCTCCTGCTATTCTCCCTTCACATTGCTTTTTACTTGAAGAAGAAAATAAAAACAAAGGAACAGCCAAAAATGAAAAAAAAACGCCAAATCTCCAACATTCCAATCCTCCATTTCTATTGAGGAGACCTCCTATTTTTCTTCCGAGTGCGTCCCTACCCAGGGGCCGCTCTTCCAAGATTCCTTGGTAAGACTCTTCTCCCCCTCTGGTGAGGGGCCCTCCTCTGTATCACCTCCTGTATCCGCTTTTTCATCTCCTTCCCCTGGTCAAGCTAGTTGTTCCTATTCTTCCTCCTTTCCTTCTAATAATAAAAATCAGGGGATAGTTCCACATAAGAAGGCCAAGGGTAAGCAGATTCCCCGAAGATTTTTGTTGGAGTTGGCTGTCAGATGCCAAGCTTGTTTAGCAATCCCTGAGTTTGTGGAAGAACCGATCATCCTGCCAGAATTGGAATATGAGGATTCTGTTGCTGCTTATGAGGGTTTGGGCGTTTATGAAATCATGAATGATGAAGACCCTATTGAAGAGGGGGAAGAAAATTATGAAGGCTATGAGGACGAGGCTGATGCTTTTGCTAGTGGCATGAGACGATTCGACGAACCATCGGCCTCCGTAGAAGAACCTACCAAAGAAATTAATTTGGGTACCGAGGAAGACCCTAGGATTGTCCTCATTAGTAAGAATTTACCGCCCTCCGAAGAGGAGGCGCTAATTTTGGTTCTTCAAGAATACAAGGACACGTTCGCATGGAGTTATGAAGATATGCCGGGATTAGACCCTGCGCTCGTTGAACACCGCCTTACACTCAAGCCAGGGTCTGTACCGGTCAAATAACGGTTGAGGCGTTTCCACCCTAATATGGCTTTGAAGATGAAAGAAGAGGTCGATAAACTCCATAAGGCTCGATTTGTTAGAGTCATCCTCTACCCCAATTGGGTGGCTAACATTGTCCCGGTTATGAAGAAAGATGGAAAAGTTCGAATTTGCATAGATTTCCGGGACCTCAACCGGGCGTGTCCTAAAGATGACTTCCCCCTCCCTCATATTGATGTTCTGATCGACAACACGGCAGGATTTGAAACTCTTTCATTTATGGATGGCTTTTCAGGTTACAATCAAATTCGTCTATCTGAAGAGGATCAAGAGAAAACCTCATTCACTACACCATGGGGTACATATTGCTATGTGGTCATGCCCTTTGGACTTAAGAATGCTGGAGCCACCTACCAGAGGGCTATGATGGCTATTTTTCATGACATGATTCATATTTATATTGAGGTGTATGTGGATGACCTGGTAGTGAAATCAAGGACAAGGATTGAGCATCCTGGGGTTCTGGCTAAGGTTTTGCAGCGATCCCGAGAATATCAATTGAAAATGAACCCCAAGAAGTGCGTGTTTGGCATTTCTTCAGGGAAATTGCTTGGTTTCATTGTCAGCAAGAGGGGAATTGAAGTTGATCCCAACAAGGCAAAGGCCATCAGAGATATGCCTCCTCCCAAGAATTTGAAGGAAGTTCGAGGATTAATAGGGAGGTTGCAATTCATTCGCCGCTTCGTCTCCCAGCATTCACAAAGATGCAGGCCGTTTTACGAGCTTACCAAGCCGGGAGTCAAGTTTAATTGGGATGACAAGTGTCAGGCAGTCTTTGACGGATTGAAGGATTATTTGGCCAATCCCCCTGTCCTGAGGCCGCCAATTCCAGGCAAACCACTTATTCTGTATGTTTCAGTCCTGGATGACTCCGTAGGTGCTGTCTTAGCTCAAGTGGATGAAGAAAGTAAGGAGAGGGCAGCATACTACTTGTCTAAACTTCTTAACCCCTGTGAGCAGAGGTACTCAGCCATGGAGAAGACTTGTGCAGCTTTGGTTTGGGTAGTTCAGAAATTAAAACACTATTTCCTAGCTCACGAGGTTCACCTCATTGCACGCATGAATCCAATCAAATTCCTCCTTGAAAAATCTGTCCTCACTGATCGATTAGCACGCTGGCAAAGCTTCCTCTCCCAGTTTGATATCACTTACATTCAACAAAAAGCTATCAAAGGTTATGCCATCGCCGAACATCTTGCTCATCACCCTCTACCTCATTTTGATCCTGTCAATTCTGAGTTCCCAGATGAAGAATTAATGTCCATTAATCAACCCCTTGATCCTATGTGGACGTTACACTTTGATGGAGCTCTTAATTCTCAATGAAGAGGGATCGGCATGGTTCTTTTAACACCTGAAGGAGTCACCATTCCATTTGCTGCTCGGCTTACTTTCCCCGTCACCAATAACATAGCCGAGTATGAAGCTCTTTTGGCCGGTCTACAAACCGCTCATCGATATGGTGTCACTCACTTGCGGATTGTCGGTGATAGTCAACTCATTCTGCGCCAGGTGTTGGTCAAATGCCGCACTATCAATCCTAAGCTTAAACCCTACCAGGAACTCGCTTCAGCTTATGCCAAACTCTTCACCAAGTTAATCTTCGTTCATGTGCCTCGCAGTCAGAACATTCTAGCTGACGCTCTTGCTTCTTTAGCTTCTGCTTTAGTCTTCCCCCCTGAGCGTGATTTCCATGTCCCTTTGATTCATCAGCGTGACACTCCAGCTATTAAGGACCGTGCTTTCCTTGATATTAGGGATCAGGTGCTCGAGAAGGCCAAGCAGAAAGAAAATCTTAAAGGCAAAGAGGTCATGCTCTTGGACTGGGAAGAAGAATTGGCTGACGAAGAAAAGCCTTGGTATTATGAGATTGCCAGATACTGTAATGATCAGTCCTATCCCGAGGAAGCCACTGCAGAAGAAAAGAAAGCAATTAGAAAAGTGGCTCAACGTTATACTTTGGTTGGAGGTGTGCTCTACAGAAGAGGGCTCACCGGTGTTTTATTAAGATGCCTCGATGATGATGAATCTTGGAAAGTTGTGGAAGAGGCGCATTCTGGTGTGTGCGGTGGTCATGTGAACAGCCAGATGCTAGCTAAGAAAATCCTTAGGCTAGGTTTCTATTGGCCAACTCTAGAAGAGGATTACTCTATCTACGTTCGAAGGTGTGTTAAGTGCCAACTGCACGCCGACAAGATTCATTCTCCTGCTTCTCCACTCCATCCTACGTCCTCCCCATGGCCTTTTTCCATGTGGGCTTTTGACATCATTGGACCTCTTGGTGACTCGAACCTCCTGACCAAGCAAAAATCATTCATTCTCACGGCAACGGAGTACTTCACCAAGTGGGTGGAAGCAGAAGCTTATGTGGAAATTAAAGCATCAACCGTTTGCAAATTTATCATGAAGAACATCATCACGAGGTTCGGCATCCCGAGCACCATCGTCACCGACAATGGACCTCAATTTATCTCTCAAGATCTCAAGGATCTCTACAACAGGTATAACATTACATTGCATCATTCTTCTCCCTATTATCCGCAGGGCAATGGCCAAGCAGAAGCAACTAACAAAACTTTGATCAAGATCGTTAAGAAGACGTGTGAGGCTAATAAATTTTCGGACTGGCCAGACAAGCTGGTTGAAGCTCTTTGGGCCTATCGCACTTCCATTCGCACTCCCACTGGGCAAACCCCTTTCGCCCTCACTTATGGGATGGAGGCAGTAGTCCCTTATGAGATTCTTATTCCCTCTCTGCGAGTACAATTGGATGAGGAACTTTCTATTGATGAACGTCGTGATTCACTCCTTGCCCAATTGGAACTCCTAGATGAGAAGCGTCTGGTCGCCGCTGAGCATGCGCGCGTTTATCAAAATAGGCTCTCACGTTTTTACCAAAAGAAAGTAATTGAGAGAAAATTCAAAGTCGGTGAAATGGTAATCAAAAGAATTTTTGTTAAGCCGGGCGGCCCCCGTTCAAAACTCCAACCAAATTGGGAGGGACCGTTCGTTATAAAAGAAGTTTTTCCAGGCAATGCTTATAAATTAACTAATGTTGAAGGTGAAGAGTTAACTCACCCTTGGAATGGTTTATATCTTAAGAAATACTACCCCTGATTTTCCAAAATCCAAAAAATGAATATTTTCCCAAAATCCAAAAAAATGAATATTTTCCAAAATCCAAAAAAAAATTTAGAATATTTGCCAAAATCCAAATCCAAATCCGAAAAAATGAAAAAGAAAAGAGAGAAATTTCAAAGGCTTTTGTCATGGCACACAAAAGATCAAGGCCTGAAAGGTCAAAATTTAGAATTCATTTATCAGTCTTGGTAACTTAAAAATGGGGTTGACAACCGCACACACTACACGCTTTATTCTTGAACTCAAGCAGTGCAAAATCTGATAGAAAGTCAAAAACCTGACTAAAAGTGAAAGACAATACCCGTTCTTTTCTTCTTCGGCCCATAAGGGGGGAAGGGAGACCTCGAGGCAGAGGCGCCAAGCCTATCTGCCGCCCTAGTAGGTGGAAGTCAAGGCCCAAAAGGGAGCAAATGTCACAAAAGCCCAAGTACAATTAGGTTTATTTTTTTTCATCAATGCAAATCAATTCCAAAGTGAAAGTCAAGTTATGAAAAGAAAAGCATGTCAAGAGGGCAAAGTCCCTGCAAGGAAAACCTTGGGCGTATGCATGCATTATAAATGGGCAAAAGGGCAACAATTTCCTACGCCAAAGACCGAACCCCAACAGGCATAGGGCAGGGGAGGTAACTTTACTTTGAGCATCCCCGAACCCCTTATGGGCTTCCCTTATATTTTCTTCCATCCTTTCTATGTGGTAAAGTCACGAACTGGCAGGATGGTCAATATGAACTTAAGAAATTGCACTGTGCGAAATCTCGAATATAAGTCAACTTTGAGCACGTCGACTCCCTTTTAATTATTCAAGAAAGATTAATGAATCCTAGACGGTGACCGTGTAGGGCCCGCGATCTGGATAGCCTTGTCAATCTTTTTTGAAAATTCATATAATTCACGCTTCTCACTAAGGCATTTTAAATTTAACTCACGCCCTTCTGAGGGTCATCTTTATCAAATTAACGCCCTTGTTCAGGTCATCTTTTTACCAAATTCCAAAATCCTTTTAAAATGCACGCCGTATGAGGGGGCGTCTTTCATCCGAGTCACGACCTAATCTAAGGCGCGTTTTTCAGGAAAATAACAAAAAAATATAAATAATGCCTTCTTCATTCGTATGCCTGCATTTTGCCTGTGCATATTTTGATTTATTGTTTGCATGTGTGTGCTTGCATGATGCATCTCCCCTTTATTAGTTATTTCACTTTACCTTATTTGATTAAAGGCTTGGCCCCTTGACCCATTATTAAGGTAAGAATATTGCCACTCCCTTGCTCATTGGGCAAGGGGCCAAGTCGAACAGATGAATTAACCTGTTTTACTCAAGTGAAAACCGCGGCTGCAGATACAGGGCAAAAGCAAAGTAAACATGAAGAACGTGGAGAGAAGAAGAGTACACAAACACAAGCCCACAACCACACAAGTGCTCAGGTAACAAAAGCTCAAATCTCACATATATATATATCATCATGTCTATCATGTACAGGTGTGAAGGTGGAGGAGTACAAGTAAGTCTCTCAGCTCTCGCCTCCACCCTCCTCCACTCTCCTACTCTCAACCTCCTCCTCGCCATCCCGAGCTGGTGTTGGTGGAGGAGGCATGGGCCCCCGTGAAGAAGCCGGAACTCGAGCCTGGCCCCCTGCCTCACTCCTCTCTCGAAGAGAAGAACCCGCCACGAAGGTAGAGCTGGTGAAGGAGTACCCCGTAGCCCGTGCTCGCTCACGGCCTCGCTGCAACCGCTCCTCGGACACTCGCAGCCGCTCCTGGGAAAGGATCAACTGGGTCCTCGAGTCCGCCAGCTCACGCTCCCGTGCCGCCAACTGCTCCTGGAACCGGGCACGCTCCCCCTAGGTACCTCATAGACCATATCCAGCCCTAGTAGTCTCTGGGCCATCTCTGTGTAGTCAGGATAGGTGAACCCACTCACAGCCTCACCATCCACCCTCAACCCCGTAATCCTGGTCACATCCTCTAGGGTAGGGACGATGTGCCCCCAGGGCATCAAGAAGGACCGGCTCACCCTATCCCAACGCTCCCGTAAAACCTGGATAAGTGCTAGGTCGGGTCTAAATGGCTCAATGGATAGGAAAGCCCCGAACCCCATAGCATCTACCCTAACCCTCTGGAAGTCGGGGAGACCCTGGTATGCTGCCCAGACCATGACCCATGAGATACGGGTCCTCATCAGCCCCTGCACGCATTAAAAGAAAAGAATTTTGCTTAATTGTTTGGTTAATCATGTGTAATTGCGCTATGTTTTCCCTGGGCATTGATTTTAATATTTTGGAAGTCACGACCCTCCTCAGGTCGTTTCTTGGTAAATTCACGCCCCTAAAGGGGGCGTTTTTCTAAATCTGGTTTGAAGTAACGTCCTGGGTGAGGGCGTTTTTCATCTCTGAAATGCCTCTGGCTAGGGCGTGAACTTGTGGTTAATTTCTAAAATCCTAAAATGTTTTTCAAATCACGCCCTCGGCTGGGGCGTTTTCCATTTAGGACCGTTCAGTTTTAAAAGAGAATTAATGAAGAGACGCCCTCTGGTTTGGGCGTTTCCTGTTAAATAACGCCCTGGTGAGGGGCGTGGCTTTCATGATTTTCAGATAATTTAAATAAAAATGACAGCATGCGAAATAATTAATGAAAACATTTAATGGGCATGGAATTAATGGAAAATCATAATTTTTGAAGAAATGACATGCTGCAGGGCGTTTGTCAAGAAGGTTAATTGATTTTCAGAGAATAAAAAGAATTTACGCCCTTGGTCAGGGCGTTTTGTTTGTGAATAACGCCCCTGTGGGGGACGTTTCTTTTCTGGGTTGCAGGTTTCGTGCCCGAGGGCTATGGAAAATCAGGAAAAAAATAAAATAAAATGAAAATAAAATAAGAAAAATGGATTTGGGGAGGGGAAACTTACCTTTTTGTGCTTCTGGGGTTGTGGTCGAGGCAGTGGCCGTCTGGGCCGCCGGAGCTGACCCCGGGGAGCGACCGCCGCCGTGGACGGTGGTCCACCATCTTCTTCTCTTTCTTCTTCTTCTTCTCCACCTTCGTCTTCTCTTCCTTCTTCTGTTGATGCTCCTTCGGCCTCGTCGCCACCGGCAACCACCGCCGGTTCTTCAACCGTCACGATGGCGAGTTCCTCCTCGGCATGGGCGGCCTCCAGATCAACGACCTCTGGGGCGGCTACCCTCTGGCGCTTCTGTCCTCCACCGGCCATGGCTAGGGCTAAGGAGGAGGGAGATTGAGAGAGTGAGAAAGAGAACGAGAGAGAAGCTTTGGGGGGGGGCTTCGGTTAGGGTTTGCAGAAGGGGGAAATGAGGACGGAAGGAGGAAGAAGAAGGGGCCTCATGACTTTTGGGTTTCGAAAAGAAGACACGCCCTAAGAGAAGGCGTTTCTAATGGAATTCACGACGAAGCTCTGGGCGTCTCTTGAAGGAAAACGACGATGATTAAGGTGTTAATTTGTTTTGCATGGGGAACGATAACCGTCGTCAGACGCATTGAATGGGCGTTGATTGATGTAATGAAAGTCATCATTGCTGGCTTAGAGTAACGCCTCAGTCGAGGGCGTGTTATTTTTAAGAAGTGACTAAGGAAACGGCGTTACTTTTGATGAGTCAACGATTATATTCTTTGGGGTTTGAATCTATTCACGCCTTTCTTGAAGTCGTTATTTAAGTCACGCCCACTGGTGCAGGCGTTAACTGTGGAAGATGGGCCGATCGAGACGCCTTGAGGTAAGGCGTGTATTGTTGAATTCACGGCATTCTTTGAGGCGTTATTTAC
Source organism: Amorphophallus konjac (assembly GCA_022559845.1). Lineage (NCBI taxonomy): Eukaryota > Viridiplantae > Streptophyta > Magnoliopsida > Alismatales > Araceae > Amorphophallus > Amorphophallus konjac. The sequence goes on from CM040124.1 coordinate 236,248,347, forward strand.
AACAGAAAAATAGGTTCTGGATGATTTTGTTCATAATCACAGTAATAGTGGCTCAATCAGAAATCAATCTTCATTATTTTGAAAAAAAAGGATTACAATGTCTAATGAGCCACCTTGGGCCTTAATTTCCTCAAAGAGATTACATAATTTTTCCTCTATTCCTTGTCTTCATCCAAGTCTTCTACAGGTTGATGAAGCTTGCTTAGCCTCCACAGAGCTTGAATGGTGATTGTCTCCTCTCCATCTTCATTGCTGCCTAGAGCCCTTAATTTGATTGAGGAAGATGGGAGATGTCTTCTAGCACTTGCCTTGGAAGCCCGAGCTGAGGAAGGCACCGGTGTGCATTGTACAAGACGAGCTCGGATGCGCCAATAAGTCGAAGGTCCGTGCCGATGGAGAATCTTGCACGAAGTTCCTGCATTTTGAGTATTCCCGGGGCACAAGTAAAGAGATTCTTTGGCATTACCTTTAAGTGCTCCCTCCAATCCCCTCTCTTCTTGATTTGAGGAATGCGGTTCGTCACCCTATTGCTTATTCCTAATGAGCCGGTTATATAGGAGAGTGGGCTCTTTGAGAAGATCCTTGACGATTGTTGGGCTTCATGGCATGGATCGAATTTGAAGTGTAGATAAACCCAACTTGAGAGTACTAGCATGCAGCCGTAGATGGGCCTTCCCATGGCCGCCGATGTAAGCCCGCTGTAGAGGTAAGCTAGTATGGCCGGTCCAACTCTTTCTTCTTCCCATAAGCTCACCACTGCGCTCAATTGGGACTCCTCTAGAAAGTCCTCTGTGGATGGGAATAGGAGTGCTCCTGCTAAGCACACCACGAAGGCTTTGGTCACTCTTTCTATCTCCTCTTCTTCTTTAGCTTGACCCGCTCTCTTGTACACCCACGAGGCGAGCTTCAAGAGGTTAACTCCTTTAGTGACCTTGATTTGGTTCACTATATTTGGGCTAGGTATTAACGAGGTTAGCAACTCATGAGAGGAGATTGGCCTTGGCATGATGGCCATCTTTTCTTCTTCTCCGTGTTTCATCCTTTTCAAGCCTAGGATCATCTCTACTTCTTCCAGCAAGATGGTGGCTTCAAAAGTGGAAAATAAGAAAGTATGGGTGGAAGGATGCCATGTCTCAATCAATGCTCCCATGGCACCCCAATCAAGATGGATTTGGTCATAATGCTTGGCATGGGTTATCAATCCTAAGAGATGCCATCTAGCTACAAAGGCCCTCATGTTAGAAGAGAATTTTGAAAGTATGAGGGGTAACCACTTGACTCTTATATATCTTCTAGCCCCTGGAAGATTTGGGTACTCCTGTGAGAAGAGAGGAAGAAAATAAAAACAAAAAAGAGGTACATGAGCATATGAAATATTGGACAGAGGAGTTCAGTAACAAAGAAATAAGTGAGCAGTTCGACAGAACAATGAAGGGTTATATGCACAGTAAAGGAAATTAAAGCTTACCTGATTCAAAGCAATTCGATTGCTTATGTGCCCTGGTATTTCAGTAATTCTGGGAGTAGAAATCCTAGGTTTCTTCATCATCCTGTCCATTGCCGCCTGTAGTTGAAGAAGAACAGAAGCAGAACAAAGGCCTGCAGATGAAGAAGAAAAGAAGCAGTTCGGCTGCAGAGAAATTTCGATTGGTTTGTGAAAGAAGGCCTTCCGTTTTATAAGGATTTGAAGAGACCTGAAGAGTCTCGAAGATAGAAGTTTGATTGGCTTAAGGACTGTGCTGTGCTGTTAGGAAACAGAAGTTCGTGCTGAATTAACGACGTTGGTTAGGGCGTCGATTCTTAAATTGACGACCTGACTGACGACGTGTTATATTTAACGCCCTAACATGGGGCATCTTCTTCTAAGCTTCCGTTATTGGTTACGCCTTTGAGCAGGGCATGTTTTAAGTGTTTAACGACCTATTGTCCAGGCGTCTTTCATGCTATTAACGCCCTATGCTTAGGCGTGTTTTAGTTTCCCTTCCCATGCTTAAGTGCTGTTATTTTTGTGAAATTGTTTATGATTAAGCACTTATGATCATGTCATGTTCTGAATTAATGGATGAAGGCTAATAAGTTTCAAGTGCAGAAGTTCGCAGGATTCGAGGCATTTGGACCACCCGTGGGGGCAACATCATCATCCTTGTATCTATTTCCTGTAAGCATTATTACTATATGATATCTACACTATTATAGTATGTCAAGGACCTTGTGGTTCTGATGAACCTGAAATTTGAGTTCCCCTTCATCAAAAACAATGACGATTTCAGGAGAATCTTGATCACACGGATAGGCCGTTGAGTTGTTAAAGGTTTGGGACGATGGTTCCACTTTCTGAGTTGATGCGGGACAAACGGGCTTCGGCTTAGTGTTAGCTCAGAGATATGGATTCTTGACCAAATCTAAATGGCTTAACAATATTATCCTTGATTATTTTCTATTTTTTAGTTTGTTTTAATCTTTTCTTTTAGCCCAGCATGCATCATGTAAGACTTTGAGTTTCATGCTGAAAATCTTCATATTATGGCAATAATGAAGTTCACTCGCTCTTGATTGAGTTGACATGAGATATTCCACTTCAAATCAAGTACTTCGTTCTATTTGAAGCCGTTCAGGCTGATTCCTTGAAAGTGTCCCTTTTGTTGGATCTCTATCCTAATTCTCTTTACTTTTCTGCAAAATTTACCTTGGTTGTAGCACGTCCACGTTGGCTGGTAATCGCTCTCCAATGGTCTTTCCCTGTCGTGCCCACGCGCACATCCCTTTATTTACTTAGTTTAATCTCCTTTTTTCCAACAAATCGATGTTTCCTTGGAACCACTCAGAGTTGTTTCACTCAGAATCTTGGAAAGATTTCAAATGCTTAATGTTCTGAGGCGTGTCACATCACACCTTGGCGTCTCCTTATCAGTTCATTCCACTTCATTTCTTTCATTACACTTCATTCCATTTCTGTCTCACTCCCTTGCAAAGCAGACGCCAAGGCGGGGCAGCTGTAGACATGCCAAAATTGACGTTTTGTTGATCAAATCTCATGTTATTATGTAAACGCCCCAAGTGGACTTCAATATTCCTATAAAATGAAGTTTTTCTATTTTTTGAGAATTTTATGTTTTTTTTTCTGCATCCTTCGTGATTCACGACCTGACGAAGGGCGTTACTTTCGAAAGTAACGACCTGTGATGGGGCGTTTTAAAAGAAAGGACGACCATAGGTGAGGGCGTCAATTCCTAGTATTATCCGTTAATTTCTGGAATTATCTACTTTCAAAATAAAAAGTATTTTTCTGTGTAACGTCCTACCTCAGGGCGTGTTTTTAAGAAACGCCATTATCTTAGGCGTGTTCCATTAATGTCTAAACAAAGAAAGTTTTATTTCCAAATTTAAATCCAGGAAGAAATGCCCTTTCCTAGGTCGTGTTTCAAGAAACGTCTCTGTGAAGGTCGTCAATTCCTGATTTGACGCCCTGTCCTAAGTCGTGTTTCACTCCAGAGTCCTTCCTTTTTCCATCTTTCCCTCACAGTTCCCTACCATCCTTGGGACTTTTGCTCGATCTTGATCCTTCCCTGGATGCCTCATTACCCATTCTTATCATTTCCTTGTTTGATCACATCCGATTGAAGCTATAAAAGAAAATATCATTCGATCGTAGAGGAGGTTAATGACTCAGAAGGTTAAGCACTCTAAGCATTCAAAGGGTTAAGCGTCACGAGCAGAGCCTTCTTCGTTCTCTGCATCCTTTGTTGGGCTTCATCTGGTTTTTCATCCATCTACTTCCATCATACTCATCCGGTTTTCCCTTTACTGTCGTCAGGGACAGCAGGGTTTCTCAGTTTTTCTTCATCTGTTTGTTCTACTTTATACCACCTCAGTCATCATATCTATTCATCTTCGTATTTATTCCCCACCTTGTTGCATTTTTTTTTATCATCATGCTCCCCTTCCCTTAAGTCTTATTAAGGGGTTTTGAAACCACAAAAAAAAAGAGGTGCGCATGTTGATGTCTTTTCATCATTTTATGTTAGTTTTGGATTGATACTATTACACTTTGGCTGATCCCCCTCTCTTTTGTTTGTTTTTTTTTATTGTCTTCTTTTTACAAGGTAATCAACCAAGGAAAACCCAATTCATCGACCGGCCGATTGAAGTTGGAGGAAGAAATCCACATCCATCCCGCATCCCAATTTTCACCAGGTACACGCGATCTCCTTTTCTTCTTATTGAGGTAACCCCTCTGGCGATCACATCATCTCCACTTTAGCACCTCGTGCTATTTTTATTGTATTTTTATTACATCTTACGCATTTTTGTTTATTCATTGTTATTATTTTAACTTCTCCTAAGTGAGGATTTTTAATCCGATCTACAAACCTTGTGGTTTTGATGAACCTGAAATTTGAGTTCCCCTTCATCAAAAATAATGACGATTTCAGGAGAATCTTGATCACACGGATAGGCCGTTGAGTTGTTAAAGGTTTGGGACGATGGTTCCACTTTCTGAGTTGATGCGCGGGCAAACGGGCTTCGGCTTAGTGTTAGCTCAGAGATATGGATTCTTGACCAAATCTAAATGGCTTAACAATATTATCCTTGATTATTTTCTATTTTTTAGTTTGTTTTAATCTTTTCTTTTAGCCCAGCATGCATCATGTAGGACTTTGAGTTTCATGCTGAAAATCTTCATATTATGGCAATAACGAAGTTCACTCGCTCTTGATTGAGTTGACATGAGATATTCCACTTCAAATCAAGTACTTCGTTCTATTTGAAGCCGTTCAGGCTGATTCCTTGAAAGTGTCCCTTTTGTTGGATCTCTATCCCAATTCTCTTTACTTTTCTGCAAAATTTACCTTGGTTGTAGCACGTCCACGTTGGCTGGTAATCGCTCTCCAATGGTCTTTCCCTGTCGTGCCCACGCGCACATCCCTTTATTTACTTAGTTTAATCTCCTTTTTTCCAACAAATCGACGTTTCCTTGGAACCACTCAGAGTTGTTTCACTCAGAATCTTGGAAAGATTTCAAATGCTTAATGTTCTGAGGCGTGTCACATCACATCTTGGCGTCTCCTTATCAGTTCATTCCACTTCATTTCTTTCATTACACTTCATTCCATTTCCGTCTCACTCCCTTGCAAAGCAGACGCCAAGGCGGGGCAGCTGTAGACACGCCAAAATTGACGTTTTGTTGATCAAATCTCATGTTATTATGTAAACGCCCCAAGTGGACTTCAATATTCCTATAAAATGAAGTTTTTCTATTTTTTGAGAATTTTATGTTTTTTTTCTGCATCCTTCGTGATTCACGACCTGACGAAGGGCGTTACTTTCGAAAGTAATGACCTGTGATGGGGCGTTTCAAAAGAAAGGATGACCATAGGTGAGGGCGTCAATTCCTGGTATTATCCGTTAATTTCTAGAATTATCTACTTTCAAAATAAAAAGCATTTTTCTGTGTAACGTCCTACCTCAGGGCGTGTTTTTAAGAAACGCCGTTATCTTAGGCGTGTTCCATTAATGTCTAAACAAAGAAAGTTTTATTTCCAAATTTAAATCCAGGAAGAAACGCCCTTTCCTAGGTCGTGTTTCAAGAAACGTCTCTGTGAAGGTCGTCAATTCCTGATTTGACGCCCTGTCCTAAGTCGTGTTTCACTCCAGAGTCCTTCCTTTTTCCATCTTTCCCTCACAATTCTCTACCATCCTTGGGAATCTTGCTCGATCTTGATCCTTCCCTGGATGCCTCATTACCCATTCTTATCATTTCCTTGTTTGATCACATCCGATTGAAGCTATAAAAGAAAATATCATTCGATCGTGGAGGAGGTTAATGACTCAGAAGGTTAAGCACTCTAAGCATTCAAAGGGTTAAGCGTCATGAGCAGAGCCTTCTTCATTCTCTGCATCCTTCGTTGGGCTTCATCCGGTTCTTCATCCATCTACTTCCATCATACTCATCCGGTTTTCCCTTTACTGTCGTCAGGGACAGCAGGGTTTCTCAGTTTTTCTTCATCTGTTTGTTCTACTTTATACCACCTCAGTCATCATATCTATTCATCTTCGTATTTATTCTCCACCTTGTTGCATTTTTTTTTATCATCATGCTCCCCTTCCCTTAAGTCTTATTAAGGGGTTTTAAAACCACAAAAAAAAGAGGTGCGCATGTTGATGTCTTTTCATCATTTTATGTTAGTTTTGGATTGATACTATTACACTTTGGCTGATCCCCCTCTCTTTTGTTTGTTTTTTTTTATTGTCTTCTTTTTACAAGGTAATCAACCAAGGAAAACCTAATTCATCGGCTGGCCGATTGAAGTTGGAGGAAGAAATCCACATCCATCCCGCATCCCAATTTTCACCAGGTACACGCGATCTCCTTTTCTTCTTATTAAGGTAACCCCTCTGGCGATCACATCATCTCCACTTTAGCACCTCGTGCTATTTTTATTGTATTTTTATTACATCTTACGCATTTTTGTTTATTCATTGTTATTATTTTAACTTCTCCTAAGTGAGGATTTTTAATCTGATCTACATATTGGTCAAGAAATGACACTTCCTGGGGTTGGCAAAGAGGCTCTCTTTCCTAAGAACGGTGCACACTTGTTTGAGGTGATCGAGGTGGGCTTTCTTGGACTGGCTATATATGAGAATGTCATCAAAGTAGACGACAAGGAAGATGCCAATGAAGGGCCGGAGAACCTCGGTCATGAGGCGCATGAAGGTGCTTGGTGCATTAGAAAGGCCAAAAGGCATCACAAGCCACTCATAGAGACCATCCTTGGTCTTAAAGGCGATCTTCCACTCGTCCCCAGGCCTAATGCGAACTTGGTGATAGCCACTCTTGAGGTCAATCTTGGAGAAGATGGTGGCTCCAGCAAGCATGTCTAACATGTCATCTAGACGAGGGATGGGGAACCTATACTTGACCGTTATCTTATTGATGGCTCGGCTATCCACACACATGCGCCAAGTTCCGTCCTTTTTGGGTGTGAGAAGAGCCGAGACTGCACATGGGATCTTGCTAATGCGGAGGAAGCCCTTCTTGATGAGCTACTCAATTTCCCTCATAAACTCAGCATGCTCGGTGGGGTTGAGGTGATAGTGGGGGAGGTTGGGTAAGGTAGCTCCGGGCACAAAGTCGATGGCATGTTGCACATCACGCATGGGTGGTAGCTTATCCGGAAGCTCATGGGGGAACACATCATAGAAGTCCTCAAGGAGTTGTTGGATTTCTATTGGGTGTGGGTCGGTTGGGGTGGATTCCCCAAGGCAAATGAGAATGGCACACACTTGTCCCCCTTGGTTGACTTCTTCCTCAAGTTCTTTCTTACTGATGAGGTGTAGGCTCCTAGTAGTCCCAATAGTCAAACTAGGGCTATGATTTGATGGGGTGGGGTGTGGGGTAGAGGGAGGGGTTGAGGATTCCTCTAGGGGAGCAGGTGTCTTCTTGGGGAGGAAGCGGGGTGGTGAAGGGTTGAGTTGGATTCTCTTTCCCTCATGGGTGAAAATGCAAGTGTTCGCCCTCCCGAGGAAGGTGGCATCTACATCATAGATCCAAGGCCGCCCTAGGAGTATGCTCCCTACTTCCATTGGTAGAATGTCACACCAAACTTGTCCTTTGTAGGATTGAATGTGATGGGGACAAGGCAACGAGTGCTAACGGGTATGGATGTAGCATCAATCCAAGCTACCCGATAAGGTTTTGGGTGTGAGGAAATGGTGAGGCCTAGAAGTTTGACGGTGTCGGGGGACACCACATTCACACTACTCCCGTTGTCGAAGATGACCTTCCTAGCATGACTCCCTATCCGGATGTAGTTATGGAAGATGGTGTTTCTTCTCCAATCATGTTCTTGGGCTTGAGTAAGGGTACACCTAACCACTCCAAGGTGTGGGTCAGTGGGTGGAGGAGGTTGTTCTTGATTGGCCTCCATGTAGTGGGTCTCATATTCTTCCTCCCAGTCGGGAGATGCCTCATACACATCAACCTCTTCTTCAACTCTAGCTTGGGGTAGGAGATTAGCCTCCTCAATGAGCAAGCTAGATGCTCCATTGGTGGGGCATTGATTGGCGAAGTATCCATACCCATGGCACCTAAAGCATTGTTGCTCGCTTTGGTGGTTGGGGTTGGCCCTAGTGTGAACGGGGGTGGGTCCCAGATTGGGTCTATTGGGAGTGGGGTTGGGAGGACCATTTGTGGTGCTATGGGGAAGGGTGCCACTAAGAGGGGCTGCCCGGGTGGGAGGAGCTCCCATGGGATTGGGAAGGAGACCTCGTTGAGGAGGTGGGGTGTTGGTCCGAGGGGGAACCATTCGGGTATATCGAGAGAATTTCTCAGCATCCCGGGCTATTTGGTAGGCTTGCTCTAGGGTGGTCACTTGACGCATGAAGAGCTCCTTCTTTATGTGGAATTGAAGCCCATTCCTAAAGCGGGATAGTGTGACCGCGGGATCCTCTTGGACTCCACACTTAAGAAGGTAGTAATCAAATTTTTCAATTTTCTCCATCACGGTCTTCCCTTCTTGGGTTAGGGCTTGCCACTCATCTAGGAGGTTTTTATGGTAGAAGGGAGGGACATATTTGAGTTTGAGTTGTTCTTTCATGGCCCCCCATGTGGTGATGGGTGGTTCCCTCCTAACTTTCCTCAATCCCTCCACGTTCAACCAATGGGTCTTTGCTAACTTAGTAAGTTGCATTTTGGCAAGTCAGACTTTCCTATCCTTGGTCATGGGGTACCAATCAAAATATTGGTCCATAGCCGCTTCCCAATCCAGGCAGATGCTTGGGTGATGGGACCCATCAAAGGTAGGGGCATCGACTTTCACAAGTCTCATGAGGTGATCATCCAGGTTGTCCCGGGGGGGGGGGGGGGGTCTATCATCTCTCCTTGGGGGTGGGTCCCTTTTCGGCTCGGGTGGGTGGTCACGGCTGAGCTCTCTTATGGCTGGTCCCTCACGTGGAGGAGGTGCCCTCCGATCATCCACCCTTGGGGCGGGTCTATTTTCCTCAAGTTGCTCAAGTCGGGCCGTTATGTCATCAAGCCACCCTAAGATATTGGTCATACCCTCCACAAGGAACCTAATGTGATCAGGGAGCTCATGCTCGTTGGGGGTGGGATTCCGTTGGGGATTAGGATTCATTGAGGAATTGTAAGAGGATGGGTTGGATTGATAATGGATCCCACTACGGGTGGTCATGCAATGCTGGGTGGGCTATGCGCGGGTGTGCGTGTACACCAATTAACGACCTAGTGTGAAGATGCCCAAGACTAGACTTGTGAGGAGAAGTCTATAACCGCTCTGATACCACTTGATATGGGATAGCCCATGGGTGATAAGGGATGACTGGTTGAACCTAAGACCTAGACCCGCAAGCATACAAAGTAGAGGTCGGACTCACGCTAGCGGCTCACTCGCACGGCGCACACGATCTCCCGATGGTGACCGGGGGATGATTGCGAGGGTCCGAGGTGGGACCCAATAGATTCTAAAGACCTATCGGGCTTAGGCTGACCCCTAAGGGCCTGGGGTTCCCAACTGTGTGGGCAGCAGGCACGCCGGGGCGTGGCTTGGGAGGCACTCACGCACGGACCGCGGTGGGCACACTTAAGGTGGTGTGCGAGTCCGGGCTCTCGTCTCACCGATCGACGGAAAGTAGAGACTATACTAAATACGCAAAGATTGCAACCAGATAAGGGGGTATCAGATGCTCACCTGACCGGTGTGAAAACACCAATCTCGATCGGAGACGAGGGCGCACCGGGAAGCGTGGGCATACGCCCGCACGCCGCGGCGATGGCGCTTGACCAGAAAATAAGTGGGTTACAACACTACTCCTCTCGCTGGAGGGGGGTTCTCGGGGTGGGGATTAGGAGATTTACAACCAAATACTACCTCACATAGGGAGGAGCTATAAGCCGGCCAGGCGGGAAGGGGAGGGGAAGGGAAGCTAGAAATTGTCGTGCCGAGTTCCGCCGATGCTGCCAGCTTCTGGGACCACCAGATAGACAGTCGAAGATGTCGCCAGAACGGTCGCCACCAAACTCCAAATGGGCTGAAACCAGTGCCGAAAGTCTCTTACTTTACCGAGGAGGACGCCTGAAATTTCTTGAATTCCCCTGGAGATGTTTCTGGTCGGGGTAGGACCTGGAATAGGGCCAGACTGCCCTGGTTCTGGCTGCTTCAGCACCACTGTAGTAGGAAGACAAGGTCACCCCAGGCGCTGCTGGGCTTTGATGGATAGAGTCGTTGGATCCGTTGTCGAGTCCTCTTCGAAACGGGACCCGCGGAGACATCATATGAAGTCGGAGTAGATTGGGAGAGCCCGAATAGTGGATTGGGGTCGGTTCAGTCCCAGAGGGGACAGAACTGCGCACCCTGGGGAGGAAATTAAGAACTCACTTGTCCGGGGCCCAATCAGGAATCCACTTCTTGGTACTGAAAGGCGACTCATCGTAGAAGATCTCGGCCAAGCCCCGCCTCTAAATCCATAGATGGCCGGCTGTGGGAGCTTCTTCAAGCAGCTTCAGGTTGGCAGTCTGGAGGAAGACGCACAGTTGGGGGAGATCGGCTCCATTGGGCAGCCACGAGCTCAGAACGGGACAAGACCACCGCCGTTGCGAAGAAGACAGGGAGACGCTTCCAACAGTACCTCTTGGGCTTTCATAAACGCCGAGATAATGTCATGGCTAGAGCTCCAAGTGACTGGTTCTTTGCAGGTCCATAGCTGCGAGCAGGCCTCCGGTGTATCTCAAGGGGACAAGAGAAGGGGGGTGAAGGGATGATGCCAATTGGTGAAGGGGGTGGAGGGGGGGGACCCGAGGGGGATGTGTGGAGGGTGTGGAGGGGGCTAGAGTTGCTGGAAAGGGGGCTGGGCTGGGTGTGCACTAGAGAGGGGGGGAATGGGGGTAATTGGTGGGTTCTATCTTGGGGGTGGGGGATGAAATTCAAATTTGAATTAGAGATAGGGAGGGGAATTAATTGGTGTCTAGGGAAGGGTGAGGATGCCTTGGGAAGAGGGAGGGTTCTCTTGGGAAGTGGGAAGTGGTCTTGGGGAGTGGGAATAGAGGGAGATACAAATTCGAATTTTGAGTTGGGGATGGGGTGGGGAGTTAGTGGGTGTCTAGGGAAGGGTGGAGGAGACCTTGGGAAGAGAGAAGGGTGCCTAGGGAAGGGTGGAGGAGACCTTGGGAAGAGGAAGGGGTGCCTAGGGAAGGGTGGAGGAAACCTTGGGAAGAGGGAAAGTGTCTTGGGAAGTGAGAGTGGAGGGAGATTCGAATTTAAATTCATCTTGGGAAGTGGGAGTGGAGGGAGATTCGAATTTGAATTCATCTTGGGAGAGGGGAGTAGAGAGAGAGAGAGAGGAGAGAGAGAGGGGAGAGAGAGAGAGAGGGAGAGAGGAAGAGAGAGAGAGGAGAGTCACACTCCAACTAGAGGGGAGGGAGGATTCACTCAAAATGGACTTCAATCTCTCAAGCATCAAGTGTTCAAATGGGAGGGGGTTGGGTCCTATTTATAGGTACCCAACTCTTTACATGACCGAAATGCCCTTAGCATTTACACAAAAGACCAAAGCTATTCTAAACAACTGACATGGGCCCAAACTAGGATACGAAAGCCTAATTAATACAAAATAAGGGAAATTAGACTCATGACCACATGACTCAATAAAGAAAATACATAAATAAGACTTCAAAGAAATGAGGATAACATGCGATCATTATAGTCGGACATCCTCAAAGTGATGCAGGCGATCTGAGCCAAAGAGAGCGTTGTGAGATGCCATCATCATCACCCCTACCCTCTGGCTCTTCCGCCAATTCTTTAGTGCTCAGTGATGTCCTGGCTCTCATGTCCTCTCCTACTACTTTCGTGCTCGGAACAAGAGGACCTTCATATACATATCCCCCATAGTCTCCAATATTAAGCGCTGGTCAGAGCGCTTTGTCTTTCCGACCAAGGTCTGTGGCACCGTGCGAGCGAGCGATTGGGGCATTACTTCCATCTTCCAGATTCGCATGGCCGACACGCTGTTGTCCCCGACCAAGGAGGAGGTAACCACAATTAAGGCGATACTCTGCCACCCCCTCCGTGACGCTGACTTGAAGTTGACCCCTACGCTCCTTGTTCGCATGGTTGAGCCAAAGCTAAGGTTTGTGATGATTGAGCTATGGTCATCTGTTCCTCATCCCTACGACCACGTCCTTTCCCTCATGAGTGCTCAGGTAAAGGCTGCCACCCTTCAGACTGTAACGACCTAGGATCTAGGTACCGACGAAGACCCGATACCATTCGGATCCTACGTCGCCACCCACGAGCTGTGAAGCTCGGAAGGGTTATTTTGGGTGTTGTTGAGATGCATTGAAATTCAAAACAATTTTAAGAAATAAATTACAGAACTAATTAATTATCTGGAAAAAATAAAATTAACATTTTATAACTAAATAACTTAATTACAGAGTCATGTCCATAAGTACAGTCAACTAGAAAAAGAAACATGCATTGCTATGGGGCATACCCCAGCATTGGCAAGCTGGCCACTACCGATCCACCGACGGCGCTGTTGCACCACCTCGAGGAGGAACGCTGTGTTGTAAAATATTTTGATTATGACAAAACTTTGTATGTATATGTGTGGTTCATGTATTGGGAATTTGAGTTGAAAATTTATTATATATAAGTGTAAATGAATATTATTTTAAGAATCTTGAAGAATCATGTTCAGATTTAAAGGCCCAAAATATGTTTAGTTTCATAACATTTTTGTAGGTCTAATAGTCCAAAAGATTGGGTGAAAACAAAGGCAAAGCAAGCTTAGCAGAAAACCTAGTCTGGCAGAAAATCAGTCGATTGAACTGTATTTAGTCGACATATATTTCAAAGTTCAGTCGACCTTTGCAGCTTCAAGTCGACAGACTTTTGCTTCAAGACGACAGACATTGAAGTCTTTATAGTAGAAGAAGCCAACTTAAGTAACATATGCAAAAGGACTTCTCGATGGGCAAAATACATAAAGCATGGGCTGGGAAGTGTTTTTCAAAGAGGTGGATTTGCAAACTGAATTGATGCAATGAAGATAGGCAGAAGAAATACAAAAATCAGTCGACCCAGCCAGAACTTAGTTGACTGATATGAATATCCGTCAATAGATTTATGTTTGCAGTAACAGGCTAGCCAGCTCCTACTAAAGGGATTGAAGCAAGACACAAGATCATGAATGAGAAGTACAACATCATGAATAAGAAGCACAAGATGGCATTTTTGTGTGTTAACAGCTTTGGAAAAGGCTAGGGAGTGTGAAGGAAGATATGACAGAAGATAGGCAAAATCAATCGACTAATATGGAATTTAGTCGACATAGATTAACCCAAGTCGACTGTAAGGTGAGACAACATAGGGGTGCAATGGGATGACCAAATGATCCTCAGACCTAGACCCGCAAGCACATACGCAAGATAACAGATTCGATTTCGGTGGGTTCGCTCACGTGATGCGCACTCTTTCCCAAAGGCATCTCGGGATGGTGGTGAGGGTGCGGGGAAATACCTTGCTGTTCCGAGGGCTTGGCTATGCCCGGGCTTACCCCCGGAGGGGGTTATGATTCCCGCGATTCATGGGCAGCCAGCACACCAAGGGCGTGGGTTATGTGGTGGCTCTCTCAACTTGCTCCGCGGTGGGCTCACAAATGGTGGAATATGGGGTGGGCGCTCACCTCACCGTCCGACGAGCATTAAGATGCAATACTAAACAAGCAAGAGTCAACCAACAGGGGGAGGGGACCAGATGCTCACCTAATTGATGTGAAGACACCGATTCCGATCGGAGACGAAGGTGAGCAGGGAACGTGTGATGCCCGCACGTGCGTCGGTGCCGCTTGACCTGCGATAAATGACTACAGCACTACACCTCACGTAGGAGGGGTGATCTTGGGGTGGGGACGTACTTAATTACAACCAAATTGTACCTCCATGCAGGGAGGGGCTTGTGGGAACGCGGATTTTTATTATCCTATATTTTTTTATTGATTGATTTATTATTTATTGATTTATTAGCGTGCCAGTCACCGGAGTGACGATTTTATTGTGCGCTCGATCTGACTTGGTCAGTCGATTGTGAGTGATCGTGCCTAGACCAGAAGTCCGTCATACCATAAAGGCTATGACGTTAATTACGCCCTTCCAAGGAAGGACAACCCTTGATTAAACGCTAAAGGTAGGAGGATGGCAGCGGTAAAGCCGCATGCTCAAAAGAGACGGAATTCGTTCACTTGCAAGACGTTAAATGGATTAGACGAAGCAGGGGTTGGTTGTTTTCGGGATAAAACCGATGGCATATTTCTACCATCTTGGACCATGCCAAGTGGGGAATAGGAAACCACCCATGCAGTGGCAGGGTGGGATCCGTAAAAGATCGGGCATAATTGACCCGGAATCCGAGTAAGTACTGGCGTAACATGACGCGCTCCGTGCAGACGCGATGTTGCATCTATATCCCCCTTCAAAGGGCCATCGGAGAGCATGCAAGGACATCACTCCACAGGCTGGTGGGGTTGAGATAGAAAGCATCACATTTACTTGGCAAGGTATGTGTGAATTTCGGCAGCATGTCCCCTTAACTTGGATTATGCCAAGAGAAGATAGGTCATCATCCACAGAATGCCGGGATGACAACCGAACGAGGATGGGCACAAGGCCCTGGGACATCGCTTGCCTTTATACCATCGATTAATATCCCCTCGAAACCCCTCAGAACTCATGCAATGACATGGCCCTTTGGGTTCATGATGGTGAAATCCGGATCGAGAATGAAGACTGTAGGGGAGGTCTTCCCCAATAATGTGTCTTCTCAAGACATCAATGACGGTCTCTGAACATCCCCGGGACATATGTGTGAAGAGATCAGAAGGCTGATGAACGGTATTGCAGAGATGGGCCTCTGACTGGACTTCATTTGGCCAAGAAGAAGGGTCTCGGCGGTGGCTTTAGTTGGCCAAAAGGGAGAGGCTCTCGGCGTGGTTTTAGTTGGCCAAAAGGGGGCTTCTCGGCATGGGTCTATTGGCTTAAAAAGGGGGTCTTGGCGGGGGTCTATTGGCTTAAAAGGGGGTCTCGGCGCGGCCTCCTTAGCAAAAGAAAGGGGGATCTCGGCGGGTGGCTTCCCAGCGCGCTCCTGGCCGCGCCGGGAGCCTGGCGCCGAGAGCCTGTGGGCTGGGAGGTGTGCATGAAGGGTTTAGATGCCTTTTTGTCGGTTTGCTAAAGAGGGAGGCCTCTCGGCAGGATAGTTCTCGGCGGGGAATTTTGTACACCGAGAAGGTGGAATTGCTACAGGGTTTCAGGGTTTACAGAGCTCAAACGATACTATGCTTCTGGGATTCCTGAGCTTTCTGGCTGCGGTTGAAGCCGAATTTGAAGTGCAGGAGGGGGGATTTCATGGATGCTTCCCTGAGAAAGAGCCAAGGGGGATCTGGAGGGTAGAATCGACGGGGAACGAGACCATCGTCTGGATTTCTGAAGACTTTATTTGTTTCTGCCGCCGGCCGTCTGGGGATCAAGAGATGACTGTCTCTGATCCCCTAGACAAACCCAATAGCATCTAAAAATCGGTGACTGAGGAACCTTTGGCATCGAGACTCCAGACCCTAGTCATCCAAGGGGTTAGAATGGAGGGTCGAGAGATCGAGATCGTCATTCGCTAGAATCCACGGAATAGCATCCGTCTGCAGAGTAAACATATCCTTGTGTGGTCAGCAGTTCAAGGAGCCAAGAGATTAATGTCTCTGGTTCCTGAACAGCACAAGGGGCATTGAGGGCCTTGAGAGGGACTCACACATATGCGATGAATCTGCCATCGAGACGGGAGGGGAAGAAGAAGACAAAACCCAGTAGCCCATTGGATAGGGATAGGGATCCTATCTACGCTCCTCTGAAGAACAGATTCATAGGGAGACTCTGAAACCGGGAGCGTATGAACCATCGGACATTTCAGATAGAAGACGTATATATATACATGGAGGGACGAAGGGAATGGCTTTCAATTGCCCATTTCATTTCATCTCATAAGCATTGTTTACATCATCTGCAAGGCAAAAGCCAAAGAACAGAAGGGGAGGGGAACAGGGGGAAGCGAAAAGATAACTCTCGACATCGTATGAATAATCAAACACGAAGATATGGACTATTACATACAGAGGCAGATCCAGAAAATAGCAAACATGGGGGGGGGGAGGGTGGAGCATTGACTCCTCTCCCTCCCACGAGCAGCCCACGTGGGGTTTTTCTTCTTCTTCTTCTCTCAGACTTCTTCTCTTTCTTTTCGGCGGAGGCTCTCTCTCTCTCCTTTCCTATCTCCTTTTCTGGATGGATTTCTTTCCTTCTTGCTGTCTCTTCTCTTTTTTTTGATCAGTTCTCTCTCCTCTTTTTTTATCTGTTCGAAGGGAGGGGGTTTTTATAACCATTTCCCCCCTTCTCGGCAGGCTCCATCACGGCGCGCCCCATCTGAAGCTTCCCGGCGCGCCTGCCTTCAACTTCTCGGCGCCCTCTTTTGGGTTTGGCAAGTGACTCTCGGCGCCACCTTCACACAGGCCCATTTGGGTCTTTCAAGGGTATCATCACCCAAAAGGGTCTTCCACTGGTGACACATCTTGTATTGAGATCATTATCACGGTTTTCATCAGCCCGTAGACAGGGGTTTCATCAGTCCGTAGACAGGGGTTTCATCAGTATTGCCATCTGAACGGTGACAAGATCGGGTATCATCTTATCGATATCGTCACTTGAATGGTGACGAGCTCGGACATCAGCTTTAGTCTGGGAAGACCTCAGCCGGGTATATATAATCTGTGGAGACGATTCCTCTTCTGTTTTGACTTTGCAAAAGCCTTTACAATCTTCATCTGCCGGTACCGGCTTCATCTTTATCTCATATTACATCTGTCATTAAGCCGACATCTGACTTACCCTGACATATCATCCGTGGATTCTTGGACGAAGCAGTAGTGCGGCTTTCATTAAAGTGTGCCAGGAGGTCTCATCAGTCGAGTGACTGCTGCTCTACCAGTGCTGCTGTCTGAGTGACATCGGCACCGGGCATCAGCTTGGCCGACAAGGGCTTTAGCCGGGTGAATGGTTGACGAGCTTCATCAATGGTCTTTCACTGTTGGTCCGACCCTCTTTTCAATCATGCTTCGACCTTTGTTCATTTTCAAGGTGT
This sequence comes from Amorphophallus konjac, assembly GCA_022559845.1. Taxonomy (NCBI): domain Eukaryota; kingdom Viridiplantae; phylum Streptophyta; class Magnoliopsida; order Alismatales; family Araceae; genus Amorphophallus; species Amorphophallus konjac. The sequence goes on from CM040124.1 coordinate 236,265,548, forward strand.
CAACAAATGCCCCCAACCTGCGGGCGGCGTAAGCGCAGAATAAGCGGCACGGGGCTTGCAGGTGTCTTTCGTCATTCGAGGGTATCTTCCTCAATTTGTCTTCAATCCGGTTCTCAGACCTGATCATCTCGTTGCAACAATATTCTGCGCACGGATCTTTCATTTTCATATTTTTCATCTTCATATTTTCTTTATTTTTCAACATTTCGGAGCTTCTCGGCACGGGGCCATAGGCTTCTTGGCATGACCCTCTCGGCGCAAGGCTTCTCGGCACGCAAGACCTTCCGGCGCGAAGCTTCTCGGCGTGAGGGGCCTCTCGGCGCGGCCGAAGGAGGGCTTCTCGGCCTGGGGGCTCTCGGCGCGCCCTTGGCCGAAGGGGGCTCTCGGCCCAGGTTCTCGGCGCGCCCTTTTGGGTGACGGGGGCTCTCGGCCCAGGGGTTCTCGACGCGCAATTCATCGCGCCGAGACCCTGCTCGCTTGGGCCCCTATTTGAGGCGCCGAGACTCTTATTTTTTCTCATTCTCAACCTCTTTTTCTCTTTCTTCATCTTCTTTCTCCTTCTTCTGCTTTCTTTCATCGGCGGGGGCTTCTTCTCCTCTCGGCCGTCTCATTTTCTTCGCCCGTCAGGACGGGGATTTAATCTCTTTTGATTTCGGGATCACGCCCTCTTGGTTGGTGACTCCCTATTCTCCTTGGGCAGACCCCGAATAAGGGGAGATGCTGCCTGTAAGACCCCAAATTCTTTACAAATTTATTTAGAAAGTTATTTGTAATTATTTGGAATTTATTTGAAGTTATTCGAAATTAATGAGAATTATCCAAATTAATTAGATTAATTAATTAATTAATAGAATAAGTCATTTTCAACTATTTTCTAAAAATCCCCAAAAATCACATCTTGTAGAACTAATTTTGTTTAGCAGCTTTGTCTTCTACATTTAAGCCTAAGAAAATCATTTATTATGCCGAATTAGTGAACTTAGTCTTCCGAACTTAACATTTAATTAATTACGGAATAGTATAAGTAAAAATTCGACTACCTCAGAAAAATCTGTAAAAATAGTAAATAGATTAAGATTGATGTAGATAACAACTTTTCCTTCTGGCTTTAAGCCATAGTAAATATGTGGTAAGATCTATTTAGAATTCAAACCCAAATGTGCACACTTTTGACTCATATCTAACCCTTAGATTAAAACGTAAAATTCGACCTGATTACTCAACCAAATGATCTGAAATCAGGGGCAAATGGAAGGCCATAATGTAAGGAACATTTACCCTCAACCAATTTGAGGTAAACTTAGCCCCAAAACGTGCTGCCGACATAGTTTGGTCAAGTCTAGGATTTCGGCGCCGTTTCTAAACACGTAGCTTGCAGCAGCGAATACTCCCAACTCAGAAGGCTCCAGAAGCTCTATGAGCTATAAAAATGAAGCCCTACGAGTCTTCTTTCATTTGGCTCCTGTGGGGTTCGCTGAAATTTCAGATCTGGAGAGATCTAGTTCGATTTGTTGAGGTGGGTCAGCAAGCCGTTGGCTTCTCTTCATCCTTCTCTGATCCATCGATTGAGGTAGGAATTCTCAACCAAATCTTGATCATGAGTATAGCAAATTGTTCCTCTCATCGAGCTCTATCCATTGGCGGCAAAAGCCCCAATTTTCATTAGGTATCCGTGAAGAAATCGAGCTTTTTGTGAGGTGTTGTCCAAGTGTTCTTCATCCTAGGGTTTGAGTTTTCTCTCTCCGATTTGAGGTAAGATCTAACAACCAAACTTTAATTAATTCAAATGAAGTAATCAGCATGTTATTATCTTTCATTTAACTTAGAAAGCCCCAAATTCCATTGAGCATGCATCATGAATTTCGAAGTTTTGTAAAAATATATCTAGAACATGTTTCATATGAAATTCTTTAAGCTAGAGCTTGATTACGGGCTCATTTTGAGTCATGTAACTTGATCTTCATGAAGCATATCATACATGGTTGGATTCGTAATCGAGTTAGCTTTCTTTTGACACCCAAATCCCCAAATTTGGTTTTGTATATCGAGAGTATTCGAGGATTTAGTGGAGGTATGTCCTGAACTAGGTCTACTTGTGTTCTTCATAGAATAGGTTGTGATTCTTGTGATTTCTGATGAAATTAGAGTTTCCAAATTGTAGTTTTATGACTCTAGAATGTCCATTAACATTCCTAGATCATATGGTTTTAATTTCAACTCAATTGGACTTCAATTGGGTGAGATTTCACGTTTTCCGGAAGCAACAGCCGTTGCTGTTCTTGCAGGGGTCGACCCATGCACCTGGCAGCCCAGGCAGCCCGAGGGTCGACCCCTGGGGTCGACCCATTCGGCCCAGACGCGAGGGTCGACCCCAGGGGTCGACCCATGCAGTTCCAGAACCCCGTTTTGCAGGGGTCGACCCCAAGGGTCGACCCATACACCAAAAAACCCATTTTCTTCGTTTTTCGAACCGAAGATGGATCCGAATCAATGGGGAATCAACCCGTTTAACTTAGACCCATTGAAATTATATTTTTGAAGAACTTTTGACCTATTCATGTACCCCTCTTGATTTCAAATTTGCATTGGTTCCTACATGCAAACTTAGCATAAAAACGCACCGTTTACCATCTTCATTTTAATGCATACAAGATTAAATAGAAACTCACTTATTAATGATTAATGGTGTAACTAAATCTCTGTTAATGCATTCTTTTTCACTCCTGTGAGAGCTTGTTCTTTACCTTGATAACTTGTTCTAGCTTGTTGGCACTTTGGCTAATACAAATGATAATGGTTAAGCATGATATCTTAACTTGGTGATTAGGATTAATATGTTGATTAGCTTGTTTGATTGCTGTTGTTTTACAGTAGCGCAGCATGATTAACTCTTGTTGTGACTTGATTTTAATCTCCTTGATGATTATACTTACCTTGAAATTCTGGAAATGAATCTCTTTCCTACTTGATGTTGTTATTGCTACTTAGCTTAAACCTTGGAATTCTGGCCATAAACTGTGGAAGTCTAGATTTGTGGGATCTTTGATCCAAAAGAAATCAATGCCTGGCAAACAAATAAGGGCTCGGTCTGGTCCTGGGAAGAGCGCCCGAACACTACGTGTACCCCCGGGGAGGTGAATGACTAGGTGTGGCATTTGGCACCAGTACTATTACATGTGTGAAATCTAGGACTGTCCACTACTCACTACTCTTTCCACTACTCTCTATATTACTTGCTGCTACGTTTCACTTTCCACTCTTTACTGTTCTATACTCTACTTGTGGTTACTCTACTTGTTGATTACTTGGACGTGGAAATGAAAATACATGCGTGCTTGACATGACTTGATATGGCCAACTTCTTATCGTTATCTCCTGTAGTAAATTCTTGTCTTACCATTCTATTCATTATATTTCTTGACCTTGCAAGATCTTTAAATTCCGTTTCGTGATATTATCGTTATCTTTTTATTGTTTTATCATTTGTAGCATGACATTTTAAAATGTAATTAAACTGTTAATCACTTATACCCGTCTGTTATTTCCTACTGAGCGTCAGCTCATAGTTGTGTTTTCCCCCTTTCCAGGCTTTTCAGGTGACGCGCTTACCGATGGGGAAGGGCAGGAGTGATGTCTTGAGTGTATCAGTTCTAGTGGTTAGTAGTGTGTTATCTCTCTTCTAGTTGTGTTTTGGAGAGTATTAAGTCTCAGTCTTGTTATTGAGTTTTAGTGGTTGATTATTTCCAGTTGTATTAAGTTAAACTTGAGGTTATTGTATCAGTTGTGGTTTGTTAATGATCATTTAGTATTCCATCTTGTAGCACTTGTGTATCATTTTAGACTTAGTTCCCTCTCTTGCTAGCGTGTCCCTAACTGTACGTCCCGATACTTCCGCCTTGTTCGGGGCGTGACAGTTTAGTTGGTATCAGAGCTATAGGTTTCACATTCCTAGGTTTCCTAAGTTTAAGTTTTCTTGCATTGCATCCCAATGACCGGTATATCAAAAGGTGTTGTCCGAACGTTAGGCTACGCCTATCGGGAAGGTCGAACACTTGCGCGAGTGGTCTTCGGACCGATTACCTCCGCCAGGTACCGAGTTTTGGTCGTGTCTAGGTGCATTAGATCCCTAACCTTGTAAAAGTCTAGACCTGACCTGTGAGATTGGGTAGAACTTCGGTTAAGTTCGTTTCTTAATCGTATAACTATTTATCTTGATTAAACCTAAGTAATCTATTTCCCTTGTAGATGGCAGCTGATCGTGCTGAATGGAGGAACCTGCAGCGTACAGTTCAAGGCCTTACTCAGGCCCTTCAGCAAGTAGCTCAGGTAGGAGCGGCACAGCATGGCACCGGTGATCTATACCAGAACTTCCGCGGAATGAATCCGCCTAGATTCGCTGGTTCGACTGACCCCGACCAAGCCGAGCACTGGCTAGATGAGATGGGAAGAATCTTTGAAGTTATGCAATGCACCAACCAGGAGCGTGTCCTTTTGTCCACCTTTCAACTGGAACATGATGCACGTACTTGGTGGGATTCTATCAAGGCAACTCTCGGTGATCGGCAAGTTATGTGGGAAGAGTTCGAGGAATTCTTCAACAGCAAGTATTTTTCTGATAGAGTGCAAGAGAAGAAAGCGGCAGAGTTCGCGGCCTTGAAACAGCGAGGTTTGTCCGTGGCAGAGTATGAGGCTCAATTTGCACGGCTTTCTCGATATGCTACACATCTCATTTCCACCGAGAAGATGAAGGCGAAGCGCTTTCTCAATGGTTTGAAGCTTCATTATATCAACCAATTGGCACCGATGGAGATTTCCACTTATTCTGAGATGGTAAGTAAAGCGCAAGTTATGGAGGATACTCTTGAGATGACGGAGAGGATCCGTGGGACAGGCACCAAGAAACAATTACCTACGGGTTCCGAGAGTGTCAAACCCGGGTATACCACGAAGAGGCCTATTAGTGGACCTGGTTCGTGGAGCGGGTCCGGATCGTGGAAAGGCAAGATGCCGAGGCATGAAGACAAGAAGCCTGGCCCTATTGTTCCATTCAAGGGCGTGTGCAACTATTGTGATCGTCCGGGTCACAAGATAGAGGAGTGCTGGCGCAAGCTAGGCGCCTGTTTGCGATGTGGAAGCAAGGAGCACCGTATCCCCAATTGTCCTCTCATATCAGAGCAAGCTACACCGACAAAACCTCTAGTCTTCAAGAAACCACAAGGCAAGCTTCAAGCTTTACATGCAGATGAAACTGGGATTTCTGATGATGGCGGACTCGTCGAAGGTACCCTTACTATAATCGATAAGCCCGCATTTGCTCTCTTTGATACTGGTGCAACACATTCTTTTATTTCACGGAGATTTGCTAAGTCATTAGCTGTGGAACCTGTTTTCATGAATACTCCGTTAGAGATTTCAACCCCTATTGGCACTAGATCATCAATCCAGTATTTCTATCCTTCTAGTAAGGTTATGATTGGTGAACAGAACTTTCCAGCAGATTTGGTCTGCATGGACATGAAGGATTATGATGTAATCCTAGGAGCAGATTGGTTGGCCAAGATGAGGCCAATGTTCATTGTAGTTCTAGCTCAGTGACTTTTACTGGACATTCTGGTTTATCTTTTACGGGAGTCAAGCACCATAACTCTGTACCGCTCATCTCGGCTCTTCGAGCTGATAAGCTTTTGAGGCATGGGTGTGAGGCTTTTCTAGCCTTTGTTTGTGCAACTCCTGAGCAGCAGATTGAGATCAAGGACATTCCTGTTGTCCGAGATTTTCCTGATGTCTTTCCAGAAGAACTACCAGGACTTCCGCCTGAACGGGAAGTTATCTTTTCCATTGATCTTATTCCTGGCACAGCTCCTATTTCTAAGGCTCCTTATCGTATGTCTCCTGCGGAACTGAGGGAACTGAAGCAGCAACTGATGGAATTACTCGAGAAGGGTTTTATTCGTCCTAGTACTTCTCCGTGGGGAGCCCCTGTGTTGTTTGTCAGGAAGAAAGATGGTTCGATGAGGTTGTGCATTGATTATCGGCAAATAGACCAGCAGACTGTCAAGAACAAATATCCCTTGCCGAGGATTGACGAGTTATTTGACCAGATAGCAGGAGCTCAATATTTTTCTAAGATCGATCTTCGATCTGGATATCACCAGTTGCGGATTAAGGAAGAGGATATCTATAAATCAGCTTTCCGCAGCAGGTATGGTCATTTTGAATTTGTCGTTATGCCTTTTGGTCTAACGAATGCACCAGCGGCTTTCATGCAGTTGATGAACGATGTATTTCGGCCCTATCTTGATCAATGGGTCGTAGTCTTTATTGATGACATCCTGATTTATTCTAAGAATGAGGAGGAGCATACTGAGCATCTGAGAATGGCATTGCAACTATTGAGAGATCATCAGCTATATGCTAAGTTCAGTAAGTGTGAGTTCTGGCTACAAGAAGTGTCCTTTCTCGGACATATTATCACCAAGGAAGGTATTTCTGTTGATCCTTCGAAGATTGAGGCAGTGAAGAATTGGGAGCAGCCTACTAGTGCAACTGAAGTTAGAAGTTTCCTAGGCCTGGCAGGCTATTACCAAAGATTTATTCAAGATTTATCCAAGATTGCAGTACCTATGACAAGATTAACCCGCAAGGAGAATAAGTTTGATTGGTCAGATGATTGTCAGCGAAGCTTTCGGACTCTGAAGGAGTGTTTGACTACTGCACCTGTTTGGCTTTACCTTCTGGTGAAGGAGGATTTGTTGTTTATACTGATGCTTCAGGTATTGGCTTAGGCTGTGTACTCATGCAGCATGGGAAGGTGATTGCCTATTCCTCTAGGCAGTTGAGGAAGCACGAAGATAATTATCCTGTTCATGATTTGGAACTTGCTGCAGTCGTGTTTGCTTTGAAGATTTGGAGGCATTACTTGGATGGAGAAACCTTTACAGTGTTTTCAGATCATAAGAGTTTGAAGTATTTATTTTCTCAAAAGGAACTCAACATGAGGCAGCGGAGATGGTTGGAGTACTTGAAAGACTTCGACTTCTCGATTGAGTATCATCCTGGCAAAGGTAATGTTGTGGCAGATGCATTAAGCCGGAAGCCGGTAGCTAGATTGTCAAGTCTCATGTTACAAGAATGGAGATTGTTGGAACAGTTATCTAGTCTGGATCTCAATATTGACAATGATCAGGTCATGATTGCTCTGATTCAACTTAAACCTGAATTATTGATAGAGATCAAGTCCTTGCAAGATAATGATCCCGAGTTGGTAGAGATCAAGGGAAACTTGAGCAGTAGACCTGACTTCATGTTGGCCGATGATGGTAGATTATTATTTAAAGGCAGAACTTGTGTTCCAGATGAGGCTACAATAAAGAACAGAATTCTTGAGGAAGCTCATAGATCTAGATATACCATTCATCCTGGAGGCACTAAGATGTACCGAGATTTGAAAAGGTCCTTTTGGTGGCCGAATATGAAAAGAGAAGTTACAGATTTTGTGAGCAGATGTTTGGTATGTCAGCAAGTTAAGGCCGAACATTTCAGACCAGCAGGGAAATTGAAACCACTTGACATACCCCAATGGAAGTAGGAAAGTATTGGCATGGATTTCATTATGGGTCTACCTAGGACTCGTGGTGGATTTGATGCGATATGGGTGATTGTCGATCGTTTGACAAAGTCGGCTCATTTCTTACCAATTAAGTCCAAGTGGACGATTGATGTATTGGCTGCTTTGTATATAAAGGAAGTGGTGAGATTGCATGGTATTCCAGTGAATATAATATCTGATCGAGACCCCAGATTTACTTCACATTTCTGGAAGGGACTACAAGAGTCTTTGGGTACTCGTCTGAATTTCAGTACTGCTTTTCATCCACAGACAGATGGACAGACTGAAAGAACCAATCAGATAGTGGAAGATATGTTGCGAGCTTGCATGATTGATTTCGGTGGTAATTGGAGTGAGCATTTGGCATTAATTGAATTTGCCTACAATAACAGCTATCAGTCTAGCATTCAGATGGCTCCTTTTGAAGCACTATATGGTAGAAGTTGTCATTCCCCGTTGTGTTGGGACGAGGTAGGTGTGAAACAGTGGCTTGGACCAGATCTTGTTTCGGAATCATCACAGAACATCCGTGTTATCCGAGACCGGTTACAAGTAGCCCAGTCGAGACAGAAGAGTTATGCCGACAACAGGAGAAGAGCATTGGAATTTCAGGTTGGCGAGCATGTGTTCTTAAAGGTCTCTCCGACGAGAGGGATCCGAAGATTTGGCATTCATGGCAAGCTGAGTCCGAGGTACATTGGTCCATTCGAGATTCTAGATAGAGTGGGGGAGGTGACATATAGACTGGCTTTACCACCGCAATTGTCTAGCGTACACAACGTTTTCCATGTGTCTATGTTACGAAAATATGTGTACGATCCCACTCATATCATTCAGCAAGTGGATTTTGAACTGAAGGAAGATTTGACCTATGAGGAAAGACCTGTCAAGATTCTGGACCGGAAGCAACAACAACTCCGGAATCGTTCGATACCGATGGTCAAGATTCAGTGGAGTCGGCGTGGGACCGAAGAAGCTACATGGGAATCTGAAGAGACTATGCGAAAGCGGTATCCCGATCTATTCTAGGTGAGCGATCTTTTTCTACTCTCAGTTTTAGTGCAGTGAATTTGGAGGACCAAATTCCTTTAAGTAGGGGAGGATGTAAGACCCCAAATTCTTTAGAAATTTATTTAGAAAGTTATTTATAATTATTTGGAATTTATTTGAAGTTATTCGAAATTAATGAGAATTATCCAAATTAATTAGATTAATTAATTAATTAATAGAATAAGTCATTTTTCAACTATTTTCTAAAAATCCCCAAAAATCACATCTTGTAGAACTAATTTTGTTTAGCAGCTTTGTCTTCTACATTTAAGCCTAAGAAAATCATTTATTATGCCGAATTAGTGAACTTAGTCTTCCGAACTTAACATTTGATTAATTACGGAATAGTATAAGTAAAACTTCGACTACCTCAGAAAAATCTATAAAAATAGTAAATAGATTAAGATTGATGTAGATAACAACTTTTCCTTCTGGCTTTAAGCCATGGTAAATCCGTGGTAAGATCTATTTAGAATTCAAACCCAAATGTGCACACTTTTGACTCATACCTAACCCTTAGATTAAAACGTAAAATTCGACCTGATTACTCAACCAAATGATCTGAAATCAGAGGCAAATGGAAGGCCACAATGTAAGGAACATTTACCCTCAACCAATTCGAGGTAAACTTAGCCCCAAAACGTGTTGCCGACATAGTTTGGTCAAGTCTAGGATTTCGGCGCCGTTTCTAAACACGTAGCTTGCAGCAGCGAATACTCCCAACTCAGAAGGCTCCAGAAGCTCTATGAGCTATCAAAATGAAGCCCTACGAGTCTTCTTTTATTTGGATCCTGTGGGGTTTGCTGAAATTTCAGATCTGAGAGATCTAGTTCGATTTGTGGAGGTGGGTCAGCAAGCCGTTGGCTTCTCTTCATCCTTCTTTGATCCATCGATTGAGGTAAGAATTCTTAACCAAATCTTGATCATGAGTATAGAAAATTATTCCTCTCATCGAGCTCTATCCATTGGCGGCAAAAGCCTCAATTTTCATTAGGTATCCGTGAAGAAATCGAGCTTTTTGTGAGGTGCTGTCCAAGTGTTATTCATCCTAGGGTTTGAGTTTTCTCTCTCCGATTTAAGGTAGGATCTAACAACCAAACTTTAATTAATTCACATGAAGTAATCAGCATGTTATTATCTTTCATTTAACTTAGAAAGCCCCAAATTCCATTGAGCATGCATCATGAATTTCGAAGTTTTGTAAAAATATATCTAGAACATGTTTCATATAGAATTCCTTAAGCCAGAGCTTGATTACAGGCTCATTTTGAGTCATGTAACTTGATCTTCATGAAGCATATCATACATGGTTGGATTCGTAATCAAGTTAGCTTTCTTTTGACGCCAAAATCCCCAAATTTGGTTTTGTATATCGAGAGTATTCGACGATTTAGTGGATGTATGTCCTGAACTAGGTCTACTTGTGTTCTTCATAGAATAGGTTGTGATTCTTGTGATTTCTGATGAAATTAGAGTTTCCAAATTGTAGTTTTATGACCCTAGAATGTCCATTAACATTCCTAGATCATATGGTTTTAATTTCAACTCAATTGGACTTCAATTGGGTGAGATTTCACGTTTTCCGGAAGCAACAGCCGTTGCTGTTCTTGCAGGGGTCGACCCATGCAGTTCTAGAACCCCGTTTTGCAGGGGTCGACCCCAAGGGTCGACCCATACACCAAAAAACCCGTTTTCTTCGTTTTTCGAACCGAAGATGGATCCAAATCAATGGGGAATCAACCCGTTTAACTTAGACCCATTGAAATTATATTTTTGAAGAACTTTTGACCTATTCATGTACCCCTCTTGATTTCAAATTTGCATTGGTTCCTACATGCAAACTTAGCATAAAAACGCACCGTTTACCATCTTCATTTCAATGCATACAAGATTAAATAGAAACTCACTTATTAATGATTAATGGTGTAACTAAATCTCTGTTAATGCATTCTTTTTCACTCCTGTGAGAGCTTGTTCTTTACCTTGATAACTTGTTCTAGCTTGTTGGCACTTTGGCTAATACAAATGATAATGGTTAAGCATGATATCTTAACTTGGTGATTAGGATTAATATGTTGATTAGCTTGTTTGATTGCTGCTGTTTTACAGTAGCGCAGCATGATTAACTCTTGTTGTGACTTGATTTCAATCTCCTTGATGATTATACTTACCTTGAAATTCTGGAAATGAATCTCTTTCCTACTTGATGTTGTTATTGCTACTTAGCTTAAACCTTGGAATTTTAGCCATAAACTGTGGAAGTCTAGATTCGAGGGATCTTTGATCCAAAAGAAATCAATGCCTGGCAAACAAATAAGGGCTCGGTCTGGTCCTGGGAAGAGCGCCCGAACACTACGTGTACCCCCGGGGAGGTGAATGACTAGGTGTGGCATTTGGCACCAGTACTATTACATGTGTGAAATCTAGGACTGTCCACTACTCACTACTCTTTCCACTACTCTCTATATTACTTGCTGCTACGTTTCACTTTCCACTCTTTACTGTTCTATACTCTACTTGTGGTTACTCTACTTGTTGATTACTTGGACGTGGAAATGAAAATACATGCGTGCTTGACATGACTTGAATTGACTTGATATGGCCAACTTCTTATCGTTATCTCCTGTAGTAAATTCTTATCTTACCATTCTATTCATTATATTTCTTGACCTTGCAAGATCTTTAAATTCCGTTTCATGATATTATCGTTATCTTTTTATTGTTTTATCATTTGTAGCATGACATTTTAAAATGTAATTAAACTGTTAATCACTTATACACGTCTGTTATTTCCTACTGAGCGTCAGCTCATAGTTGTGTTTTCCCCCTTTCCATGCTTTTCAGGTGACGCGCTTACCGATGGGGAAGGGCAGGAGTGATGTCTTGAGTGTATCAGTTCTAGTGTGTTAGTAGTGTGTTATCTCTCTTCTAGTTGTATTTTGGAGAGTATTAAGTCTCAGTCTTGTTATTGAGTTTTAGTGGTTGATTATTTCCAGTTGTATTAAGTTAAACTTGAGGTTATTGTATCAGTTGTGGTTTGTTAATGATCATTTAGTATTCCATCTTGTAGCACTTGTGTATCATTTTAGACTTAGTTCCCTCTCTTGCTAGCGTGTCCCTAACTGTACGTCCCGATACTTCCGCCTTGTTCGGGGCGTGACACTGCCGAAAATTTCATAGAGTCTCATGTTACAATCTTTATAAGACTGGCTTCTAATTCACACTTTTTCTCCGACTGCAGGCACTGCAATGGCTTCCAGTTCTGATGTTGCATCTTCCGGAGCTGTTGGTGCTAGCTCATCGGCCCAGCCCGACATATCACGGGCCAAAGTAAACTGGCTGAACGTGCACAGTCTGGATTTCGGATACGACAGGATTGCTTCAGTCGATGAATCGTCTGACTCTGAGACTGACACAGTGTCGACGGCCCGGGTATACTCCACAGCGACCAAGACATGCTTCAGGCGGGATGGTGGCTATCGACCAGACCACCCGAAGGACCGACATTTGATGCCGTTCATCCGGACTTTCGCAGTAGGCGGCATGCGAGACTACCGGATAGCTCGCGTAGTTGAAGCTGCCATCCTTGCTGAGCGAGATAGCCTGAAGGAATCAGTGTATCGCAGCAAGGTCATCTATCTTCCTGGGGAAAAGCGCGACTGGGATGCAGTCCTCGGCATATCGGAGCTGGAACCAGAGAAGAAGATGCTGGCCCGGGCCCCGGAATTCACACCTGCCCGGTGGGATAATGCTAGCGGCCGAGTTCATAGGGAGAAGCCCGGCTATGGCATGTTCTTGGCACCATTGAAGTGGGGATATCGCGAAGAGCCCTTCGTGCTGAATTGTTCGGCCGTTCAGTTCAAGTACCATCTGGCCGCTGGTTGGTTCGGGGATACCAAAATCACTGACGTGCACTTATTCCGAGTAGGGGCAGTGGAGTTCACAGAGTTTGTTCTGAAGGAGTATGCCCCTCTGCTGATCAGAGCTGGGGTATATCACAGCATTTTCGCTTCTAGATTTCGATATCCCATATCCAGAGGGTTGTGCTGCGGGATGTTCGAAGTGTTCTGCCCTTTATTCAACACTTTTTATACAGCGGAGGGTGAGACATCCCTGGACCTCTGGAGTTTATCACAGCTCTCCGGTCTGCCCATTGATGGTGAGCCGTATGAGGAAGTTTGCTTGACAGATTCCGAGAAGGATAGCTCTGATGGCGAGGGCAAGTATTCCATGGGCTTCTCATATCGGTATCTGATGAAGGTATACCGCTCCATCTGTCTGGCATACAACAGAGGGTCCTCCAAAGGCTATCATCCCCGAGAGAAAGGCAGCAAACTGAGGGTCAGGATAGGGCAGTGGATCCAGTATTTCTTTGACGGTCCCCTGATGTATGCAGACTTTCCTTCCCTGGGTCCAGTTGCCAGCAAACAGATAAGGGCCCCTCGCTATAAGTCGGCGCTGCCATCCTCATTGCGTCATGCGGGCAAAGGTGGTCCCAATCCGGCAGGAGTAGATCCCATCACACATTGTGCGGCCTATTTCACCTTCTAGTTGTGTACTTTCGCTCTCCCACAAGGGGACGAGACAGTCATTCGGCCAGAGGCCATATATCCAACTTGTCAGATGGCATGGGGGATGAAGCTGTCGCTTTGCCCAGTGGCCCTGTGTTTGATATATAAATCTTTGGGGGACCTGCACAAGCATCGGACTCCCCGTTCTTTGAGGACCGTGGGTCCTTTTCACTTCTTCAACGCTTGGGTTTGCAGTATATTCCCTGAGTTGGCTCCGAGAACCTTGCAGGCAGATACGGTGTTGCCTAGAATGGTCGAATTCGCCAGTGCTGAGTCTGGTCCCTTTTATGATCAGTTGTTTAAAATAAGGGGCCGACTGATAAGGGTACCAGTGGACGCCCCCGGCAGCATTCATTTCTGGAGCTTGGCAGCAGGTTCAGCTCCTTTGATTGATCCTCAGAGAGAGTGCAAGCTGGAAGAGATAGAGACTTATGCTCATCCTGTCACAGGGGCTGAAGTTGCTCGGCCTATCCTGGAGCCGGAGCTAGTCAGATGGGCCATGGCTATTTGGCCCAGTGTTTTAGTTTTCAGGAAGGGTGGCCTTCTTCTTTTGGAGCCATACTATCCGTTCCGATTTGGGCGGAACTTCGGCTACGACCAGCACATCCCCACCTCAGCTGCTCAGTTTCCTTTGGATGCCAAGCACGGGTCCGTCATTGTTGGCGAGGGCCGGTTGTGGTGGGATTTCTATCATCGCCAGGACGATGTAGTTTTCAGGGTGCCCATTGTTTCTGACCGTGTTCCCCGGGTAACATCGGAATATATCAAATGGTGGAACATCCGGACCGATTTTTACAGGGACGGTAGGGGTGCCTTTTGGGATGTGGCAGAGCGCTCCTTCCTGAAACAGCAACCTGGGCCCGTGTTTGATATTCCTGAGGCCCACTTGAAAAAACTTTACTCACAGCACCCGAGGGAGGCGGAGAATTATTTGACTCAACGTCGGGCATTGAAGGAAAAGAGTTCCGAGCCGCTTGTCCCTGTCTTTGCTGCTATCAATGAAGACACTTTCATGAAGACCTTGAAGCATTTATGCCGTGTGGGAGGCGCTCGCTTGGAGGAGCAGCAGTACCCATTCCTTGTTGAAGAGCCGCTCCCGACAGCAGCTCCTTGGAAGGGTCCCATTGATAAATTTCATCCATATAGGACGTTTGTACGCCGAGAAGATAGAACTCAGACGTACTATAGGCAAACGTCCTGGCTGTTCATCCTGCTGAATTTGCATGGATTATCTGCAGAAAGCCCGATAGCTGGCATATTGAACAAGCCACTGTTTATATCATTTCATTATGTCGATGGTTGGGGCATGGACCATCTTGACTTATTTCGATGCCTTGACTTTCACGGCCATAATGATCTGGCAGCTTTAGTAGAGAAGTGCCAGATATTTGGTGATGTGTGCTGGCTCATCAAGGAGGCTGCTTCCCGCTCCAAGGAGGTAGCTTATCTGTACTGGCCACTTTCTGTATTCTACGATGGCCCGGCAGGTAAGGTTTCTTCTTTTCTGATTGCAGTGTTTTCTGCTTTGCATCTGAATTTCGCACCCACTGATCCCATCACCCTTCTGCCATTTTCAACAGACCGGCCTGATATAAAGCGGCAGGGGCTCTATAGAAAGATTATTGCGTAGGCCGAGAAGCCTACTTATTTTGAAGTCCTGGCTGCAGCACCGACCACTACTCCCCTGCCTCCTGGCAAGAAGAGGAAGGCTTCCGCAGTCAAGGCTGTAGTTGGGAAGGCCAGGAAGGCCAAAAAGGCCCATGTTCAGCAGTCGACTTCGGTGGCGATGGACACTGGGACCCCTCTCCCCAACATTCCCTCATTCGATGAGTTTGAGTTGCAAAGGGAGGCTGCTCAGACACCGGTTCAGGGTAACATCATTAGCTTGCGTTTGCATTCTTCATCATCTTTTGCAGATTCTCAAAGAAGTCTTCGACTTTGACCCCTTCCCTTTTTGCGCAGCTCAAGAGCCAATTGTGGCACCCTCCGAAGCAGAGACCAGGCTGTCTTCCCCCACGTCGGCTAGTGAGGCGGGGGGTAAGTGTGCTTTCTCATCTGTTTCACACTTCTATTGCTTTTTCTACTATAACCCTCAGAGGTCCCTTTTCTGTTGAAGTGGCAGCCGAGGAGCAGACTGACATTGAAAGGATGACAGAGGAGCCGATTCAACCTCCGGAGGGTCACAAGACTCAGTCGAAGCGGGGTACTGTTCCGGCCAGGTGCATAATTACCCGGTCCACATCCCGACATGCTTTAGAGGCGTCTCCACAACATGTAGCCAGGGTAGAAATATCATCGGGTAGCTCTACAACCGTCTCTGATGAGGAGGAAGTGGCCTTCAGCGGCAGTGAGGGGGATGCTCCTGAATCAGAAGCCCCGCTTGTACTTGCAAAAGGTGCTCTGTCTTTTCAGCCTGCTAAGCTGCTGGTGCCATCTTTCGAGGAGGAGTTGCAAGAGGAGTTTGCCGGGCTCGACACCGAGATCGACATATCTTCACTCTTTGTCACTTCAACTTCGGAGTTTCCTCCTCTTTCGCCCCACTTTGAGGATGCGAACCCTGCTTCAAAGGTGGGTCCCCTTTCAGGCTTGCTGCTTCATCTGCATCTTCATTTAGTGCTGAAGGTTGTTTTGCTTTGGTCTCAGGGCCCTATCACTGCCAGCTCAGACACAACTGCAACTTTTATGGAGGTTTCTTCTGCAAACTGGGCTATTGTCCCTTTTCTACCTTTATCCTGCATGGGGGCTCCTGAGGTCATTCGCCCTGTTCCAATGCGAATACAGTCTTCAATAGATTTAGCATCGTTGGACCTGGGGGCATCAGGAGACAGATGCACTCCTATCAGGGCTTCAGATTTCAGAGCCGAAGCTGATCTAGCCAGAAGTTCTGCTTTCATACCGGCCGCAGTGATGACCATCGCTCCTGAGTCAACAATTCCCACAACATCAATCATGGAGGGTGAACCTTTGCCTCTTCAGACTGTGGCCTCCGCGGCCTCGACATTGAAGGAATTAGCCACCGAAGCAGAGATGGAAGAAGGAGAGGTAGCTGCTGCAGAACTGGGAGTATTGCCTGTAACCGCCCCGGACTCTATCTCCATACTTTCAGAATCTGAGGAGGAGGTGCCTGAAGTTGCATCCGGGAGTATTCAGACGGCCGCTTCCGAGGAGATGGAAGTGGAAGATCTCTTGGCCATGCCAGAGGTTGCAGGGAAAGCTCAGTTGGTACCTTCGGTAGACCTCCCATCTTCTTCTTCGCAGCCGGATATCACCCTATGGGCGGACATTGATAGTGAAGTAACCTTTGAAGTAGCTCCTCTTCCTTTGCCTGGCTTTACTTCACCTGAGAGTTTTGTCTGGCAACATCTGGGCATGCTGCGCCAGCTAGTGGAGTCCCAGCCCGGACTAACCTATCCATAGTTGAAGGAGATAGCCGAGCGCTTCACCGCCGGCTTGCAGGCGATGGGATGTCCCACAGAAATATGGGCCCAACGGGTTCTTTTATTGTTAAAATTTGTTCATCGCCGGGATTTCTTGACACATATCATGTCTGACAAACTGGCGGCTTTGAAGTTGCAAAGAATGGAATGCAGATCCGAGCTGGCGAAGATGAACTCTATTCTTCAGGAGCGACAGTGCCAAATGCAGTCTTTGGCAGAGCGGGAGCAGTTTGTGCGCGACCGGATGACTATCCTGGAAGCTGAACTGTCTGATCTCCGAGCTGAGCTGCCGCAGCTAACAACTTCTCGATCGCAGCTCGAGGAAGAAGCAGCTCTATTAGAGGGGCAGGTGGCGTCCTTTCAAGACGAGTCCGTTCGACTGCAGGAGGAGGAGGCTCGTCTTCATGAACTGGGAGCCGCCCCTTATGTGGGTCTTCTGGCTTTCGAGGATATCTTCAGGCAGCCTTGAACCATCTTCTCTTTCTTTTTCTTTTGTACTCTTTTACGATACAACGTCCCCTCGGGGCCCTTTATGTACTCACTTATTAATGAAAAGAAATCTTTGGCTTCACGCGTATCCATTTTCTTCTGCATGTGGTTTTATCACTTTGAGAAGTGGGGTAGCGGTTTTAGCAATCCCTCATGTGAATGGCCCGTACTTGGCAGGAGAGCGTCCACCCCCTCAGAGAAAGGATGGGGAACTCGCTCCACCGCGTGACGGCATCCGGGGAGGTGCTTAAACCGGATTCTGTTGGTAGCAGCAAACGTCCCTCTTGGCAATATGTGCTGCGAGGGAGACAATTTGTAGAAATGTGAAAGAAGAGGTTTCATCGGAATAGACGAAAGGTCTAGACTGGGTAGAGGTTATAGCAGGTGGGACATTGAAAAAGGGTATGGGGTTTTCATCAGAACGGACATAAAGTATGAACTGGACAAATTGTATCATTGGCCGGGCGATGTATCGATCAGCCAACGGTTGACTTCATCATCGATATTGAGCTTATATCGATGCAAAGGGGATTTCAAATGTTTTATCAGAATAGACGTAAGGTCTAAACTGGATAGGGTTTTATCATTGATTGGGCAAGGTGCCAATCGATCAACAGTTGGTTTCATCATCGATATTGGGTTTATATCAATGCAAAGAAGAGTTTCATGAGTTTCATCAGCATAGACTAAAGGTCTAAACTGGGAGGGTTTCATCATTGATCGGGCAAGGTGCCGGTCGACCAATAACTGGTTTCATCGTCGATATTGGGTTTATATCGACGCAAAGAAGAGTTTCATAAGTTTCATCAGCATAGACGAAAGGTCTAAACTGGCTAGGGTTTTATCATTGATCGGGCAGGGTGCCAATCGATCAACAGTTGATTTCATCATCGATATTGGGTTTATATCGATGCAAAGGGGTTTATAAGTTTCATCAGAATAGACGAAAGGTCTAAACTGGCAGGGTTTCATCATTGATCGGGCGAGGTGCCGATCGATCAACAGTGGGTTTCATCATCGATATTGGGTTTATATCGATGCAAAGGGGGTTTATAAGTTTCATCAGAATAGACAAAAGGTCTAAACTGGCAGGGTTTCATCATTGATCGGGCGAGGTGCCGATCGATCAACAGTGGGACGTAGGTAGAGGCGTAGGAATTGTCAGGATAGACGTAAGGTCCATTCCAGCAGGTTTTATCGCGGGTGGGACATTTGAAAGAGGGTGTGTAGATTTCATCAGGACGGACGTAAGGTCTTTCCTGGGGAGGTTTTATCGTCGGTGGGGCATGGAGCCAGATGACCCACAGAAGGTTTTATCAGTGAAGGGGAAGTAAGGGTAGCGTGCCTGTTGGCACGGAACTTTGAATTACCACATTACTGACCCAAGTGCCCTTTCGGGTTTTCACCGGAGCCAGCCCCCTCTTGCTTTTGCCCACGTGCCCTTTCAGGTTTTCACGTGGCGGGGTACCCGATTTTGCCTGCAGTGCCCTTTCGGGTTTTCACCACAGCTGGGTTTTAGCCATTTTTGCCCTCGCTCAGAATGTCCGAACAAGTCTGGCGGGGTATATCTATTTTTAACCCCATTTTTCATATATACATATATATATATATATCTCTTGAATTGGGACTTCAGCATAGGTTAGGCAATGTGCTACTTTATTGGCGGCTGCTCTTATCATCGGTATTGGGTATATACCGACACAAGGATTTCATAGGTTTCATCAGGATAGACGTAAGGTCTAAACTGGGTGGATTTCATCATTGATCGGGCGGTGTACCAATCGATCAACAGCAGGTTTCATCATCGGTATTGGGTTTATACCAATGCAAGGATTTCATAGGTTTCATCAGGATAGACGAAAGGTCTGGCCTGGATAGGTTTCATCGCCGATTGGGCAGTGTGCCGATCGACCAGCAGCAGGTTTCATCATCGATATTGGGTTTATACCAATGCACAGATGTCATAAGTTTCATCAGGATAGACGTAGGGTCTAAACTGGATAGGTTTCATCGGCATAGACGTAAGGTCTAAACCAGACAGGTTTCATTACTGATCGGGCGAGTGTGCCAATCGACCAGCAGTAGGTTTCATCATCGGTATTGGGTTTATACCAATGCACAGATTTCATAGGTTTCATCAGGATAGACGAAAGGTCTGGCCTGGATAGGGTTTTATCATTGATCGGGCGAGGTGCCGATCGACCAATGGTGGCTTTCATCGCGGTGGAACCTGGGAAAAGGTATGAGGGCTTTTATCAGGATAGACGTAGGGCCTATACTGGGTGGGTCTAATCGTCGATCAGGCAAGGCGCCGGTCAATTGACGAGGAGTTTTATGGCGGGAGGTGAGGCTTTTCTTTGTGATTACCACATTACTGACCCAAGTGCCCTTTTGGGTTTTCACCGGAGTCAGCCCCCTCTTGCTTTTGCCCACGCGCCCTTTCGGGTTTTCACGTGGCGGGGTACCCAATTTTGCCTGCAGTGCCCTTTCGGGTTTTCACCACAGCTGGGTTTTGGCCATTTTTGCCCTTGTTCAGAATGTCTGAACAAGACTGGCGGGGTATCACTATTTTTAACCCAATTTTTCTTTTCTTTTCTTCTTTTCTTTTATTTGGTATGCGAGCTAAGAGAGAGAGCAGCTTGGGCAGGGCGAGATGCCACTGGACGAAGGAGAGGGTAGCTCGATCAGGGCGGAGTGCCATTGACCAAGATGAAGTGGCCCGATTAGGGCGGAGTGCCGCTAACCGAGGAATGGGTAGCTCGGCTAGGGCGGAGTGCCGCTAAACCAAGAAATGGGGTAGCTCGGCTAGGGCGGAGTGATGCTAAACCAGGAAATGGGGTAGCTCGGTTAGGGCGGAGTGCCGCTAGACCAAGAAAGAGGTAGCTTGGTTAGGGCGGAGTGCCACTAGACTAAGAAAGAAGAGGTAGCTTGGTTAGGGCGGAGTGCCACTAGACCAAGAAAGAAGGTAGCTCGGCTAGGGCGGAATGCCACTAGACCAAGAAAGAAGGGTAGCTCGGTTAGGGTGGAGTGCCACTAGACTAAGAAAGAAGAAGTAGCTTGGTTAGGGCGGAGTGCCACTAGACCAAGAAAGAAGGTAGCTCGGCTAGGGCGGAATGCCACTAGACCAAGAAAGAAGGGTAGCTCGGTTAGGGCAGAGTGCCGCTAGACCAAGGAAGAGGTAGCTTGGTTAGGGCGGAGTGCCGCTAGACCAAGGAAGAGGTAGCTTGGTTAGGGCGGAGTGCCACTAGCCCAAGGAAGAGGTAGCTTGGTTAGGGCGGAGTGCAGCTAGCCCAAGAAAGAAGGGTAGCTTGGTTAGGGCGGAGTGCCACTAGACCAAGAAAGAAGGTAGCTCGGCTAGGGCGGAATGCCACTAGACCAAGAAAGAAGGGTAGCTCGGTTAGGGTGGAGTGCCGCTAGACCAAGGAAGAGGTAGCTTGGTTAGGGCGGAGTGCCGCTAGACCAAGAAAGAAGGGTAGCTCGGTTAGGGCGGAGTGCCGCTAGACCAAGGAAGAAGGTAGCTCGGCTAGGGCAGAGTGCCGCTAGACCAAGGAAGAGGTAGGTTGGTTAGGGCGGAGTGCCGCTAGCCCAAGAAATAGGGTAGCTTTTGGCCCAATTACTTGGAGAATGTCGGTTGTGCAGCATGATACAGCTTTAGGTGCCTACCGTTGAGTGGCGAGAATTGGATCTCCCCTCGATGGTTGACAACCATATAGGCCCCACCTTCGTAGACCCTTTGTATCACATAGGGACCTTCCCAATTAGCATTTAGCTTTCCTTTTGGGTTGGACGCCATGACTTCTCTTTTCTTGACCATAACGAGGTCACCTTTCTTGAACTCTCGTCCTTTTACGAGTTTGTTGAATGCAGTGGCCATGCGGGCCTAATACATTTGGATATTCTTCTGAGCTTGGAGGCGCCTCCCCTCCAATTTAGCCAGTTCTTCTAATCTTCTTTCTGTATTAGTCTGTTCGCCAGGGGCTAGGTCATATTGGACCGCCACTCTGAGTGACGGGACTTCCAGCTCCAGCGGGACCACTGTCTCTGAGCCATACACCAATGAGTATGGTGAGCACCCTGTAGGTGTTTTGAAGACGGTGCGATATGCCCATAAAGCTTCATACATTTTCTCTTCCCAATCCTTCTTGTTGGAACTGATGACTTTGGCCAGCAATGTACACAATGTCTTATTAAAAGCATCTGCCAACCCGTTTGCCTGTGGATTGTAGGGAGTGGAGGTTCTCCATTCAATCTTATACTTCTCGGCAAGTCGATAGATTTTCTGATTTCTGAAATGACTTCCATTATCAGATATTATTCGGTTGGGGATCCCGAACCGGAAGATAATGTTTTGCTTGATGAATCTGGAGACCAGCTCCCCAGTCACTTCTCTTAATGCTATAGCTTCCGCCCATCGGGAGAAGTAATCTATTATGGCCAGTATGTACTTATGTCCGACCGAGGAAGTTGGCAATGGCCCGACTACATCAGTTCCCCATTGTGCAAACGGCCAGCTAGGGATTGTAGGGTGCAGAGTTGTGGGTGGCCTTCTAGGCACCGTAGCATGCTCTTGACACTTCTGGCATGATTTTGCAAATTTACAGCAGTCTTCAAACATGGTGGGCCAGTAGTAGCCCAGCTTCTTAATCTCTATCTTCATCTTGGGACCGGCCTGGTGGGCACCTGCTGTCCCAGCATGTGTTTCTTTCATCGCTTGACAAGCTTCCTCAGTGGACAGGCAGCGGAGCAGAATCTTCTTGCGTGCATCTGCCATTATTCGGAATAGAGTCCCATTTCTGAGTTCATAAGAATCCTTAATCCTCAGAAGCTTCATCTTTTCTTCTCTCTTTTGCGGCAGCTGTTGATGCAGAAACCATTGTAGCAAGTGCTGTCTCCAATCAGATGCCTGTAATGTGCTGATAGTAGCAACTTCTTCTTCTTCGGGGCACCCTTCTAGCATGCTGGGGACCTGCTGCCGGTTTATAACAACAATGTTCAGTGTTTCATTTGGTGGGACTGCTATTGAGCTGGCTAGCTTTGCCAGCGCATTAGCTTGGGCATTATGTCCACGGCCCACATGCTTGAGCTCAATATGATAGAATTTCGCCATGAAGCGCACAACTTTTTGGTGGTAGGGATTCAGCTCTGGCTTTCGCACCTCAAACTCCCCTTGAATTTGCTTTATTATCAACATTGAATCTCCAAATACTTGCAACATTTGGATACCCATGTTGAGGCTGACATGCAGTCCGATTATCAGAGCTTCATACTCGGCTTCATTGTTGGTGCATGGCTTGTTTATAGAACAGGAAGTATGTACCACCTCCCCTTCTGGTGATTTCAGCACAATACCGGCTCCGGCCCGTATTCTGGTTTTTCCATCGGAATCTGTCTCCGTTCTGGATGCTCCATCAAAGAACAATTGCCACATAACTGGCTGAGCTTGACAGGCCTCGAGTGTCTCATCATCGGGTAATTCGGTCCCCAACGTATCATTTTCTGGCACAGGATGCTCCGCGAAGAAATCAGCCACGGCCTGTCCTTTTATTGCCCTCTGGGGTATATATGTAATATCGAATTCCATCAGAATCACTGCCCATTTGCCCAACCGGCCTTTGAGTACTGGCTGAGTCAGTATGTATTTGAGTGGATCTGCTGCAGATATCAATCTGACTTCATGTGACAACATATAGTGTCGGAGTTTCTTAACAGCAAAGACTAGTGCCAAGCATGTCTTTTCTATATAACTGTAGCTTTCTTCGGTTCTAATCAGCCTCCGACTTAGGTAGTACAGGGCTTGCTCTTTGCCTTCTTCATTTACTTGTGCCAGCATTGCCCCCAAGGAACAGTATGTGGCTGCGATATACAGTATCAAGGGCCTGCCTTTAATTGGTGCCCCCAGCACTGGAGGGGTCTTGAGATATTCTTTTAGCTTCTCAAAGGCCTCCTGACACCCATCGTCCCAGAGGAACGGTACATCTTTCAACATGAGCTTGTGAAAGGGGTGGCATCTTCCCGACAAATTTGATATAAATCGTCGGATATAGGCCAGACGCCCTTGCAGAGATCTCAGCTCGTGCAGGTTCCTTGGTGGAGGGAGCTCCTGGATAGCCTTGATCTTGGCGGGGTCAATTTCAATACCCCTGTGCCGGACGATAAATCCGAGGAATTTTCCACTGGACACGCCGAAGGCGCATTTCATAGGATTCATCTTGAGTTCATATTTGCGCAGCCTCTGGAATACTATCCTAAGGTCTTGCAGATGGTCTTCTTTTCTGCTGGTTTTCACTACCAGATCATCAATGTAGCACTCTACTTTCTTGAAGAGCAAATCATCAAAGATCTTTGTCATGGCTCTTTGGTAGGTAGCGCCGGCATTCTTAAGGCCGAACGGCATCCTTTTGTAATGGAATATCCCTTTTGGAGTGCGGAATGCAGTGTGCACCCTGTCTTCTTCAGCAATCCATATCTGGTTGTATGTTGATGACCCATCCATAAATGACAATGCTTCATGACCAGTAGTTGCATCAATCATGACTTCGGTGATCGGCACTGGGAAATCATCTTTCGGGCAAGCCTTATTAAGGTCCCGGAAGTCGACACATATTCTGATCTGCCCATTCTTCTTCTTCACGGGCACTATATTGGCTAGCCATGTGGTATACTGGTTTTCTTTGACAAACCTTACATCAATCAGCTAATCAACCTCTTTGTTAATCTAATTTATCAGTTCAGGGCGCATTCTCCTGGAAGGCTGCTTTACAGGGTTAGCCTCTGGGTTTATTGCCAATCGGTGCTGTGCCACATCAGAGCTCAATCCCGGCATTTCATCATATGTCCATGCAAAACAGTCTCGGAATTCTTTCAAGAACTGTATATATTGCTCCCTGACATCTGGCTCCAGCAGTGCGCTGAGGAATGTCGGCCTTGGTTCATCTGCGGACCCCAAATTTATCTCTATCAGCTCATCGACGGTGGCTTGGCCTCCGTCTTTGACTTCGGGCGGGGCTTCTTGCAAATCAATAAAGCCTCCCGGGATGTAATCTTCTTCAGTTTCATGCTCCTCTGTTTCATCATATTGGTCATCAGCGGATGCTGGTGCATCATATAGGGCCAATATTACTGGATTCTGTTCAGTCTGTCCCGAGGATGAGGCTGGTTCAGCAGGAAATTCAGAAGTGGACTCTTGCATTCTTAGAGGCTCTTCTGATGTGGGCTCCCTTGACAGGTCATCATTCTGCAGAGCCCGAAATTCTTCTAGAATGTGTTCAAACTCTAGACATTCTCTCAGCTCTTTGGCTACCTGGTCTTCATCCGGGGTTCCCGTCTCAAATTGTGCTTCGGCCTGGAACAGATCCTCTTTGCAAGATGGATTCTCCCAGCACCAACCCTTCTTAGTCTCATCAGACGTCC
This sequence comes from Amorphophallus konjac, assembly GCA_022559845.1. NCBI lineage: Eukaryota > Viridiplantae > Streptophyta > Magnoliopsida > Alismatales > Araceae > Amorphophallus > Amorphophallus konjac. Next base: position 236,290,114 of record CM040124.1, read on the forward strand.
TTGCCTCCGGCTGGTTGTCTTTGGCTTCATTGTCTGTTATGGATTGATACATAATTTCTTCAACTTCAAAGGGGTATTTGTCATATCCCACTTCAGGGGGATCTTCATTCTGGTAGAAGGCAGAGATGACATCCACCTCGGCTTCATAGTATTCTTGCAGGGTATAACCCAGTCCCGGGTGCTGTGTGATCTTCCTCAGTTCCTTGTTATCTCGAGGTGGATCCCATAGCTCCTTGAATGCTTTCTTCTGGGCAGCAGGCTGTAGTGACGGCATCTGCATCTTAGAGAACATCTACGAAACCCGTTGGGTAGTATAGTCCAAACCTGTGATTGGCACCATCCGGTTTGCAGCTTCTTCAGGGGCCATGCAATCTTGATCATCTTCTTCGACTGGCTCCCCGGTGTAGAATACGATAGGAGGCTCGCAGAAGCGAGGGATCTCCATAGTCTTCAGTGGCAGCACTATCTGGTATTCTAGGCTGGCGACGGGCTTGATTAAACCCTGCGGAATCTCCACCTGTGTGTACTTTTCTCTCATTTCTTCATCAATATCATCTGGGCGGATGCTAGGAGGAGTTATCCGAACAAAGTCTCCAGCATAGGAGACGTGGGATACCTCATGCTTTTTAATGTAGCCCTTGTGTGGCGGTGGAGACCAACTTTTTGTCTTTGTCACCGGCTTCTTCTGGCTGACCACAGCCTCTCTTTCTTCATCCTTCTGTGACACCTCGGTGTAATAGGATGCATCGAGCATATGACACTCGAATACTTCAAAGGGATGTAGATCAACAAACACCCTTTCTTCTTTCCCTTCATGGCAATATTTGATGCACTGGTGTAGCGTGGACGACACTATCTAATATTCATGCAGCCATGGCCTTCCCAGCAGGGCTTTGTACGTGGTATTGGAGTCGATTACATAGAATCGTACCACGGTATTGACGTCCCCCAAGGTGAGGTTGAAATCAGCCACCCCAAGGGGGGTCTCACATTTCTGATTGAATCCCGCAATCTTCATATCTCTGACCTTGGTGAGCTGCAGATCAAAGTAATATTTCTGGTAAATGCGGTACGGGAGAATATTCACAGCGGCCCCGGGATCTATCAATATCCTACTCAATGGCTGACAGTTCAGGGAACCCCTCATATACAACGGTCTGTTATGACAGGAATTCGGGATCAACATATCATCTTCTGTGAACGTGATCGAGGGCCCAGAATTCACTTCTGTCAAGAGTGCTTCATATTGTGCCGGCGACTGCAAGGCATCAATGATGGCTTGGCGGGCTTCTTCACTCAGAGAGAGGATCTCCCAGATGGAAAACATGGTAGGGAGCTTCTTCAGCATTTTCATGATCCGGCTACCCACCCAGACATTGGATAGCCTCATCTCCTCCACCCAACGGGGTCTTGGAGGTTCATGTGGTGCCTGTGGCCTTTGATGCCTGGCGCCAGTTTCATCCTCTAGGTCGATTCCCTGGGATGTTTCTTCTGTAGCAATGGCCCTTTGCTTTGCTAAAGGGTTACATCTTTCATCTTCTTCATGTTGCTTCTGCTTTCTATCTGCCGACTGCTGGCACTTGTTGTTTGTAGCTGGCATAACCTGCACTGACTGTTCGTTCTCTAAACTGGACAAAAATTCCAGGAATGAAGGGGCTTCATCTGCTTTTCTTCCCTCTTGGTATAAGCTGGCAGGGGGAGGAACCTGGATGCCTCGCATCTCTGGTTCCGAGATTTGATAGGGCTGCTCCCCTCTGAACACGATGTTATGGTTAGCTGGTGGTGGGCGTCCCCATCTTCTCCCAGAACGTGTTGCATGGGCTGAGGTAGAGGCCTCAGCATGGTTGGCTTCTAGCAGGGCATTTGATGCTTCATCCTCACCATTCTCCCCGGGCAAGGAAAAGAGTACCGACAGTGTATTGCACTGTACTGTCACGACTTTCTTCTCCTTTTTGGACTTGGGTCGTCTCTTCTTCTTCTGGGAATTTGGCTTTGCTGGCTCCTGCCCCCAGAAGGGCTCAGTCTCATCTTTTCTTTGTTCTACCTCTGGCTGCTCTTCAATTTCCAATTCCTCGAGCTGTTCCCAGAGTATACAGTCTTTCACCCACAGTTGCTTGGGCTCTTTTTGCTCATATTCGTCGAGCTCATTGATATACTGTTGTAGACGCCTGGCTGCAGGACTTACTTCCTTATGTGCAGGGAGGGGAGTTTGTATCCTCCGATTGTGAGTAGGGATCCGGATGACTGGTCCGGTCTCAGCTGTACGCCATACTGGCTTTATTGGAGGCGGCTCGGGCCTTGGGGTGACACCCCGGATAACTGCTCCGCTGGTACTGGCTGTGGGAGTCTTCTTTCTGCTCTTTATGGGTATCATCTGCCATCCCTCCTGATCTTTCTGTGGGGTGAGGAAGCAAGCTTCATAGGTATTCCTGGTGCATTCTTCAGCGGCTTCCTTGGGCAGCTGTTGGTAGACTGAGATCATATTGGCAGCCATTCTCCAAGGTGGAGGCTCATGTGGACGAGGCGGCTTCACCTGGTAATCTCCCAGCTGCAGCTCACCCTTCTTGACCATTCCTTCCATGATATCTTTAAAGACATAACAGTCCTCAATCGCGTGCCCCAATGCACGGTGAAATAGACAGAACAGCGGATCATCTTTCTTTTCCGCATCTTCGGGTCTCTTCGGTTCAGGCAATGTTACCTTATTGAACTTATAGGCCCAGTTAAATAGTGTTGCCGTCTTATCCTTGGGAAAAGAGTAAGCCTTTTTCATCTTGTCCCTCAGAGAGACCTTGTCTTTTCTTTCTGCTGTGTCTGCCATCGGGAGAGCTTCATCTGCCCCTTTCTTCCCTTTTTGTTGTTCAAAGGTCCTGAAATCGACGGTGTTGGCCTCAGAATGTGATGGCCGTCGATCATTGGATTTTCCCTTCAGCATAGTGGGAGCATTGGCGGTCGGATGCTTGGACAAGAATGTCTCGACCTCGGCCACTATATTGTTCAGTCGGTCAAATGTTCTGACATCTGAACCGATCATCTTTTCTAGCACCTCTCTCCCGAGGCTTTGTTTACATATCTGTACTGCATCTTCTTGATGAGGAGGTCTTCTGCATCTCATAGCCAAGTTCCTCCACCTTTTGATGTAATCTAGTGCTGTCTCATCCGGTTTCTGCTTGGTTGCATATAGTTCTGCTATAGTGATCTCTCTTTCTGTGACATGAAATCTGTCACGGAACTTTCTCTGCATATCAGGCCAGTCAATCACCAACCCAGCTGGCAGGCTTGAATACCATTCAAAGGCTAACCCAGTGAGGGATGAGCCAAAGAATTTGAGCAGATAAGCTTCGTCGGCTGCCAAATCACCCATAATTGTGGTGTAGTAAGCTATGTGCTCCCTGGGGGAGCTCTGGCCATTGAATTTCTCAAATTTCGGCGGCTTACTGACGCCTGGGGGTAGTCTTTTAGCAGCATACTGGGGAGGATACGTTACTTTGTACATGTCATAGGTACTTAGACCATCACCGGTCTTCTCAGACAGCTTCATCTCCACAATTCTTTATATCATCAGTTTGTGGGCTATATCTGGATCTACCTCTTCTGGGAAGAAATGAGCTTGTTGCTGGCTGTGAGGAGTCGTCATCATAGTTGCGCGCAAGATGGGCGCGGCAGGCTGCGTCTGAGATATAGAGGGCTGAGCCACTGTCTGCTGTGGAGTAGGTTGGCTCGGTGCTTTGCCCTTATCAGCCAGGAGAGGATTAGCAGGGGCAGCCGTTTCTGTAGAGCTGGAAGTTTGCCCCACAGGCTCGGCTTGTTTGGAGACCGGCGTAGCTTCATGTCTCTCATTGAGCTGTCTTCTGAGAGCACTGATCTCCTGCTGATATCTTCTAAACATCATCTGGATCATGGGATCCAGGGTTGATGGGATCTGTATATCTTCTGAAGTCCCTTCAGCATCATCAATGAAGGGATTATCCCCTTCTTCCACTGTCACCACGTTGACTGTCATAGTGGTAACTCTGCGGGCTGCATCATCAGCTTTCATCTGATCTTTGGCTGCCTGGCTTCTTCTTGTGACGGGACCAGGTCTGGTTGCCAGTCTGAGCAACTCATCCGGCTGAGTTGGTAACATGCCTTGCCCCCTGGCAATTCCAGCCATGTTACGGGCGAAGATCTGCATTCTTCCTTTCTGCCTGTAAACTTTTCTTTTTGCCTGGTCGGGGTATTCGAGTCGGTCAAAGACCGATACTCTTTCTTTGACTTCCTCCCTGTAGAGGTCTTCTTCGTCATATCTGGCCCTGAAGCCTTCTTCATAATCATTTGAATCGAAGGAGGAGACTCTGATTATCATTTCTTGCAGAGTTTCTTCTTCTTCTTCATCCATGGTGCCCAAAGCACGGGACAATCTTTGTTGACCTAGGCCAGAGTTCCCTAGGTAATGGAAGTAGTCTTGGACCACTTGCTTCATCTCCTCTGGGCTATGCCTTTGTGGCTCAGGTTGGAGTATCAATCTGTCCTGGCTCTTTTGCTGGTAAGCCAGTCTTGCTACCTGAGCATTCAAATGCTCGGTTTTGGAGTATCTGAAGATATCAGCCTGTCTGGCACAGGCTCTTGGTCTTCTTGCAGCAATCACAGTGACTGGTTCACTCCTTCTCACATTGCCAACTTGGCAGCAGCATCATGGTTCTTTCTTTGCCACCTTCTGCCCCCGGCCCTGGAACGGGTGGCAGTAAAGTCCTCCTTCTTTTCATATCTTCTACCCTTCATCATGGGGCAAGCAGCAGTCATATTCTTTCCTTGACCCTCAGTCTCATCTCTCCTCCCTCGGGTCCCGGGACAGACAGCAGTAGCATTTCTTTCGTCTTTTCTCTCTTTCCCTCTGCCCCCTGCTCTGAGGCGGGCAACAGTGATATCAGTAAGATTCTCTCTGTCTCGAGCTGGGACCCAGCTCTGTATCTTCTTCGGCCGCCAGACCTGTTTGTATCTTGCTGGCTTGGGTGCCAACGTCTTCCTTTCATCAGCTTCCCGGTTGGCCCTCCTGGTGGCCAGAACTTGGAACTTGTTGTTGGTTGGGATGGTCGGGATAATCCTGTTCGGACGGATTTCCCTGGGGCGGCCGTCAAGGTTCGCCCTAATATCACCCATCATCATCGTCTTCCCGGAATTGGAAAGACGACGGTTAGCAGCGGCACACCGGCTTCTCCGGTTGGTTCTTTTCCCCTTCTGGGCAGCAGCGGGGACCATGTCCTTCCTTTGGACATGATGGACATAGCAGGAGACAACGGTGGAAGCTGTCTTCTTCAGTAAGCTAGCTTTCTCATCAGTGGTCTTCATCGGGGCACTCGCAGCAGTGTCTTGCTCATCGTTGTCGACCTGCAGAAGGTCGGTGAAGACGAGGCCCAGGCAGTTGGGCAGCCCAATGGCAGGCAGCATTGATCCGAATGTAAGAGGTACCGCCAGGTAGCCCTCTCGCACATGCATGTCAATCGGTTGCTGGTCGAAGCAGACAGACATGATTCCAGCCATCATTGTAGATTCCTGAAAATGAGGAAAGTGGACGGAATCAGAAGTTTGAGGGGGGCCCGCTGGGCCTCCTCCTTTAGCGTAAAGATGAAGGGAGACTCGGTCCCACCAGGCGTGCCAGACTTGTGGGAACACGGATTTTTATTATCCTATATTTTTTTATTGATTGATTTATTATTTATTGATTTATTGGCGTGCTAGTCACCGGAGTGACGATTTTATTGTGTGCTCGATCTGACTTGGTCAGTCGATTGTGAGTGATCGTGCCTGGACCAGAAGTCCGTCATACCATAAAGGCTATGACGTTAATTACGCCCTTCCAAGGAAGGACAACCCTTGATTAAATGCTAAAGGTAGGAGGATGACAGCGGTAAAGCCGCATGCTCAAAAGAGACGGAATTCGTTCATTTGCAAGACGTTAAATGGATTAGACGAAGCAGGGGTTGGTTGTTTTCGGGATAAAACCGACGGCATATTTCCACCATCTTGGACCATGCCAAGTGGGGAATAGGAAACCACCCATGCAGTGGCAGGGTGGGATCCGTAAAAGATCGGGCATAATTGACCCGGAATCCGAGTAAGTACTGGCGTAACATGACGCGCTCCGTGCAGACGCGATGTTGCATCTATATCCCCCTTCAAAGGGCCATCGGAGAGCATGCAAGGACATCACTCCACAGGCTGGTGGGGTTGAGATAGAAAGCATCACATTTACTTGGCAAGGTATGTGTGAATTTCGGCAGCATGTCCCCTTAACTTGGATTATGCCAAGAGAAGATAGGTCATCATCCACAGAATGCCGGGATGACAACCGAACGAGGATGGGCACCGGGCCCCGGGACATCGCTTGCCTTTATACCATCGATTAATATCCCCTCGAAACCCCTCAGAACTCATGCAATGACATGGCCCTTTGGGTTCATGAGGGTGAAATCCGGATCGAGAATGAAGACTGTAGGGGAGGTCTTCCCCAATAATGTGTCTTCTCAAGACATCAATGACGGTCTCTGAACATCCCCGGGACATATGTGTGAAGAGATCAGAAGCCTGATGAATGGTATTGCAGAGATGGGCCTCTGACTGGACTTCATTTGGCCAAGAAGAAGGGTCTCGGCGGTGGCTTTAGTTGGCCAAAAGGGAGAGGCTCTCGGCGTGGTTTTAGTTGGCCAAAAGGGGGCTTCTCGGCATGGGTCTATTGGCTTAAAAAGGGGGTCTCGGCGCGGGTCTATTGGCTTAAAAAGGGGGTCTCGGCACGGCCTCCTTAGCAAAAGAAAGGGGGATCTCGGCGGGTGGCTTCCCGGCGCGCTCCTGGCCGCGTCGGGAGCCTGGCGCTGAGAGCCTGTGGGCTGGAAGGTGTGCATGAAGGGTTTAGATGGCTTTTTGTCGGTTTGCTGAAGAGGGAGGCCTCTCGGCAGGATAGTTCTCGGCGGGGAATTTTGTACGCCGAGAAGGTGGAATTGCTATAGGGTTTCAGGGTTTACAGAGCTCAAACGATACTCTGCTTCTGGGATTCCTGAGCTTTCTGGCTGCGGTTGAAGCTGAATTTGAAGTGCAGGAGGGGGGATTTCATGGATGCTTCCCTGAGAAAGGGCCAAGGGGGATCTGGAGGGTAGAATCGATGGGGAACGAGACCATCGTCTGGATTTCTGAAGACTTTATTTGTTTCTGCCGCCGACCGTCTGGGGATCAAGAGATGACTGTCTCTGATCCCCTAGACAAACCCAATAGCATCTAAAAACCGGTGACTGAGGAACCTTTGGCATCGAGACTCCAGACCCTAGTCATCCAAGGGGTTAGAATGGAGGGTCGAGAGATCGAGATCGTCATTCGCTAGAATCTGCGGAATAGCATCCGTCTGCAGAGTAAACATATCCTTGTGTAGTCAGCAGTTCAAGGAACCAAGAGATTAATGTCTCTGGTTCCTGAACAGCACAAGGGGCATTGAGGGCCTTGAGAGGGACTCACACATACGCGATGAATCTGCCATCGAGACGGGAGGGGAAGAAGAAGATAGAACCCAGTAGCCCATTGGATAGGGATAGGGATCCTATCTACGCTCCTCTGAAGAACAGATTCGCAAGGAGACTCTGAAACCGGGAGCGTATGAACCATCGGACATTTCAGATAGAAGACGTATATATATACATGGAGGGACGAAGGGAAGGGCTTTCAATTGCCCATTTCATTTCATCTCATAAGCATTGTTTACATCATCTGCAAGGCAAAAGCCAAAGAACAGAAGGGGAGGGGAACAGGGGGAAGCGAAAAGATAACTCTCGATATCGTATGAATAATCAAACACGAAGATATGGACTATTACATACGGAGGCAGATCAAGAAAACAGCAAACATGGGGGGGGGGGAGGGTGGAGCATTGACTCCTCTCCCTCCCCCGAGCAGCCCACCTAGGGTTTTTCTTCTTCTTCTTCTCTCAGACTTCTTCTCTTTCTTTTCGGCGGAGGCTCTCTCTCTCTCCTTTCCCATCTCCTTTTTTGGATGGATTTCTTTCCTTCTTGCTGTCTCTTCTCTTTTTTTTGATCAGTTCTCTCTCCTCTTTTTTTATCTGTTCGAAGGGAGGGGGTTTTTATAACCATTTCCCCCCTTCTCGGTAGGCTCCATCACGGCGCGCCCCATCTGAAGCTTCCCGGTGCGCCTGCCTTCAACTTCTCGGCGCCCGCTTTTGGGATTGGCAAGTGACTCTCGGCGCCACCTTCACACAGGCCCATTTGGGTCTTTCAAGGGTATCATCACCCAAAAGGGTCTTCCACTGGTGACACAGCTTGTATTGAGATCATTATCACGGTTTTCATCTGCCCGTAGACAGGGGTTTCATCAGTCCGTAGACAGGGGTTTCATCAGTATTGCCATCTAAACGGTGACAAGATCGAGTATCATCTTATCGATATCGTCACTTAAATGGTGACGAGCTCGGACATCAACTTTAGTCTGGGAAGACCTCAGCCGGGTATATATAATCTGTGGAGACGATTCCTCTTCTGTTTTGACTTTGCAAAAGCCTTTACAATCTTCATCTGCCGGTACTGGCTTCATCTTTATCTCATATTACATCTGTCATTAAGCCGACATCTGACTTACCCTGACATATCATCCGTGGATTCTTGGACGAAGCAGTAGTGCGGCTTTCATTAAAGTGTGCCAGGAGGTCTCATCAGTCGAGTGACTGCTGCTCTACCAGTGCTGCTGTCTGAGTGACATCGGCACCGGGCATCAGCTTGGCCGACAAGGGCTTTAGCCGGGTGAATGGTTGACGAGCTTCATCAATGGTCTTTCACTGTTGGTCCGACCCTCTTTTCAATCATGCTTCGACCTTTGTTCATTTTCAAGGTGTCAACAGGGCTTTCAGCCGGCCAGGCGAGGGGTTGGAATTGAGCGAAGGTCGGTTCCGTCCGGTCGGATCATGCTGGACAACAAGCTGGAGTCGAGGATGCCACGGACTCTTCGTAGTGCTGCAGAATGCGGGGTTGGTGCTGAATTGTTTGGGGATGAGGTAGGAGCCCACTGTAAGTGTTGCAGGCCGTCCGGGGTCCGGTGGGGGCCGCTACAGGTCAGAGATCACGAACTGGTCTTGCTCTATCCTGTCTGGTCCACGCTGACAGCAGGTCAATGTCGAGGGTGCCACGAACTCCTCCGAACTCCGCCGAAGGTGAGACCAGTGTAGAAACGTCCCTGGGTGTCCAGGGAACACGTCGGAGAAATTTGGTGCCGTCCGGTGACTGGGTTGGACCGCTGGAGATCTCGGATCAGGCTGGTCCTGTGTGGTCCCTATCTGGCCCAACAAGATAACCGCCTGTCACCCCCCGATGCGGAATCTCGGGACGTACAGTTAGGGGCACGCGAGCTAGAAAGAAATGGTATTATTTCCATACCATTTACACCAGAGTTGCAAAGAGACAATTAACCAAATAACCAAACTTCCTTTTATTGATAATAATAAAAGTTACAACTGAAGTAGAACAACTACAGCCAAATAACATGACTGAAACTAGTACAATTCTCTAAACTCAACTGACTCAATTAACTAACTATCACTCGGTGTCACTCCAGTCCATCCCCGATAGTAAGATCATCACCTGGAAAAAAGGGGGGAAAAACAAGTAGGGTATGAGCTAACGCGCTCAGTAGATAACCATGGCAAATATAAGTGATTAACAATTTATTACAGTTTATATGAAATGCAGTAAAACTAATGACAAGAGATAACGATACGATAAAGAAAGACAATAAACAATGTAGAGAGATATCTTGCAAGGTCAAGAAATAACTTTGTACACGAATTTACCACAAGTAATGAACAAGAGATAACAAGTAACAATAGTAAATTTGGCCAAGTAGTATAAATACGTATTCCAGCACGATCACACGATCAAGTAACGAGAGTTTGTCATAGACGTACACTGTATATTCCTGCACTCGGGTGCAATGCCCCACCCTGTCATTAACATCCCATGGGCTCACTAACTTTCGGGCGCTCTCCCCATGACCAGACCGGGCCCTTATGGTGCGTTAGCATTGATTTTATTGGATCAACGATCCATCGTCTAGACATAATCAAATTATGGCCAATTTAATCAGATGAATTTCTGTCAATGCTCAGATTAGAGGACCACACTTGTCCTCGGATTCGAGAATATAATCACGATAAAACCCAAAACTGAGGGTCGTCGTACGGCAAATACCGGGCCGTACTTACACGAGTAACGAGTTACGGAATCAAGAAAGAACGGTCGACAGAAATTCGTTCGAGAGAAGGGAAGTAAGTTCCGAAGAACGATTATACGGACTGTACGAGGCCGTATTCAAGATATACGGTTCTAGAGAATCCGTATTAAGTATAACGGTAACAATTTCCGGTCGTAGTCGGTACGACTAGAAGAGAAGTAAAATATGCCAAATGGCTTCCGGGTCGCCAATGATAAGTAAACCAATATGGTTACTACCCAACGGTCGATTCCGGGCTCGAATATGACCGAAGATTTAACCAAGGGTAATCGGTCAATTAATCAAATTAAAACGATGTGTAACGGGCCATTTAATATACTCAAGTAAAACCTGTAATCACGTAATCCTGTTGCCAACTCGGGATTTACCACGGTAAAAATGTCACACGGTAAAAATGGGATAATTTACCGGATCGAGTGTCCGGTCTAACTGGCCAAGACTTGCCATAAGTCTGTCATTTAAATTTCTGTTCTACAGTAAAATTTACAGAATTTACCCAAGGTAAATTTTTAACTAATTTACATGATTAACCAATTTACCAAGAATTTTACAAGTGAATAATTTCACTTTAACCATGTTTTAGTAATTTTAACCAGAATTTTCCAAAAAAGTAAATATTGCAACAGAAAGTAAATTTTTATCATTTACTCATCTATTTATTCTGTTGTTATATGAGTTGATAATCTTGTTGATTAACGTTGTTTACCCTGATTAACACTGAGTATTTTGATCTCTGGACATTTTAACGGTCTTAAATGGGCCGCTAAACCTACTGGACATACAGCGGTTCTAATTAGGCCGTTTGACATATATACAGCGGTTTAATTTGGGCTGTTATACAACTGGGGTGTCAAAAGAGTAAAAAAAAAAAACAGGTACTAACCGTTAAAACGAACAGAAGTCCGATCAAATCAAGAACTCTTAAAACTGAGTTTAAGCTTGATAACGATGGTGATAAGTTTAAGCATGATAATGATGGTGATAAGTTTAAGCATGATAACGATGGTGATAAAATCTAAATTAAATCATAACTATAATGATAAATCATGATTTTGCTACTAAATGAAAGCTAACATGATTACTAACAATCCATATTTTCACTTTAATCATTTGGGCCTTGGTTACCTACCTTAATTGAAGGACAAAGAAGAATACGGAGGAAGAAGAAGATGAATAGTATCTTCCTGCGATCCCTTGCAGCAACAGAGCTTAACAGGGCTTTAGCAGAGAAGGGAAGAGGCTAAGCCTCCTTATTTATAGGGTTGCATACGCGTAGGAGACTCTCCCGCACCAAAGGTTAGTCGGACACGGCACCGCAAAGGGGATGGCCGGCGTTGACGACGCGGCTGCCGACTGAAACACGTTTCCACGTGTTTATTTGGGTAAGGATTTGGCTAATCCTCCTTAATCATGTGATTAAGTATTTCTAACTAAAACCACTAATTAACCTCACTAAATGATTTTTAATGAGTTTGACCCAGAAGACAAAATTGTTATACAACTTATGAGGAATCCATTTATTATTTTTTTGTGGATTTTTATCACAAGGTTAATTTCTAACTGATCCAATCTTAGGATTTCAAATAATAGTTAATCAAATTCTAACGAATTCTAACGATTTAGTCGATAGATAGAGTTTCTGATTTTTACCGGTTATACTTAAGAAGTCAAAGTTGTTAATAAAAATATGCTCTATCAATTGTGATTTTTATAGATTTTTCTAAGGTAGTCGTATTTTACTATGAATAGTGTTTTCCGCGTTTTTAAGTCATGCTTAAATCACCGATTAAGCCATGTAAATGATTTTATTAGGGTCAGGCACAGAAGACCAAAGTGTTTATCATCGTGTTTACTATTTAACTACCATTTTTCAGAATTTCTATATGATAGTCAAAAATTTCACTATTTACTATTTACCACATCACTATTCAAAATTTACTATTTACGAAATTTAATATTCTATACAGAAAATTGGGGTCTTACACCCTCCCCCACTTAAAGAATTTGGTCCTCCAAATTCACTGAACCAAAAACAGTAAGGGAATAAATAGCTCACCTTAGAACAAATCGGAATACCGCTTCCGCATAGCATCCTCGGATTCCCAGGTGGCTTCCTCGGTTCCACGCCGACTCCACTGAATCTTAACCATCGGTATGGAACGATTCCGAAGTTGTTGTTCCTTCCGATCCAAAATCTTCACTGGTCTTTCTTCATAAGTCAGATCCTTCTTTAACTCAAAATCCACATGCTGAATGATGTGAGTGGGGTCGTAAACATATTTCCGCAACATAGAAATATGGAATACGTTATGTACGCCAGACAACTGCGGCGGTAAAGCCAGTCTATAAGCAACTTCACCCACTCTATCAAGGATTTCAAATGGACCAATATACCTCGGGCTTAGCTTGCCCTGAATACCGAATCGGCGAATTCCTCTCGAAGGAGAGACTTTTAAGAACACATGCTCGCCAATTTGAAATTCCAAATCTCGTCTTCTATTGTCGGCATAACTCTTCTGCCTCGATTGAGCCACTAGTAACCGGTCTCGGATAATACAAATATTCTGTGATGACTCCAAGATAAGATCCGGTCCAAGCCATTGCCTTTCGCCTACCTCATCCCAACATAATGGAGAACGACATCTTCTTCCATACAAAGCCTCGAAAGGTGCCATCTGTATGCTGGATTGGTAACTATTGTTGTAGGTGAATTCTATTAATGCCAAATGATCACTCCAACTTCCGTCGAAGTCGATCATACAAGCTCTCAACATATCTTCTACTATCTGATTAGTCCTTTCAGTCTGTCCGTCTGTCTGCGGATGAAACGCAGTGCTGAAATTCAGACGCGTACCGAGAGATTCTTGTAATCCCTTCCAGAAATGTGATGTAAATCTCGGGTCTCTGTCAGATATAATATTCACTGGAATACCATGAAGTCTAACCACTTCCTTCAAATATAAAGCTGCTAGAACATCAACTGTCCACTTGGACTTAATAGGTAAGAAATGTGCCGACTTAGTTAGTCGATCCATAATTACCCATATTGCATCATAACCACCTCGAGTCTTAGGAAGACCCATAATGAAATCCATGCCAATACTCTCCCACTTCCATTGGGGTATATCGAGTGGCTTTAATTTTCCTGCCGGTCTGAAATGCTCGGCCTTCACTTGTTAACACACTAAGCATCTACTCACGAAATCAGCAACTTCCCTCTTCATGTTCGTCCACCAAAAAGATCTTTTCAAATCTTTGAACATCTTAGTGCCTCCCGGATGGATAGTATATCGGGATCTATGAGCTTCCTCAAGAATCCGATTCTTTATCTTTGCCTCATCCGGTACACAAGTTCTACCTTGAAATAATAGCCTTCCATCATCAGCTACCGAGAAATCAGGTCTGCTATTCAAGCTCCCTTTAATCTCTACTAGCTCGGGATCATTATCTTGTAATAATTTGATTTCCATTAATAGTTCGGGCTTGAGTTGAATCTGGGAAATCAAAACCCGATCATTATCTACATTGAGATCCAAACTAGCCAATTGTTCCAGTAGTTTCCACTCTTGTAACATAAGACTGGATAACTTAACTGCAGTCTTCCGACTTAAAGCATCGGCCACTACATTGCCTTTGCCAGGGTGATACTCAATAGAGAAATCGAAGTCCTTTATATACTCCAACCATCTTCTCTGCCTCATGTTCAAGTCCTTTTGAGAGAACAAATATTTCAAACTTTTGTGATCTGAGAATACCGTGAATGTCTCACCATATAGGTAGTGTCTCCAAATCTTTAATGCAAATATCACTGCTGCTAACTCCAAATCATGAACTGGATAATTAACTTCATGCTTTCTTAACTGCCTAGAAGAATAGGCAATCACTTTGCCGTGCTGCATAAGTACACAGCCTAAGCCAATACCTGATGCATCCGTGTATACCACGAAACCACCCTCACCAGAAGGTAAGGTCAAAACAGGTGCAGTAGTCAAACAATCCTTTAGAGTCTGGAAACTCCGTTGGCATTCAATTGACCACTCGAACTTGATCTCTTTGCGGGTTAATTTCATAAGAGGTACCGCAATCTTCGAGAAATCCTGAATAAACCTTCTATAATAGCCAGCTAGGCCTAGAAAACTCCTTACTTCAGTCACACAGGTAGGCTGTTCCCAATTCTTTACTGCTTCCACCTTCGATGGATCAACATAAATTCCATTCTTGGAAATAATATGCCCTAGAAAGGACACCTCTTTCAGCCAAAAGTCGCACTTGCTCAATTTGGCATAAAGCTGATGATCTCTCAGCAATTGCAAAGCCATCCTCAGATGCTTGGCATGCTCTTCTTCACTCTTGGAATATATCAAGATATCGTCTATGAATACCACGACCCACCGATCAAGATAGGGTCGGAACACACTGTTCATTAACTGCATAAAGGCTGCCGGTGCGTTTGTCAAACCAAAAGGCATAACGACAAACTCAAAATGACCATACCGTCTGCGGAAAGCAGATTTATAAGTATCTTCATCCTTGATCCGCAACTGATGATATCCAGATCGAAGATTGATCTTAGAAAAATACTGAGCTCCCGCTATCTGGTCAAATAACTCCTCAATCCTCGGTAATGGATACTTGTTCTTGACTATCAACTGATTGAGTTGCCGATAATCGATGCACAGTCTCATCGAACCATCCTTCTTCCGAACAAACAACACAGGGGCTCCCCAAGGGGAAACACTCGGGCGAATACAACCCTTCTCGAGTAATTCCAACAATTGATGCTTCAATTCCCGTAATTCCGCAGGAGACATACGATAAGGAGCCTTAGAAACAGGAGATGATCCAGGAATAAGATCAATAGAGAATGTGACTTCCCGCTCAGGCGGAATTCCTGGTAACTCCTCTGGAAAAACATCAGGGAAATCTCGGACAACAGAAATGTCCTTAATCTCGATCTGTTGCTCCGGGGACGCATAAACGAAAGCCAGAAAAGCTTGGCATCCACGTCTCAATAGCTTATCAGCTCGAAGCGTCGAGATAAGAGAGATAGAGCTAGGGTGTTTAACTCCCTTGAAGGATAATCCGGGGTGTCTAGAAAAAGACACGGAACAAGAAATACAATGAACATTGGCCTCATATCGAGCCAACCAATCAGCTTCGAGGATTACATCGTAATCTTTCATGTCCATGCAAACTAAATCAGCCGGAAAATTCTGATCATTCACCATAACCTTGCTAGAAGGATAAAAATGCTGAATAGCTGATCTAGAACCAATAGGGGTTGATATTTCTAATGGAGAACTCATCAAAACAGGTTCCACAGCTAAAGACTTAGCGAATCGCCGAGAAATAAAAGAATGTGTTGCACCAGTGTCAAATAGAACAAAAGCTGACTTGTCGAGTATAATGAGAGTACCTTCGACGAGCCCACCGTCATCGGCGGTTTTCGCTTTATTAACATGAAGAGCCTGGAGCTTTCCTTGCGGCTTCTTGAAAGCCAAAGGTTTTGCCGGGGTAGTTTTCTCTGCCAATAAGGGGCAATCAGGGATACGGTGCTCCTTGCTCCCACAACGCAAACATGCGCCTATCTTGCGCCAACATTCCTCCATCTTATGGCCAGGACGATCACAAAACTTGCAGATGCCCTTGAATGGTACCATAGTGTCAGGTTTCTTGTCTTCTTGTCTCGGCATCTTGCCTTTCCACGAACCAGAACCAGAGCTAGAACCAGTTCCAGAACCAATAAAAGGTCTCTTCTTGCCAGTGCTAGTGCCAGTGCCAAATCCGATTTTGGCATTCTTGAATGGCTTTGGTTGTTCTTGCTTGTTACCTTGACCACGAATACGCTCCGTCATCTCAAGAGTATCCTCCAATACTTGTGCCTTTCTCACCATCTCAGGATAGGTAGAAATTTCCAACGGTGCCAGTTGATTAATATAATGGAGCTTCAACCCGTTGAGAAATCGTCTCGCCTTCATCTTCTCAGTAGAAATAAGATGCATTGCATAGCGAGAAAGTCGGGCGAACTGTGCCTCATACTCTGCCACTGACGAACCTCGCTGCTTCAAAGCTGCGAAATCCGCTGCCTTCTTTTCTTGGACACGGTCAGAGAAATACTTCCCATTGAAATACTCTTCGAATTCTTCCCACGATACTTGGTGATCACCGAGAGTTGCTTTGACGGACTCCCACCAAGTACGTGCATCTCGCTCCAGTTGGAACGTAGATAGAAGGACACGCTCTTGGTCAGTGCATTGCATAACCTCAAATATTCTCCTCATATCATCGAGCCAATGCTCGGCCTCATCCGGGTCGGTAGAACCAGCAAATCTAGGCGGGTTCATTCCTTGAAAGTTCCGGTACAAGTCACCAGTGCCATGATGTGCTGCGGCTCCAGCTTGAGCCACTTGCTGTAACGCCTGTGTCAGGCCTTGGACCGTACGCTGGAGGTTCCTCATCTCAGCGCGGTCAGCTGCCATTTCTAGTACCTTTATTTAAAATAGTCAAGAGATTATTTATGAGAGAAGAAGAATTTATTTATGAGAGAAGAACTTCTTCATAAAAGAAGAGTATGATTTACGGCTAAAGACTTAACCCAATTTCTACCCAATCTCACCAGGTCGGGTTCTTAAACTTAAGCCTATAACCAATAACCTATAACCTTAAAGTAAAATACCTAGGACAAATTGAACTTGGCTCTGAACTTAGCTCTGATACCAACTAAACTGTCACGCCCCGATGCGGAATCTCGGGACGTACAGTTAGGGGCACGCGAGCTAGAAAGAAATGGTATTATTTCCATACCATTTACACCAGAGTTGAAAAGAGACAATTAACCAAATAACCAAACTTCCTTTTATTGATAATAATAAAAGTTACAACTGAAGTAGAACAACTACAGCCAAATAACATGACTGAAACTAGTACAATTCTCTAAACTCAACTGACTCAATTAACTAACTATCACTCGGTGTCACTCCAGTCCATCCCCGATAGTAAGATCATCACCTGGAAAAAAGGGGGGAAAAACAAGTAGGGTATGAGCTAACGCGCTCAGTAGATAACCATGGCAAATATAAGTGATTAACAATTTATTACAGTTTATATGAAATGCAGTAAAACTAATGACAAGAGATAACGATACGATAAAGAAAGACAATAAACAATGTAGAGAGATATCTTGCAAGGTCAAGAAATAACTTTGTACACGAATTTACCACAAGTAATGAACAAGAGATAACAAGTAACAATAGTAAATTTGGCCAAGTAGTATAAATACGTATTCCAGCACGATCACACGATCAAGTAACGAGAGTTTGTCATAGACGTACACTGTATATTCCTGCACTCGGGTGCAATGCCCCACCCTGTCATTAACATCCCATGGGCTCACTAACTTTCGGGCGCTCTCCCCATGACCAGACCGGGCCCTTATGGTGCGTTAGCATTGATTTTATTGGATCAACGATCCATCGTCTAGACATAATCAAATTATGGCCAATTTAATCAGATGAATTTCTGTCAATGCTCAGATTAGAGGACCACACTTGTCCTCGGATTCGAGAATATAATCACGATAAAACCCAAAACTGAGGGTCGTCGTACGGCAAATACCGGGCCGTACTTACACGAGTAACGAGTTACGGAATCAAGAAAGAACGGTCGACAGAAATTCGTTCGAGAGAAGGGAAGTAAGTTCCGAAGAACGATTATACGGACTGTACGAGGCCGTATTCAAGATATACGGTTCTAGAGAATCCGTATTAAGTATAACGGTAACAATTTCCGGTCGTAGTCGGTACGACTAGAAGAGAAGTAAAATATGCCAAATGGCTTCCGGGTCGCCAATGATAAGTAAACCAATATGGTTACTACCCAACGGTCGATTCCGGGCTCGAATATGACCGAAGATTTAACCAAGGGTAATCGGTCAATTAATCAAATTAAAACGATGTGTAACGGGCCATTTAATATACTCAAGTAAAACCTGTAATCACGTAATCCTGTTGCCAACTCGGGATTTACCACGGTAAAAATGTCACACGGTAAAAATGGGATAATTTACCGGATCGAGTGTCCGGTCTAACTGGCCAAGACTTGCCATAAGTCTGTCATTTAAATTTCTGTTCTACAGTAAAATTTACAGAATTTACCCAAGGTAAATTTTTAACTAATTTACATGATTAACCAATTTACCAAGAATTTTACAAGTGAATAATTTCACTTTAACCATGTTTTAGTAATTTTAACCAGAATTTTCCAAAAAGTAAATATTGCAACAGAAAGTAAATTTTTATCATTTACTCATCTATTTATTCTGTTGTTATATGAGTTGATAATCTTGTTGATTAACGTTGTTTACCCTGATTAACACTGAGTATTTTGATCTCTGGACATTTTAACGGTCTTAAATGGGCCGCTAAACCTACTGGACATACAGCGGTTCTAATTAGGCCGTTTGACATATATACAGCGGTTTAATTTGGGCTGTTATACAACTGGGGTGTCAAAAGAGTAAAAAAAAAAACAGGTACTAACCGTTAAAACGAACAGAAGTCCGATCAAATCAAGAACTCTTAAAACTGAGTTTAAGCTTGATAACGATGGTGATAAGTTTAAGCATGATAATGATGGTGATAAGTTTAAGCATGATAACGATGGTGATAAAATCTAAATTAAATCATAACTATAATGATAAATCATGATTTTGCTACTAAATGAAAGCTAACATGATTACTAACAATCCATATTTTCACTTTAATCATTTGGGCCTTGGTTACCTACCTTAATTGAAGGACAAAGAAGAATACGGAGGAAGAAGAAGATGAATAGTATCTTCCTGCGATCCCTTGCAGCAACAGAGCTTAACAGGGCTTTAGCAGAGAAGGGAAGAGGCTAAGCCTCCTTATTTATAGGGTTGCATACGCGTAGGAGACTCTCCCGCACCAAAGGTTAGTCGGACACGGCACCGCAAAGGGGATGGCCGGCGTTGACGACGCGGCTGCCGACTGAAACACGTTTCCACGTGTTTATTTGGGTAAGGATTTGGCTAATCCTCCTTAATCATGTGATTAAGTATTTCTAACTAAAACCACTAATTAACCTCACTAAATGATTTTTAATGAGTTTGACCCAGAAGACAAAATTGTTATACAACTTATGAGGAATCCATTTATTATTTTTTTGTGGATTTTTATCACAAGGTTAATTTCTAACTGATCCAATCTTAGGATTTCAAATAATAGTTAATCAAATTCTAACGAATTCTAACGATTTAGTCGATAGATAGAGTTTCTGATTTTTACCGGTTATACTTAAGAAGTCAAAGTTGTTAATAAAAATATGCTCTATCAATTGTGATTTTTATAGATTTTTCTAAGGTAGTCGTATTTTACTATGAATAGTGTTTTCCGCGTTTTTAAGTCATGCTTAAATCACCGATTAAGCCATGTAAATGATTTTATTAGGGTCAGGCACAGAAGACCAAAGTGTTTATCATCGTGTTTACTATTTAACTACCATTTTTCAGAATTTCTATATGATAGTCAAAAATTTCACTATTTACTATTTACCACATCACTATTCAAAATTTACTATTTACGAAATTTAATATTCTATACAGAAAATTGGGGTCTTACACCCTCCCCCACTTAAAGAATTTGGTCCTCCAAATTCACTGAACCAAAAACAGTAAGGGAATAAATAGCTCACCTTAGAACAAATCGGAATACCGCTTCCGCATAGCATCCTCGGATTCCCAGGTGGCTTCCTCGGTTCCACGCCGACTCCACTGAATCTTAACCATCGGTATGGAACGATTCCGAAGTTGTTGTTCCTTCCGATCCAAAATCTTCACTGGTCTTTCTTCATAAGTCAGATCCTTCTTTAACTCAAAATCCACATGCTGAATGATGTGAGTGGGGTCGTAAACATATTTCCGCAACATAGAAATATGGAATACGTTATGTACGCCAGACAACTGCGGCGGTAAAGCCAGTCTATAAGCAACTTCACCCACTCTATCAAGGATTTCAAATGGACCAATATACCTCGGGCTTAGCTTGCCCTGAATACCGAATCGGCGAATTCCTCTCGAAGGAGAGACTTTTAAGAACACATGCTCGCCAATTTGAAATTCCAAATCTCGTCTTCTATTGTCGGCATAACTCTTCTGCCTCGATTGAGCCACTAGTAACCGGTCTCGGATAATACAAATATTCTGTGATGACTCCAAGATAAGATCCGGTCCAAGCCATTGCCTTTCGCCTACCTCATCCCAACATAATGGAGAACGACATCTTCTTCCATACAAAGCCTCGAAAGGTGCCATCTGTATGCTGGATTGGTAACTATTGTTGTAGGTGAATTCTATTAATGCCAAATGATCACTCCAACTTCCGTCGAAGTCGATCATACAAGCTCTCAACATATCTTCTACTATCTGATTAGTCCTTTCAGTCTGTCCGTCTGTCTGCGGATGAAACGCAGTGCTGAAATTCAGACGCGTACCGAGAGATTCTTGTAATCCCTTCCAGAAATGTGATGTAAATCTCGGGTCTCTGTCAGATATAATATTCACTGGAATACCATGAAGTCTAACCACTTCCTTCAAATATAAAGCTGCTAGAACATCAACTGTCCACTTGGACTTAATAGGTAAGAAATGTGCCGACTTAGTTAGTCGATCCATAATTACCCATATTGCATCATAACCACCTCGAGTCTTAGGAAGACCCATAATGAAATCCATGCCAATACTCTCCCACTTCCATTGGGGTATATCGAGTGGCTTTAATTTTCCTGCCGGTCTGAAATGCTCGGCCTTCACTTGTTAACACACTAAGCATCTACTCACGAAATCAGCAACTTCCCTCTTCATGTTCGTCCACCAAAAAGATCTTTTCAAATCTTTGAACATCTTAGTGCCTCCCGGATGGATAGTATATCGGGATCTATGAGCTTCCTCAAGAATCCGATTCTTTATCTTTGCCTCATCCGGTACACAAGTTCTACCTTGAAATAATAGCCTTCCATCATCAGCTACCGAGAAATCAGGTCTGCTATTCAAGCTCCCTTTAATCTCTACTAGCTCGGGATCATTATCTTGTAATAATTTGATTTCCATTAATAGTTCGGGCTTGAGTTGAATCTGGGAAATCAAAACCCGATCATTATCTACATTGAGATCCAAACTAGCCAATTGTTCCAGTAGTTTCCACTCTTGTAACATAAGACTGGATAACTTAACTGCAGTCTTCCGACTTAAAGCATCGGCCACTACATTGCCTTTGCCAGGGTGATACTCAATAGAGAAATCGAAGTCCTTTATATACTCCAACCATCTTCTCTGCCTCATGTTCAAGTCCTTTTGAGAGAACAAATATTTCAAACTTTTGTGATCTGAGAATACCGTGAATGTCTCACCATATAGGTAGTGTCTCCAAATCTTTAATGCAAATATCACTGCTGCTAACTCCAAATCATGAACTGGATAATTAACTTCATGCTTTCTTAACTGCCTAGAAGAATAGGCAATCACTTTGCCGTGCTGCATAAGTACACAGCCTAAGCCAATACCTGATGCATCCGTGTATACCACGAAACCACCCTCACCAGAAGGTAAGGTCAAAACAGGTGCAGTAGTCAAACAATCCTTTAGAGTCTGGAAACTCCGTTGGCATTCAATTGACCACTCGAACTTGATCTCTTTGCGGGTTAATTTCATAAGAGGTACCGCAATCTTCGAGAAATCCTGAATAAACCTTCTATAATAGCCAGCTAGGCCTAGAAAACTCCTTACTTCAGTCACACAGGTAGGCTGTTCCCAATTCTTTACTGCTTCCACCTTCGATGGATCAACATAAATTCCATTCTTGGAAATAATATGCCCTAGAAAGGACACCTCTTTCAGCCAAAAGTCGCACTTGCTCAATTTGGCATAAAGCTGATGATCTCTCAGCAATTGCAAAGCCATCCTCAGATGCTTGGCATGCTCTTCTTCACTCTTGGAATATATCAAGATATCGTCTATGAATACCACGACCCACCGATCAAGATAGGGTCGGAACACACTGTTCATTAACTGCATAAAGGCTGCCGGTGCGTTTGTCAAACCAAAAGGCATAACGACAAACTCAAAATGACCATACCGTCTGCGGAAAGCAGATTTATAAGTATCTTCATCCTTGATCCGCAACTGATGATATCCAGATCGAAGATTGATCTTAGAAAAATACTGAGCTCCCGCTATCTGGTCAAATAACTCCTCAATCCTCGGTAATGGATACTTGTTCTTGACTATCAACTGATTGAGTTGCCGATAATCGATGCACAGTCTCATCGAACCATCCTTCTTCCGAACAAACAACACAGGGGCTCCCCAAGGGGAAACACTCGGGCGAATACAACCCTTCTCGAGTAATTCCAACAATTGATGCTTCAATTCCCGTAATTCCGCAGGAGACATACGATAAGGAGCCTTAGAAACAGGAGATGATCCAGGAATAAGATCAATAGAGAATGTGACTTCCCGCTCAGGCGGAATTCCTGGTAACTCCTCTGGAAAAACATCAGGGAAATCTCGGACAACAGAAATGTCCTTAATCTCGATCTGTTGCTCCGGGGACGCATAAACGAAAGCCAGAAAAGCTTGGCATCCACGTCTCAATAGCTTATCAGCTCGAAGCGTCGAGATAAGAGAGATAGAGCTAGGGTGTTTAACTCCCTTGAAGGATAATCCGGGGTGTCTAGAAAAAGACACGGAACAAGAAATACAATGAACATTGGCCTCATATCGAGCCAACCAATCAGCTTCGAGGATTACATCGTAATCTTTCATGTCCATGCAAACTAAATCAGCCGGAAAATTCTGATCATTCACCATAACCTTGCTAGAAGGATAAAAATGCTGAATAGCTGATCTAGAACCAATA
This sequence comes from Amorphophallus konjac, assembly GCA_022559845.1. Classification (NCBI taxonomy): domain Eukaryota; kingdom Viridiplantae; phylum Streptophyta; class Magnoliopsida; order Alismatales; family Araceae; genus Amorphophallus; species Amorphophallus konjac. The sequence goes on from CM040124.1 coordinate 236,313,303, forward strand.
GGGGTTGATATTTCTAATGGAGAACTCATCAAAACAGGTTCCACAGCTAAAGACTTAGCGAATCGCCGAGAAATAAAAGAATGTGTTGCACCAGTGTCAAATAGAACAAAAGCTGACTTGTCGAGTATAATGAGAGTACCTTCGACGAGCCCACCGTCATCGGCGGTTTTCGCTTTATTAACATGAAGAGCCTGGAGCTTTCCTTGCGGCTTCTTGAAAGCCAAAGGTTTTGCCGGGGTAGTTTTCTCTGCCAATAAGGGGCAATCAGGGATACGGTGCTCCTTGCTCCCACAACGCAAACATGCGCCTATCTTGCGCCAACATTCCTCCATCTTATGGCCAGGACGATCACAAAACTTGCAGATGCCCTTGAATGGTACCATAGTGTCAGGTTTCTTGTCTTCTTGTCTCGGCATCTTGCCTTTCCACGAACCAGAACCAGAGCTAGAACCAGTTCCAGAACCAATAAAAGGTCTCTTCTTGCCAGTGCTAGTGCCAGTGCCAAATCCGATTTTGGCATTCTTGAATGGCTTTGGTTGTTCTTGCTTGTTACCTTGACCACGAATACGCTCCGTCATCTCAAGAGTATCCTCCAATACTTGTGCCTTTCTCACCATCTCAGGATAGGTAGAAATTTCCAACGGTGCCAGTTGATTAATATAATGGAGCTTCAACCCGTTGAGAAATCGTCTCGCCTTCATCTTCTCAGTAGAAATAAGATGCATTGCATAGCGAGAAAGTTGGGCGAACTGTGCCTCATACTCTGCCACTGACGAACCTCGCTGCTTCAAAGCTGCGAAATCCGCTGCCTTCTTTTCTTGGACACGGTCAGAGAAATACTTCCCATTGAAATACTCTTCGAATTCTTCCCACGATACTTGGTGATCACCGAGAGTTGCTTTGACGGACTCCCACCAAGTACGTGCATCTCGCTCCAGTTGGAACGTAGATAGAAGGACACGCTCTTGGTCAGTGCATTGCATAACCTCAAATATCCTCCTCATATCATCGAGCCAATGCTCGGCCTCATCCGGGTCGGTAGAACCAGCAAATCTAGGCGGGTTCATTCCTTGAAAGTTCCGGTACAAGTCACCAGTGCCATGATGTGCTGCGGCTCCAGCTTGAGCCACTTGCTGTAACGCCTGTGTCAGGCCTTGGACCGTACGCTGGAGGTTCCTCATCTCAGCGCGGTCAGCTGCCATTTCTAGTACCTTTATTTAAAATAGTCAAGAGATTATTTATGAGAGAAGAAGAATTTATTTATGAGAGAAGAACTTCTTCATAAAAGAAGAGTATGATTTACGGCTAAAGACTTAACCCAATTTCTACCCAATCTCACCAGGTCGGGTTCTTAAACTTAAGCCTATAACCAATAACCTATAACCTTAAAGTAAAATACCTAGGACAAATTGAACTTGGCTCTGAACTTAGCTCTGATACCAACTAAACTGTCACGCCCCGATGCGGAATCTCGGGACGTACAGTTAGGGGCACGCGAGCTAGAAAGAAATGGTATTATTTCCATACCATTTACACCAGAGTTGAAAAGAGACAATTAACCAAATAACCAAACTTCCTTTTATTGATAATAATAAAAGTTACAACTGAAGTAGAACAACTACAGCCAAATAACATGACTGAAACTAGTACAATTCTCTAAACTCAACTGACTCAATTAACTAACTATCACTCGGTGTCACTCCAGTCCATCCCCGATAGTAAGATCATCACCTGGAAAAAAGGGGGGAAAAACAAGTAGGGTATGAGCTAACGCGCTCAGTAGATAACCATGGCAAATATAAGTGATTAACAATTTATTACAGTTTATATGAAATGCAGTAAAACTAATGACAAGAGATAACGATACGATAAAGAAAGACAATAAACAATGTAGAGAGATATCTTGCAAGGTCAAGAAATAACTTTGTACACGAATTTACCACAAGTAATGAACAAGAGATAACAAGTAACAATAGTAAATTTGGCCAAGTAGTATAAATACGTATTCCAGCATGATCACACGATCAAGTAACGAGAGTTTGTCATAGACGTACACTGTATATTCCTGCACTCGGGTGCAATGCCACACCCTGTCATTAATATCCCATGGGCTCACTAACTTTCGAGCGCTCTCCCCAGGACCAGACCGGGCCCTTATGGTGCGTTAGCATTGATTTTATTGGATCAACGATCCACCGTCTAGACATAATCAAATTATGGCCAATTTAATCAGATGAATTTCTGTCAATGCTCAGATTAGAGGACCACACTTGTCCTCGGATTCGAGAATATAATCACGATAAAACCCAAAACTGAGGGTCATCGTACGGCAAATACCGGGCCATACTTACACGAGTAACGAGTTACGGAATCAAGAAAGAACGGTCGACAGTAATTCATTCGAGAGAAGGGAAGTAAGTTCCGAAGAATGATTATACGGACTGTACGAGGCCGTATTCAAGATATACGGTTCTAGAGAATCCGTATTAAGTATAACGGTAACAATTTTCGGTCGTAGTCGGTACGACTAGAAGAGAAGTAAAATATGCCAAATGGCTTCCGGGTCGCCAATGATAAGTAAACCAATATGGTTACTACCCAACGGTCGATTCCGGGCTCGAATATGACCGAAGATTTAACCAAGGGTAATCGGTCAATTAATCAAATTAAAACGATGTGTAACGGGCCATTTAATATACTCAAGTAAAACCAGTAATCACGTAATCCTGTTGCCAACTCGGGATTTACCACGGTAAAAATGTCACACGGTAAAAATGGGGTAATTTACCGGATCGAGTGTCCGGTCTAACTGGCCAAGACTTGCCATAAGTCTGTCATTTAAATTTCTGTTCTACAGTAAAATTTACAGAATTTACCCAAGGTAAATTTTTAACTAATTTACATGATTAACCAATTTACCAAGAATTTTACAAGTGAATAATTTCACTTTAACCATGTTTTTGTAATTTTAACCAGAATTTTCCAAAAAAGTAAATATTGCAACAGAAAGTAAATTTTTATCATTTACTCATCTATTTATTCTGTTGTTATATGAGTTGATAATCTTGTTGATTAACGTTGTTTACCCTGATTAACACTGAGTATTTTGATCTCTGGACATTTTAACGGTCTTAAATGGGCCGCTAAACCTACTGGACATACAGCGGTTCTAATTAGGCCGTTTGACATATATACAGCTGTTTAATTTGGGCTGTTATACAACTGGGGTGTCAAAAGAGAAAAAAAAACAGGTACTAACCGTTAAAACGAACATAAGTCCGATCAAATCAAGAACTCTTAAAACTGAGTTTAAGCATGATAACGATGGTGATAAGTTTAAGCATGATAACGATGGTGATAAGTTTAAGCATGATAACGATGGTGATAAAATCTAAATTAAATCATAACTATAATGATAAATCATGATTTTGCTACTAAATGAAAGCTAACATGATTACTAACAATCCATATTTTCACTTTAATCATTTGGGCCTTGGTTACCTACCTTAATTGAAGTACAAAGAAGAATACGGAGGAAGAAGAAGATGAATAGTATCTTCCTGCGATCCCTTGCAGCAACAGAGCTTAACAGGGCTTTAGCAGAGAAGGGAAGAGGCTAAGCCTCCTTATTTATAGGGTTGCATACGCGTAGGAGACTCTCCCGCACCAAAGGTTAGTCGGACACGGCGCCGCAAAGGGGATGGCCGGCGTTGACGACGCGGCTGCCGACTGAAACACGTTTCCACGTGTTTATTTGGGTAAGGATTTGGCTAATCCTCCTTAATCATGTGATTAAGTATTTCTAACTAAAACCACTAATTAACCTCACTAAATGATTTTTAATACGTTTGACCCAGAAGACAAAATTGTTATACAACTTATGAGGAATCCATTTATTATTTTTTTGTGGATTTTTATCACAAGGTTAATTTCTAACTGATCCAATCTTAGGATTTCAAATAATAGTTAATCAAATTCTAACGAATTCTAACGATTTAGTCGATAGATAGAGTTTCTGATTTTTACCGGTTATACTCAAGAAGACAAAGTTGTTAATAAAAATATGCTCCATCAATTGTGATTTTTATAGATTTTTCTAAGGTAGTCGTATTTTTCTATGAATAGTGTTTTCCGCGTTTTTAAGTCAGGCTTAAATCACCGATTAAGCCATGTAAATGATTTTATTAGGGTCAGGCACAGAAGACCAAAGTGTTTATCATCGTGTTTACTATTTAACTACCATTTTTCAGAATTTCTATATGATAGTCAAAAATTTCACTATTTACTGTTTACCACATCACTATTCAAAATTTACTATTTACGAAATTTAATATTCTATACAGAAAATTGGGGTCTTACACCGCCTGATGTAGAAGGTGCCACGGGCTGATCCGAGCTCCGATGGGGACGGGGTTGGCGTTGATGTGACCATGGGAAAGTTGTCTTGGCACTGGAGCTGATGGGTACTCCAACCAAGATCAGAGATAAGTGTGGTGAATAGATGGGTGGGGAGTGGTCCAAACTGGATCTGGCGAGTGCAGTCGGCGCACACTGAGGAAAATGGTCGAAACGGGGTGCTCCGATATCTGAATGACCTCCTTCTTCTCGGAGATGAAAGTGGACTGGACGAGGATCGCCTCGGTAGAACGGCTTGGCATGAAACTTAGAGGAGCAGTCGTGGGAACTTCTGCAGCTCACCTCTATCCCCAGTCGGAGTTGATCTTGCGTAGCCTGACGGAAACGGACCTCCTGCCCAGATCCGACCTTGGTTGGGGATGCACGAACACTCGTTGGAAAGCCGCTCCAGAGGAGAATCTTCAGGTGCTGGGTGGGGCACCAGAAGGTACTCAAGGAAGGTGGGGCATCGCTGAAATCAAGGTGTCTGTTCTGCTACTTTGTCTGCCTGGGTGGCAGCAAGAATAGGAGGTGGGAAATGGGGAGAATGAGAGGGGGAAATGGGGTGGAAAGGGTTTAGGATGGTCCCTGGTTGAGAGGGGGTTAGGGAGGGGGCTTTCCAGGCTGTGATCAGGAGAAAATGGGCTGTTAGGGGTTATTCTTCTAGGGGGTGGAGGTGAGTTACAAATTTTGGTGGTGGGGAAGTAAGTCCAAAAGGGGTGGTGGTGTAGTTTGAATTCTTTGGTCCTAAAGGGAGGCTAGCTAAGGAATCTTGGAAATTTTGTGAAGGGATGTGATGGGAGGGGAAAGAAAGTCTTTAAGTGTGGGTGGGATGTGATGGGGTGGGTGTGGAAGTCTAAGTTGGGTGGTGGAAGGTTTGGGAGGGGTGGAGAAGTCCAACTTGGGGGGCTAGTTCTCCACCTTGGGGCTAGAAGGTCTCCTTTGGAGGCTTGAATGGTGGGAGGGGGGAAAGGGACCTTTGATGATGTGGAAGAGAGAGAGGGGGGCGGCCTCTCCCTTTGGTTAGAGAGAGAAAGGGGCGCAAGTCCTTAGAGGGGAGAGAGGAAGAGAGAGAGAGAAAGAGAGGGAGAGAGAGATATATAGAGAGAGGGGGGGAATCACTCAAGGGATTTCAACCTTTTTTTCATTCATCCATCAATCTCCCAAATGAGAGGGGGTTGGGTCCTTTTTATAGGCACCCCAAATCTTTACATGACCAAAATACCCTTAATAATACACTTATTGACCAAGACTAAAATACCCCTATTAAAACAACTAATGACCAAGTGTGTACAAGGGGGGGGGGGCATTGGGCCAACCCATTTGGTTGAGCCCATTAAGCTTAACATGCTAACCCATTGGCCCATTAACCTATTCAACTGACTCAATTAAAGGAAATGCATAGATAAGACTCAATTAATGTGAAAAAAATACATTATATGACTCGAAAAAATATGGGGCAGCGTGTGATGTCCTCATCAGATTGACTTTTTACTCAAGTCGACAGACTCGGTGAACTGACAGGCAGCATATGTGAACACTTGTGTCGACCTACAACCCAACTAGGTCGACTCATCTGAAGCTCCAAGCCTTGCCAGTAGCATCTGGCAAGTCAGCTGAAGAAGGCCTTCTAGTTAAGTCAAACAGATGGATTGTGTCGACACACACTAGGAGTGTGTCGACCTGCATTATTCGATGAAATGCTACTAAGTGAAAGTCGATCGATTTTATATATAAGCAAGTAGCAAAGGCTAGCAATAGCAACTTTCATAGCAATAGTAGCATTTAATCAGCAGAATTGAACCTTCAAGTAGATATTCTAAAAGCAGAAGAAGGCTTTCTGGTTAAGTCAATCTGATGCCTCAAGTAGATATTCTGAAAGCAGAAGAAGGCTCTCTCGTCAACTGAAGAGTGTGTCGACACACATGTTTAGTGTGTCGACCCATATAGCCATCAAAGTAACAACAACAGCAGTAGCAGCTTACACTAGTAGCATCAACAGTAGTATCCAACAGCCAACAGCATCAGCTCACAACAAACTTCAGCAAGCAGCAACTGCACAAGCAAGCTAGCAGCAAGTACAAGGCAAGCAAGTCAGCAGACTTTCTGAAGCAGCAAGTCAACACATTGTGTCGACCTACTAAGCCAGCTAGGTGGACTCACTTTGTTCAGAGTTCACTGCATCAAGCCTACAGTCCAAGCAAGCAAGTTAGTAGACTTTCTAAAGAAGCAAGCTCAAGTCTGCAGACACTGAAGAACTCAGTCGACTGATATGTCAGTTTAGTCGACTGACTTGGGTGTACCGTACTTACACGTGGGCCACTTAAGTCATCACATGGATTTTTGATCCAATAACTGGCACACATCCCCAGGACACGTGGCACAACTTCTGGAAGGATTCAAAGATAGAATATTCCACTTGTTTAACGTGGACCAATCAAAAAAAGCCTAGAATTAAATAATATCCATTTCTTAATCTGGTACAGTCATGTGAGTCTTGTGTGAGCATCTTCGAAGGCCAATCAGTAGCCATTGGTTTCAAGACCTCGTACCCTGGTTCTTGAGTCTTTCAAAGGACTGAATGACCTAGATTGCATTTCCCAAGATGAAGGGTTCAGATCTAATCCTCTTCATATAAATATATCACGATGGCCTTCTGTGAAGGCTGACGGAGTAGAAATTCAGAGGGAAAAAGATTAGCTCATCCAGAGAAAGAGAAAGGGAAGAGAGAAAGAGAGAAGCAGTGAGCCACCCTGAGCATCTTCAGAAAGCATCTGAGAAGAGGAGAAGAAAGAGGAGAGAAAGGAGAGAGGAGCTCGTCAACATGCTGCTAGAAAGCAGAGCACCCGAATTTCCAGTCAAAGTGCTTCTTCGGAAGGTACATTGCCTTCATTCTTATCATTATTTTACTGATTCAGTTTCTCCTTTCAGTTTGGTTGTATTTTCTCTGTTCTTGTTACTTGTTTCATTTTTGTTTCTGTCTGGCCGTGCTTGAAAGCACGGTGGGTGATTGTACGCAGAACTCCATTGTGCACGTGGTTGCTCTGGGTGACAAGAGCGTGAGGAGCTTATTCCTCATTTGCTGCTACAAGTAGCGGTTTTGATTGTGCTAGATTGCACAATCAGGGTTGTGCACAGCGGGTAGTTGTGCACGGTTGCACTCTAACTGGTCAGAGTGTGTAAGGAGTGTACTCTTCGTTTGCTACTGTGAGGAGCGGTTTTGATTGTGTTGGATTGCACAATCAGGGGTGCGTACAGTAGGTTGATGTACACGGTTGCACTCTGATTGATCAGAGTGTGTGAGGAAGTTCTTCCTCCTTCAAGCTGTGTATCAACATTTGTAGTGATCTGATCGCGTGTGTGGGGATTCGTTCTCGTGCTGTTTAACAGCGGTGAAGCCTCACTCGATTGAGTGAGGGGTGGACGTAGGTCTGCGGGTTTGTAGACTAAACCACCTTAAAAATCTTCTGTGCAGTGGGGTGAGAATTGTATGATTGATCCATTTTTTCTATCTCCCATTCACAGGATGGTTTCTTGATAATTGTGTCTATTTGTCATTGGAACTCCAGCATTTTCAGTACTGATTTTACACACACCCATTGGGTGTTCGATATAGGCTCAGTTTGAGCTATCTTCTAATTTAGCACATTTTGTCTGAGCACACTAGTATTCCACTTCCCCATTGTTTAACTAATTGAGTAGTTTTTAATTGGGCAAAGTTTTTAGGGGGATCTATTCACCCCCCCTCTAGATCCACCTTGCTACACTAAGGGATCTAACACGCTGCACCTAAGAAATAGGGAGTAAGCCTCATCTCATTGGCTTAGTAGGGGTCCGATGGATCCCTACCACAACAATGGCGGTAAACAGTAACAATAGTAGCAGCAATAACAATAGCAATAATAACAAGAGCAGCAGTAGTGGCAAAAGTAACTATAATGATAACAACAATGATGGCAATGGCCAAAAAAGTAATAACAGTAAATGGCGGAACTACGGAATCTCTACGTTACTCCTACCCTTACAGGAAAAGCCACGAACTCAAGTTGGAACTATTGATCCAAGGTGAAACCACGGTCATACTACTGATAGAACCCACGATGCCTTTGTCGTACGAACTGTTCTTACTGATGGAAGCCACAACGAAAACCACGCCGCTGTAACACACTATCTCAACTATCGAGAGAACCCTAACAACGTCATTGGGAAATCCTCGGCCTCGCAGTCAAGAAGTCATGCTAGAGTCACCTGATCAGAATGCGCTACCTCTACTCTAGGAGAACCACGACTTGTAGTCAAGAAGCTAAAACCACGGGCGATCAAAGTACCCATTCGCTAGTACTGTCCAGATGCATCCACTGACGTCTTACACCATGTCTACTATCCTTGGCCTGCCCACCTCTCTCTAAGAGTGAGGCAAAGGGACTAGGTCGGATGCGTCCTGCAACGTCTTACACTGCCCATCAAACTCACGCCTGCCCACCTCCTTCAAGGAGTGAGGTGAAGTCACAACAACAACAGAACTAGTTGGGGTAATACTCGTCGGTACTGGTCCTTTGCCCCCAGCCACATGTGCACACACAGACGGCCTACACCCATCAAAGTCCTACAGCTAGTACTTCCCCTCGACCCAGACTCTAGGTACATCAGAGAGGGGTCATGTAGCAACTCAAGATTTTATATATACATTTATATGCGAAAAGAAATAATGAAAGATGAACATAAAATAAATTATGAAAAACTTTCCTTTATGTCTTTAAAATATAGAATACATAAACACAAACCTTATCCCACGTGTTAATACGAACGACGAGATTCGCGACATGAGTCTGAGAAGGCGAAGATGACAGTACTGTAGGAGTACTATAGCATCTGATTAAAGAGAGAATTATTAGCTCTAATTTAATCCAAATTAGTGGATGTGATCATTGTTTGCATCATTGAATAGATGAGGTCATTGGTTATGCCATGGAGGGGGAATTTATTTCAACATTCACATGTTGGAATTTATTTTCAACATAGCTTGGTGTAATATAACATGGGTTGGTGAAATAGGAAAATTAGGTGGATATTGACTTAGAATTAAATGGGTAATAGAATAATGGGTGGATTTGGCCTATAAATAGGGTTGGGATCTTTCCTACTTAAAGCACAAATCTATTGGGGAATTGTTGGTCGCAGAGAGGAGGAAAGCTTGAAGTTTGGAGGAGTGTTCTTCGTTCTTGTTCTTCTTTCTCTTTGATCTTCAACTAGGTAGGTTTTCTCTCAGGCCAAACTTAATTAGATCTTCATATATGTTCCTTTGCATGAGTATTTCGATTCTATGTAAATTTTTCATGATCAAGTATTTGTGGCTTATTTTGATATTTAAAGTCAAATAATTGGAGTTTTCAGTGTAAGAACGAGTTTCGATTTTCTGTCTAAGAGCGTGGATCACACATGGACTGTGACTTGAATGTGACAACCGCGTTAAGACCGATGTGTTCGATTTACCTCGTTTATGTGCGTTTTTTCAAAACTTTAATTTTTAATTTTAAAAATCATGTTCTTGCCTTAAAAATGCTATCTAGAAAGAAATGACTAGGTAAATGAACTTGTAAAGCTATCGTTCATTGTTCAAACAACTATGCTCTAATTTTTGTAAAATTCCTATACATGATTGACCCTATCCATTTTGATCTAAGCTCTATCTGAAAGCTTGACATCTTCTTTTCAATATATTTTCCTTTATTGAAATTCTTTCAAAAATAAACATGTTAGAATATGCAAGAATGATTTCCATTCAATTTACGTGTTTTCCGTGTTTCCGAGAAATCATGCAGCTAACAAGTTTACCAAGAAAGACCAATGTCTAAGGCTAGAGGTGTAGAAACCCCATAAAACATATAACCTTTAATATGAATTGGAGAGGGGGATTTCTGCAGCCCAATGGAGCAGCCCAACTAGGCCTGACAGGGCCCAATGAGGCCAAGGTCACCCAAGTGACAGCCCACAGGGCCCACTTAGCGTAGAAAGCCCAATTTACAGCGCTTGAGGAAATAACCCTCCTAGGCGGCCTCAAGGCTCGGAGGTCCCGAGCATCGGTCAGGTCACTGGAAGGTCCGCGCCCGAGCCATCCCTCCACCCGAGAGAAGGAGGCATAAGCCGGCCTATCCGACCCATCTTTTACCGAGCTAAGCCTACCGCCTGGATGAGGCTGGCCCCTCTAAGCTCGGAACGACCGACGAATACTTATCTTTACAGTCGTTAAGAGTCCGCAGCAGGCAGGAATTCAGGAATGCAAGGGACTTCTTCTTCCCCGTGATGATAACGCTCCCACGATAAGGCCATAAAAGCCCACGATGAGGACGTAACCCCCACCTGAAACCCCTCGGCTGGCAGGACTCCAAGGAACGACGTACTATTTAAACCAGGGGTACCCTCCGGTGAAAGGTAAGCCAAAAAGGAAATCATACGCCCTAAACTCCTGAGCACGAACCGCTTCACCCCTTCGGTGGAGAGGGATCTCGCGCATAAACTAGCCCCTCCCCATTATTGCTCCCGCCATAGCTCTACTGACTTAAGCGTCGGAAGGTTTTCCCCAGGAACTCCCCCTGGGCCCTCTGATCCGTTTCCCTATCTTGCAGTTCACAATCTGGTGACTATCAGCCCGTTGAGGAACAGTGCGAGATTTCGCCTCTTCATCTGACGCCGTCTGTGGGAAACGCACAAAGAGCCAGTATGGTGCGAAGGAGCTCAGGGAAGAGGTCCGCCGGAGAAAGGGGTAAGGCCATGGTAGCGGCAAGGGACGGCCCCTCTCGGGCCTCACAGAACCCTCCCTCCAACGCCAGCGTCCCCACCGACGACCCACCACCCCCCCTGCGGCGGTAGGGCCCTCCCCCAACGGTGGCGCCGAAGCCTTCCAAGCCCTCAATGCGAAACTGGATGTCCTTGTGGAACTCATGAGGGCCCAAGCGGCTAGGGATGGAAGGTCCCGCGCTCCGTCAGGGAGCCCTCCCCGTGGGAACACGTCCCAGCACACCGTCGGGGGTCGCTTCACCCTCCGCGGCCAGCAACTCATCCCAACCGGATTGGAGGACCCTCGCAGGCTCCACCTCTGGAGCAAGAGGCTTCCTCCACACCAAGAAGGGGAAAACTAGGGGCGCGCCGTCCGAACCCAGAAGCCGACGTCCCCGGGGATCGCCAAGACGCTCCCCCCAGCCCCACGGCACGACAGCAACCGGAACTATCCCTCCGGCTCTGGGATTTCGAGACACATTTTTCAGAACAGGAGCACGCCCTCTGCGCCCTGCAGAAGACCTCTTTCCCGGAGGACGAGGAGAAATCCCCATTCCCCGAGTACATTCTAAAGGCAGAGGTATCTCCCAGAACCTCCATTCCGACCTTCAAGCTTTACGACGGCCAGGGCAACCCGGTCGATCATTACGATAGCTTCGACGCTCTAATGACTCTCCACGGAGTGTCCGACACCATCAAGTGCCGAGTCTTCGTGACCACTCTGGGCCAAGGTGCTCAAGCATGGTTCTGGGCCCTCGCCCCCGGCTCCATCCGAGATTTCAAGCAATTTGGGCGAATCTTCAAAGAGAGTTTCGCCGGAAGTGCCCCCCCAAGGTCAGTAGAGGGGCTCCTGGCCCTTAAGCAAGCGCAAGGGGAAAGACTCCGGGCTTATATTCACCGATTTAAATCGGAAGCCATGAGAATCCCCTGCCTGGACGTAGCCTCAGCCACAACCGCACTGACTAGGGGCACCAGGGACGAGAATCTCCGCCGCGAGCTTGTCCTCCACCCTCCCTCAACCCTTGCCGAGCTAGTGACTCTGGCACTACGCCACGTCGAGTGCGAATAAGTACTCAGCGCTTGCCGAGAAGCAACCGGCTCGGGTCGGGAGGGGGACAAGAAGCGGACTTCCGAGCCAACTCCTGGCTCGGGAAAGAAGCGAGACCGTGATGGAGAGCGCAAGCAGAAGTATGAGCGGTACACCCCGTTAGCCGCACCAGTCTACGAGATCTATGAAGACATCAAAGACTCGGGACTCCTCCGCCAGCCCGAGCCAATGAGGTCGAAGAACCGTAATCGCGACAGGCATTGCTTGTTCCACAGCGATCACGGGCACCACACCGGTGACTGCCACCAGCTCCAGGACGAGATCGAGCGCCTCATCCGTCAGGGGCACCTGGCTCGGTTCACGGCCGAGTGCAAAGAAGACTGAGGCGCCACAGAGGAGATTGACAACGCCCCCCGAGGGGTCCATATCAACGTCATCTCTGGAGGGACGGCATCAGGAGGCGACAGTAGCCGAGGAAGGAAGCGTCTGGCGAGCGGACAAGAAGGGGGGTTGAATTATCTCCCAAGCGAGATGACAAGTTTTAAAACTAATTTGCTGAATTAACGAGATTGATGAAAAATATGCTAAACAAGTAAACTTATGTTCTCTCAATCTCACCGAGCTCACACGATCGTGTTGGGTAAAATAAAACACAAACAAGTAGACCATAGAACACGAGGAATTTTAAGGTGATTTGGGACCACGACGGGCTCCCTACGTCCACCCCTCACCAAACTGATGAGGCTGCACTCGTTTCGAACAGAAGCACACAGAGTTACACTCCAACCACACACGGAGACGTGGTCTCCAACACGATCCTACTGCATAGTCCACAGACCAGATCAACGCTACACAAGTGAAGCACCACACACACACACAGGATCGCTCACAGGCGATCAAACCACACACTGCACTAATGCAGCAACTCACACACGACCGTACGTAGACGGTCCACACACATGATATTTTATAGCTCAGAAAAACAAAAGAATGTTCAATACATGCTCAGTACTCAGGATAAACTGAAATAGAACACTACAATAGACTTAGAAAGGTTGCAGAAATATATCCTTGGTTGATGAATGGTGATAGGGACATCTCCGACCACTGCATATTTTTTTGAGATTCTTGATGATCACCAGCAGTGCTACATCTTGTTCGCCGCTTTATTTCGAGTCATATGATGTATTTTTCATTTGCTTATTTGAGTCTTATCATGTAATTTTCCTTTTATTTGAGTCCAATACCTAGGTTAGGCAGTTATTTACCTAAGTCTTGAGTCATTATGTTGGTTTGATAGGTTAATGGGCCCAATTATATAGGCTAGGCCCAGGGGCGCCCCCTTCCCCTTGGTTTAGTGTTAGTAGTCCAAAACTCAGGGACTTATGTTAAATTGTGGGAATCCTATAAATTGGACCCCACTCCCACCATTTGGAACTAATGAATTGTTGAAAGAAAATTTGAAATTCACCAAAATTGTGTGAGATTCTCTCTCTCTCTCTTTAAGGGGTGGATTCCCCTCTCTCTTTCTCTCTCTCTTCTCTCTCTCTCTCTCTAAAAGGGGCGACCCCCCCTCTCTCTCTAGGGTGCCACCCTCTCTCTCTCCTCCCCCCTGCCACCTCATCCTCCACATCAGCCCCAACCCCTCATCTTCCCTAGGTCCATTCAATCTTACCATTATTCACACCAAGCCCCAAGCACCCTTTCACATTCCAAGGCAACCTTTCCTCTTCCCAAGCCACCCCTCCATCTCCCAAGGGAGAATCCCATTCTCCCACACACCCCTTCACCAAACCCAAGCAACCTTTCCTCTCCCCAACACAACCCTTCCCATCTCCAAGACCAACATTAATCCCTCCATTAACCACCCATTCAAACCAAGGGAGAGAATCCCCCCTCTCTCCCTCTCCACCTAGGCAACCTGCGCACCCCACCCCCTGCTAGCTCCGCCCCCCAGCCTGGAGAACAACCCCATCCCACACCCCACACACCTAGGAGTACCTCCCACCCCTCTCCCCCACGTCATCCTCTCCATTCCCTTCCATTTGATCACCATATTTCTCTACTAACAGTCTGGAACTTGTAGCAGCAGAGTACCACGAGGTTGCAGAGGTTGCAACGTCTTCATCACGCATTTTGTGGTGGTCTATCCTATATTTCCGGAAAGATCTTCAAAGCGGCTTCGCAGGCGAGGTGGTCCCGCCTCAATCTGAGTTCGGAGCCATCCGGGAGAGCCATTCTCCCCTGACTGTGCAGATCAGGCCCGACCAGCGACCTGAGGCGACTTCCTGGAGCCTCCACGGCCACATCCCTCAGATTCTGGATGCACGACTTCTCCAAGAGCTTCTACCACAAGGCATCCACCATCACCAAAAAGTGGCGTCCCATTCGGTAACCGGAGGAGCATTTTCTGAATTTTCTCCCCCAGGTGCTCCGTTCTGTCCGTTCCTGGACTGAACAGACATCTGTTCACTTCTTGGACTGCTCCAATCTGCTCCGACCTCCGCCAATGTTCCCGCAGGTGCCGTTTCTAAGAGGACCCGACGACGGTTCCAACGATTCTGGCCACGTTCAAATCAGAGTTCAGGAGCGTTCGTGATAACCTCTCCTTCCTGCTGATGAGATACCCCTGTGTCAGAATCAGGAATCAGGGGCCCTGTTGGTGACCCGTCCACGGTCAGCACCGGCACTCACGGAATTCGGAAAAATTCAGACGTCATCCTGAACCAACCACGAAGAGATTCCAACCAGTCTCGTCATCTGAAAACTTCGGGAGTGGCCGCAGCTGCGACATCTCCAACTGCCTGTCCCCCATCCCTGAAGGCGGGCAGGATCGACATCACCCACCGGTTCGGTTTCGATTAAGTTTTTCCCCTTCCCCGCCTAGCCGGCTTAGCACCCCTCCCTGCGTGGAGGTAGTGTTTGAATGTAACCACTATTCCCCCACCCCACGATCACCCTCCTACGAGAGGAGTAGTTTTGTAATAGCAGGTCTTCGGCTGAAGCTTCATCGGTGCGGCGTGCGGGTAGTCCACGCTTCCCCGCTCGCCCTCGTCTCCGGCCGGGATCGGTGTATTCACACTGATCAGGTGAGCTTCTGGTTACACTACTCTACTGGAATTGCTTTGCTTGTTTAGTATTGCCTCTTAGTGCCGTCGGTCGGTGAGTGAGTGCCCGATCTTAAAATATCATCGATTTGAGCGACCACCGCGGAGGGAGTTGAGAGAGCGACCCTACAACCCACGCCCTTGGCGTACTGGCCACTCACGGAATTGGGCATCCCAGGCCCTTAAGGGTTCAGCCCAAGCTAGTCAAATCTCCAGAGAGGCGAGGTCCATCCTCGGACCCTCACCACTATCGTAGGTCCACCTACGGACCCGGGTGTGCGCGACGCGGGTGAACCCGCTTGATTGGGTCCGCCGTTCGGTTCGGTTTCTTGCGAATCTAGGAGCGAGGAGTTGTGTCACATCAATTTGGTATCAGAGCAAGTTCTAGACTTGTCTCTACTAAGTCTTGTCCTAGGGCCATTGCATGCATCACCCTTGTCCACCATCATGACTACCTCATACTTGGCATATTTGCCACTCTTAGGCCCATTAGAAGCCTTTGTGTTTGACGGAACCCACCCTAGTATATATCTAGAGTGGGAGGACTCCATAGATCGACACTTTGGGAGGTTCACTCTATCAGGACCTATACAAGTCAACTATTCCAAGAGTTTGCTCTGGCACCAAGCTAGGAAAGAATGGGAGAACATCGTAGGTTTGAGAGAAGCCAAAGGAGAAGCACCCATTGAATCTTGGGATGAAATGAGGGCCGATCTTAGACAGATCTACTCACCCCAATCCAAACCTCTTCAACCAACCGATCTTCCACCCCCGACCCCAACTCCAACCCAAGAACTTCCCCGACCAAACCCAACCCAAGTCCACCCATGTTCACCACCCCGAGAGTACCATGCACTGACCATTATCACTCCACCCACCATAGACTATCCTACCCCATTATCCTTTGAAGTTGTGGCCCACACACATACCCAAGTGGAGATAGATGCCAATCCGGATACACCTCTCACCATAGAGAACATCCTAGAACCCCCACTTCCACCCACATCTCCTAGTCCGGGTCCTTGTGAGCCGCACACTCTCGTCATGAATGAGTCCATACTCCAATGGCTCAAGCGGGGCCCCACCGTTCCTAGCTCACCACCCTACCTCTCACCCTTGGGATATCAAGCCCACATTGTGCCCACCCGGTCTTCCCATGTCACACTTCAAACCTCCCATCTTGTGAAAGATTTAGGGGACTTAGTGGACTGCTTACAATGGCAAGTCCACCTGACCAATATGCTAGCCCTAGTACCATTGGAGTCTAGCACCATCTTCCTAGCATACCCCATCACCGGTTCCATCACCTCCATCTACACTAGTGGCCATTATACGAGTGAAATCCTCCTCTTTCTCCCCATGGATGAAAAATCCATCTTGGTCCACTCCCCACCCATTGAGGTTCCAATTGATTTGATTGGCCAACCCACTAGAGACCTTGGCCCAATTACCTTGGAGGAGGATGACTCACAATTTGGGAACCTTGAAGACATAGAGTGCCTCCCTCTAGGAAGATCTTTCCACAAACCCTTTGATCCCTTCCTATGGGAGTCTAGTTCCCCATGTGACCCACCCACCTTACTCACCACCCACCTTACCCTACCCCCACCCACCATGTTGGACCAAACCCCTCCCTTCCTAGAACCGAGTTACACCATGGGAGCATTGACCATAAGCAACATACAACTAGGGATTGAGGAATTGCCCCACTCCATGATGACCCCTTTCTTAGATCCCTTTGATCCTTACAAATGGAAGCTCAAGGGCCAATCCACACCCGCGCAAATGGAAGTCATCTCTAGGATAGGAATGCATGTGCCTAGGC
This sequence comes from Amorphophallus konjac, assembly GCA_022559845.1. Lineage (NCBI taxonomy): Eukaryota > Viridiplantae > Streptophyta > Magnoliopsida > Alismatales > Araceae > Amorphophallus > Amorphophallus konjac. The sequence goes on from CM040124.1 coordinate 236,330,455, forward strand.
ATACCACACCACTTGGCATGATTAGTGTGTTGGGTCCATTCATTCATATCACCCACATGACAAGTAGGAAGCATGAGTGGTCCATATTCGGATGTAATGGTCCACCTTCATTCATCATGGTTCTTAAGCATAGTAGGAGCAATCACGGATGTCCGGGAGCCCCGGCATTTTCTATACCCATGCGCAATAGATTCCCCTACGGATGCCCCGGCCCTCCAACCATTGTTATGAAGTCCATGCATGATAGGGCCACTTGTGGCTGCCCCGGTCCACCTAAGTTCATCAAGTTCCACATGGAATCAAAGCATGATAGGTCAATTTATGGTTGCCCCGGTCCACCTTTGCACACTACCCACTTTCACAACCACTCACCTCATCATAATGCATGGCATGAGCATACACGCAAGCAAATCGTAAGAAGCGGTGAGATTCACAAAGAGCGGGCAAAGGCTCGCGAGCGCCACTTGGAATTCCAAGTAGGGAACCTATCGATGGTGGCATTGGAGTGGCTCTACCCTAGAGTCACCTCCAACTTGAGGGCACGAGGACTTGGACCATGCCAAGTTCTGAGTGACTTTGACAACCCAGCTTATGGGTTGGACTTGCTAATGGGTTATGGGATACACCCCACTTTCGGCGCGGTGGATCTAGCACCCTATATGGGCACCGCGGTAGAACCCAGTGAGCACCTTGAGCCTACCCCCACCATTGTGAGTGATACCCGCGGAGAGCCTCCATATATCAGCCTGAGAGTCCGACGTGTGCATACGGAAGCAATACTAGGCAAGCAGGATACCATCGCCAGTAAGAGGATGTGCTTGAGCCACCTTGAGAGGCTGAAGAGCCGTCCCCCTGCTAGGACGCAGGGTTGAGTTTGGAGGTCGTCGTTCATCTCGAGCTGCTTTGGAGGACCACTTCCCCCCCCCGGTGGACCAATACTCGACGGAGTCAAGTTCTCCGCACCCTGGGGGTATGATGGGGACATCTCCGACCACTCCATATTTTTTTGAGATTCCTGATGATCACCAGCAGTTCTACATCTTGTTCGCCACTTTATTTCGAGTCATATGATGTATTTTTCATTTGCCTATTTGAGTCTTATCATGTAATTTTCCTTTTATTTGAGTCAAATACCTAGGTTAGGTAGTTATTTACCTAAGTCTTGAGTCATTATGTTGGTTTGATAGGTTAATGGGCCCAATTATATGGGCTAGGCCCAGGGGCACCCCCTTCCCCTTGGTTTAGTGTTAGTAGTCCAAAAGTCAGGGACTTATGTTAAATTGTGGGAATCCTATAAATAGGACCCCACTCCCACCATTTGGAACTAATGAATTGTTGAAAGAAAATTAGAAATCCACCAAAAGTGTGTGAGATTCTCTCTCTCTCTCTATCTCTCTAAGGGGTGGATTCCCCTCTCTCTTTCTCTCTCTCTTCTCTCTCTCTCTAAAGGTGGCGACCCCCCTCTCTCTCTAGGGTGCCACCCTCTCTCTCTCCTCCCCCCTACTAGCTCATCCTCCACATCAGCCCCAACCCCTCATCTTCCATAGGTCCATTCAATCCTACCATTTTTCACACCAAGCCCCAAGAACCCTTTCACATTCCAAGGCAACCTTTCCTCTTCCCAAGCCACCCCTCCATCTCCCAAGGGAGAATCCCATTCTCCCACACACCCCTTCACCAACCCCAAACAACCTTTCCTCTCCCCAACACAACCCTCCCATCTCCAAGACCAACATTAATCCCTCCATTAACCACCCATTCACACCAAGGGAGAGAATCCCCCCCTCTCTCCCTCTCCACCAAGGCAACCTGTGCACCCCACCCCTCCCCCTGCTAGCTCCGCCCCCCCGCCTGGAGAACAACCCCATCCCTCACCCCACACACCTAGGAGTACCTCCCACCTGTGATGTCCTGGACCTTTTGAATCCTTCTTCGTGGGTCCCGGATCTGGTTTCTCGGAGTGTCCAACTCCGTTGTGTCTGAAATTTCATTTCGGACATCTTTCATGTTCGGATCAACGCGATCCGGAGTAGTTCGGAGGCCCGGAACGTGTTCCGCGACTTTTTCTGCGTGTTTTCCGATTCCCACGTGTGTGTCTCGGAAACACCTACGGAACCCTGTAGCGGGTGAATTGGGTCGTTCGCCTACCCGCGAGTGGTACCGTTGCGATCAGCGCGTCGAGAGGATCGAGGTGGTGTATTTTTCTATTTTTCAGGATTTTTCTGATTTTCCAGATTTTCTATAAATACCATATCTTTTCCTTTTCCTTTTCCACTTTTTCTTCTTCTTCTTCTTCGTCCTTCTTTCAACCGTTGGAGCGCCCTCTCCCCCGCTCCACTCTTCTTCCCCGGGCGACCGAGACGTGGCCTCCCTCACTCCGGCAACGGCGTAGCGGCGGCGGGTGGCGGTGAGGCGGTCCCGGCGGTGTGCTTTTCGCGACGAGAGGCGGGGCGTTCGTGGGTCTAAAAGCTTCTTCCTTGATTTCGGCGTCGATTCGGCGGGGCATTCTATCCATTGCGGTAGGGGGACGAATCCTTATGCTCATCCCGTCGTTCTCCGTCATTTGTAGGCCGAATGGGAGCCGAGAGGGGCATTTTTGAGCGGGTTAGGGCAAAACCATGGTTTAGGGAGAGCTCGCCCGATCTATGGATTTGAGCCGCGATTCGGCGTTTTGATGGCCTAGAATCATGCTAGGGGTCCCCAGGGGTCTTCCCCTTTGATTTCCACCTCTCCATTGGAGGCATGGGGGCGTGGTTTGCATTTTTGGCTGTTTCACGCCGTTCCACCGTCGGGTATGTGTGACGGTCCTTCTAGGGACCGTCACACGGTGTAACGCACCCAGGTAGGTGCGTTACAGCCTCTTTATAGCCGTTGGGGGTCTGTGGTTGTGACGGTCCCGCGAAAAACCGCCAGGGTGCTGTGACGTGACAGGGCTAGACCTTCAGGTCTTTTGACCGTTGGCCTTTTGACCGTTGATTCTTGACCATTGGGGGGGCTCAGGGCCTGTGACGCACCAGGCCTGGCGCGTCACAGCCCTGTAACGCCCTGGTGGGGGTGCGTCAGAGCGGCGGACCCAACCACCTTGACGCGCCCAGGTCGGGCCGTCAGGTGCTGTGATGGCCCGGGCGGGGCGCGTCACAGTCTGTTTTTCACCGTTGCTCGTGACGGCCCAGGGCTGGACCATCAGAGCCCTGTGACGGCCCAGTGTGGGTGCGTCACAGCCATGTGACGCGCTAGGGCAGGCACGTCACAGCCTGTGACGGCCCAGGAGGGGTGCGTCACAGTCTGTTTTCTCATTTGGCTCGTGACGGCCCAGGGCTGGACCGTCAGAGCCGTGTGACGCACTGGTGTAGACGCATCACAGCCCGTGATGGCCCAGGGGTGGACCGTCAGGCTCTGAGCTGCATAGTGTGTGTGCGGCCCCGTTTCTTCGACAATGGTTTCCGTGAGTTAGTCCTTACTGTCGGTGACCTGTCCACTAGTCGTAGCTTCCTGCGCACGCGGGTGCGGACCCACCTGGGTGTGGTGGAGAGCGAGACCCAGTGAGAGGCAATTTTTAGGCTGGTTACCGTAGGGCCCCTTGCCTTTGCCACCAGAGTCCAGTGGGGGGGAAAACCAGCTAGAGGACCCGACCTAGAGCAGATGGTCTGTGTGTGCACATGTAGTTGGGGGCTTAGGACACGCGCTGACGAGCGTGACCCCAGCTAGTCCTTGTTGTGGTACTTGCCGCGTGTCTGCGTCTCACGCTTGGGGCGTAGTAGCTAGACACTTGTGACGCGGTGTAAGACGTCAGGCGACGCATCCGGTCGTTCTTCTACTGGGTAGTGCTCCTGTTTGCTGTCAGGTGTGGACTCGAGTTTCATCGGACCGAGGTTTAGTAGTACGTGCTGTTAGAATAAATGGCTTTTCCGTTTATTTATTTTAGCCCGTTGGTTCTACCGTACTCCTGTTAGGTAGGGTTACCTTATGGTTTCTCATTTTCCGTGCGAGGTGGGGATTCACGAGATCTCTACTAGGCCAATGAAATGAGGCTCACCCATGCTTTTCAGGTAAGGCGGGGTCTTCGAGAGGCACGACCGAGTTTCAGCATGGTTCTTCTAGCCAGGGTTAGTCGCCAGTCTGCCAGAGTCGGGGGATGCCCCGTGTAGTTGTACTCTGGGGGATGCCCCGTGTAGTTGTACTTTTCTTTCTGTTGACTGTACTCTCATTTTAGACATGAGACTTTGTGGACCTTGTAGCAGTTTATTTATTTATATTATTCTGTGCACTTTATTTTAGATTATTGTGCTATCTCTGCTATCGTTTCAGCTTCTCTTGTACTCCCACACCATCCCTTTCTACCCTTCCGAGTCTTCGGGCTCGTGGGTTGGCGGGCCGAGATTCGAGACGCGACGGTTCCTTTCCGGTACTCAGATCCTGGGTCGTCAAAGTTGGTATCAGAGCGTAGGTTGTGGAGGTATATCGAAACTTGAAACGAATTGCGGTGGTCCAGAAGGTCCATGAATGTCCTGTACAGTCAGTGACTGGCTTAGGGCCGCGTGTGTTTTATTGATTTGGGATTGTCTTCTTGATGCCAGGCGTGTTATGGCGCCACGGAGGAGGGCTCGTCCCCAGCAGGGAGAGTCTAGTGGTGGTCCAGAGGAGTAGAGCAGGGCTTCAGTTTCTGAGGGTGTAGCTGGAGATGCGAGAGCTCCGGGGATGGACGATTTCTTCCGAGGCATGTTTGAGTATGCGTTTCAACTGCAGCGGGGAGGCCAGAAGCATGGCGGCGATGCTGGTTAGGGCCAGGCTCGTGGTGGTCATGGTCGTGTGCTGAAGGAGTTCTTGCTGTTTCAGCCTTCTTCTTTTAGTGGGCAGCCAGATCCTGAGGTGGCCAGAGAGTGGCTGGATGAGGTGCGGTGGATTTTCAGTGCGATGGAGTGTCCCGAGGAGGAGCAGGTAGCATTGGCTACTCATCGTCTTCAGGGATCGGCCCGTACTTGGTGGACGTTAGAGTGGGGTTCAGTGTTCCAGTCCCATCCTCTTCGACAGATTGCATGGCAGGAGTTCGTCACGGTTTTCGAGCGTGCTTTCTGTCCGTCCTTTGTCAGGTCGCAGAGGTTGCGTGAGTTTATGGAGCTGACCCAGGGTGACATGACGGTGATGCAGTACCGTGCCAGGTTTATCAAGTTGGGTCGTTATGCTCCTCATATTGTGGCAGATGTGGAGGTGAAGACTGATCAGTTTGTGGGTGGTCTGAGGCTAGAGTTGAGGCATCATCTTCTTGCGTCAGGTTTGACCACTTTGGATGCGGCATGTAAGGCAGTAGCGGCGTTGGAGAGAGATTTGCAGAAGGTTCGAGGGTAGGGCAGTGCTAGTCAGGTGCAGGCAGATTTCAGCCAACCGACGGGGATGCGGCAGCAGAGTATCGTCTAGCTCTCAGCAGGTGGATCAGTGGTGACACAGTCTGTGGCTCCTGCGCCAGGATCGTCATCCTTTAAATCGAAGCTTAAGAAGTTTCTTAAGGAAGCTGGTTTTGGCAAGAAGCGTCAGGATCGTAAGGAGTCGAATCAAGAGTCGATGGACAGTGTTCAGCAGCCGGTGACTTTTTAGCGTTAGGGTTCGACGACTAGTTCGCGGGGCGGTTGTCCTAGGTGCGGTGGTTCTCATCCGGGTAGACTGTGTTCAGTGCCCGTGATTTGCTTTAGGTGCGACCAGCCTAGGCACATGGCACGTGACTGTCCGTAGAGACCGAGCCAGCCGCACGAGTTTCGGCAGCAGCAGCAGTTTCAGCCCCAACAGTTGTCATCACAGCCGCAGTAGTACCAGCAGCAGGGACAGTTTCCTCAGTTGTCACGGTCAGCTACTGTGGGGAGGCAGAGATCCCAAGGCAGGGTGACTCACATGACCAGGGCAGAGGCTGAGGAGTCGCATTTGGTGGAAGGTACTCTCTCGATTTGGGTTTTGCGGCTCGTGTTCTGTTTGATTCAGGTGCTTCTCATTCGTTCATCTCGGAGGATTTTGCTCAGAGTGTGGAGGACCCAGTGACCGAGGTGTCCTGTGACTTGGTGGTGGAGTTGCCTACCGGTGACTTCATGATCACCCCGTACTGCTTTGAGAAGGTACCTGTGTAGGTGGAAGGGCGGAACTTGCCGGTTAGACTCTACGCGTTACCACTTCAGGACTTCGATGTGATTTTGGGCGTGGATTGGCTCGAGGCTCATCATGCCTTGGTGCATTGCGGCTCTAAGAAGGTCTACTTCTGACAGCCTCGTGGACCCACCTTCTATTTTCAAGGTATTCGGTCTTCCTCTTCCCGCTTGCTTATTTCGGCTATCCGTGCACGTCGCTTGCTTGATGCGGGTTGTCAGGGCTTTCTCGCATCCGTGGTTTTGAGTGATCGACAATGTCCTGAGGTGGAGGACATTCCTGTCGTGTGCGAGTTTCACGATGTTTTTTCTGAGGAGCTACCAGGGTTGCCACCACAGCGAGAGATTGATTTCGTGATTGAGGTGGTGCCGGGTACGGCACCTATGTCGATGGCCGAGGTGGAGTTCGGAGAGGATAGAGTCGTGAGGTTCAGAGGTAGGTTGTACGTGCCAGCCGAGGGGCAGGTGCGGCATACGGTATTGCGTGAGGCTCATGGGAGTCGGTATGCCATGCACCCCAGGTCGGCTAAGATGTACCAGAACCTGAAGAGGTAGTTTTGGTGGCCTAGCATGAAGAGAGATGTAGCGGAATTTATGGCCAAGTGTTTGACCTGTCAGCAGGTGAAGGCTGAGCACCAGCGACCAGGAGGCACACTTCAGCCCTTGGATGTTCCTGCGTGGAAGTGGGACCACGTGACCACTGATTTCGTGGTTGGGTTACCAAGGACGTCCAGCGGGGAGGATAGTATCTGGTTGCTAGTGGATAGACTGACGAAGACGGCGCGATTGCTACCACTCAAGGTCAGTTGGAGCGTGCAACGCTTGGCTCGTTTGTATATAGAGTGGATCGTTCCATTGCGTGGAATCCCCATCTCCATTGTGTCTGATCGTGATCCCCGCTTCACTTCTGGATTCTGGAGGAGCTTCCAGAAGGCTCTAGACACCGAGTTGGCATTTCGCTCGGCCTATCATCCTCAGTCGGACGGTCAGTCTGAGTAGACCATCCAGACTTTGGAGGACATGTTGCGAGCGTGTTGCTTAGACTGGCAAGGGAGTTGGACCCACCACCTGCCATTGGTGGAGTTTGCCTATACCAACAGCTATCATTCGAGCATTGGTATGGCTCCCTATGAGGCGTTGTATGGGCGACCTTGTCGGACTCAGCTTGATTGGTTCGAGGTGGGTGAGTGTGCCCTGACCGGACCAAATTTGGTGCAGCAGTGTGTTGAGGTGGTGCATCTCGTTCGGCAGAGGATGTTGGCAGCTCAGAGCCGACAGAAGAGTTATGCCGATCGGAGGAGGCGACCTCTCAACTTTGCTATGGGAGACCGAGTTTTCTTGAGAGTTTCTCCCATGAAGGGTGTGATGTGTTTCGGTAGGCGTGGGAAGCTGAGTCTCCGCTACATTGGTCACTTTCCCATCGTCGAGCGTGTTGGGAAAGTTGCTTATTGGTTGCAGCTACCTCCGGAGCTTTCCACCGTGCATGATGTGTTCCACGTGTCGATGCTTCAGAAGTACATGCCCGATGATTCCCATGTTCTCGAGGATGCCGTTTGGCCTGAGCTGACCCTAGATCTGTCCCTTCCGGAGTTTCCTATTCGCATTGAGGATCGGCGAGAGCAGTGCCTGCAGAACAAGGTTATCCCTCTAGTTTAGGTGGTCTGGCAGCGTCATTCTGGCGGCGAGGCGTCTTGGGAGCGTGAGGATGAGATGTGGGAGCTGTATCCTTATTTGTTTGTGTGAGTCTCCCCCCCGTTCTTGCGCTTTGTTCTTGAATTTCGAGGATGAAATTTGTTTAAGGGTGGTGGGCTGTGATGTCTCGGACCTTTCGGATCCTTCTTCATGGGTCCCGTATCTGGTTTCTCGGAGTGTCTGACTCCGTTGTGTCCAAAATTTCGTTTCAGACATCTTTCATGTTCGGATCGGCGCGATCCGGAGTTGTTCGGAGGCCCGGAACGTGTTCCGCGACTTTTTCTGCGTGTTTTCCGATTCTCGCGTGTGTGTCTCGGAAACACCTACGGAACCCTGTAGCGGGTGAACCGGGTCGTTCACCTACCCGCGAGTGGTACCGTTGCGATCAGCGTGTCGAGAGGATCGAGGTGGTGTATTTTTCTATTTTTCAGGATTTTTCTGATTTTCTGAATTTGCTATAAATACCATATCTTTTTCTTTTTCTTTTCCACCTTTTCTTCTTCTTCTTCTTCCTCTTTCTTTCAACCGTTGGAGCGCCCTCTCCCCCGTGCCACTCTTCTTCCCCGGGCGACCGAGACGCGGCCTCCCTCACTCCGGCAACGGCGTGGTGGCGGCGGCGGCGGTGAGGCGGTCCCGGCGGTGTGCTTTTCGCGGCGAGAGGCGGGGCGTTCGTGGGTCTAAAAGCTTCTTCCTAGATTTCGGCATCGATTCGGTGGGGCATTCGCTCCATTGCGGTAGGGGGACGAATCCTTATGCTCATCCCGTCGTTCCCCACGATTTGTAGGATGAATGGGAGCCGAGAGGGGCATTTTTGAGCGGGTTAGGGTAAAACCATGCTTTGGGGAGAGCTCGCCCGATCTATGGATTTGAGCCACGATTCGGCGTATTGATGGCCTAGAATCATGCTATGGGTCCCCAGGGGTCTTCCCCTTTGATTTCCCCCTCTCCTTTGGAGGCATGGGGGCGTGGTTTGTATTTTTGGCTGTTTCACGCCGTTCCGCCGTCGGGTGTGTGTGACGGTCCTTCCAGGGACCGTCACACGGTGTAACGCACCCAGGTAGGTGCGTTACAGCCCCTTTATAGCCGTTGGGGGTTTGTGGCTGTGACGGTCTCGCGACATACCGCCAGGGCGCTGTGACGCGCCAGGGCTAGACCGTCACGCCTTCTGACCGTTGGCTTTTTGACCGTTGATTCTTTACCGTTGGGGGGGCTCAGGGCCTGTGACGCACCAGGCCTGGCGCGTCATAGCCCTGTAACGCCCCGGTGGGGGTGCGTCAGAGCGATGGACCCAACCACCCTGACGCGCCCAGGTCGGGCCGTCAGGTGCTGTGACGGCCCGGGCGGGGTGCGTCACAGTCTATTTTTCACCGTTGCTCGTGACGGCCCAGGGCTGGACCGTCAGAGCCCTATGACGGCCCAGTGTGGGTGCGTCACAGCCGTGTGACGCGCTAGGGCAGACGCGTCACAGCTTGTGATGGCCCAGG